>JACONQ010000017.1:1200000-1800000 GCA_014281115.1 Laburnicola sp. R22_1
ACATTGGTGACGAGGGAGCGGTGGATTCTCACTTGGCCTTTTTCTATTGTACCATATCTTGAGCAGGCGTTGGTGGGAGAAGACGACGTGATGATGTTACAGTGGCGGTAGCGAGCAAAATTACGCTCTTCCTTGGGCATGGCACTGAAGAATTAATTCATGATATTCCAACAGCACAAAAGAATTGATGATGTGCATGGCGATGGGTACATGCTCAGGTCGAACAAATGTCTGACCAGGCCACGCGTCCTACCTTGGAAGGTAGTGTACCGGGTAACAGAAGCAGCAGCAGAGAAAAAAAACCATGACTCCGCGATGTCCGGTCGGGAGGGCTTTGTATAGCTTCCCGGCGAGGCTGAAAGGCGCACGTGGCTCGCTGCGCATGCGCTCGGAAACGGAAGCGTGGCGGGGCTGGTCTAACTTGACGCGATGCTGCAGCCAGGCTAGCGATAAGGCGTGCGCTTCTAGGCGTCGGACCAAATTCGCGGACAGAAAGGCGATAATTTTGGGGTCAGCTTCGTCCGTGGAAGTCGGGAGTACTACCGGAGTAGTAGGTGGATGCGACGTGGAAGGAGGAGAGAGGGGTCCCTGGTGGAGACAGGTACTGTCACAGATGAGAGGCATACCGGCTGCGACGGCGGGGCATTCCGGGTCGACGTTGCACATCGTAAACGAGCCCGTCCCGTCTTCGCCACGGCGGGCGTCAGCCGTGGCCGACCTACCGACTTCTACTTGGAGAATCGCCAACCCTCCAAGGGCGGCGAGGGCACTGGCAGAGACGCAGGACGAGATGGGAGCTGCACGGCGCCCGGAATCGGGTTGCGGGAACCCGCCAGCATACGTATGTATGCATGTATGGATGGATGGATGCGTCGTTCGTCCGCCCGGCGGCGGGAATCGTCCACCATCTCTCCTGGGAACGCCGGGCAGCCGGGGACAGGCGCTGGTCGGCTGCGGGCACCATGACTGACCATGCCCAGGAGGGTATGCCTCGAGCGTATTCCGCGTATTGTGCGCTCAAGCGAGGCGAAGCGAGGTGGAAATCGGAGGCTAGCCCTTCGGCGTAGTTGCCTCCTCAGACCCTAAACCATACCGAGCACGCCCGTCTTTAGTGTAGGCAACACCATTTTCTTATAATACATCTTGTCTCGCCCCATCCTAGCGTCTCCGCCTTGCTCTCTTTGACTCCAGTTGCACCGTTTACTACTTTCGTCGCCCTGTTGCTCTTTTCTTTCTTGTAGTGAGAGCGGCCCCGCCAAGCAGTCGCTCTAGGAAGGGAAGGCGACGCAACCATGAGTCTGGTCGCCAACTTCACCTCCAATGACGCCGTTCCCTCGCCGGGAGCTGTTCGGCCACCGCAGCCTGCCGCCGAACAGCACATGGGCGCCGATGCCTCAGACGATTCCACCATCGCAAACACAGACGATGCGAGGTCGCGGAGTAATACAAACAATGAACGCACGGACCCCAAGGATACGACCCAGAATTCGGATGCAGATGATGCAAGCCTCGAGAGGAGGAATTCGGCCGTCCACGCACTGGCCCGACGATACACGCAACAAAGCACCAGCTCGACAACACGCCAGAACCCGTTCTCTGCAACTCCTGGCTCACAGCTGGATCCCAATGGCGAGCACTTCAATGCCCGCGCTTGGGCCAAGGCCATGCTTCACACCCAACTCGAGGACCCTGCAGCACCCCCACTCCGGACCGCCGGTGTGGCCTTCCGCAGTCTGAATGTGCACGGCTTTGGGTCCGACACCGACTACCAGAAAAGTGTAGGCAATGTGTGGCTTGAAGGTACTGGTTTCGCGAGGAAGTTAATGGGCAACAAGGGGCGCAAGATCGAAATTCTTCAGAACCTGGAGGGCTTGGTCGAGGCGGGCGAGATGCTAGTGGTTTTGGGACCTCCCGGGTCTGGTTGTTCCACCTTCCTCAAAACCATCGCTGGGGAAACGCATGGATTCTTTGTGGACCAGGCATCTGGCATAAACTATCAAGGTATGTGAGTAATGCGAAGATGAATCTTCGGTCCCCCTAACAAGGCACAGGTATCGCTGCGAAGCAAATGGCCATGGACTTCCGGGGAGAGGCCATCTATACCGCCGAAGTCGATGTCCACTTCCCTCAGCTTACTGTCGGTGAGACCCTTTATTTCGCCGCCAAGGCCCGCGCCCCCCGCCATATCCCTGGAGGTGCCACCCTACACCAATTTTCCGAGCACATGCGCGACGTTATCATGGCCATGTTCGGCATCAGCCATACGATAAACACCAAAGTGGGAAACGACTTCATCCGTGGTGTGTCTGGCGGAGAACGAAAGCGTGTTAGTATTGCTGAGGCATCTCTGAGCAAAGCTCCTCTTCAGTGCTGGGACAACAGTACCCGGGGTCTGGACAGTGCCAACGCCATCGAATTCTGTAAGACTCTCCGCATGGAGACGGAGATTAATGGTGCCACAGCCTGTGTAGCCATCTATCAGGCTCCTCAAGCAGCGTACGATGTTTTCGACAAGGCGCTTGTCTTGTACGAGGGGAGGCAGATCTACTTTGGCCCCACCACCTCTGCCAAACAATTCTTCGTCAACATGGGCTTTGATTGCCCAGACCGACAGACGGATGCCGATTTCCTCACTTCGATGACGAGCCCGCTAGAACGTGTTGTCCGCCCTGGGTGGGAAGACCGGGTACCACGCACCCCTGACGAGTTCGCACAGAGATGGAAGGACTCTCCGGAGCGTGTTGAGCTCATGCGCCAGATCGAAGCTTACGACCAGCGCTACCCCGTCGGTGGCGAATACTTGGAGAAGTTCAAACAATCCCGGAAAGCACAGCAAGCGAAGGGTCAGCGCCTCAAGTCCCCATACACGTTGTCCTACAAGCAGCAAGTCCAATTGTGTCTCTGGCGTGGTTTCCGAAGATTAATGGCCGATCCAAGTATCACCTTGACCCAATTGATCGCAAACTCCATCATGGCGCTCATCATCTCCTCGGTCTTCTACGATCTGCCTACGGATACGAGCAGTTTCTACTCTCGTGCAGCTCTACTGTTCTTCGCTATCCTCATGAATGCCTTCGGTTCCGCTCTCGAGATTCTGACCCTATATGCTCAGAGGCCTATCGTGGAAAAACACTCTCGCTACGCGCTCTATCACCCATCGGCCGAAGCGTTTGCGTCCATGTTGATGGATATGCCATACAAGATTCTAAACACCATAACATTTAATCTGGTCCTATACTTCATGACGAACCTACGGCGCGAACCTGGCCATTTCTTCTTCTTCGTGCTAATATCGTTCTTCCTCACCCTGGTCATGTCCATGTTCTTCCGGTCCATCGCCTCCCTTTCAAGATCTCTAGTGCAGGCTTTGGCTCCCGCGGCCATCTTGATCTTGGGTCTTGTCATGTACACTGGTTTCGCCATCCCTCCCAACTACGTTCTTGGATGGTCAGTATGGATCCGTTATATCAACCCCGTCTCTTACGCCTTTGAGGCTCTCATGATCAACGAATTCCACAACCGCGAATTCCCTTGTGTGAACTTTGTGCCTATGGGACCAGGCTATGAGGACGCAAGCGGTCTCAACCACGTATGTTCCACTGTCGGATCCAGGCCTGGTAACCCTACTGTCAACGGAGATGACTATATCAACACGGCTTTCAACTACTATGCTTCGCACAAGTGGAGAAACTTCGGTATCCTTTGGGCATTCTTGTTCGGTTTGCTGTTCGTCTACCTGGTGGCCACCGAATTCATTACCGCGAAGAAGTCCAAGGGCGAGGTCCTGGTTTTCCGACGAGGACACAAGGCTCTCAAGAGTAAATCCACCGACGATCTTGAGGCTGCACCAGCTGGTCGCAATGTTGCCGTTCAAAACCAGTCCGATGACATTGCAATCATTGAGCGCCAGACAGCTATCTTCCAATGGGAAGACGTCTGCTACGACATCAAGATCAAGAAAGAGGACCGCCGCATCTTGGACCATGTCGATGGATGGGTCAAGCCAGGAACATTGACTGCGTTGATGGGCGTCTCCGGTGCGGGTAAAACGACATTACTAGATTGTCTTGCCACTCGTACAACTATGGGTGTTATTAGTGGAGAGATGCTTGTTGATGGGAAACCTCGCGACGACTCCTTCCAGCGCAAGACGGGTTATGCTCAGCAACAGGATCTGCATCTCTCGACATCCACCGTTCGAGAAGCTCTTACCTTCTCCGCGAT
This sequence comes from Laburnicola sp. R22_1, assembly GCA_014281115.1. Lineage (NCBI taxonomy): Eukaryota > Fungi > Ascomycota > Dothideomycetes > Pleosporales > Didymosphaeriaceae > Laburnicola > Laburnicola sp. R22_1. Next base: position 1,204,225 of record JACONQ010000017.1, read on the forward strand.
CCTCCGTCAACCGGCTCATGTCTCCCGTCAAGAAAAAGTTGAATATGTCGAAGAAGTTATCAAACTCCTGGAGATGACTGAATACGCTGACGCGATTGTTGGTGTACCTGGCGACGGTCTTAACGTCGAGCAGCGCAAGCGTCTTACGATTGGTGTTGAATTGGCCGCCAAACCAGCTCTTCTTCTTTTCCTCGATGAACCGACATCTGGACTGGATTCCCAGACCTCTTGGGCTATTCTTGACCTTTTGGATAAGCTCAAGAAGAACGGTCAGGCTATTCTTTGTACCATCCATCAACCTTCCGCCATGCTTTTCGCTCGCTTCGACCGTCTCCTATTCCTCAAGAAAGGCGGTCAAACGGTCTATTTCGGTGAGGTCGGTGCTAATTCGAAGATCTTAATTGACTACTTCGTGCGACAAGGTGGACCGCCTTGCCCTCCCGCTGCCAACCCCGCCGAATGGATGCTCGAAGTCATCGGTGCGGCTCCCGGTTCCTCGACAGATATCGACTGGTACGAAGCCTGGCGCAACTCGCCCGAGTATGCCGCTGTCAAAGAACATCTCGCAGAACTGAAGAACGAACGTGGTCAACAAGCCAATCTTCAGCGCACAGTTTCAGCTCAGCACCGCGAGGATAAGGCCGCTTATCGTGAATTTGCAGCGCCTTTCGGGGAGCAGCTTCGCGAGGTTACCGTGCGTGTGTTCCAGCAATACTGGCGCACTCCTTCGTACATTTACTCCAAGACCGCTCTGTGCGTAATGTCTGGTCTCTTCATTGGTTTCTCGCTCTTCCACACGCCCAATACACAGCAGGGATTGCAGAACCAGATGTTCAGTATCTTCATGTTAATGACCATTTTTGGCCAGCTCGTGCAGCAGATTATGCCACACTTCGTCACACAACGCGCTCTGTACGAAGTTCGTGAACGACCCAGCAAAGCATATTCTTGGAAGGCTTTCATGATCGCCAACATCGTCGTCGAACTTCCCTGGAACACAGTCATGGCCGCCCTCATCTACTTTTGCTGGTACTACCCCATCGGCCTGTACAACAACGCTGTGCCCACCGATGCCGTCGCCCTGCGCGGCGCTCAGATGTTCTTGTTTATATGGATGTTCCTACTCTTCACGTCAACCTTTGCGCACATGGTCATCGCCGGTGTCGAGATGGCCGAAACGGGTGGAAACATGGCTAACTTGGCCTTCTCCCTCTGCCTCATCTTCTGCGGTGTCCTCGCTACTCCCGAGCAACTCCCCCGTTTCTGGATCTTCATGTACCGCGTCTCCCCATTCACATACATGGTTTCTAGTATGCTCTCTATCGGCGTCGCGAATACAAACGTCGAGTGCTCTGAAATCGAATATTTGCATTTCGAACCGCCGTCAGGTCAGACCTGTGGCGAGTACATGTCTACCTACCAAAGCACCTTTGGCGGGTATCCCCAGGATCCGAATGCTACATCCGACTGCCGCTACTGCTCCATGGGAGAGACCAACGTGTTCCTCGCCTCTGTGCATGCAGAGTACAGCAACGTGTGGCGCAATTTTGGCATTCTTTGGGTGTACATCATCGTCAATATCTTCGGTGCGCTGTTCTTCTACTGGTTGGTGCGTGTGCCAAAGAATTCCAAGGCGGAGAAAAAGGAGAAGGCCGCTGCTGCGCACGAGGCTCAGGAGCGCGTGGAAACGGATGGTCACAAAGAGGAGGAGCCCACGACAGACGCCGGCCGTGGTGCTTCGTCCTCGGACAAGGACAATGAGAAGCTGTAAAGGCTTTCGCCATGGGTTTATTTTGTCACACTTTGCTGTCGTTCTACTAGCGATTATTTTCATTTTGTCATTATTGTGGAAAACTGGCCCAATTTTCTGTCCAGCGTTACTTAGAGCGAACGAGCGTTGCCGTTTCCTTGTCTACCTTGTGTATAAGTTATCTTTGGCCTTTGCCTAGAAGATATAGAGTCTTCTTGGGGTTTTTAGGCGAGTTAGAGGTGTGCGCTTCAGTCTTAGGTTCTAAGAGTAATTAATGGATGGGGGAGGTTGTGTACATAATAGAATGTGCTACTACTCTAAAAATTTAACTACTTCGCTTCTTTATATACTTGTTATAAGCTAGCAGACACGCTCTTAAGGATAACTTAGAACTTGGTACTATTTTTATGCTTACGTGGCTGCGCAGAGGAGACATTTAAGAATATTAGGCGACACGTTTGGTAGGCCTAGCTTATCACTTTATTATTATTAACTAACGCTGTGCGTACGTGCGTACGTACGTATAGCACGCCAAACATTCACCACCTAAGAAGCTATGCTAAAAAAAAAAAAAAAGCCTAAAAAAAAAAAGCCTAAAAAAATTACAAAAAACTAACTACTTAGTGCTTCGTTAGAAGACTTATTTCGTGTAGAAACCCAGCCGAACTGGTGTTTTTTGGCGGGAAGGAGGTTTTACGCTCCTAATTACCAGGCAGTGCCACATCTCGCCCGGACCGCAGAATCGAACTCACGTCCTCGATTCGCTCGGCTGTGTCCATGGCATTCTTAGGCCGATTCCGAGCTCCTCTAGTGAGTGATTCTATACAGGTAATCCTCAATTATTTAATTATATAGCACCCTGCGGTGGGCGTGCTGGTGTTGTATATGGGGATTTTGCGAGCGAGAGGGTGAGGTGGATGGTGGGTGGATCGAGGGTGCACGTGCGGGGTTGGCTGTTTGCGCGGGAGGGAGGTGAAAATGGGCCTGCCTGGGGACGGTGTGAAATGGACTCTTGGCTTTGCTGTGGTGAGTACGCTCGCTCCTACTTGTCTCTCGCCCGCAACGCTGTGCTTGTTGCACCTCCGGGACGTCTCTCATGAACGCCCGCGCTATGAGCAACGTCGAATCCCGTCTACCATGGCCGCGCCCGGGGCGACGAGCTCAACACTATGCTTATTGCACCTCGCTCCCAGAGGCCCGCGCCATGAGCAACCTCGCATCCCTCCTCAACCGCGGACGCGCCCGGGGCGATAAAGTTAATAAACGCCCATCTCTTGCTCCGCCCTTGTTCGCCGTGCACCACCCACCGCCCGGGCAGCTCGTTGGCCAGATGCAAACACTTCACCCATCGTCTGTCTGGCTCTGGGCTGTAGCATCCGACTCAAGAGCGTCCGGTTTCGTCGAATTCTACATGGATACACAGGAGATGGACATTGACAACACGTATGAACTGGATATGGTCTGGACAAACACCGGGTGCGATGGAAGACACATGAGCGTTACAACGCAGGCTCGAGACACTTGGCTGTTGAATCTTGAATGGGCTGAAGATTGACTTGACTATGAATGGATATGATTGAAGGACGGAAGGACTAAACGGCTGAAGTTGAGAAATGGGAAAACGGGTCAACACGAACGGCGCATGTCTTCAAGGGCGCTTTCTGTGGTCGACTGCACGCCTACCTTGGGTGTGCTGAACTCGACTGCTCTTGTCTCGCGTTCTGCGTCTCCGGCATCCTGCTGTGGTGTATGCCGATAGCATGCAAAAGAAGACAGATGTCCAGCACTGTGGACTTCCGGAAACGTTGTCCATGTGCCAAAAGCTCCAGGCAGGTCCAGCTCAGCTATGATACAGATGACGGTCCCAGGCTCAGGTCAGCAGGCCGGCGCCGCGGGGCCCGGTGGTCGCATGTGAACGCCCAGCTTGACCCGCATGTGAAAGCCGCTAGCCCTAACCCCAAACGTCGCGCTATCCCGCACGCAGCAACTACCTCGGCCGATGATGTCGCTGTCCGGCGAGGTCTGCGCAGCTCATAAGAAGCAGCTGCTCCCTCTGCCGAGGCACCCAGCACTGCATCTTCTATTCTCCTGCAGCACTTCTCGCTTTCTCCTTGTGTGCATATTTTCGCTGCTTTTCAAAATGGCAAACCAGGCAGGACGCAGCTCATCAGGTAAGTTTGCAGTGTGAGGGTGAGTGAGTGTGCAGTGCTGACGCCATGGCAGCGCAAGATCGCCTCTCGCAGGTCACCCATCACTTGGGCGGTGCAAAGGCAGGCGCGAGCGGGAAGCAGGCGCTGTTGGAGAAGAATCCCGATGATGTACGTATACCATCTACCGTCTACACCTCTGGGTGAGCGCTGGTGGCGACCACTCCAACGCCGGCGCACACCTCAAGCACTACACGCGAACGTATAACGAGGTCAAGACGTAGACTGACAAACACACTCAGATCGTCATCACCGCTGCCCTCCGTACGCCCTTCACCAAGGGCGGGCGCGGCGGCTTCAAGGACACGGCCGCAGCCGACCTCCTCCACGGCGCCTTTAAAGCGCTCATCCAACGCTCCGGCATCGACCCCTCCCTCGTAGAAGACATCGCCGTAGGCGCCGTCCTCGCGCCCGGCGGCGGCGCCACCGAATTCCGCGCCGCTGCACTCGCCGCGGGCTTCCCCGTCACCGCGGCCGTCAAGTCGCTCAACCGACAATGCTCCAGTGGCCTGCAAGCCTGCGTCGACATCGCCAACGCGATCAAGAGCGGCATGATCGAGGTCGGCATCGGCGCCGGTGTCGAGAGCATGAGCCAGCAGTACGGGCCGCAGGCTGTGACCGAGTTCAGCGAGCTGCTGGAAAACCACAAGACTGCGGCTGAGTGCAAGGTGCCCATGGGCGTCTTGAGCGAGGAGATGGCCAAGGAGAAGGGAATCTCGAGGGCTGACCAGGACAAGTTTGCCGCAGCTTCTTTCCAGAAGGCGGTCGAGGCGCAGAAGAAGGGCTTGTTCGACGAGGAGATTGCGCCTCTGACGGTGAAGTGGACGGATCCTAAGACGGACGAGGAGAAGACCATCACGGTCAACAGGGATGATGGTGTGCGAGAAGGCATTACACCGGAGAGCCTGGGCAAGATCAGGGCTGCCTTCGCAAAGGACGGCTCTATTCATGCGGGCAATGCTTCGCAGATTTCTGATGGCGCCGCCGCCGTTCTGCTCATGAAGCGCAGCACTGCACAGCGCCTCGGACAGAAGATCGTCGGCAAGTTCGTACAGGCCTCGGTCGTAGGTGTACCGCCGCTACTCATGGGTGTCGGCCCTGCCGCCGCCATCCCTGTGGTACTGAACAAGACGGGCCTGAACAAGGATGATGTGGATATCTACGAGATCAACGAGGCATTCGCAAGCCAGTGCCTATACTGTATCAACGAGCTCGGCTTGGATCAGGCCAAGATCAACCCCAAAGGAGGAGCCATTGCTTTTGGACACCCGCTTGGTGTTACTGGCGCGAGGCAGGTGAGCACGTTGCTTACAGAGCTAAGGCGGACGGGGAAGAAGATTGGCGTTACAAGCATGTGCATCGGCACGGGTATGGGCATGGCCGCCGTCTGGGTAGCAGAATAGGCTATGTATAGATGCAATATGTTGTATGATTACGATTATCGATATGATCATTTGCAGCAAATATCCACTGGTCCGATGGGCTCGCTTGATTATGGGTAGGAAAGACGCTGACAATGACCATCTTGGTGAAGTAATGGGCCCGAGGCCTGAGATATACCGGTAACCACTTTCTCAGTAACATGAATTCAACGTCGCCGGGTTGACATATTATTGATTCATGGTGTAGGCACACTCAACGGCGAAGGTTACTAAATCCAAATTGGCGTCCCTCGATATCACTCGGCCTTGTGCGGCATCAAAACTTGATCATGCGCATTATCCAAGATTCCCTGTAGAATGGTTGGGAACAGGACAACACCAATACAAGCAAAGCACAAGTCATGCTCTCCCACGCGCAATCGCGCGAGATTCAAAGCGCCACAAGCACCGCCTGTGAGCGTACAGAAGCACGACAGAACCTAAGCGCAAGAGACGGCGCCACGCAAGTCACAAACGATATATCATGAGGCCGTAGGTAACGCGCGGCGGCACTACATCTACGTACATCCGCACGATCTCCCTCCCGCCCTGGACTCACGATCGATCCATCGTCGACATCGACGTGTCAATGAAATACCTAGCCGTCTCCGCACCGCTCATGGCCTTCCATCTCGTCGCCCAAGCCGAGACGTCTGGCCCGATAGGCGGCGCACCGGGATTCTTCAAGCGGCCAGCGGCCCCGACGGTCAACAGCACCGACTTCGAGAAGAACGAGCGGTGGGCGGTGGGGTCGCTGCAGGTGGTTGATTGGAGCTGGACGAAAGACTTGCCGAGTTATGATATTTATCTCGTCAATAAGCGGTATGAGCCGCATCTTCTTCATCGTAAGCTAGTCTACCATGCATCATGCATCGATCAACAATACACATAAGAATTTTGTGTATGTTGGATAGATGAGCGAGCTGACGTTGATCACAGACCACCCAGCGTCCGAACCTAAACTGGACACGTACAGCTGGAATATCACGCCGGATGCGTTCCTAGATACTGCGGATATGTTCTACCTGTATATTGTGAAGAGTCCGGGGAACTGGGCGGATGGGTTTGCGTCGCGGTTTGTCAATATTTCTGAGGCGGGGGAGGGAAGTTTGGGAGGAGCGGGTGGGCAGAGTGGTGCGGCTAATGCTTCGGGTGGCACGGTGGGCGGCACGTCGTCTCTGCCTGTGTTGCCGACTGTGGGTGCTGGTGCGGCTGCGGTTGTGCATGGGGCTGGGGGTGGGCTTGGGCTGGGGATTTGGTTGCTGGTTTTGGTGGGTGCTTTGGTGGGTTTGTAGCTTGGTTGAGATGTGTGGAGAATTCCTATGTATCGGAGGTGGATCTTTGCTTTTAGGTAGAGGCACGTATCCGATATATACTCTTTCGCGACTTCATTTCTTCGAATGTTAGACAGACCGGCTGAATTTGAATGGATAAGGTGGCACTCCGCTCGCTCCACTCAACCAACGACAGGTGCCACGCAGCCCAATACGGCACAAGGTAACACAGAGGAGGGGTATGTCTCTTGTCCCGAAGTCGAAATCGCCGAGCTCTCGTCGACTACGCACAGAAGTCGATGCGCTGAGGTTGGTGCCTGCCTCTTGGAGCATTCTTTATATCCAGATTCGGGTTACTTTAGTGGGTGGAGGACGAATTCTCGTTCGCGACTAGGCTAACGCGTTGGGTATGTTGGACGTGGCGTAGTGCAGAGTTAGCGGAGCAATAACTTGTAGTTGAGAGATTATGGCTCAGATTTTAGTGACTTCGGTAGGACATGATTATATTTTAAATCCCCGCAAATGCGTAAACATCTGTGCTGTAGATTGAATACATATATGGTTTTTTTTGCGACTAAGAGGTTTCTAATAAAAAGATTACATTAATAGAAGTTATCCCTCCTGCCGTTGCGGCCATTATGTATTAAAAGCAGGCGTTGATCTACTCCTCGTCGCATGAGGACAACATATGCTCTGGTATAGATGACTTTTCGACTTTCCTACCCAACGTACCGACCTCGGATTCTCTCACCGACATCTGCGAATCCGCGTGGTCGGTTTCGATGCGCAGCTCTTCTAGGATTTGTCCTCGAAGATGCGTCCTCCATGTCTGTGGCATGGCCACCTGGATATGCGTGCCATTGGCGAGAGCAGGAAGCGAGTGAATCTGACGTCCTGTGTGATTAAGAAGGATAATATTAATGGGAGATTGTGCACAAAGTACGCGCTCGACGTGAGCGCCACAACTCTGGACAAGCACGTACGAGTGCACAATTGTGTAAAAGAGTTGTTCATTTGCCTCATACATAGATTGGACAAACGATTAACGACGTTTGATATTCTCTATTATAATATATATAGCGGTAGCATAGAGACTCAGAGTGACGTCCTTGCACGCTTCTACAATGTTCCTACATCAATCCTAGCGCCTCCCATGCAATGTGTCCATCATCCTTAATCCGAAAGCGACAGATCTTAGAGGCTTCGTGCACTATGCATACACGTGGCTCGACACGGAGTTGAAGGGGATAAAATGGGCTGAGGCAGGAACTTACTTCGCTTTGGTGCTGTACCTGCTCGGCAGCGAAATATTTTGGGAATGCAAAACTGTGCAATGGTATCCAGAAGTGTGAGCCATTGTGTCGATTGAAGGAGCTCACTGGGGCGGAGGTAATCAAGCTGCACTGAGTCTCGAACTCATGTGCACTTTCCAATAGTGCGACCTTCGGGTTTTTTTGATGAATGTTCCAAACTTGTGCATCTCCCGGTCCTCTTAATGCGTAATTATGTTGTGTGTTCGTCCGCTACCGGAATAGGCGTATCGAGCTGCGACGAAGAAAGCCCCTGCCGATAGACGACTCGGGGATCACTCCATGTTCATATCCGTGAGACCTGTCGTCTCGTCCATGACGTTTGCAAAGTTCTTAGTATGACGTTGCTCTCCGCCAGTGACGGGAGGAAACTGGGCCATCTTCTGCCGGAAGTTGTCCGAGCCCTGTATAGCAGGTGCGAGGTTGCTGAAAGCTCATCAGCGCTCATAAATGCCAAATGTATAACTTTACTCACTTGACGTCTCCTCGCAGGACGTACTTGAACTTCTCCATCGCCACTGCGAGCTCCTCTTGATGGTTGTCCAGAAGTGCGGTGTTGGGGACAACGATAAGAGGGACTTGGAACCTTAGAGCTTCGAGGATAGAGCCAGAACCTGGATCCAGTTAGTTGCTATAGTTCGAGATTAAGATTGGATAAGTATGCTACCAGCATGCGAAATGACCAGCCCTCGCGTCTCTTGAACAAGCTTGAAGTGTTCAACCAAGCCACTCGAATCAAAGTCCACGCCATCGATGATCAACTTCTTGTCGTGCTGAACTTGCTTTAGATGTATCTGGGCGGCCTCGGCACTGATATTGAATACGTCCTTGGCGGCTCCATACTGGACGAAGAGGTGGGTATATCCGCTATCCAACAAGGCATCCAAAGACGCGGGCTTCATGACGGATTCAATGAGTGCGGTAAAGGGTGCTGTCGCGCCTGTAGTAACAAAACAGAGCTTCGCGTTCTCGTTCGGAGTAGCTTCCGATGCCATTATGATGAATCACGAAGGTATGAAATTCAAGTATGTGGGTGGTAGTTCAATGTCGAGATTCGAAAATACCGATTCGACTACACACTGTACTGGGTCCGTGCGCTTATATAGTGAGGGTCCCGAATCTGAAAGGGGAGTCACATTCGGATTCTGAACGGGTAGTCCCATTCAGACATTCGGTCCTCGGCGGAACTTTCCTCCTTAAGCGCTTGGCACGCTCGGGGGTCCGCTCAGCGCGAAAAGTTAACGAAAGCGCATCTCTATCCCATTCCCAGCAATGGCTTCAATATCACGGCGCTTCCTGCTGCTATCGTGGCGATGTCCATCGAGAATACCATCGCATTGCGCACCCCCGAAGTACACCTCGCAATGGCCGCGGCCACTCTCCACGACGCCCTCTCGCCGCGCAGACGAAACCCCCCAAGAAGGCTCCGTGACCGCTGCAGCCGCCGAATCCCCGGCCAAGAAACCCGCTCGCACGCCGCAATCCGACGCTGCTGCAACCCTCCGCAAGATCGTCGAGGACTTGAAGGGGCTGGATCCCGAGGTTGTTGAGGATGCCATCCGCAAAGGAAAGCAGGGCATCCCTTGGAGCAGCGAGGCGGATAAGCTGGAGACGGAGGAAGATTTCGAGATCCCCGAGGAGAACACGCGAAGAGTGGGATTCTGGGGTGAGGGAGAAGAGAAGCTGGGTGCGGATGAGGATTACTTTGGAGACGATTTGACGAGTTTGGGACACGGAGAGTTGGAGCAGCACAGGGAGCTAAGAGAGTACGCACGGTTGATTGCTTGGGAGTTGCCGTTGCTGAGCCGTACGTTTGCCCCAGACGATACTCTGAAGACGTTTGGATGGGATGAATGCTAATTGTGCTTCTAGAGCTTGCGCGGCCATTTGAACCGCCAACCGCCGCGACTCCTTTCCGCTTCCGATATACCTCTTATCTGGGCGAAAAGCACCCCGCAACCAACAAAGTCGTCGTCGAGTTCTGCGCCAGCGACATGAACCTCAACGAGACCCAGACCTCTAAGCTCATCAAGCTCGCAGGCGTACGCTACAACCCCGACACAGACATAATCAAAATGTCATGCGAGGACTTCGACACACAGGCGCAGAACAAGCGTTTCCTAGGCGAGACCATCTCGAAGCTGTTGAAGGAGGCGAAGAACAGCAAGGATACGTTCGCCGATGTGCCATTTGATTTTAGGCACCACAAACCAAAGGTCATGCACGAGTTCCCCAAGGAATGGATTCTGACGCCGGAGAGGAAGCAATACCTCGAGAGCAAGAGGGCGCAGTCACTGCACCAGGATGACCGGAAATTGAACAACGGGCAACTGATCGATGGAGCGTCGATTATCGGCTCGACGCTGCCAGTCAAGACATTAGAGCCGGAACCTGTCCCGGTCGGCGGCGCAAGAGGAAGAGCATTCAGGTAATATCGAAAAAAAGAGAACTTGTATCATGTTGTACCATATGAAGCCAAGTATAGAGAGCTTTGTCGATTGGTGCACCGGCTGTTACCGTGTAGCACTGATTTTGTAGGAGATACTATCGGAGCCAGAAGCAATGTATTCTAGGAAGTAACCACGACTCCAGTCCGTTTGCTGTGATAAAGCTTCCCAATGGTATATGGCCCAAGTTGCGCCGTCGGCCCCATCAACCGCAGAACCAAGCAATTACCTCCCACTAGAATGGTTCTTATGCCCAAAACACTAATGTATGCCCTTAGTATTCATCCAAGACATACGAGATGTCTATTCGATAAAATCGCGATTGCCCACATACCCTAAATCATCGTGAGTTAAAGTGCTGTTCACCAAATCCTATGGCGCCTCATGCACCGACTCCTGCACTCGCTCGCTTTCTCTTGCTACCTTTTCCTGTGCCCGTACCTTCCCCTTCCTCCCTCTTCCGCTTCGGTGCCCGGCTGCTTCCGCCTTTTGGCCTGTACGCCGTGTCATCTTCGCCGCCTTTGGTCTTCCGACCCTTGCCTCCTGCGCCCGACTCGGCAGCAGCATCGTCATCATCCAGGTCCGTCTTAGGGCCTGGCGTGCCAGCCGCGGCGGATTGACGTTTTCCTCGGGCGCCTGCATTGGCCCTGGGCGCTGCTGATTTCTCCGACATGTTCTCTGGGTGTTGGGGGTCCTTGTCCTGCAGGAACACTTGTGGCTGGTGCTTGCGAAGCCAGTTGTATACGCTGTCGGGATTTCGAACTGTGAGGTCTTTCTCGGTAGGTGGAGGATGGGTGGAGGGTATGCGGATAGGGCGGCCGTCGAAGGCGTTGGGGTCGGCGAAAGCTAGGTCCATGGCTAGCAGGTACTCCTCCTCCTGCGCAGGTGTCATGTAGCCTGGTGCAGTCTCGGACAGGTCTATGCCATCTATCGGCGGATCTGGAGCTTGGGTGGTATGCGGCACCTTGGTCTCGAGGCTGGCGAGCGAACGGGTCAATTGCACCGTCTGCGAATTATGCAGCTGCCCGGCCTTCCGCGCATAATCTTCTGCTGTGATGATGCCGGTCGTGAGGTCTGCGCGGAGGTCGTGTAGCCGTTGCTGCACGAGCTGGGGGTCGGGCAGTGGCTCGATGGCTGCTTTGGCATCGATCTCGTGTTGCTCCCGCAAGTCCAGGCGGAGATGCGGAGGCAGGCGCGCGCTATTGTTCATGTCAAGGAGGATGTCGAGGATTTGGCTGTACGCTGTCAGCCGCGCTCCGTCGCAGCTCACACCAGCACGTACTCGTTCTGCTCGGCCAGGCGCCGCGCGAGGCCCTGGGCCTTCCATTCTTCGTGGATCAGATGGTTGCTCGTGTTCATCGTGTCCTCGAAGCGGACGCGCATCTTGCGGTATTTGCGCCTCCACGACCGCTTGGCCGGCTTCGGGGCGCTCTCGCGCATCTGGTCTGCGTCTGCGTCGGGGTGCAGCGGGCGCGCGGCGGGCGCGTCTGCTTCGGAAGCCATGGCGGCGTGGTGGTGGGCGCGCGGCGAGTGTGGAGGTGGAGGGCCTGAGGAGGTGCTGGCGTGCATGGAGCGGTCGAGATGCACGTCGGAAGGATGGCCCGTGCGTGCAGGTGAAGACGGCATGATGTCCTGATGGTCTGGCGTCGCCTGCGGCTCTCCTTCCGCGTCCGTCTCGTTGCATCCATCAGGGGAAACTGCGACCGACTCTACACCCATTCTCTCTCACAGTGCTGCTTGCCGCGCCCTCTGCTCCCTGCATCCACCCCCATCTCACCCATCACCGTCGCTCTCCGTTCACCGCGTCGAAGCTTGGACAGGCCGGAAAGGTGGTGTTGCGTACGCAGGGTCAGATTCACCCAACCACACGCCACTGAATAGCGGATCCTGCGTACTGACTTGCGTGCCTGGCTCAGAACACCTGCTCCTGCTCGACACAACGCAGACGCGCCCCGCCCCCTCCCCAAAAACGCCATCAATACCGCCAAACTGTCACCCATACTCCTCAACCGCACCTCTCGCCTGAGCTTCGCTGGCGACTCGCGGCCCCGCCGACCGAGCGCCTCGCCAGGCAAGATGCCCTTGGATGCGAAAGAGGCTCGGAGACGGCGTAGCAGTAGTCTTGTCTACACCGAACCCCCCGAATCGCTCGAGCAGCTCAGCGACCAGTCCGCCCTGCCCAACTTGAACTCGCAATGGGTGAATGCCAAAGGTCAGCGGCCCGCACCTGGTCCTGGAGATCTGGGTGGACAGATGATCGTGCTGGCAGTTGTGGCTGCGTGGCCTCTTTGAAGAAGCTTGGCTAACACGTTGGTATGCAGGCGCATGGGTGATACACTTCGTCCTTATTGTTCTCGGCAAGATATTATTCGACATCATACCCGGTGTCTCACAGGAGACATCATGGACCCTGACCAACATCTCATACATGGCCGGGTCGTATCTCATGTTTCACTACGTTCGCGGCGTACCATTCGATTTCAACTCTGGCGCATACGACAACCTCAACATGTGGGAGCAGATTGACAACGGGGACCAGTACACACCGGCCAAGAAATTCCTGCTTTTTGTGCCCATTGCTCTATTTTTGGTCAGCACTCATTATACCCGCTATGACCTCACGTATTTTGTCATCAACACACTGGCCACATTAGCGGTGGTCATTCCGAAGCTGCCTTCGGTAAGTCAGTTGAGAGCATGTCGGTCGTCTATACTGATTCCGCGACACAGGCACATAGGATACGCATTTCATTTTTCTCGCCGCCGCCAGATGATGCATAAATTGGCCACTAAGATACCACGACTGGGACTATTGTTATTGATTCTGTGTGTAATTTTGCATGTATTTCTACTTCCACCCAAAAAGCGAACACGAAATTGAGTTGCATTGAGCGGCGAGGCGTTTCGGTTGAAATACAGGAAGAGGAAGTCCATAGCGTACAGGATGAATCCATTTCTTCTACGCGATTATCTTTGCTGTCCTCGTGCGCTGTTGTCGATCTATCGATTTTGCCCTGTGCAATTGCGGCGGCGGCTCTGGACGGGTATAAGTTATAACGAGCATGCGAAACGAGCGTCGCCGGTCAGGTCTGCATAGAAATTCCCACGAAATTGTATAACAGCTGACCAATCGTAGCCCGGGCCCATGAGTTGCCGGGCTTCCATGATCCTAGTGAATCGCAGCTGCGTTGGTAACCACGCCTCCTAGCGCGTCCAACATCGAATGTTGCGCTCTAGCTTTACACATTGCGTCATCATCGATTCCTTATCCTCCGCAACTTTTGCGACTTTGTCTGCGCAACCACGACTATTGAATAGCACAGCCTGTGTCAACTTGTTCAACACCGAGGCTTATCTTCACACTCGCATCGTGGATCGAGTCTACGCTGTTCCGACGCCTCCATTCTTCCCGTTGGAAGTACAGCACACATCATGGCGTGGAAGCAACTGGAGTTAACACCGCCGCATGTTACCTTCATTGTAATCACTTTCTTCCTCATATTATATGCTCTTTTCTCCCTTTTGATTCGCAACCGTCTACATCTCTCCGAGCCACCTCTAGCTACTCTGTTTGGCATCATCGTTGGACCGCATGGCTTGGGCATGCTCACGCCTTACGATTGGGGCTTTGGAGACGACATCGTCCAAGAGTTTACACGGCTCATCGCTGGTATCCAGTGCTTTGCAGTGGGGTTAGAACTACCGCAATACTACTTCAAGACAAAGTGGAAGGATGTCGCAGTGTTACTTGGTCCCGTCATGACTTTTGGATGGCTCATCTGCGCGGCTTTTATTATAGCCATATTCGAGACGGATATTCCGACGGCGCTGGTTATTTCGGCTTGCCTCACACCTACCGATCCAGTCCTCGCAGCATCCGTTCTGTCGAACTCGCAATTCAGCACAAGGGTGCCAAAGCGGATTCGAGATCTACTCTCCGCTGAGAGTGGCGTCAACGATGGCGTCTCGTTCCCCTTTCTCTACATAGGGCTTAGTATCATTACCCGGAGTACAATTGCCGGCATTCTCAAGAAGTGGATTCTCATCACGATACTCTACCAGTGCGTATTCGGCGCCATCCTGGGATTGATCATCGGATACGTCTTCAATAGACTTTTCACCTTCAGCTACAAACGGGAGATGATGGGCTCCGCGAGTTACCTCGCATTCTATCTCCTACTGGCGGTCTTCTCACTCGGCGTCGCATCCACGCTCGGCGTTGACGACTTCCTCGTTACTTTCTGCGCCGGCCTCGGCTTCTCGCACGGCGGCAACTTTCCCACGGCGGACGCGCGGCTCCCTGTCATTATTGATCTAGTACTTAACAGCACTATGTTCGTGTTTTTCGGGGCTATGATACCCTGGTCATCATTCAACAAGATCGATATCATCACGACTGGCCGCCTCTTCGGCCTTCTTGCCCTCATTCTCGTATTTAGGAGGATGCCAGCCGTTTATGGGATGTACAAACTCAAGCTCCTCCCCCACGTCAAATCCAGAACTGAGGCCCTCTTCTGCGGACACTTCGGCCCCATAGGCGTCGGCGCATTGTTCCTGGCCATCGAAGCGCGCGCACAGCTTGAGACTGACACATCTCTGCCTCTACCATCACCGCCTGATGATCTGCCCGCTGAGATGCAAAGAACCGTCACACTTGTGTGGCCCATTATCTGCTTCGTCGTGTTGGGCAGTGTGCTTGTGCATGGACTAAGCACGTTGGCGATAAGCATAGGTGGTCACTTTTCGAGGAATAAGGGGGAGAGAGCGCCGCTCATTGGTGGGGAGAGCGAGGGCTTGTATGGCATGGTGTTTGATGAGGAGGATGATGATGGGGTAGATAGAGATGAAAGGGAAGAAGAGGAAGAAAGGCGGGGATTATTGTTCGCAGGGACATGAAGCGCGAATAGAGGCATAAAATAACTTGCTTGACCCTTTTGATACAAGCTCTATTCTGTAGCTGAGTGCCTACCTACGTACGTACCCAACCTTCAATGCTGGAAGAGCCCTGGAGAGAAGGTCGTCATGTGACAGCGTGTAGCCCGGACGCATCGGTCGGGGATATTACGCGCTAGTCCCTATAGATAACTTTAGCGTGTTGGTGGAAATCATTGGCAAGGCGTCCGCGTTCATGCCTGGCAACACGACGTCTTCCTGTGCTTCCTCCTCATCCTCATCCGACTCCGCAACAATGCCTATCAAACGCGAACCCGAAGCCGACGTTGTTATCTTCCCCTCCGCAGCACCCTCATCCTCGACCGTCTCTGCACCAATGCCTATTAAACGCGAACCCGACGTTGTATTCGGACGCGCAGGCAAACACGAACGAGCGCCAAGCGATCTAGCTAACGGTGATGCAGCCGCCGGCTCTGCTGAAGCTGCGAAACGACCGTGTACGGAGTTATCGGACAAGGAGCGGTTGGCGCAACTCGAGGCCCAATTCGATGCTTATCGACAGCGCGCCGAAACGGAGCTTGAGCAGAAGAACAAATCGCTCAAGAAACGCCAACAAGAAATTGTCAAGTTGAAGGAGAAAGTTGATAAAAAGGATAGGCTGTTATGCAAAGCACAGGCACAGTCGAAGCATGAATTTTACCGCCAAGAACTGGAAGATAAGGAAGCGCAAATGCAGAGGACTGTACGGCTGTTGATGCATCTGAATGGGATATATAGATTCCGGGAGCGCGATTTCGTTGATCCTGCGCAGGACGGACTTGATGCGTGGTTTGTTGATGGGATACATTTGGACCTATTCAAGAAGATTGAACGGGAGAGAGAAGAAGACAAGAAATACCTTGAGCAGCAAGTAGCGGACCTTGAGCATACGATACTGGGCCTTGAGGATAGCATAGTGGACGTTCAAGAAGATATGGAGAGGGTAAAGGATCGGGTTGTTTCAATGGAGTATAGTATAAGTGACCTTAAGGATGAGATGGAAGATATCGTTTGACGACTGGAACGAAGCGACGACCCAGATGACTATTTTGAGAAACTTAAGGATAGGTTGAGGCCACTACTTAAGAAGTTCACTCCCTATCACGACTCTGAACTCCTCGGCGAATATGTATATAAAGAAACACTTCATACCGAGCTCGAAAGTCTACTCCACGAGATGGATTTCGAGCTCGATGAACAGGACTTGGACATGGACGATATGAAGGGGCTGACAGAGATGGTTACTCAAATAGGGTACAAGACAGAGGATCTGAAGGGGGACCTCGCACAACTGGAAGGCGATGTGGCTAGGATGGATGTTGGTCTACCTGAGCTGCATTAGTTTCTATGTATGGAGAGGTGACCTTTTTTTCACTGGTCGTCTGTCTTCTCAACACAATGTACTATATGGAGCGTCCTTTTATATCGGCAATTTGGTTCGGCAGAATTTACCAGGGTGACCCAATTGAACCAGCGCACTCTATGCTTTTGTCGTCGAAATATTTTACCGATGGCTAGTCACAGAGCACATGTAAACCGTAATGAGCTAATCGAAACGCGGACAGCCCTCTTGATCTTTGAAAGGCACATGAAAGGGTCTTGCCTTTATCAGCGGCCTAGTACCATCGGTCACGAATTGCAGTCTTTCGGACATCTCCAACGAATATGCGACATGTGGGCTTGTATTCATTCGTTTTTTCAAGCTCGGCTGCTCGAGTGTTTCAAGAGTTTCAGATTACGCGTTCTGGCTCCACACAAGCACGTTACGTCATCATTCTTGTGACATCGACCTCAATTCACTACTGTCATCATCAGAGCTGAGACTGCTGAGGCACGCATGTAGAAATTAGAGCCCTTCGTTCATCCAGATGGAAACCGAACGGTGTGTAAGGTCTAACGATGGGAACGGACGCTGCTAGAGCAGATTGCCTAACAAAACTCGTGAAGTTGTACCATACGCACTGTCCCGTTCAGGTTAGTATAGTGGGGTCAACCTTTCACTAGGCAGCACCGTTCTCTTAGACTTCTTCCTCCCCACCGGCCTGCTTGTTAAGGTTCGATCTGCTTGTTGTTCTGCTCGACTCCTCATTATCTTCACAATCCTGCTCCCTTCGTCCCTGTCGGCCAAGACTAGGTGAAGGTGAAGTGTAAGGACCAGCACGGATCCATACGACACTACATCCAGCAACATTCTATGGACGCTTTTCCGTTCGAACCTGCACGATTTCCTTATTAAGGCATTTACGGGTACAATTCTGATTCATACCTCCCAATCTCAGGCTGCTGCAACGGGTCGCACCTGCGTTTGAACGTCACCTTTGACGAGTGGGAAAGCATCCGCTACGGCGATATACCGTCCCGGTTGGCCGATCATCTACCGCCGGACTGCCTCTATTGGAGCCGGCACGAGTCTGATTCAAAAGACTCCTCCAAACGGGTCGTATTCGGGCGCCCGCTTGAGCCATCGTTCTTGATTTTTCACTCTGGGGCTTTGTTCCTGGAACCGACTTTGAGGGAACAACTATGGGTGTGCCCGCTTGGAAGAAGAGCCACTTGTTGTCTTTGCCGAAGGAATTGAGGTTGGAGATATGGAGGTGGGTCTTGACGGATCCCTCGGTACCTGACTTGGTAGTGAACGTGGGACGGGCCAAGGCAGCCCTAGATCGGAGGACAGTTGCCCCGCGTGTGACTACTTGGTTGGAACCAGGACGACATTGCACCATCGGCTTGGAATTATTGCGAACGAATCGGTTCATATACGAAGAAGCGCTCCCTGTGCTATATAAATCTGTCAAATTCGCACCGGCGGATCATCAAGGCATATTTCCACTTTTCTTAGACTCGCTGCCGTCGCATGCGCGGTCACTCATTCAACATGTCAAACTCCATATACCGAGGCAGGTATACGATACCGACCCCTTTGGCGATCCAGCTGTCCCGCTCTTTCACTGGGCCGTGACTTGCGCTCAGATCGCAAAACTTGATGACCAGCTGCGCCATGTCGAAGTAGAAGGGCTCTGGGCGAATATTGAGCTCTTGGGTGACAAGACTAGGCGCTCAATTCTATACCCGTTGTGCAAGATTAAGACGCCGAAGGTGTTAGGGCAGAACAATGCTAGTGGCATGTTTCATTTGCTCGTGGAGGCACAACGAGAACTCATGACGAAATCATTAGAGCGCAAATTAGAAGCATTGTCGCTGGCTCGTCGTGTCAATCGACAGAGGATGCCGTCGCTATTCGCAGATGCTTTTACACCCGCAGCAAGAATCGATACGCCAGAAACAGAAGCAGAATTTCGTGCCTTCGTCCAAATTGCAAAGAAGAGGTGGGAAGCCGGCGACAGAGAAAATGAAAAAGATTTCCTATCGTTCAAGGTGAAAGTTATCCGCGAGCAACTCGAACTATCACCACGTAATCGTCTTTCGCCTCCTGCCTACTCTGTGGATGGACATACCATCAACCGCGACCTGAGCCGAGAGCCAGGTGACGACGTATCTGCGAAAGAGCTGGACGAACACCCCGGAAGCCCAAGCAGTGCCAAAGCAAGCTCTGCAGATGACCGTGAAGGGTTGCTGGAGGACTGGGATGTGGTGAGCTATGCGAGTGGTACTTCTACGCCAAGAGGTCGACCACATAGCTCTATGTCGAGCCATAGCAGTAGTTCGTGGATCCACGCGGCGTCGACGATGATGGAGGCTGAAATGTAGGGAGGGGAGGAGACGTGGCGGTGCCATATGTTAGTGCGAAAAGACGCCATTTGTCGGGGTAGGTTTCTTTTACATGTTATACGTTTTCGTGTTATGATGCGAGACTCGTAGTGTTGACCAGAGAATTTATGAATGCACATCCTCTGTCAGTATGTAAAGTAATAGGAAGTTATGATAATCATCATCATCATCATCGTCGTCACTGTTTCCGGTGGCCATGATCAAACAAATAGGACGAGGCTTCCAAAGCTCAGCACTTCTTGAATCCACATTTCAAACGTAACATTTCTAAAGCAGATCGTCTTTTTGTATTCCTTAGTCAGAGCCACCAAAGGTCGGTCCATAAAATTCGTCATCTATTCTTTTAAGTCTCGACCTTAAACCCAGAAACTTGTAGCTGGCGGAGGACGACACGGCATTCGGTATTTGTACTCGAAGCCAAGGACCCGCCATAAACCGATGGAAGAGAACTTTTAATAACATGGTACTGTTGCATTACTCTCCTTTACCAGCAGGAAAGTTTGGAGATGAGTTGCATGCGGGTAACAGAGTGCCTCTGGAAGGCAATGCGGACAAGGCATTTGTCAGGTCCTCAT
Organism: Laburnicola sp. R22_1; assembly: GCA_014281115.1. Lineage (NCBI taxonomy): Eukaryota > Fungi > Ascomycota > Dothideomycetes > Pleosporales > Didymosphaeriaceae > Laburnicola > Laburnicola sp. R22_1. The sequence goes on from JACONQ010000017.1 coordinate 1,223,870, forward strand.
TTAGCGCTGTTCGCCCAGTTTGACGCAGAGGCACATACTTGAAAATCTTTCGGTTTTTTGGACTCCAAGCCTTGCAAAACGACATGTGCGACATCCATTCTGTTTTTATCGGACTCGGAGGCCGAGCGGACAAAAGGACATTTCTCAAATGCGGAGGGATTTTATTAGAATCTAGCACTCCACCACATAGTTCTGCCAGCTTAGAAGTTTTTGCACACCGTCACAATTTGAATATAGTCTTCACATTTTAATGCCAAATTTTACAAACTTGAAGCTTCGCCAAGCAACATGAAAAGCCTCATCCTGTATTTTTTATCAGACTCAGATGCAGAGCGGACAAGCAGGGCATTCTCTATTTGCCTAGTTGTTTTATAGGAGTCAATCATCCCGCTATATAATTTTGCTGGCTTAGAAGCTTTTGCACACCGTCGCCATGCATACCATGTTTTTGGGTTTTGAAGTCAAATTTTTAGCCACACGTAAGGGTAGGTGTGGTAAGGTTTGATTTGGTTGTAGAACTGGCTTTTAAGTGCTTCTCGTTCTGGGTGGTAAGGCAGATGGTATTTCTGGGAGAGTGTTGTGGAGTATTTGTAGCATGCGGATTTATCCGCAATGCCGGACTAGACGATGCGGCAGAGGCATTCGAATATGGTGCAAGGCATTCATCTCTGGAGCCTGTCAATATGCCGGCTTGTTACGTTCTCAAGTGTTTGTTCGACGTAGGAGTGCTCCATGACTTGCCATCCAGCGTGTTTTGGACATGACAATCCTCAAGCACACACGGCCACAAAAAACATCTTAATTGGCGCTGGATTTTTTGAGAAACAAGACCTCCATTAGAATGTATGTGTCCCATTTTTTATCGGCTGATATCTCCCATGTAAGTTGAGCGGTTGTATTTAAGACTTCCAAAGAAAGACCACATGAAGTAAATAAACTACGCTATTTTGCATTTGAGGCTTCAGGAATAGCAGCTTCCGTATAAGTCGTATTGTGGAAAGTGCTCAGTCTTCATGACATCCAGGCCTCGATGATTTTATTTGTAGAAGCGGACGCAGAGATAGATGCTTGACTTCCTAATTTCAATCCAGAGCTCTTTATATTGTAGTGTCAAGCTCTGTTACCCACTCCATGCATCCTACATCTGTGATTTTGTAGTTTGTAGCACGTGGAAAGGCTTTTTATGAAGTGAAACCGAGTCGGCGATGATTTTAGATCAGTGCACCACAGTTCGATCTCAGTCCAGTCATGAAGCTTGAGCCTTAATTTTGGTTTGGCGCACTAGAATAATGGGTAAAACTCATGAGATGAGTAACGGGAATGCGAGGCCTTCGCACGCTGGATCGAATCGTGTTTCCATTGATAGGTTTCCGTGATCGTGACCTGATCTTAATGGGACCTGGGTTCCGAGCATCGTGATGGTGCAATCTTATTTCAATCGCGTCTCACTCGGAACATTTGTCCATGTTGCAGTGTTTTGAATGTCTCTCGATATTAAGTGAGCTTTGGTGTCAAGTAGGCCGCCACTCTCCACATGTCGTGCGCATAGTAAGACTTTGTGCCAGGTCCGATGATATATTATCAAATCTCGCCTTCTCATCAAATGGCTGTATTTAGATTTTGATCCCCAGTGTAGCTCCGCTCAAAAGCAAGTGGCTCATCGTATTGTCGAAGAACAATTTTTAGTCTCGCACTAAAACTTATTAGAGCAGGATTCAACAAAGCCGATTCCATTTCTCGCGACCCCGAATTTTTTTGTGTCGGAACACATCGTCTCGCCGCTCAGAGTTCTTTGAACTCTGGACATGGGTGTTGAGATTGTTGTATTTTAGTGAACAATTCGTGGGCTGGAGTAGTGAGAGGAGATAAGTGCGGGAGAAGAGTAGGATTTATATAGACAGAGAGCATAGTGTGAGATCAGAGGGTGGTGTGGAAATCGGGTTTAAGGCTTTTGCATGTATCTGAAAAGACGTTGGTTTGTGATTCCAGGAAGATCGTTGCCGCTGCGGTCGGAGCCTAGCAGCAGCATCTAATATCTTACAAGTGCGCTTATCCACTTTCCACACTTTTGCTCCTTCCTTCCAGAATAGACTATTCTCCATCGACACATACAGGTACAAGCCTACCTCAGGGCTTCTTCATAGCTGAAGAGCGCGCGGGATTGTATGCTTTCTGGACAGCACACGAGATAGCAACGTAAGTGAGTTAGCGATGCACCTGTACGCGCAGCCTGTACGAGAATCAAGGAATGGTTATATATTCCCAGCTATTCTGCAAATCAAGCCACAAAGGTAGGTAGAGTGTGCAGCCGCGAAGCTCTGAAGAACGAAGACTGTCGTAAGTCAACATGCATGATTCATGCGCACGGCCCCAACTGACTAGCTCGTGCCTCCCCAAAATCCCCTCCACGCATCCTGCACCCCTCCACACCACCAAAATGCCGCCCGCACTCTGCGCGCTCTGCAAAACGAACCGCGCCTTGATTCTCCGTCCAAAAGACCACTCCAAGCTCTGCAAGCCCTGCTTCCTCACCACCTTCGAGACCGAAATTCATCATACCATCACCGCAAACGCGCTCTTCCACCGCGGCGAGCAAATCGCGATCGGCGCATCTGGAGGCAAAGATAGCACGGTCCTCGCTTCGGTGCTCAAAACGCTGAACGAGCGGTACGATTATGGACTGGATCTGATACTGTTGTCGATAGATGAGGGCATCAAGGGGTATCGGGATGATAGTCTGGAGACGGTGAAGAGAAATGCGCAGCAGTATGGCATGGACTTGTGCATATTGGGGTATGATGAGCTGTATGGGTGGACGATGGATCAAGTGGTAGAGCAAGTGGGCAAGAAGGGAAATTGCACGTACTGCGGTGTGTTCCGGAGACAGGCACTGGATCGGGGAGCGGCGAGGTTGGGCGTGGAGCATGTGGTTACAGGGCATAACGCGGATGATGTCGCTGAGACGGTGCTCATGAACTGTAAGATACCCCATGTAACTTTCTTGAGTGCATGGTATTAACGGTTCGAACAGTACTGCGTGGCGACCTTCCGCGCCTCTCGCGAACGACCTCAATCATAACATCTACGCCCTCCGTAGCCGCCGATCCGTCCTCGCAGACAAACATCAAGCGCAGCAAGCCCCTCAAATACGCCTACGAGAAGGAAATCGTGCTCTACGCACACCATAAGAACCTCGACTACTTTAGCACGGAATGCATATACTCGCCCGAAGCCTTCCGCGGCAGCGCCCGAGCCTTGATCAAGAATCTGGAGCGCGTCCGACCGAGCGCTATATTAGACGTCGTTCGCAGCGGCGAAGACATGGCGAAGCTGGTACCCGGCAGTGGCGAGGGCTGCGGAGGCGTGTGTGCGAGTTCCGTGCCTGCAGGCGAAGAGGAGGAGGGCGGCTGCGGTAGCGCAAATGGGCGGAGCTCAGGCGGCGAGATGGCGAGCATGGAAAAACACCTCGCGCAAGACGAAGCAGCTGCTGAGAACGGTCTAGAGATAGAGATCACGGCGGGTAGTGTCAACGGCGCGACTGGCAATACCGTGCCTGTGATGAACGGCAAGAAGAGCAAGAAGGCTAAGTCGCAGTCCTACACGCCACGCAAAGAACTGAAGAAGCAAGTCATGGGCCAGTGCAAGAAGTGCGGCTACCTCTCCAGCCAGGACGTCTGCAAAGCGTGTGTGCTACTAGAAGGATTGAATAAAAACAGGCCAAAGAACAGGATTGAAGTGGGCTACGAAGCGGAGCAAGAGAAAGAGGTCAATTCGGTAGCAGAGGCGGTGAATGAGCTGGACGTGGGCGCTGGATGAACTGGCTCCTTCGCAACGAAACCCACATCGAATACAACAGAGTCGTCAGAGGCCGCGTGCACACAAACGGGCGGAACCGCTCATCTACCCGGAGCAGATGCGTGATTCCTCCCGAAGGAACTCATCACAGCGACACAGGCCAGCGCGCGCACTGCATTCCAGAAGAGCCGACCACACCGACCTTCCGTCTATACAACGCGTCAAGGAGGCTACAAAGTACGTACGTCATCAAGGTCGCGCTCCTTGCGCTCGTTCGCTTTTCACCCGATCCTCATAGGTTAGGTTCCCGGCGAGGTAGACTCACGGTCATGTTGTTCGCGTGGGACCACGAACTGGTGCCGGGAACCGCGGGAACCGCACTCGCGCTGTGTTGATTCTCCAGGGCTGCGCTGAGACAACGTCCGTCCTTGGGAGGGCTGGAAGTACGCACCTGAGTTACTCATTGTCTCTAAATACTAGGACAGAGGTTTCATCTCCCGTGTGTTATGCCGGGACGGGCAGTACCAAAGACTTTGTCTTACAGCTGTAGCAAACTAGCAATAGAACCAATGCATGTGTCTCTGTGAATCTACTTGCAACAACACTTATGAGCGCAATGCGACCGAGGTCCTTTTTTTTGAATGTATTCGTACATTATACTAAGACAGTAAGGATTACCTACAGGCGACGTGGGTATGCATCCGATAACGCCAGAAGCCTAACTACCCAAACGTAACCCATGCCGCGTCGTATGCAAACCTCATGCACAACTTCCACCTCGTCTCGTCTCGTCTCGACGCATCATCTCCTCAGCTGCCTACCTAGATCTTGATAGAAACGGCACCAGCCAAGTTCCACTCACCCTCCACGACGACAGAATTCGAAGCAGAGTCGAAGCTAGACGCGTCACCAAGGTTCCCGTCCAATTGCCCTAGCACCCTGACCTTGCTCAACACGAGCCTGTCTCCAGCGTAATCCGTCACGCCGACAACCCTGACGGTGCCCGCCTCATAGACGAGATCCAGTTCAGTGACCGCAGGCTGTTCGATCTTCTCACCCTCGTCAATATACAAACTGCCGGTTGCCTTGCCGTCCGTGTCTGGCGCAACGATGAATTCGAAGTCTTGTTTGCGCAGCTCGGCGGTGGTGTTGGCGCTCTTGACGCGCTGCGGGATGATGCTGCCGCCGCGGATGTGGATGGGGATGTCGGTGTAGGCCACGTTGTTGACGGTGACGTTTGCACCCTTGCCCTTGACTAGCTCGCCGGTCCAGTAATCGTAGAATATGTCCTTGGGTAGGTAGTATGTGACCGAGTCAGAGTAATCGGCTGTGACGGGGGAGATGAGGAGCGCGTTGCCGTAGAACCATTGGTGCTCGAGCTGGAATGTGTTGGGGTCGTTGGGATAGAGGAAGAACAACGGGTTGATCATCGGTGTGCCCTCCTTGGTCTGGTAGTACAGTGCGGTATAGATGTAGTCGAGCAGCTTGTAACGCGTGTCGATGGCCTTCTTGGCAGCCTTGGTGACAAGATGCCATTGGTAGAACTCCTGCTGTATGGCAGATATCTCCGCGTGGTTTCGGTAGAAGGGCTGGAAAGCCCCAAGCAAAGCCCAGCGCGCGCACAGGTACTCATCAGTATTTTGATTGAAGCCGCACACGTCGGAGCCGACCATTGGCATTTGATGCATGGCGACAAAGGCAAGCATCTGACGGATAGAGGTACGGTAGTCTTGCCAAGTCGACGCGTTGTCTCCGAACCAATGCGTGGATTTTCGACCGTTGCCAGCAAAGGTAGAACGTGTAAGAACCATAGGGCGCAGACCGGGCCGGCGGGCGAGCATCGCGTCGTAAGTCACGTGAGCCATGGCGTGTCCATGCAGGTTATGTGTGTCGTAATGCACCGTTCCATCGTAGTGGGTATTGTTCGTCCATATAGTATAGCCCGAAAGCCCACCATTGTGATTCTGTATCTTATATTTCGGGGTGAACAGGTCTCGATCTGGGAGACCCTTCATCTTTCCATCATTGGATTGGCGAGGGTTGAACGAGTTCATACGCGCGGCTTGCGGAGAGAAGGACGAGCCAACATCTCGAGACGCTACTGACCGAGCATCATTTGCTTGAGCACCATCTGGCTGGAAGGAGTCCGGGAAGCCTGGAATGGGACGGCCGGTGTTAGGACGTGGGGCATGCTCGACCTTCGGAGGGTTGTTTCCTGGATCACGAGGATTGCACTTTGTACCGGCGCAAAAGTTGGAAGCCTCGTTCATATCGACCCAGATACCGTCGAGATCAATACCAGCATCCGCACTGAAGAAGGTTGCGATTTCGTCCGCCCACCGCTTTGATGTGTTTGGCGCAAGCCAATCGGGCCACGCGACGGTACCAGCCCACTGCACACCGAGATAGTCGGAACCATCGGCGTTCTTGTGGAAGACACCCATGTCATGACCCTTCTGATAGGTAGGGTAATCATCCTTTACGTGGATAGCAGGATCGAGAATGAGGACATAACGCTGGCCCCGGGAGTGAATAGTACTGAGTAGCTCTCGGTATTTGTCCATGGGAAAGCGTAGCGGGTCTGTGGTAAAATCCTGACGTACATCCATGTAGTCGATATCGGTCCACATAACTTCCAAGGGGATACCGGCGGTCGAGTAGTTGGCAACGACCTCTGCAACAAAATTGACGTCCCAGTATCCATACTTGCACTGGTGGAAGCCGAGAGTCCAATACGGATACATGGCAGAATAACCGACGGTGTCGGCATACTGCTTGGAAACATCGGCAGGTTGCTTTCCAGCTAAGAAATAGAAGTCGAGGACTCCACCGATGGTGTTGTACTCCAAGTACTGATCACCGGATGTAGTCTGACTGAGATTGATATCCATGCCAGCTGCATTGAGCAAGAAGACGCCGTGAGTACCCTTGTCACCACGGTGATCAAAGTACACAGGGTGCGAACCGTAAAGGTTGGAGTTGTGCGGGATAAATGGCGACTCGGTATTCCAGAACGTACGATGGTAGTCGGTAGTGGGCAACCGAAAAGGGTCGCTATGTTCTCCTAGGCCGTAGATGTTGGGGTCTTTGGGTAGGCTAGTGCGCAGACGTACATATTGCGTCTCGAATATCAACTGCGCAGCAGACGTGTCGAAAAGGACCTCGCCATTCTCCTTACGTGTAATGGTAAAGGAGAAGGGCTTCTCTACTAAGGCAAATTCCAGATCCGAGTCACCAGAAGCAGTTTCGCCATTCTTCGGGCGGGGCAAAACTCCTTCCTGTACTTGATACACGTTCTCATCGGCATCAAAGATGTTGACGTGGAGGCGGTCCTCTGTGTCGTATTAGTAAGGGCGCGCAAGAGAACGCGTCGTGTCACGAAGTTGCAGTACTACATATGCAGGACACAAGTCTGTCGGTGATACGAAGACCAGAGGTACTCAAAGTTTTGTCCTGTGGCTGTTGTTGGCGACTTACTAGCTTGGTATTCGACGACGAGCTTCAGGTCCTTGATGTCGTCGCTATAGGCATTGCACGCGTCCCCAGCAAGCGTAAGGTCAGCCGTGAGCGAGGAGTCGGTCTTGACCACGTTTGAGGCTGCGTATCCAGGACAGTCCGCGACATCACGAACTGCCAGCCCCTGCGGAGTAGGAATAGCAGACACGAGGCCGGTGTAGGCGACCAGCCCGAGGACAAGCTCTTTGCGGAACATGTTCACGGTGTGGTTGATTGGCGACTCCGGTTGTCAGAGCGGAGAGTGATGGCACAGTGGAGCCGCGGGGTTTTTAATATTTATACAAAACGCTAAGCCAAGGCCGGCACCGTGAAAGGCGTCGCTCAACGGGCTGGGATTCACTGTAATGCTAGCGCCCCGCTGACGGCATGGAGTATGGATAGTGAAGAGGAGCACGGTATGGAAAGCCACGGCCGCCCGCATTCGCTATGGTGAAAGATGAGCGGACGTTGTGGGCCAGGCAGCCAGCGTGAGGATGGACTGTACGGTCTGTACCTGGCTTAGATGCAGGGAGGCTTGCATGTTTGCTTCCGACGCACAGGCACAGGCGACGATCAGATACCAGGATGCCGGCATGCATATCATGCCGACGAGCGGCGGCGCGCGCCCAACGAACGACCTGCCACAAACAGTAATTGGCATAGTATGGAGTTGGACCTACCTGCGACACAACACAAGTGAATGCCCGACCAACACTTTGAACTCTGAGCCGCTAGAGCACGCCGGCGTTCCAGGGCCTCCTGCGTGCTTACGGGGCGACGGGCGATGGGCATTGCGGACACAATGGCATTTCGATGGACTCGCGCGAGAGACACGATTGATATGAAAGACGAAGGCTATGCAAACGCGGGCTGTGACTTGTCTCGGAAGGCAAACACGCGGATGCTACCTAGGGAGGTAGCGCGGTGAACGAGCTCGCCACCTGCATGATCATGATCATGTCGATGGGAATCATCCACACGAGAGACAGGTGAGGCAGGTGCGAGGCAGGTGCGGCGACTGTGGGGTAGCTTCCGTCCCGAAACGCCACCATGACACGGTCACGCGCCGTGGCAGTCTCGCGAATGTGCGCGCGTCATGTCGTAGCGGAGACGGCGCCATGTCACTTCACCACACCACACCACACCATCGAGCGGATATCGTCCAAATCTTCACGTCCACCAGCTGCTTTGTTCGAGAGACTCTTTCAATCATTCATTCGTAAAACTATGGGCTGTGGACAACCATGATCGGGAAGTCATAGTCGCAGGGTGACATTGTACAAATGGGAAGGGTGGTGTGCCGTGGAGGAGGAGCCGGGCGAATGGGCGGTCTACTTGGATGTTAATGATGACGGGTTAAGCGGCAAAGTTCCACCAGGTACGAGGATACTAGAGATTCAGCTTGAAAGAAGAGAAGAACGGTACAAGGAGGCAGATTACGGGATTACGCCCACGGTGAAGAATGTCCAACCAGAGCCGGCGCAAGAAAAAGTGTACGAAGAAAAAGTGACAGAAAGACTACCGCTACCACAACCGCTATCGCGAGCGCCTTCGTTGCCACCCCAGAAGTTTAAGCTGCATAAGAAGCAGCCTTCAAGCTCATCGGAAAGAAATCCCAGCGTAGGTGACCTCAAAAACCACTACAACAATTTTGAGGCTCGCAAGACATCCAATCCTGCTCCAACACACCCGAGGCAAGCTACCCCGTTCCCGTTCCTGCCTGGGGTACACAAAGTAACATATGCTACCAACCACAAAATCGAACAGGACCAAAGGCTTGAACAACTTCATTCAGTCTCCGACGTCTCGCGGCCAAGGTTCCAGTCTCTTGATCTCCCACATAGAGAGTCTCCGCGCCCAAGCAGATCATCGACCGATTCCACCGCGAGGAGGGCATTCAACAGGGTAACGCAAGCAAGGCTACACTTCTTCAGGGCGTCCAAATCAAACAACGAGGTCGTGCAGGTGCCTAAGAAGAAGTTTTCCATGTTCGAGCGGGCATCGAATGTGTTGAAGAAAAGGCAGCGATCTCTTTGAATCAAAAGTTTGTTTTGTAGCACTGGTTTTGTAAATTCGTATCGTACTTTGTTGATTTATACGAACGCTCTTCGATTGCTGTAGGCGTATATCTGTTGGTATCTCCACAATGACGTAATCGCACACACAGTAAGCCAACGCCACAACCACCCGCCACAGCGCCACAAGTCGTTAAGATGGAACATATGCAGTGAAAATCAACCCAAGTGAATCGCGACTACAGCTCGCGATCCTAACCGAATCTGGCGCCTAAGCTCTCACGAGTATTGACAATCGCTTTATCCGTGCCTTTACTCGCCCTATTTTCTTCATACACGTCGTACCTGTTCGCAATGCCCCGCCGCGGGGTCACCTCCAACGACGATTCCACCACGACCATGACCACGACCGCACCCCCCGAGAAAACCGCATGGCCAAAAACCTTCACAGACGGCCTACCGCTACCCAAAATCGTCGTGTTTGACTTGGACTATACGCTCTGGCCATTCTGGGTCGACACGCACGTTACCGGGCCGCTCAAGGCGCAGGAAGGCGGGCTCAAAGTCAAGGATCGGTATGGCGAGGGCTACGGGTTCTACTCGGACATCGGAGGTCTCTTGGACGCGGTATTTACACTCATGCCACATATACATATCCTCGCTAACATTCACCCATGCAGCTCAAGCAAAAAGACATCCTAATCGGTGCCGCTTCGCGCACGCACGCCCCCGACCTCGGCCGCGAAATGCTCTCGCTCCTAAAGATACCTAGCTCTTTGGGCGCGTCGCAACGCGCAATAGACTATTTCGATCACCTGCAGATATATCCTGGGGACAAGATGACGCACTTTGAGAGGATAGGGAGAGATTCGGGGGTTGAGTATGAGGAGATGCTGTTCTTTGATGATGAGAGTGGGAATAGGAATGTGGAGGCATTGGGGGTGGTGATGTGGCTTGTGAGAGATGGGGTGACGGTTGCGGAGGTGGATGCTGGGGTGAGGAGTTGGAGAAAGAGGCGTGGGAAGGTGGGGGAGTAGATGTGGAGATTATGAGGGCTAAGAGGTCGGACTAAGGAGTTCCTTTGGTTTGCACGTGCGCGGTACGTGGAGCATCTGGATTCCTAAACTTGTGATGGAAAGTTTGAAGACTAGACCAAGAATAGCGCATAGATCAGGCGCGGTAACCGCCTTCTAGCAGGCAGCTTCATACACAACGCTCCATTTGCCCGAGGCTGTGGCTATAACCACTAACTTACGACTTGCGTCAACTATAGGTTACTATTAGCTAGGTTGTTTTTGCAACCCTAGCCTTTTTAAAACTTACCTATTTTAGGCTACCTACTTTACTAGCTATCTTTCTACCTTATATACTACTAAGAGACGCTACTAGTAGTATAGGTACCTAGTTCTTAAAAGTAGAGACTAAGGACTATGTATAAGTATTTTGCTATATAACCTTATCTTTCTATTTTAACTAAGGCTAACTTAGCTATAGTATAATATCTACCTAGTATAACGTACTCCACAACCGAGCGACTCACCCAACCAAGCGACTTACTTTTGCCAAGACCCTACCAAAACATACTACTATTAATAGTACAACGCGATGCCTTAACAACATAACAAACTACTAGCGTTAAACAAAGCTTATATACAGCTTACGATCTAGGCTATTAAATAAGACGCGTTACTTTCGCAAAGACGCGCTGCCGCCATCTATAACATCCCTTAAAAGACCCTTAGCCAACAACGCGCTAGAATCGCCTTCTAACACGACTGCCTACCCAACATAATAAAGCTTACTATAAGAGAGGAGCAGGCAATTATATAGCATGTACTTAACCTAGACTTGCGAGGATTCCCGCCACAGCTTGCTGCCGTGGAGGATATGGCCAATTCTTTGCTAGCTGAGCGGCATTGCGACCCTATAGGCCATAACTAGGCTCTAAACTTTGTTAAGCGCTAGCTAGAGCTTAAAGTTAAGTTTAATCGAAAGTACGACTATAAGAGAGCCCTCCAGGAGGATTCTAAGATAATACAAGGCTAGTTCCAGCTTATAGAGAACATAAAGGCTAAGTATAGTATCCTAGATAAGGACACCTACAATTTCGACAAGTCTAGCTTTATAATAGGCATAATATTAACTAGAGTAGTAGTCATAGGCTCTGAGCGTTAAGGACGGCCAAAGCAGGTATAGTAGGGCAATAGGGAGTAGACAATAGTCATCTAAGGCATTAACGCAATAGGGTAGTAAATCCCACCCTTTATTATCTTTAGGGGCAAGCACCACCTCTCTATCTAGTATAAAAAGAAGGATCTACCTTATAATTAGGTTATTACAGTCTCTAAGAACAACTAGACAATAAATAAGCTTGGTCTATAATGGCTAAAGTACTTTAATAAGCATACAAAGAGGCGTACTACTAGTAGAGCATATTTACTTATTATTAATAGCCACAAAAGTTATAACTCGCTTAAATTCTAGGATTACTACAAAAAGAGTAATATTATTACTCTTTATATACCTTTATATTTATCGTATCTCTTATAGCCACTTAACGTGAGTTGTTTTACGCTGTTAAAGAAGGCGTATAGGCGCTAAGCTAAGAATCTAATACGTAACCACATTACGCACATGACTAAAATTAAGTTTCTACCTTGCTTTATTACTGCTTTTAAGGTTTTAATTACTAAAAGTAATATTAAAGGAGGCTTTCGAGGTGCTAGCCTAGTGCACTACAATCCAGAGGCTGTACTATCGCAGCTTAACGTTCGTCTACGTACGCCTCCAGAATATACTATTCGCGATAGTATATAGAAGTTGTAAACTCTATAAAATAGTATAGAACTTAGGTTACAATTAATGCTAGTTAAGTAGAGAATTTAAAGGCATATAGATAGTTCCCTAACTTATATAGTTAAGGCGGTAAAAAAAGCTCGTTAAAGGCGCCAAGCTAATAACGTGTCCGTGCGCGTGATGCGCCACTTCGCGTAATGCGCCGCTTTTTACTAGGAAAATTAAGAAAAACAAGGAAGTTTAAAGCAGTATAACTCTTTAACTACCTTTTCTTTTTAAAATCTTCCTTTATTAAAGTTATTAAGAAAGACCATCTCTATAACTTTAGAATTTTAGTTTTCTAATAATAATTAGTTTTAAGAAAAAGTATAAAAGTCCTAAAATTCAAGTCTCTAAAATTTAACAATAATACTTTTTAGGTATAAAGTATACTATTTAGAATATATTTTATATTAGAACTTTTTCTTATAAAGAGCTACTTAAGAAGATAGATTATCTTTCCTAATTTATTTTTCTTAAAAAATAAAAAGATAATCTAACTTTTAGTTAAGAGTTTTATTAAAAAGAACCTAATATAAAATGTGTTCTAAATAGTATACTTTATACCTAAAAAAGTATTATTTTTAAATCTTAGGGACTTGAATTTAGGACTTTATACTTTTTCTTAAAACTAATTATTATTAGAAAACTAAAATTCTAAAGTTATAGAGATGGTCTTTCTTAATAACTTTAATAAAGGAAGATTTTAAAAAGGAAAGGTAGTTAAAGAGTTATACTGCTTTAAACTTCCTTGTTTTTCTTGATTTTCCTAGTAAAAAGCGGCGCATCACGCGAAGTGGCGCATCACGCGCACGGACACGTTAGGGCATTCTTTGGTGTTGTTGACCAAACGCAACGCTGAACTTTAAGCTGCTAATGAGGCCGCTACGCGACGTAAATCGCACAAAAGAAAGCGATTGCAGCAAGAAGGAGCTCTTATAGCTGAAGAGGGCCAGCGGCTGGCTACTCTAAAGGACTTTGCGGCGCGCAGTGATGGCAAGAAGGCAAAGAAGAGGGCGCGCGTTGATGGAGGCGAGCCAACTCAACGGCGCTGTGGACGCTGCGGCGAGCCTGGGCACAATAGAACAACGTGTAAGTAACCTGCAGAAGTAGATTCTGAATAGATTAGCCTATTTAGACTATTGATAATAGTTCGTATTGACTCTGTACTGTCGTGAATAGTACATGTTTTGGTGGGGTCTTGGCAAAAGTGAGTCGCTCGGTTGTGGAGTACGTTATATAGTATAGAAAAACAACTATACTAGTATATAAGCCTGAGCTCTACTAACCGCCTTATTTCTAAAGCTAAATTGCGCTTACTAATACTGCTACTATAAACCTTTCTTCTACGCCTAAGTTAAATTTGTTAAGCTAAAGGTAGTAATTACTAAGGCGTCTAGGAACCTTACTAAAAAGGATAAGCGCCTTAATAATATAGTTAGCAACTTTAGTTACTACGCTATAGTTAACTTTATTATAGTTACTAAATAGGAGCTGCTTAAGAGCTATTGCAATTAGTACAATTACAATTAACTATTTTGCTAAGGGCTTTTAACTTTGTTGCCTCAGTTTTTCCCGCAAGATGCTATGGTAACCAGTTGGTGCCTCCAAATACTTCCCGTGACACGCCTTGCCTCAAAGTGCGTAGGGGACCATCCTTGTACAGAAACCGTGGTACTTGAACCGTAGTTTCATTCCTCGGTGGTGAATATCACCTCACTCACCCATTCGGATTCATGAGTAGTGAAAGAATGTTTCCATGTCTCATACATCTCCAAATGTGGAGGCGCCTGAGGAATCCGTACAGACGATCGCTCTATACATCTATCAGTTTTGGTTACTCAAGGTTGAACTGGGCTTCACCGTCTATCACTCCACTTCAGCCCCATGAGAGAACAGCTCTTGACAACTTCCGGGCCAGTCTTAGTTTCCACCTGCTCAAGTGAACGTGACTATCCGACCAGCCGCTCTCACACTTACTCTGGTAAATCAATTATAGGTCGCTCTCCATCACTCACGGTCCCTGTGCTCCTCTCTCATTCTTGGCGCTTCTCCTCTACATTTAAAAAGACCTTCTGTCCCTCACACACACACACACACACTCTCTCTCTCTCTCTCTGTCTCTGTCTCTTAACTTTACACTTGCCCTTCTCAATTGCTCTCGAGTTGACAAGCATCAACATGCGCCTCTCTTCAGTCCTCCTCGGCATCGTGGCCGCCCTTATATCTCCGATCCTCACCCGCGCCATACCTGAGGCCGACGTCTCAGTGATTGGTGCGGACTCGTATTCCATCTCCTCAAACAAGGTCGAGCGCGCGACTGCCTGTGGGTATGGCGGTGGCAAAAAGGGCGGCTTGCAAGACCGTGACGTTGCTTGCGTCAATGACAGCGCTTGCAACGGTCGATAGTACGCTATCGTGAGGCTTATGGCCATTACTTATCGCTCGTTTTTTGGTGTTGTTATCGATCGATCGCTCAAAATAAGCAGGATTACGTATGATAAGCCGCACTACGGCAGTAAATTACTATAAGTAGTTTAGCGTACAAATCAGAGTGAATTGAACTCTGGGAAGGCTGCTTCCGCTGCTGTCTGCTCCCTGTCCTTTCGCTCAATTTGATCACTGCGTTTAATAAGAGGACACTTAACTACGCGGTTCTTGAGCCAGTTCTTCTGTAGTTAGATAGCCTCAATAGTTGATGCTGATAGGCTGTTTCGATTGTTGGTGATAGCGCGTCCAGCTGTACTGAAGCAGCGCTCACACTCACAGCTGGTACTTGGGATGGAAAGGAAATCAACAGCTATTTTGAAAAGTACAGGGTACTTGCTGCGGCCAACTTTTAGCCACTAAAGCCACAGGTCAGCTATTAACTCCTAATAGGCTTTGTCTTTGTTTAGGTCCTTGTTGAGATTGTTAATGTACTTGTCTAATTAAGAGCTGCGTTTGTGCTGTTTGTAGCTGTGGTTGCTATAAAGGTACTCTTAATTAACCTCTATAATAGCTACAAGCGAATTGTTAGTGTAGCTAGCGGGTAGCTTGCGTCTTTAGGGTTGCTCCTTGTTTTGCGTTTTATTTAATAATGCTTTAGCAGCAAGATACTTCTTAAATGTGTTACGGAGAGAATTGTCAGCCTTCCGCTGCCAATCTTAGTAATCACGCCAGTGAGATTTGAACTAGTTAAGGCGCAGCCTGGGGTAGAGAGCTGTAGCGATAGTATAGAAGCTTGGAGTTGGTTCTATTACAAGCTTCTCCTAGTAGGTGTTAAGCTTCTCTAGGCCATAATTAATAGCTAATTTAAAGTAGCTCTTATTATTGTTGTTAAATTTACTAGCCGCAGTGTTGTAGTGCTGCCACAAGGCTTGAAGGTTAATAATAGTTTGCCATAATGAGCCGAAGCCTAACACGCTGTTGCTGCCTTTAAGTGCTTTGCAGAGGTCGTACGGCACCTTTAAAAAGATAATAAGATTGTCAACCTCTAGCCAATTGTCGTTAGAGAGAGGGTTAAGTATAGGGTTGTAGTAAGAACTATCACTATTATTGTCGGCATTAAACTCCTTGTCGTTCTTAATAGTTTGTTAATATTTGCGTTAGAAGGCTTTGATTGGCTCACGCAGCATACTGCAATAGAGAAGTATAAGATAGACTGAGTGCTAGCGTACCCCGCTGTCCTGGAGTAACTAAAGCTTAACAAGCTTCTATATAGGGTCCTTATTACTAAGATTGCTAAAGACTGAATAAAATAACTTATAATATTTGTGTAAGGCACAAATAGCTCTTACAAAGTTGTAAAGCTTACTAACAACACTATAGTTATAGTAAAGTCTAAATTAATTAATAGGAGCTGCCTAAGCAAGCTCTTCTTTAAACTTTGAGACTCCTTTACTATACAACGTTGCTTTAATAATAAGGTTAATAATGTGACCTGTGCAGCGGATATAGTGCTAAGTACTAAGGTAGAGAGTTGTAGACTCCCTATTAAGGTGTTTAATAAGTTTCTTGTTATTGTTTATAGCGTTGTCGCCTATAAAATAGTTAAAGTTTGACTTAAAATTATACTTTTGCATAATGTTAAGTATTACTAAGGCCTGCGCACTAGCTGTGTAATTACTAAGGAGGTTGCGGAAACCTATTAGGAGGTCTTGTTAATTGTAATCAGCGTTAACAAGGTGAGCAACTACACTTAGGAAGCTGAGATAGTTAGCGGACGTCTAAATGTTAACGCTTATAGCAACCTTTCTAGCAGCTAATTGGATAAGCTGACGTACCTTAGCCTTCCGATCCTCGCACTGCTTTCTAATATATGACAAGAGTGTGTTTGACGAATTAGGTAAGGCGTGTAACAGCTCCGCACGATTCTAGGTTAATAGGCCTTGGGTTAAAGGGTTCGTAACGTCATAGAAGCTCAAATCTCTCATAATTGTCTAGTTAACAACTAAGGCTTAGAAGCTAACCTCCTCCTAGGGCATATGTGACGGCTAAGTTAAAGAACCAGGGACGTGCGCAGCAGCTGTGAAGGGGGACTCTGGTAGAGGTATAGGCGTACTGGGGATACGCTAGCCAGTAGATGGATTAATAGAGTGTACTTTCCGCACGTGATCTTAGATGTGTGTAGTGCCATTAATAGCTATAGCGTTATTAGTTTAATAACTTTAGTGACAAATCTTACACAGCCAAAGATTAGTAATGCTGTTGTCGTCCTTAGTGTACTGTAGTTGAAGCCCAAAACGCTATATATTAGAGAGCGCACGGCGACCGGATATATAGGCCTTATACCTAACAGCATAGCCTAATTAGGAAGGCTGGAGCTGCTTACCCTTTTGATACACATGGTGGAAATTAACGTTAAACCTTACGCCGCATACAGCTGTCTTATTTGTTGGCAGCGGGTAATTGTGGGTGGGAGGGCCTTTAGGTAATAGTGAAGGTAATAACAATAGAGAGCCAAGACAGATAGTAGATAAGGTTTGAGAGCCAGGTTGGGAGGACGATAATAAGGCTTAAGAGGCTTAAGAGTACTTAGAAGCTCTTATCTTGCTAAGCCTCTAAGAGCTGGGCCTATAGTGGGTTGGTGAAGGTATTGCTGGCGGCAAGGCATTGTGTGAAGTGTGGTTGTTAGCTAAGTATTAACGCATTATTAAGAGATGCGGATGTGTATAGAAGCGTAGACAGCTTTAATTAATTGCGTGGGTGTTCTTTTGGGTGGGTTAATAATTGCTGATTGATTATGGGCGTACGGGCGTTATGGTGTTTGGGGGATAATGCTGGAGGCGTTAACGTCGGCTAGCTGGCTGCTAAGACTTGTAGGCGAGGCCTCGCCTCTATTACCATGGGTGCGGGGTCAATGCGCGCCGAGCCTCAATGCGCGCTCAACACCAAACCAGCTCAGCTAAACTTGAAGCTGCAGAGCTCCCTACAATTGCTATTATTATAAGAATTTCTAGTGATAAGGTCTATAAATCTTAATAATTAATTATAGCTATAAAAATCTACTCGGAGTTCTAATATTCCGGCCCCGGCGCGACTGAGGCTGTAGAGGCTGTGATTGTCAAATATACGGGTATTCTTGATGAGTTGAGATGGAAAAGTGGTGGGTTGATTGATTGATTGTGTGTGTTCTGTCGGAGAAGCTCGGCTACCTCGAGAAGTAACTATCTAGTACTAAGCCGCACTAGTACTATTTAGACTAGTACAGGGGCAGTGTAAAACAGTAGTGCGCCAGCCTCCTTAGTGTATTTCACAGTGAAATCACTGTGATTTACACTGATTACCACTGTAAGGGGCCATATGATCGTACACACCTACCCACTGGATTTCACAGTGACTGTCTATCTGACACACCCCTCAGCTTGGAACCATCTCAAGCTGGACCCAATTCTTCGCAGCCGTACTATAACTCATAGTCCAAAAGCTTCCATCCTGTCTTCCAATTCGTCAAGGTCGACCTCTTGGTCGGTGATCCTACCCCTGACGTCTTCAAGTCCGAGTTGATTTACGAACTTAGTCCATTTGCCAGCTAGCAGAGCCTTTGTAAGGCCATCTGCTGCTATTTCTTCTGATTGTTGGTACTGGATTTTGATAGCTCCACGTACTACTTCTTGTTGAAGCCAATAATTGTGTATGTTGACGTGCCTAAGCTTTGTTTGTAACTTGGCAATTTCTTTGGTAACAAGTTGGATAGTTTGTTGATTGTCGCAATTGATGGTGATTGTTGAGGATGAGAGTTTGATCTTGAGTTCAGCGATCAACTGAGCCGTAAAGAGTGCCTCCTTTGCAACCTGTGAGAGTGCCAGCAACTCAGCTTCAGTTGTTGAAGTGGTGACAGTGTCTTGTTTGTTTGCCTTCCAGGCGACAAGTCCACCAAACAGCTTAATGATGTATCCTTGCGAGCTCTTTCTGTTGAGGGTATTGTCTGCAAACGACGCGTCGCTAGCAACCTCGTAGGTGTCTGCATCTCCAAAGCGTAGCCCTAGTGATTGGGTGGAGGATAAGTATAGCAGTACACGGTCGGCGGCTTTGTGATGGTCGTCGCTGGGATTTGATAGGAAGCGCGATAATCGGGAGCTTGCGAAAGCGATATCAGGGCGCGTGGTTACTGCAGCGTACAGGATTGATCCTATCTTTCGCTGGTATCGGTTGATCTCTGCCTTTGTGGCGAGTCCTTCTCGAGGTAGCAGTTCGACTGCTGACATTGGGGTTTCGTGTTTGAGGTCGCGTCGGTCGATAAGGCGACTGATCTTGTCCACATAGGACGCCTGTGATAGCCAGAGTTGCCTACTTGCACGGTCTCTGACGATTTCAATCCCTAGAAACCACTGAAGATCGTTACCTCTAGTAAGGGTGAACTTTGTACTTATCTTTTTTATTACTGCGTCAGCAGCGTGTTTCTGATCCCTTGAGTAGGCGACGATAAGGTCGTCTACATAGAAGAATATAATGATGCCGTCTTTGATCATATAGCAAGGCTCATGAGGGACTGCGGCAAAACCGAGATCCTTGAGAGCACTGGTAAATTCTCTCTGCCACAGCAGTGGTGAGATTCGAAGACCATATAGTGCCTTATGCAACTGTAGGATAGTGCCGGGTCGGGTATAACCTTGGGGCATTCTCATGTAGAGTTCTCTGTCCAGTTTCGCATGGACGAAAGCGTTGGTGACGTCGTACTGGCTGAGCTCTAGGTCATACCGAGCTGCCATAGCCATGAGTAGGCGAAATGATCGTCCTGCGAGGGTTGCGGCGTAGGTGTCTTGAGTAGTAAGGTGGCGTTGTTGATCTCCACGTACTACCAACCTAGCCTTGCACTTCTGAAATCGATGATGTTTGTCGAGTTTGTATGTATACACCCACATGCAGTCGAGGATTTGGTGGCCGCGTGATCGCACTGGGGCAACGGGCACCTCACTCCAAGACCTCATCTCTTTGTGGCTTTGTAGGTGTACTCGCTTAGCATCCTTCCACATGTTAAATAGCGGGTGGTCTTCTAACCGTGTTCCGCAAGATAGAGGCTCCGGCAATTCACTTTAGTGGGGTTTCTTTCCTGCTGCAAGCATGCGATTGAATTGCGCTTTGTCGAGCGGCTTCCCCTTGTATTTGCCTCTACTACCTGCCTGTGTTCCGGCTAGGAAAGCGGCTGCCCATAGCACAGCACGTTGATCTGGCTGTGTTGATCCTATGGGTACTTGTTTATGTTGATCGTCTTTAAAACTCGCCATTAATTGGGCAAGTAATGTGACAGGCGGAGGTGTCGCCGGTGGTGTTGGGTAGGTGTAATTGATCTTCCTCCTCTGATAGTACCCCGGAGGGTCCTCCTCATCCTCGCGATTGCGTGAGTCAGTGATTGACTCATCCTCATAGAAGGATTTAGTGTTTTCTTGTTCAGGTGGTGGAGGTGGCAACTTTACTAATCGGGTCCATGCAGCAATCTCTTTAGTAGTACTATGCATAAGGTTGTCTAACAGATCTTCTGTTTTGCCTAAGAACACCTTATCTTTGTTAAAGATAACGTCGCGTGTGCTAATAACTTTGTTGAGTGGTGGGATCCATACCCTCCAGATGTTTGATAATTGGTAGCCCACTAGGTATTCAACCCATGCCTTTGGGTCTAACCTTTGGAGCTTGCTCTTGCCGCGTTTTGTATCATTGGTCAAGGCGAAGGCTTTACAGCCATAGGCCCTAAGGTGAGCCTGGTTCAGTTTCTTTAGTTAAGTGACAATGCCGTTTTAGTAAGCAACTGTCGTAAAGAATACTTTGTGTGGTGATCGCCATCGGTTGGCGTAGTTTGGAGTTCGATTGTATAGGTATACGGCCGCTCGTGTGATTTCTGGCCATAGGTTGAAGGGAAGGTTGGCGTCAAGTCGCATTGCACGACCCTTCTCCTTAATTACACCCCCTGAGCGTTCAGCTCCTCCATTTTGAGCTTAGGTGTCAGGTGCTGAAGGCTCAATAACAATACCTTCACTGATGCACCACCTGTAAACGTCTTGTTTGACTGAGAAGATCTCATTGTCGGATTCAATGACTTTGATAGTCACATTAAATTGTACTTTTATAAATTGTACAAATTCCTTCAGCAACTTGATGATTGTTTGTGCTAGTCAGTTGTCTTTGAAATAGAAGTCCCAAGCCATGCCTGAGAATCGATTGGTGATAAGCATCTGGCTTTTCTCGCTGGTAAAGCTCTGATCTTCGTAGTTGTGAAAGTCTATAGCGACTCTCTCACTAGGACCATTATTAATTTGCCTAGGTTGTCATCTGATTTGTCGCTTAAGCTTTGATCTGCCGCAAGCGTCGCATTGGACTGTAGTAAGTCCTTTAAGCCGCACCCCCTCACAGTGATTCACAGTGTGTTCTAGTGCCTGGGGACCTGGGTGGCCTAGTCGTTTGTGCCAGGTGATGGCGTCTGCCTTCTGCGCTCGTTGTGCGGTGCGCGTGGTGATTTTGTGTGTGGCATACGTACTATTGTGTATAGTACGATTTTGTTCGGGCATGTATTCTAGTACCCATTGACCGTAGAGTTCTTGAAGTTCGGCTAGGACTGTATTGTCCCTTCTCTTGATTGTTGTTGGATCTGCCTTTGTGTCCCACCAGAGGCCTTGCCTGCGGAGTAATCAGAAAGACACTAGGTTGCATAGCAGATCAGGGCAGTAGGCGATGTTGTCTAGCCTTAGTACCCTATTTCCTTGTACGCTTTTGACGTGTAGATGGACACTCCCATATCCCCTTATCCAAACTCGTGATAATCCCGCCCATATGAAGTCTCCTGGCGACGGTGGTCGCAGCGTGACGAAACGATCGATATTGTTGAAGATATGGCAGGTTGTGCCAGAATCGAGGATCGCGGAGTAACGTAGTGGGTAGGTGTTCAGGTCTAAGTGGTAGGAGGCTGCGATAGCATTAAAGCTCGCTAAGAGGATAGTGATTTGTCTGCCATCTAGTCATTCATCGTTAGTAATCTCAGTAATTCGAGTTAGAGTAGGAGTGCTTAATTGTTTGATTCTTAGTGTCTGTGATCTTGGACGCTTTACGGATCTTACGCTCTCTATAAGCGCAGGGTCATTTTCCATCCTGAACTTCATAAGGGCCTTTATTGCTGGCTTCGGTTGAAACCAATCAGGTGCCTTGTCAGGAAATGCGTAAAAGTAGTCTTGCAGACTATGGCGTTGTTCACAAGCAGGGCACTTGGGGTATAATCCTCTCTAGCCACCAACTGCCGTTGGCTCATCGTCTGTGTTCGCGGACTGCTTGGATTTGGCTTTAGAGCCAGCTTTCTTGGCGCGTGATCTGCCTCGCTTAAGTGATACTACTTCATCCACAGGATAGGCGTCCCCATCTGCGGTCTAGGTGGGTGCACCACTGTCAGCAAGAGATGGTCCTGCAACAGCAAAGGCGCCCCTTTGTTTACCCTTAATCGGGTGCTACATCGCCATTTGATCTTGGAAGAGTTTCACCATATCTTTTCTTAAAGTGTTTGGGTCCTTATTCCCATATTACATAAAGGTTGTAACCCACTAGGATGCGACGTTAGTAACCACCTTCATAAAATCTTGTTTAACTAAGTCTAGCAACGTAAGTTCTGGCACACTATTGTGCTCTGCTTCTGTTGCTGCATAATCGTACTCAGTAAGCCAGGTGGACCATGATCCAGCTAATCTCATGGGCTTAAGAGCGTCTTGGTATCTAATCCTCGCTCGTCGTAGTTCGTCATTTTGGTCTACCCCAACTGTGTTTGTGAGGTTGATAATCCATTATCTAATTAATTAATCTGGGGTGCAGCAATTGGTCTGCAAGTGTGCCAAGGTCGTTGATTAAATAAGGGCAACTATCTTGTCGAGGTTCGCCTTCTGTTGTTCGTACCTTCGGTCGAGTAACTTGAAAGTTTCGAGTTGATCCTTATAGAGGTCGTAATCCTCTCTGTACGCCCTTACGCCAGTCGTCGACAGGTCTGACGGCCTTGTTGGGCGTGCGCGAGGGTTGTCGGTATTCGCGTTGATAAACGCTGGGCTTAGTGCATAGCCAACACTGATGTTCGGTGGGATTGGAATGACTAGTTGGGTCATAGGTTGGATCTCTTGGTCTAGGTCGATGATATCCCAGATCCCTAGAGATTGGGCGCGGGCTTTAATTTGCCTTAGCCATGGTGTATAGTTCGAGTAATCAGATAGGATCACTGTAGGATCTCTGAGCGTCGATAAAGACATAATAATCAGCTTAATTAAGGCAGTGAGACTCTTAATTGTTAAATATACAGGTATTCTTAATGAGTTAAGATAGAAAAGTGGTGGGTTGATTGATTGATTGTGTGTGTTCTGTTGGAGAAGCTCGGCTACCTCAAGAAGTAACTATCTAGTACTAAGCCGCACTAGTACTATTTAGACTAGTATAGGGGCAGTGTAAAATAGTAGTGCGCCAGCCTCCTTAGTGTATTTCACAGTGAAATCACTGTGATTTACACTGATTACCACTGTAAGGGGCCATATGATCGTACACACCTACCCACTGGATTTCACAGTAACTGTCTATCTGACAGTGATGTAGCACCTAAGGCCTTAGCAGCATCTATAGCCTTATTAATAAGCTTTTTTTCCCTTATGCCCTGCTTAGGTAGCCTTAATGCCTTTTTACTACCTTTCTTAGCTATTTTTATACAATTCTTGTAGTGTTGCTAAGCCCTACGAGCCTGCTGCTTCTAGGCTCGCTTAGCTGCCTAATCCGCCTTTGCCTTCGCTTGAGCCTTAGCTGCCTTAGTTTTTTGGAGTACTAGCTGCTCTACCTCGGCCTCTTTTTGCTGTAGACAATCACGTGCCTCCTACACCTTCCTTAGGGACCAGAAAATAGCACCCCCTAAGTACTTAGTAGGCTGGTTATCCAGCAAAGGCTTGCCACGCTTCCTACGCCTCTTCTCATTGCCTAGTGCTGCTCTTAGTCCCTCATTTTTATGCTGTAGTAGCTGTTTTTGTACGGCAATTGAGTGCACTGTTCGGCTCAGCTTCTTTACCTTATTACTATTCCCTATATCTACTGCAGCCTTTAGGAGCCGGTCGATTTTCCTCCAGTCAGACGCGCTGAGTACTGAGGTTGAGCTTTCTCTTAATTCCCGCTTGGGTAGGCTAGTCTTAGTAAATCTCTTAAGTATAATCTCTGGGTTAAGTGGTGATATACTAGTAGCCTCAAAGGCCTTAATAATTAATAGCTTCCTAAACAAGCTACCCTAAGCCCTCCAGAATAGGCTAACGAAGTCTCTTTTTGCGATTAACGATAGTCCCTAGCACCTATGTAGGAAGGCTAAGAGCTTAGCTAAGTAGGCAGTAGAGAGAGGCTTAAACATAACAACGTTGAGCGGCTGTAGTGTATGCGTCAAATAAGGCGGAAATATAGCTAGGAGTATCCTATTCCAGTCACAGTAATTAATAAAATCTATAGTAAGGTGGGATCTATAGCCGTCAAGGATAAGTAGTTGGTAGGAGCGTCCAGCTTTCTCCTTAGTACAGCGATCAAACACCTGCTTAAGCCACGCGAGGCCTATCTTGTTATTTGTACAGCCAGAAGGCGATAAGGTGATAAAGGCTAAGTGTTCCTAAGGGTTAATTTCTTTAACCTAGCTTAATTGTAGGCTACCTGAGGCAGCCTAATAGATAAGGGCTGGATCTAGAGCCGATCTGTCGGCGCATATGCAGGCTAGGAGCGAAATCCACTCACGGCTACCATCCTAAATAGCCTGCCTCACCTCCTTGCTCTCGTACAGCTGCCTACTAAAGATCCGCTTTAAGCGAGTAGTAATGCCTAGTAGGATGCCTTTTTCGTCCATATTGTACGTGTGCTGAGGCTCGATATCGTATTGGCTAATTTTCTGCTATAGTAGGTCGAAATATAGGCTGTAGTAGGTCGAAATATAGGCTGTACTTTGTCTCTAAGTCGGCTTTGTGGCGATTGCTGTCCATTCTAGCTGTCCATCTTGAAACTAGATCAATGCTGTGTCGCTTGACGAACTGATCAACCCAGTACATGCTAACGCTCGTTTTGGCTATACAGGCTGCAAAGTTCTGGATCATTTGCCGTGTAGGTGGTAGGCCTCGCTAAGTGAGTTTTTTAATATAGCGTATAAGCTCCTGCTCCTGTTAAGGGCGAAGTTTTCGTCGGTTGATTCCCTCAGCTGTACGCGACTGCGTTACAGCCTGGTGTCTCCGGGTGAGCGTAGAGCGTACAACGCTATGCTCCTTCGCGATTTTTGTATAGTTGATAGAGTCTCCAGGTTCTTGCGATTGTATCGCTTCAAGCGCAGCCTCAATTGACCCCATATTGGTAGCGATAGGTGGTGTTGAAGCTTGAGGTGTTTTCGTGTTGAGCGCGCATTGAGGCTCGGCGCGCATTGACCCCGCACCCATGGTAGCTAATAAGCGATAGAGGATTAGGCAGCCCTGAGCTATCCTGAGGCTGCTCCTAGGGGAGCAAAGTTGGTGGTTGAGCCGCCTAGGTATAGGTCTATTGCACGCGTTAGCGTTTAAGCACATAGGACACTAAGCTAGTACCGTGCCCGTGCGCGTAACGACCCACGTCGCGTAACGACCCAGGAACAACGCGCTCACTACTTCAAAAATGAGGGTATTGCAACAGCTATAATAGCTATTATTACGAGATTTTGTAGTAGAGTAGTAAACAAAGGCATGCGATTAATTTGTACTATCTAAATTTACTTGGAAGGTTGACGTTGCGGCCACGGCGGGTGGTGAAAGCTGGGGCAGCTGATGCAGCCTGTGATGCCTCCTTAGCAGCTGCACCAGCACTACGTTGTTTCTGACGCTTGTTGGCTTGAGTAGAGGCTTTTGAGGCCTTGCGCTTGCCCTTTTAGGATAGTTGTATAGCTTTTTCAGCGTTGCGAGCTGCCTTCTGGCGCTCGCGTTTAGCGGCCTTGTCAGCCTTCTTCTTCTCCCTCACCACCTTGGCTGCCTCTCTCGCCACACGCCTCTCCTCTGCCTCCTGCTCTTGGAGTAGCTTAGCAGCAGCTTGAAGCTCCTTCCTGTTAGCCTTTGCAAGCTGCCTGTTATGCTCTTCCCTCTGCTTCACTGTCTCTTGTGCACGTGCCTCTCTGATCTTGCGCGGAGATCAGAAGACGGCACCACCGTGGTACTCCTGGCGCTGCTGCAAGTTAAGAGGTTTGCCGCGCTTCTTGTGCTTCTTCTTAGCAGTGAGAGCCTCTCTTAGGCCATCGTTCTCATGGTGTAGCAGTTCGTTTTGTACTTGGAGTCCGTGGAGCGTTTGGGAGAGCGACTTTGACTCTTCTGCGGTAGTATCCTTCACTGCAGAGCGTACGAGACGCTCCATCTGACGCCAGTCGCTCTCCTTAAGCGCTGAGGGGCCTGCTTCGCCTTCATCTTGCTTCCTAGAGCTCTCTCTCTTGAAGCGTTTGAGTATAACCTCTGGGTCCATAGGCCATATACCAGTAGCTTCAAAGGACTTAAGGATAGTCTCTGTATTAAATGAGGACTCCCACGCTCTCCAGAACAGTGGGAAAAAGTCCCCCTTCTTGACTGGTACTAGCCCTTGGCTCCTCTGGAGGTGGGTGGAGAGCTCCTTAGAGTAGGCGGTGGAGAGAGGTTTAAAGATGACGACGTTGAGAGGTTGAAGCGTATGGGTAGAGTGAGGGGGAAATACGGCTAGGAGTATGCGATGGGATTCGCAGTAGTCGATAAACTCCTTCGTGAGGTGACTGCCATGGCCGTCAAGTATGAGGAGACGCCAGTCTCTCCCACGACGCGCTTTCTGCTTCGTGCAGCGATCAAATACCTGCTCTAGCCACGCTAAACCGATGTCGTTATTCGTCCATCCAGATGGAGATGAAGCTACAAAGACGTCGTGTTGCCCAGCTTTAATGGCGTCCACCCAAGCTGCCTGCAGTGAGCTGTTTGCCGACTGATAGATGAGACCTGGCGGCAGAGCCTCCCCATCAGCGCAGACAGCTGCTAAGAGGGTGATCCATTCACGAGAGCCATCTTGGAGTGCCGCCTGCACCTCTTTTCGCTCCCACATCCGACGGCTGAACACTCGTTTTGAGCGTCCTGTTATACCTATCATGAAGCCCTTCTCGTCCATATTGTAGGAATGGCGCGGCTGTATGTCGTACTGCTTTATCTTCTGATGTAGCAAGTCAAAGTATAGCTTATACTTAACGTTTGAATCAGCGTTGTGGCGGAGAGAGTCAATTCCAGATGTCCATTTGGAGATGAGATGGTGGCCGTGTCGGTCAAGAAAGCGGGTAACCCAAGCGTCGCTCACGGGCTCTGTGGCTGTCGAGGATGCGAAATTTTGTATCATCTCTCTTGTAGGAGGCAGCCCTCTCTTTGTAAGGTCTTCAATATAGCTCACGAGCCCTAACTCTTGTTGTGGGCTGAGTACTTGTTGATCGCGATGCTTAGCTTCCCGTGGGCGCTGACAGCCTTGGTGTCTTCGGCGCAGCGTACTGTGCGGTACACCAAACTGGCGAGCAATTTTCCGGTATATAAGTTGTTCTCCTGGTTTAAGCGATTCGATTGCTGCGAGCGCATCGTCAATTGGTGCCATGGTGGTGGAGTTATGACGCGTTGAAGTTTGGAGCTTGTCTGGTGTTTTGGTGTTCCTGGGTCGTTACGCGACGTGGGTCGTTACGCGCACGGGCACGGTACAAGGTTCTTATACAGATATCGTCTGTGCGCGCTAAAAGAGCAAAAAAAACGCGACAATCGCGTTGTGGCGTGGACATGCAAGAGGTGGTAATACTGTTAATCTTGTACGCGAGGTTGGTGTTAAGGCCCGCGGAGTTTACTGGTACCCTATAAAAGCCGCAGATCCGCACTATACCTAATTAGGCCACAACACCACTAAAGTATCGCGATTATTACAGTACTACGGTAGGCCTCACTACTATCGATCAACTACGGTATCGCCTGCCTTGTCTACTATCGATCGATTGAACACGTGACGATAGATGATAGATAGTACCGACGATAGTACGGACCGTTGCAAGCGCTGGTCAATGAGGCGGATGCCACTTATGCTGCCGTACCGACTCCTGATTCGGCCGACGATCAGGTCGTATATTGCGGTTACGCCTACAGCGAAAATGGCTTGCGTGGCGAGCACGAAGATCTGAAGGCTAACTATGGGCATAAATTCAAAACTCCCATGCACAGCATCATCATCTCGGACGACTGTGTGTGCGTCCTCCAAGGGTAAGGTTTCTTGCTCAGGATTAGCTGTCATAACTTCTAACTTTGAGCTCAGTTACGGTGACCATCAAGTTGCTTTCTATTCAGGGTGGCAGGGAGATTTGAAATTTGCCGCTGGAGAGGCAAGGTTCGCAAAGACAATACCTAAAGGAACTCCTCCTGCGAAGAGCAAGAATTCCGTACGTTCCGCCGACAGCATCCCCGCAACCAACTTCAAACGCACTCAGACGGAGGCATACTGCGGGTACGTTTATAGTGAAGTTGGTTTGCGAGGAAAGCAGACACCTCTCCCAACTGACGGCGACGGGAAAGTCCATCATAAGGTGATGAATAGCGCTATCATCACATGGGGCTGTACCTGCGATTTCTATCGGTAAGTACCCCAAGTCCTACCTCTAAGCTAGTGTTAACTTCAAGGAAAGATCTGGCGACTGCTTCATAGGCCACAAAAACGGAGCGTTTGACCACTGGCGCACTGGAATGTTCCAGGGAAACCTCCCTTGGGCGAGCGAATGCGTTATATGTCATTACAATGCCGCGGCAGCGAGGAGCATATCGGATACACAAGCTCGCCCAGTCGAATGGCGTCCGCGACAATAAGCGGCCTCTCTTCCAGAGTGCCATTCCGACACACGGATGTGCTTGCGAGTTCATGCAGTAAGCCCTCCCCGCGGAATCGATATAGCCAGCACTAACAGCGAACAGATCCCGGGATTGCGATATGCATGATGGCTTCTATACTGCAGCTGAGATGTTTATGGGAGACTTTCCTGTGCAAATTGGCTGCCACCAGTGCGATATCCGTGGTCCAGCAGCAGACGAGTGAGTAGGCTACCATAGGTGTATGGGTTTACAGCAACTCGGTGGAGATCACTTGTCATGATAGCTATCTCCAATGAGAGATGATAGCATCTCAAAAAAGAGCTTTTAGTTTAGATACGATTCTCTTGAATGTCCCTGAACATAAAAATTCGCTCCATATCGTCTTGAAATTATCCATTTGGTCACCCACGAATAATGCTAACTTACGTACCTCGCTCAAAAGCACTGACAAGAAATACTGACATAAGGTAGCTGCGATTCGTTTTTGATTGGACACCTGCACATTGCTTTGCATAAGCAGATGAGAAACTCTTAGCCAGCGAGCTGGCCGTACAGGATAAATACCTCCGTCGACTTATGTGAGTCTGTTAGGTTCTCAATATGAAAAGGAAAATATTGAAACATTGAAAGGTCATGATCCTATCGCTATCCTACATCTAATTTCAAGGTTACATAGAAGATCCACCGACCGATCCGAAAGTCATAATTCGTAAGAGCATGCAGATCCAGCCGCATTCAAAGTGTCGAGAATCCAATCCACCTCCATCTCTAGTTTATGTTCTGTTCGACTTTCGACGACTTCTATCAGCGCGCAGCCGCTCCTGCACCAGCGCTATCACACTGCACTGTTCGATCATCAACATCGATGCAGAACAATTTTTCGAAGGGAGAGAAAAATACCTTTCTGCGCCTGGCAATCATCGAAAGCGACGTCTCCCCCGCCGTTGGCCAAGTTCGCGCATCCGTTGAACTGTTGATCGCAAGAGCGCTGCAGCGCCGCACCGATATTAACAAATGTCGCACCGTTTACAGAGAATGGACGGTTCGCGTCGCCAGAGTCGAGGATCGGTGTGGCCGCGACGCCACCGAGGGCGCCTGTGAAGGTCTGCGAGTTCGCTTGGCGAGGAGAGATGGCGAGGGCGTTGGTGAGCGCGACGGCGCTGAAGAGAGCGAGAGTGGCGGTGAACTTCATTTTGAAATATGGAAGAGTTCAAAGTGTTAAATAATGTACAGCAAACAAAGGAAACGATGACGCAAGTAGAGAACGGCTGTAGGAAATGGTATCGTTGGGAGGGAACGACAGACTGCGATGTAAAATGACCGACTCTACGACGCTCACAGCGCCCTTATATATACGTGATGCTGGCGCATTGCATAATTAGTATGATCAGCACTCGCAATGTGGTTGAGATTGTCAAGTGGTTGTGCATTGGCGGTGGAGAAGTTGATGCCTGAAGGTGCCTGGGGGTGCCTGAAACAGAAATTGTGCCATGAGCCCTGTGACCACGCATCTCTTGCCGCGACGCATTTCTCCCTGTATTTTGTGGCTGCGAAAGTTGTTCCAGAGGCTTCTGCGACGTCTTAATTGAGCGCACTTAAAGTTTTGGTGAAGAGATAAGGATGTGCCTGTTGAGTTGGGAGTCAGGAGCTCTAACATACTGCCTGTGGAATGCCCATGATCAATTGGCTATTGGCGTGATGTCGAACGTGATGTGGTACTGCCGAAAAATTCTTCAGTGCAGTTGCACCAGGCCATCGGACTGCTCGATGCAACCAATAACGCAGACTTTCTCTGGCGCCGGTTTTCCTGCAAGATCCGGTCCTTCTGCAAATGCGTTCGCTACAAACTCTCCCGGTATGACACAGTTCTAAGATGAAAGGTTCTGGACTTCTGTGTTCTTATTACATACCCTGGGGTAACGCAGTACAGGAGCTTCTGATCTTGCGCGCTGTCGATAGCAGAACCAGGTACGCCTTGTCGTTTCACATGTTGGCTACGACGAGAAACTGAAGACCGGTGACCGTCTGGTCGCTCATGATACGATGTCGTTGATGTTTGAAGGGAGATCGTCGCGTTCTTTTGTCGGAGATGGACGTTGTCGCAATAGCCTTATGGGGGTTATACGACCCCAAAATGCGCAGTTAATGCTGTGCGAAGAAAAGTTAAGTAGGTATTTACGCTTAAATCTTCATTCGCTGTTATTTAGAGAGTATAGGAGGTGCGTTGAGGTTGTCCCAATTGGAGGGCAGGAGCGTTGAAGGCATAATGAGCGTTCTGGGAAGGGCCAAGAACCGTAAGGAGGTTAGCTTCTCACGTGTTCTAGCGATCACGACTCGCGGACATTCGCCTTCCGGCTCCAATGTCTGCTCGGCCAGCATCCGACGTCTGATCAATTGCAATTTCTCTCTCGGAAGCAATCGCAACCACGTCTCCAAGGGCTTAGAGTGCGGCTACGTCGATCTTTCGCTGCCTAGGCTCTCCTACTAGCAACCCTACAATTGTCCGATCAAGCCACTCGACGCTCTAAGCCTTGTCAACCACAGCGCACAGCTCATTGGATCCAGCCTCACCATGGTCGGATTTCTGGGCCTGCCGTTAGAGGTCAGAAACCACGTCTACGATATACTTCTTCGCGAAGAATTGGAGCCTCAAATCTGCGCCGTGATGGTCGTCTCGGAGAATTACCTCAGGGATCGAATACCGCTTCGGTGCTACCGCGGCCTATTACGAGCATGTTGGCAGACACATCACGAGCTCAAGCAAGCGATACAGCACATGGTGGCGGCGAAGCAGTTAGATTACCAATTGGACATCACGTTTTCCCACGGTCGACCGTACTTTTCCATGACATGGATGCGCTTCCCGGGCCTATCTGCTACTTTGAATGCCATCATTGTCAATGTCGACCTGCGCGTTCGAGAGCCCTTCTACCACAAACAACAATTCCAATCACCCCAGCACCACGAGCTCGATTTTCTAGTCGGTTATCTACCCAACAGTTTGGCGGAACAACTCTTCGACTACATAGCTATTCTTCTCAAGACACTGGCGAATCTGCTCTCCCACGGCGATCCCGATTTCAACCTCCTCTACACCGAGAAACTGGTTCTGAATTTCCGCACGCCGACGACGGTGGTTTCCGGGTTGGATAACCCATTCGCGGTGAAACGCCGTGTCAATATTGATCCTGAGGAGGCCAGCGATCTGGATGAGACGATGCGGAATACTCTTAGAGCGACTGTGAAGGCATTTGGGGCTTTCGATGCTTGCGGATGCTGGGAGCTGTCTCCATTGATTCAGATTGGCTCTCTAAAATTTGCAACAGAGGGCGTTATTTGGGGCGAGGGGCACAACATGATTCTCGCGCACGACGATTTTCAGTGGCTGCAATACTGACGGCCTGTGATCGTTCCCAGCATGCGGTGATGTTTTGCGGCATTTGCGTTTGATAAAGTCGAATGGCTAAGATATTGATGTTTCGTAACAGTTCATAGCTGGGGGCAGAAATTGCGGCGTTACGTTATGACATAACCCAAGGAATGGAATAACGTCTTAGCGCTCAAGCATCGTTCCGGCTTTTTCTCACGATCGTACCTGGTATAATTTTACACAGGTCGTTGAATCCCCGGCAACTAGCTGCGCAACCGCCATATCAGGACTAGGAGTTGGTGTTTTGCATGAGGAGGTGGTTGATAACATGGGTATCGATGTAGCATAGCAATATAGAGGTTAGTCGATTCAATCGCGATTTGTATGACAATATATCTCCTTTCCTTGGACATCAGAGAATTGAAGGATATTAGTATCAGAAACGAGACACTACTATACTATTATAATGAAATAGTGTGACCGCCTTTTACGCTCTTTTTTTTTTACTAAGCAGGGGGCTCTGCTTTTTTTGTCATGTTATTTGAGATGAAAGCCTTTGTCGTTCTACCCCTAGGTAGTTAATTTAACGCCACACATAGGCTAAAATATATATAACTATAGCTACGCTATAGCCTAGAGAATAGCTATATTCTTACGCCTTACAGGCTATAGTACGGGTACTACGGCCCGTACTACATTACGTTGGATACGCTGCCGTCAACCTCGGTGACACCTTCCACCACGGGAAGTACAGAACCTTGGGAATCATTCGAAAGCTTGGAGACGGTTCATACTCCACGGTGTGGCTGGCTGTCAGCTCAGAGTAGGTCCATTGATGTTCTTGTCACTCCAAAAACACCCCAACTTCGTCTGTGGCAGTTCCTTGTTCGAAATTTGGTTCGAACACTATACCACAACAGTACACCGCGATATGCCGCGCTCAAGATTATGATTGCCAAAGCAGACTCCTCAACAACTGAGCTCTCGATACTCGAAAAAATCTCAAGTGTGGCATCCAAGGATCCCAACTCTCAGCACATCACCATCCTGTTAGACGAGTTCCAGCACCAAGGATCCAACGGCAAGCACCAATGTTTAGTTTTTGAAGCTATAGGTGTAACTGCTGCTTCGCTCGGAGAAGAGCTCCCAGAGAACAATCCCAAGATGTACGCCATGGTCGAACGGTACCCGAAATGGGTAGCGAAGAAGATACTCCTACATGCGTTACGGGGCCTTGCTTTCCTTCACCGTAACGGCGTCGTGCATGGCGACATCCAGCCTGGCAATCTTATCTTCTCCGTTCAAGGAATCGATAACATCAAAGAGGACGACCTTGTGTAAGACAAGTCCACGACTGCGATACCCCTACAACGACTGGATGGTCTCACAGAGCTGGTACACAGGAAAAAAAGTTTATAGCTAGATTTTCTTTTGCCATAGTATAGTTGCGGGATGCAGATTTGTTCACAAAAAAAACTGGATGGCAAGACGGACAGATGGGCTCCGAAGAACCTCTATCTCCAGCCGTCGCTTCACGATCGAGTAAAGTTGACTACGGAACTACTGGTGAAGCTGTCGGATCTCGGATCAGGTGATTCTACCTCTACTCAATTGTCTCATTTGAGGTCATTGATCATCTGCTAATACTATCCTCAGCGTTCTGGGCAGCCCACCCACCGGGTTCCACCGTGACACCTGTTGCGCTTCGAGCCCCGGAACTGATCTTACGGCAGAGTTTCGGAGCCGGTATTGATATCTGGAGCTTCGGTTGCCTCATGTTTGAGTTTCTAACCGGCCGCACGCTCATCGCCATTATGATGCTTGGACATGACCAGGAGGAGCGAGACAAAACCGACGATGACCATCTCGTTCAACTTAACGATGTCATTCGTCCACTTCCAGATTCGATGATGCAGGCTTGGCCACGGGCTAGTAAGTGGTTTGGACCAGATCGCCAGCGTCTAAACCCTTACACCGATGACGAGCCGTATATACATGACTCTATCGATAAGTTGTTCGTTGAGAATAGATCGCCGGAGATTGATGATGAAGAGTCGGCACTCTTGGTCCCATTGATGCGACAGATATTGGAGTATGATCCGCAGTTGAGGCCGACCGCTGAAGATATTCTCAAGCACCCGTGGTTTTCGCCCTGGGCGTTGTAGTTTATACTTTTCATGTTCTTCGGACCAGGGTGATGGAGAAACAAACGAACCTCCAAAGCTCCGCGGGTCTTTGGTAATATACTATGTAAGGGTTGAACTATAATATAGACCACGCCTACTGGATATGGCCTTGGTAGTAGCAAGCGCCTGGCCCCAAGCCCATTTATCTATAAAACATCTTAGCGCGACCAATTCAAAATCGGCGGTATACGAGAAATATTACTTTCTCACCAATGCTTCTGCGTGACCAACCTCAGATTCTCCTCCGAGAACTCTCTCACGCCGCGATCCTCGACCCTTACCCTCGTCCTCATCGTGGTTTCCCTCTCTCCCGTCTTCAAATTCACACCCTCGCGCTCAAACTGCTCTCGTTTGAGGAGACTCCCCTCGACCGCCCATTTCGGCACCGCATCTTCATATACAATCCCTTTCTCTTCCCGCAGCATCTCCACCACCTCCTTCACAGTCTTCTTATGCAGCTGCCCATCCGAAAACACCGTCCTCGCAAACGCATTAACCGAATTCCTCATCGCATCCCCGGGACACCGCCAAAGCAAGCAATTCAGCGCCTCCCCCATCTCCGGCACCGCGAAAAAGCGCGCATCAAAATGCGCAGTACCAAGCGCCGCATACGCACTCTCTTTAACCCTTGGTTCAGGACTCGTACCCAGCAGCGCAGTGAGATGCGCATTGAACCTCACCGAGCAATAACTCGCCGCAAGACTGCTCAATTTCTGCACCCTCTCGTTGAAGCTCTGCACGCCTGAGGGAAAAACCAGCGTAATCTCGTCCGACTGCGGGTATGCGACTATGGCCTGGGGGAAATAGCTGAGTAGGTCTGAGCAGGTGGATACCATTGCATCGTGGATTCGTTGGTCGAACGGGCGACTGAAGTGGGCTGTGAAGCGGGAAAAGGCGTGGCCGTCGAGGCGGAGGATGATGGGCGATGTGAGAGGGAGAGTGAAGTCGAAAGAAGCTTCGTATTGCTTCATTCGGTCGGCCAGGGTGGTTTGTGGATGCTGATTGGTGATGGCGGCTGCTGGCTGGGCCGGTAGTTGCGACATTGCGGTGTTGTGGCGGGACTTGGATGTTGGGTATGAGAAAGTGAGGGTAGATACTTGGTTTTTTTTGTCAACTTTGAGTCAAGGTAGAGGTCGGACGGAGCATTATCAATGGGCGTGGGTGAGTACGCGTAGAGAACGACCTGTGAACCTGTGGACCAGGCTGACTTACATCACGTGGTTCATAGCCGACCTCGGGACCTGGACCTTTACCGGATTCGGCAATTCATGTCAACTTCCATACCGTCTCGCGGATACTGCAGTGATACCAGTTCTGTCGTCATCGAAGTTACATTCAAGGAGCTACACTGACAGCTATGCACCAAAGCAATACCAATATATTTAAACACTAAGCTGATAGTACCTATGCGCATGCCATTCGTACTTCCTCACCAGGAGGTCTGATTCTATTCCATACCGTCGTGGAACCTTATAGGCCGCTCTACAACCATGAGGACACCCAACAGCAAGATATTTCGCAGAAAGCCTCAATCGCACACCCAAAGCTGCCGCAATATTACTTAGGTACCTTCTCAAACCTCCGTCATCTTGTGCGCATCGCTTTCGTCTTTCTTCTCAACCGTAACTTGGAATTCCGTTACGACGCGTATGATGGAATCTGTATCATGCGTTTGGTTTGTCTCGTGGGTGTCGTTTGACTTCAGTGGCAATCCGTTCGAATTTGCTTCTATTCGCCGGCCAAATCTGCGTCTTGAAAACCGTCCCGTGTCTTTGAAAGATAATTCACCGCTACGCCCAGAACGGTTGGACGCGGCTGAAAATATGCCAGGCAGGTAGCGAGTCACAAGTGGGCGCAAACAAGGTAGACAGGAGCATATGATGCCGACATTCGTCTCCACTGATGACCAGGTTGCGGCTGGCGAGTTACCGTAGGTGGGGTCGTCTGAGTTGGATATTGCAACGAGCGATTGGAGGCGCAGCATTGAAACTAGACAGACACTGAAACAGTTTGATGTTAGCAGGAGTCATGAGGTGGTGAGGATAGGTTGTGAGACCCAGGGAGATTGGCTGCGGAGAGGAAGCGTGGTGGCGGGTGCGCTGGCGGTGTCGTACGCCGTATGACAGTCACAGATTCGTGACTCGACACGTAACGGCGACACAAACCATGCGCACAGTCCAAAATGTGGAGAACGGGTATTGGATCCACTTGCAAACCACCTATTGCAAAAATTCCGTAGAGCGCCTGCTTCTGCCGCCGAGGAAGACTCAGCTTCCGAATGACCGGCATCGGTAGTATGATGATTGCGAAATTGGACAGAATGTTCATTCCGCCGTTCACGAACCATACTACGTATTGATTAAGGCACTTGAAAGGGTGCTTCAGCGTCCAGAAAGCCTGGATAGGTGCGCATCCGAATATGCTGCTGAAGACGGTCCATAAAGCGTAGATGATAACCACCGTCATGATGATCCAGCATGCGATTTGGAACCTCTTCGTGGAGAAGACGCGTCGGTATTGAAGGAGAATCGAGATCTTCGTAAGACCGATGGAGAGATAATAAACGATGAGACTCGCGTAAAATGCCTTGAGATCCCACATCAGTTATTGCCATGGAATTCCGGAATAGTCAACGTACCTTCAACGAGTGTAATGAATCAACTGGTTGCAGCTCCGATAGGTGCTGACCCATACCATGCTGAGCTTCTACGAAGTGTAAGCTCCCCTCTGGAGATGTAGAGAATGAAGTTACCCACGAATGCCAATGCATATAGTCAAGCCAATGGAACAGAACTGCATGTATGTTAGCGATGCCACGAATCGTGATTTTTGAGTCATACCAAAGCGAGTGCAATGCAATAATCCTCTACTCCAGGACATCGGACGACAAAGAGGCGCGTGTACAGTCGCAGCAAGACTGTCGTAGTAGCGACGCCACTGAAAACACTAGATAATATGACGGCCTGCCGACCGCGAGGGTTCTCTGCAAGTAACATGATTGAAGACGCCAGCGTCTAGAGGATGTTGAGATAGAGTTGATACCGATAAATGAGCAACCCGCGTGCAATGTCTAAGAATATATATGATGGTGGTTCGCCTACTCCAGCGTGGATGTTGTGGCTGAAACAGAGTGTAATCCACCTTGCCAGAAGTGCTGGCCTTCGTGCGCCCACATGGCGCCCTCGAGCTTTCAGCACCTTTCAACCTGAGTAGTGACCAATTCCTTTAGGTATGAAAGAAGGCGTCAGCATAGTTTCGAAGCTCACGAAGTTTAAGGTGAGGCCGGGCGGCTATGGGCAATGCTCGTCGCCGCTGTATCATGTCAGTGACTATGTAAAATTGCCAGAGAGGATGAGGACCACTTTGGGCACCGAAGGTAATTAGCACAGCCATGTCCCGGCTTTGGCAATCATGGCGTCATACTTTGGCTAGTGCGCCGCAGTTGACATGGGCTGAGGCCGCGTATAGCCGGACTGCATTGATGAGAGAAGCATCGAGGCTATCAGGAGGTTGAGAGCGCGCCGTTCCGAGGCATGTGAATGAGCGAATCAAAGCGCACGTGGTGGAGTCCCGGGCCGGGAGCGGGGTCCTTCTCATCAACCCCCCAGAAGCGAGTGCACGTCTCAACAAAGCACTTTCACATGCGTCGACGACCCAGCCCTCTGGCGGCCCTCCGCACACGCGGCCAGTCATGCGATCCAGACATAAAACTTCGCATGGCCTTTGACGTCCTTTGCTCCGTGTCCTCTTCACTACCACTATCGCTACCCTTCCGCATGCGGCCTGCACGCCCCGCACCGTGAAAGCTGCATACCTCCTCCCCGTGAACCGGACCGCATAGACCCTTGGACTAGCTCGAAAACCCGACAAGATGAGCGTGGAACAGGCACGAGCTCTGGACTTCTTCGATGCCGTGGAAAGCATCGAACTCGACGAGAAGAGGCGTTGGACTCTGTACAATGTGCTCCCCGCCATGGTGCAGAGCCGGATTCCCGCGCTTCCGTCGCTCCGCCGCGCCTTCAGCGAGATCCGAAGCCGCTCCACGCCCCTCGAAACCCCAAGAGATACTACTCCGGAAGCCCCGCGGCCGAGTACGCCTCCGCCAGACTACACTTCGCGACCGACCAGCTTGGTGTCTAGCCACCGTTCAACCCGCAACTCGTTTGCTTTCCCCGAGGACTATGACCCGTTTCAAGAGGCTTTGGTGGAAAGACCGCCGTCTTCGATGGGTGCAGCGCCACCGTTTGCTGTCTCGGAAGGCCGGACGGGCATCAAGTGGAAATATGCGAACCAAGGTAGGCATGCAAATCAAAGCGACGAGGGACACGGCTAACATCCGAAGGTGTGAGCCTTACCACGCAAGCATACGCCGAATCGCAAGTCCCAACCCCCGACGAAACCTCCACGGTGCTCACGCGGCAAATGTACATCCACGGCATGGCATACCTTCTTCGCGGCCTGCCTTCCCAGCTCTCTCCCGAAGAGACACTCAGCCTCCAAGCCTCGCTCCCACAAAATCTAGTCATAAGCGCGCCCTGCAACCACACCCTCGAAGCATTTTCTCAAGACGCCTCGTCCCAGCGAGCACTGCCTTCCACCCCTTCCAACCCTTCGATCCTGCACCGCATCACCGCCATCATCGTTTTCGAGACATTTCTTCTGCTTCAATTCTTACTGCCATACCTGAGGATATTTCTCGCACAAGTATACCGTTTTGAGAGGAAGCACAATGTCACCCAAAAGCTCGTCAACAATGGCCTGATGACGGCCGACGCGCTACGAAGAACCGGTCTACAACTATCGCACACGATTTGCCAGATGAATAATGGGAAAGTAGGTCAGGCGCTGAACGACTTGACAATCTGGATTGTGTGCGGAATCACAGGCGGGCTGCAGCAAGGCATCCAGGACGGTGTCAGTATCATGGCCCGATAAGAGGTCGAAAGAGGCCGAGGCAATTCGAGACCGCGGAAGAGAGACTGAGCTTTACACCTTTCTCGGGCTACTCGATTTGTTCTTGGTCTGCATACCATCAACATTTATGATTCATAAAAGAGATGGATTAGACGTAGAATAGACGTGCAACGCTATTGAATCCAATGTGTTTGAAAGCCATGCTTGTGGAATCCAGCATTGGCGATGGAGTAATCTAGTTGTTGCACTGTCCCTTTGATGACAATTCGCAGGCTGTCAAGTAGTAATCAATAAATGCGAGTCGCATCACGATACGCAATGCTCGACTAACATTGCATGCTATCGTGTTGGGAGAGAAATGCGGAAGGGTGAGACATAGATCACTGATGATTTGACAAGACACGCGTACTCTCTGCATGACACGGGCATGTTGAGAAACGGGCCATCTCCCCAAACCAGCGAATGATTGAAGAAGGATAGAGACCAGGACGCGGTAGTGGACGCCAGAGTTAAAATGGGTAAAAGAAAGCAACCGTGTGTATATTTGCAAATTTGAATCTGAAATTGGAAGCTGGGGATGGTGTTATCATGCATGTCTGTCTATATCCGTATAGTGATTCGGTTGACTCCAAGATACGGGGATATTTTTCATTTATTCATTCATATCCGTTTATAGTCGACCTAACCTTTTACAGATTATGAGACTTAACAGCAAGCACAACCAAGGTTCAACAGCCAAAGTACGTAAAAAAAAAGGGCGCGATTGGGATCAACCACAGTGGGGAGCCGAAGCATGACGCGCACAATTGTCAACTTCAAACTGTGCACTGTGTAAAACTCAACAAGGTACTCAACGGGTCTGCATCGAAGACCTGATACGGGGATACAAGCATGTGCACTGAATTCTCTTTTGGGTGATTTGTCTATTTCTGTTGTACAGAAGCTTTTTCGTGGATGCTCGGCATGCACAGAGACTATGGTTGATATGCGAAGGCAAGCGGTGCCGAAGGCGTCGTCGTTCACTGGTAATACACCTCTTTCTTTGGCTGATTCTCTTCAGAATGAGGGCATTTCGAGGACTTGGACATGGAATTAACCTTGTCGTTCTCACGAATCTCTCTCCTTTCTCGTTAACTCATTCTTCATACATTCATTTCCATCCGTTGTGTATTTTGCGGAGACCCAATCGCAGCTAGCATCATCGATGAACTAGTCAGCTTGACTTGGTACATGGAGTTTGGTAGGGCATAGTTTTCGAGGTATAACACGGTGGTCATTGCCAACACGTTGTTTAATAGATGAGAAACACGTGTTGACTGGAGGGACTTGCGAGAAGCACCAATATTCAAGGAAGATTTGCCGGCATGATTTCGAGCCGAAAGCTCAAGGTCCATGCCACCTTTCGTACGTCTGTGTAGGCTGCGAAACCCTTTACCTGATCTGCCGCGTTACCAGGATCCGGCATCGGGTTTTGGTTAATGCCTGAGCATTGTGTGGTGAATATCGCGTTTGCACCGGCGTATCGCACTGCACAGTACCTGAGGTTCTCAACTGAGCTCAACGCGTTAACCGTTCGCGCTAGAACATCAGAAGGACGACCACACAGTGAGCTGTCGTTGGTTATCTGTCTCGAGGATCATTCAAGTTAATCCCAACGGTAGCAAGCCGTTTCATCATCGTGCAACTATAGGTATGCATGTCATGGTCTTGGCAACTTACATATTCGTCGGACAGGCTTTTGTTTTTGAGTGGCATCAAGCTTGCGAACACAGTGGCGAGGAGCCAACTTATCGAGTCGGAGCTCTCGGAAGCGAAGAGCGAGGGGCGAAAGGCGTAAGAGATATTCTCGCAGCTGCTCTAGCGTATGTGGGGGAAACCGCGTGGCGAAAATCGTCATCCAAGTCCGTGTCCAACTTGTTCAAAAATTTCCAAGCTGTGCATCGTCCAATAAAGTATATGTTTCGTAATGCGTATATTTCTTGTTCCGCGCGTGCAGCTGATAGCGCTGATAGGTCGTGAGGAGGAGGTAGCTGTGGTCATGTTTGAGGATTAGCTGGGAGTCGTCTGTCCAGGTGGTGGCTCTGTCACATGACTCAGTGGCGCTCGCGCGTCCCGAGTCTGCTTTTTCCTCGAGAGGTGTGTTGTCTAGCGTATGTGGAGTGAAGGAGCTGAAGATGACATTGTTGTCAATTTTTGATTGAGCGCAGCCAAAGGACGAGAGAAGGCGCATCTAGCGTATGTGGGGATGGTCAGTACCTTAAGCATGGCGAGAACGTAATTTCCAGAGGACAAAGTTTCCATGGAGATAGTCGGATAAGGTATGGTTGAAACTTTGCAGGGGCTCTGCCGTACAAAGATATACGAAAGAGATGGCATTGAAGTGAGCTCGGACTATACATTGATGTCTCCTCAGGTCGACTAATAAGCAGGAGACTCAGAGCGACGGACACATTAGGAGAACAATCTATACACTCCAGCTCTCAACACTTGGTAATGTTCCGCGTGATGTTGCTTCAATATCGCAACGCCGTTCGGGGAGGTGGTGCAACACGTGGTCTATCGTTGTACGGAGCGACGAACCGAACGCGACGGCGACGAGCCGCGATTGCTGGCGCAACGACAGCGTTGGTCATGTCAAGGTGCACATGATAGGCTGTCCACCTGGGCATTGAAGATACCCAGGTACGGGAATGATGTTTGAATTATTGCTAGGCCGGATGGTTTGTCAGTGACGATGCATGACAGGTAAATTTTGAGGCCCCTCGCCACGGTGTACAGATCAAACAGGAAACCAGAGAATGGCACCGTGCAGTGTGCGTCCACGTGGTGCTTTGCAAAATATAATTTCGGCTGTATCTTGGTACATTGGCCGGTGAAGGTCGGTGTATCATACGAACGCGTTTATCGGCCGCCCTAGGCTGGGTTGCAGGAGGAGAATGGTCCTGATTTGCGGAGGGAATCGCAGATTGCCTCTTGCGGTCTAGAGCAGACGCAGTTCACGAATGCCCCGAATTTTGTAAAAGTCGCCGGTGAGCTCGCATCCATGACGCTGGGCAGTTGGAGCTGGCGGGACCGAAAAGAACGGGCAGCGTGCGCTGCTATTGCGTTGCCACGAGCGTCCCATGGATCCATGGATGCCCAACAGCTGTCGTGCGTCGTTGGAAGGAATGAGTGAGGTCGAAGAGCGCAGCGAATAGGATCGCTAGGCGGCTGTTAGTACGTGCCGAGCCCTCCTACCTCACTCCGTGGCTAGACTGTCACCAGGAAGGTCAGTCGACGGCTCTGGAACTCTGTTCCAGGCGCGCACACTGGCGACGCCGACTGATAGCGGTACTGTTGCCCAACGCTACTGCAACGTCCATCTCTTTCCGGAGTCCCTGCGCCACGTCTGGAGCGTAGTCTCCCCGGACATCCATCGATCCTCACTTTCCACCAGCAGTGTGCTCAAAGAGCCTGGCGACCTCAAATTTTGTACGGCCAAAGAGCTGCTCACACTGTATACTCGAGGATAATCGTGTGCCGGATCGCTCTGGAGGGTTTTGTTGAAACGGGTGTGTTGTTGGCCTTTGTCCTTAGAGACATCTGGATGAGTGAGCTGCTCGGCGTCTTCAGTCACCTGGCCCGCAAACGCAGCTCGTCGTCGGGTGGTCGCGTGCAGGTAGGCCAGGGTAAGCCTTTGATATCCCGAGGATGGGATGGTGCGCTTATATGTGCGTAGCAATGTGGGGATTGTCGCTGCGGACACTCGAGGTTGGGGAGCGGATGGCCGAGTGTGGACTAGCGCAAATTGGGTGCACCAGTGTGTGAATTGCGTGCTTACCATTGGATTGCGCCATCGCGCTTTCCGAATGGCACGTCGCTTCCATAATTATTTCTCGCCGCATTCAAAACGGCTTGTGACCCGCGAGACGCTGCCCACTTCAACTCCTTTCTACTTCTCCCGTCGGCTCTCCACTCTACCCTGGGCCGCGTGTCTTTAGCTCGATACCTGTACCGTGGTCCCCAAGTGCATCATTTCTCGCCACAACTTCTTCTTGCGCCCTTTGCAGGCCCCCCACAGCTGCATATCTACGAGCATGGCTCCCAGTCTTCTGCTGCCCTCAGAGGGGTTTCAGCCGTTCTCGCCCGCAGTAATGAAACAACCATCATGGTCGGGAAGTGTTGAGGGATCCACCTCACTGCATGCTCGAGCACCTGTTGGGCCCGGTCTATCTCTTTCTTCGACTTCTCCGGTTCAGGGCAGTGGCCAGGCCGTTGATGGAAACCGAGTCGCAGACAGCAATGCACGTTCGGGGGCGCAGATGGAGCGCGAGTATTTCCTCGCT
This sequence comes from Laburnicola sp. R22_1, assembly GCA_014281115.1. Taxonomy (NCBI): domain Eukaryota; kingdom Fungi; phylum Ascomycota; class Dothideomycetes; order Pleosporales; family Didymosphaeriaceae; genus Laburnicola; species Laburnicola sp. R22_1. The sequence goes on from JACONQ010000017.1 coordinate 1,267,103, forward strand.
TCGCAGGCTCTCCTAGAGCAATCAAAGAACTTTGCCTCCATCAATGCGGGTACAGACGGATCGTCGAAGAGACCTAACATCTTGTACATTATGGCCGATCAGATGGCAGCCCCTTTGCTCAAGATGAACGATCCAGACTCGGTGATCAAGACCCCAAACCTCGACGAGCTCGCTCGTACTGGCGTTGTTTTCTCCAGCGCCTACTGTAACTCGCCCCTGTGTGCTCCCTCCAGGTTTACCATGTGCTCCGGACAGCTACCATCAAAGATTGGCGGCTACGACAACGCATCCGTCCTGAACCCCGACGTCCCTACTTACGCACATTACCTGCGTCGCGAGGGCTACGAGACAGTCCTCGCCGGAAAGATGCATTTTATCGGCCCTGACCAACTCCACGGATTTGAACACAGGTATGTAGCGGTTCCGCAGATGTGCTGATGTTTGCTAATACACCATTAGGCTGACTTCAGACATTTATCCGGGTGACTTGGGCTGGACTGTGAACTGGGACAAGCCCGAAGAGCGTCAGGAGTGGTTCCACAATATGTCTTCGGTCATGCAGGCCGGTCCTTGTGTACGATCAAACCAACTGGATTACGACGAAGACACAATGCACAAGGTAAGTCATTGATGAGGTTCCTGCCTTCATCGAGTAGTCAGTTGTTATCTTACCGAAGTTCTGCTAACACTATTCTACTAGTCCTCGCAGTATCTCTATGACTGGGCCCGCGCTGACCCCAACACTCGCCGTCCCTTTGCGTTGACTGTTTCTTTGACACATCCTCATGACCCCTACACAATGACACGGGACTACTGGGACAGGTATGAGGGTGTTGACATCCCTCTGCCTAAAGTCCATATCGCTCGAGAAGATCAGGACCAGCATTCGCAGCGTCTGATGAAGACGGTGGATCTTTGGGACAACCCCATTCCAGAGGAAGCTGCTATTCGAGCTCGCCGAGCCTACTTCGGCGCTTGTTCCTTTGTTGATGACCAGGTCGGCAAGCTTGTCAAAATTCTGAAGGACTGCTATCTTGATAAAGATACCATTATTGTGTTCTCTGGCGACCACGGTGACATGCTCGGAGAGCGAGATCTGTGGTACAAAATGTCCTGGTTTGAGAACAGTGCTCGTGTACCGATGCTTATCAATTATCCGTCCAAGTTTGAGCCAAAGCGGGTTACCGAATCAGTGTCCACCATGGACTTGCTACCCACCTTCGTAGACTTGGCAGGAGGCAACGCTTCAGCTATTCTACCAATTGACGGTGTCAGCCTTTACAACTACCTTGTTTCAGATAAGCCGGGTCCTGACGAAGTCTTCGGTGAATACATGGGAGAAGGAACTGTCACACCGGTGATGATGATTCGACGCGGGCCGTGGAAATACACCACATCCCTCGCCGACCCCCCTCAGCTTTTCAACCTGATTGAGGATCCCCACGAACTCGTCAACTTGGCCACTTCATCCAAGGTGGAACATGCCCAAGCCTTCGCTGCTTTTGAAGCCGAAGCACGTAAGAAGTGGAACTTGCCGCAAATTCATGAAGACGTCTTGGTCAGCCAGCGCAAGCGGCGAATGTGCTGGAGCGCGCTTCAGATCGGTAAGTCGTAGTCTCGATATTACGGAGGTTCTAAAGCTAATCTGTGCAGGCCGTAAGGAGACTTGGGATTACCAACCTCCCGGTGTGGAGAAGGATCGATACATCCGATCTCATATCCCGCTCGACGACCTCGAGCGTCGCGCGCGTTTCCCTGTGGTTGACTACTTAGGGCGTGAGAAGTCGGTCAGCGCGACTCATCACGGACTAGCAGGCGCCGCTGGTGAGTAGGTAAGACATGGATCATCTGCTTGCTGGGGTTCGCGGGCGTTCACCATTGTTTTCATTTTCTCGCCCAAATTTGTTTCACACGATCGGCATCTGCCATTTACACAGCGGACCATAGGATCTTACCAGCCTGTAAATACCTTTTCTTTCGTCATGGCCATTATCAAGTCTCTGGAGCGTTCAAGCGGTGATTCTGGGGGATCACACTAGAAATAGGAGCTTTGGCGTACATGTATTGAAGTTGGTATATATTTCAAATGCATATTTGAGTAGATGAACGAGCTGCGTTGTGTATGAGACTTCATTCTCCAAATGATTTTGACGACGGAGGCTCAACGATGGAGCGGATGTCCACGCGGGCGCTCATTTGTCCACGTGACGTGACGGCGAATCAAGGTATCCACGAAGTCAAGGAGCCCGCACCCGCATTACTCCACACGACCCGTAACTGCAACCAACCCGCACATCAACATCTACTAACCTCTGCTTCACTACCTCTGCACTATCTCTGCTTCACTCAGTAAATCAAGGCCATGTCTACCGCTGCTCGTCGCCGTTTGATGCGAGACTTCAAGGTACGCCCCGCCACCCGGACTCAGCAGTTTTCTCTACAGCACAGCGCCGAACTTCGCGGATATGCAAACCTTGAACAGAGCAAGGCTAACGTGGTGCTACAGCGCATGCAAACGGATCCACCCGCCGGCGTCTCTGCGTCTCCCATTGCGGACAATGTTATGACTTGGTATACCGACCCGCACGCAACAGTAATGTCAGGAAGTCCGACTTACACGGTTGCAGGAACGCTGTTATCATCGGACCCGCAGACACGCCCTTCGAGGATGGCACGTTCAGGCTGGTGATGCACTTCGAGGAGGCGTACCCGAACAAGCCCCCCGGTGTCAAATTCATCAGCCAGATGTTCCATCCCAACGTATACGGCACCGGCGAGCTCTGTCTGGACATTTTGCAGAATAGATGGAGTCCGACTTATGATGTGGCGGCCATCCTGACCAGCATCCAGAGGTAGGTTGGGCTGCGAGCAGCTGGAGTTGGCTCATACTGACAGCGAGCAGTCTGCTCAACGACCCGAACACATCCTCGCCCGCCAACGTCGAAGCGTCGAACCTGTACAAGGACAACCGCCGGGAGTACACCAAGCGCGTGCGCGAGACTGTGGAGAAGAGCTGGGATGACTGAGACGGCGGAGACACGGCGGCACGATGGCACGATGGCAAGATAGCACACGATGCATGAAAGGAGTTCTCTGGTATTGGAGCAGCGGCTGCGCTTGGTAGATTGAATGTCCTGGGTCTGTTTTCTCATAGCGAAGGCGTTGGGGTCCTGCTCGGTTTCATAACGGCCGTCGGACGAGTGCTGCGCTTCTAGTCACAATGTACACGGATCCACGTCACACTGCTACGCTGCCAGACTGTCATGTTTCGTGAATATCTATCTGTGTGAATGACTTGGCAAGGGGAGGGCCTGGGCACCGTGCAAGCGTGGGCCGGAAGGCTGAAGGCCGCGGGGGGAGTCGCGCTAGCAGCGTCAACAACGTCGACGCATGTTGACTTGTGCAGGCTTCCCTGGGTAAACTGTAATTGCCCGCCTGCACTCTGCGCTGCCCATCCACGCTCTGCCTGCCCCTCTGCCGTCATTCCGCAGCCCTGCGCTATCCTGAAGCAGGACGATCCGTTTCCCCTGATAGCGGGCGGGGCGCCAATCTCCTGCCCTGCGTCGCGCCGAGGCCTTCAGATACACTCGACCTTGACGTGCCACGACAGGACCCGCAGCGACGCCCGACGCCGCAGCTGAGAGCGCGACGACAGATTCCGGAGAGGCCGCCGGGCCCGAGAGCGATACTGTGCTGCCATCATGTCGTAAGTCTTCCCTTCCTGTGGGCGGTGTGGGGGACTCGGCGGGCATGCCTGCTAACAAAGGGCCGCTACAGGAGCTCCAACACAATAAAAGGTGTGGCTTGCTTGATGCACTACGGGACGAACGGACGTACTGACAGGCCGCAGTGGTGGCGCGGTTCCGCCCGCAGAACAAGGTCGAAATCGCCAGCGGCGGAGAGCCCATAGTCGAGTTCACAGATCAGGACACATGCTCCATCTCGGTATGCGTCTTGACACAAACCCAAGTGGATAGGAAACGACTGTCGCTGACCCATGCGCGCTGCAGTCAAAAGAGGCCTCCGGGTCCTTCACCTTCGACCGTGTGTTCGACATGGCGTCGCGCCAGGACGAGGTCTTCGATTATTCGATCCGGCCGACCGTCGACGACATCCTGAACGGATACAACGGTACCGTGTTCGCCTATGGCCAGACGGGTGCCGGCAAGTCATATACCATGATGGGAACAGACATCGACGACGACAAGGGCAAGGGTATTATCCCGCGAATCGTCGAGCAGATATTCGCCAGCATACTAGGCTCGGCAAGTGATATCGAGTACACTGTCAGGGTCAGCTATATGGAAATCTACATGGAACGTATAAGAGATCTTTTGGTTCCACAGAACGACAACCTGCCCGTGCACGAAGAAAAGAACAGGGGTGTGTATGTCAAGGGTCTTCTGGAGGTCTATGTCTCGAGCGTAGAGGAGGTCTATGAGGTCATGAGGAGAGGTGGAAATGCCAGAGCCGTCGCCGCTACGAACATGAACCAGGAGTCTTCGCGGTCACATTCCATTTTCGTCATCACCGTCTCGCAGAAGAATGTCGGCAACGGCTCAATGAAGAGTGGGCAGCTCTTCCTGGTAGATCTTGCTGGTTCCGAGAAAGTGGGCAAAACAGGCGCGAGTGGACAGACACTGGAAGAGGCCAAGAAGATCAACAAGAGTTTGAGTGCTCTAGGCATGGTCATCAACGCGCTGACAGACGGCAAATCCTTGCATATTCCCTACCGAGACTCCAAACTCACCCGTATCCTACAAGAATCGCTGGGAGGTAACTCACGTACAACCTTGATCATCAACTGCTCGCCAAGTAGTTACAACGATGTAGAAACTTTAGGTACGCTAAAGTTCGGTATGCGAGCGAAATCGATCAAGAACAAAGCCAAGGTCAACCAAGAACTCAGCCCGGCAGAGCTTAAGGCGATGCTCAAGAAGGCTCAGGGCCAAGTCACGACGTTTGAAGGCTATATTGCCTCTCTCGAGGGAGAAGTTCAACTCTGGCGCGCCGGCGAAAGTGTCCCCAAAGATAGGTGGACACCGGCCCTTGAGTCGGGCACAATAAGCAAAAGGGCTCCCTCCACGCCCTCACGTACACAGACACCGTCGAGATTAGACGCCACAAAGAGCTCAGAAACACCATCAAGACCAGATTCTAGGATAGAGCTCGATCGAGCGGCTACACCTAGTATACCCCTAGAGAAAGATGAGAAAGACGAATTCTTGCGGAGAGAAAACGAACTTCAAGACCAAGTCGCAGAGAAAGAGACACAGCTCGCCAAGGCAGAGGACATGCTGAAAACTGCAAAGGAGGAGCTTACATATTTCAGGGAGCGGGATTCCAAAGCAAATAAGGACACTGAGCGAATGACAACCGAATTGAATGAGCTCAAGATGCAGATTGAGAAGCTCAACTTCGAGGGCAAGGAAGCTTTCATCACGATGGACGGTCTCAAGGAGGCCAACGCCGAGCTCACGACCGAGCTGGATGATGTGAAGCAGCAGCTTTTGGACGCCCGAATGAATGCAAAGGAATCTACTGCTGCATTGGACGAGAAGAAAAAGAAGAAGGCAGAGGCTATGGCACAGATGATGGCAGGCTTTGACCTTGGCGGAGAAGTATTTAGCGACAACGAACGCAGTATCCGGAAGATCATCGAACAGCTAGATGCCCTTCACGACATAAGCTCCTCGGGCGAATCTGTTGCACCGGATGCCATCAAGGAAGTTCGCGAGAAGCTGGTTGAGACCCAGGGAATCGTGCGACAAGCGGAACTATGTCTCACCGCTCGTCATGACGAAGACAGCACCCAGAATCGACGACGTGAAGCACTAGAACAACGTATCGGGAATCTGCAGCAAGCATATGAAGAGCTACTCGAGCGAAATCTGTCTGACGCCGACAAAGACGAGATTAAAAGCCGGCTTGCCGAGGCATATGAAGCTCGTCAAGAAGGTAACATTGAGCTTGTTGGGGAACTCAAAGAGGACCTCGTCCGCAAATCGGAAGAAAACTCCAAGCTAATGGCTGAAATTGATGGGCTACAACAACGTATCAAGAGTGGCGCCATCGCTAATGGTGTAGCCAACGGCATCAACGGCAAGACTGTCCAGCAGCAGATCGCCGAGTTCGATAATATGAAGAAGAGCCTAATGCGGGATCTACAGAACAGGTGCGAGCGGGTAAGTACTTCTCAAACCACTCCATTCTTCCTCGTGAAGCTTAATATTATGTATTAACGTTTCCGGATGAATAGGTCGTCGAACTTGAAATTTCGCTGGATGAAACGCGCGAGCAGTACAACAATGTACTCCGAACATCCAACAACCGCGCCCAGCAAAAGAAGATGATGTTCCTAGAGCGCAACCTCGAACAGCTTACTGTTGTGCAACGCCAGCTTGTAGAACAAAACTCTAGTCTCAAGAAAGAGGTCGCCATTGCGGAGCGCAAGCTCATCGCTCGAAACGAGCGCATACAAAGTCTGGAGCAGTTGTTGCAAGACAGCCAGGAGAAACTAACAGCAGCGAACCATCGGTACGTGGAGAAACTTTCTTCATTTCTCCATGTCTTTTCAAGTAAACGCTCCGACCAGGTCCCTCATCACTTCTTATCTCTTTATCGCTCTGGGGATGAGCAACTTGAACGGGATTCGATCCCTTCCTTTCCTTCTCTCTCTTCTACCTTGGATGAATGGATCAAGGTTAACAAGTCGGATCACAGATTCGAAGCCCAGCTCACCGCCGTGAAAGAGCGCCTAGAGGCCGCAAAACAGGGCTCCACACGCGGTCTAGGATCGCCTACCAGCGGTGCCTCGTTCGCATTCGGCGGCGGCGCCGTCGGGTCCCGCGTTGCGAAGCCGATTCGGGGAGGCGGACCCGTGCAGGACGGACCCGTCCTTCCCGTACTCGGCAACCTGCAAGCACAAGAAGCAGGTAATCAGAGCGGAAAGAGGACGAGTTGGTTCTTCAACCAGCGGTAGGCATAACACGTGGTGATTTGCATAGCATAGTAAGAGCAGCATGAAGGAAGGGAGGATTTGGATATTTCTTCGGTTGAGCTTTTGGCGTTGCTGGCGACGAAGAGGTCTGGTAAGCTGTCTCATCTCACAGATATATCTTATTGATCAAGAAACGGGTGGGAGCTGCACTAGTTGGTCTCTCCGGTCTATTCATTCACATGCCTAACGAGGACTATGCGATGCATACGCGGGAGTTGGGAACCTTGCTTCTAGGTAGCTTTTATATCCCCAAGATTAGTCTTAGTTGCTTGCGTGATCGTCGCCTTTGGGGTTCTGCGGTTGAGATGTGTGCTGTGAGTGTGTGGGTGTTCGACTGGCTGTGCCACCAACATGGCAGTGCTTGTTGGGATGTGATCAAGAGCCTCGCCGCGCTACCTAAGATGTCTCACACATGGCGATAGGGCCTTCCATCTTCTAACAGATTAAAATAGTCCCTTCGCCGCATGCGCCGCGTTCATCTTCGGTATCTACTATCTAGTATAAGCACCCACGGCACAGCATAGCTATTTCCAAACTCCCAACTCGCCACGTAACAAACACAAGGTCTATCCGCGTCGACCACTCCCCGCCCTTGCATACACATCCATGCCCGCCCTCGCCACCCTCACCTCACATACTATCTCTCCACCCCGCGCGCCCAGGACTCCGAAAACGTCTCCTACGCACATCCGCACTACCTCACGCATCCAACTTTACAACTTCACCAGCAAGCAAGCCACCCCCGAAGCCTAACGCTTCTTAGATAAGACGCTTTTTTTCTCATTTTTCAAAATTAATCTACTAATACTATAAAAGCACACACACACACACACACACGGTGGTGAATCTAATAATACAAGTCTGCGTCGAAACACGCGAGGCATAAAAAGAAAGAAAAGAAAAGAAGGGTGTAAAAAACACCAGCCACCCATCCATCCATCCAGATGGGATGTAAAAGAAACCAGCAATGCTAAGAGAAAGAGAATAGGTATATTGAACGAACGTGATGAAGATAAAGCGTCAAAAAAAAAAAAAAAAAAGAAGGCCAGCTAGCCAAAGGTGGCAAGCAAAGAAGATCAGATCTAGATCGAAGAACAAAAAGGGTAAAATAGATAAAGTTCGTCCTGAGCGATAACGAACGCAAAAAGAAGTAGCGATTAAAGCCGCTCGGCGGCCCCGCCCTAAAAGCGCAGCTGGAGGTGTCGAAAAGAAAGAAAGTGTTGCCTGGTCGCAAGTATATATCTGCTCTCACGTGTCCTGTTCCGTTCGGTTCTGTCCCGCCTGTCCTATGCTGTCCTATCCATACTGTTCTGTTCGCAGAACCCAGCCGTTTTAGCGCGTGCGCCTGTATATACAAAAAGCCCTCCGTCGCTCCCATACCATTAAGCCGTAATTATTTGCCCCTCTGTTCAAGTCTTAGAATTGTCGCCCGACGTACCTGGGATCCGCGAACTCCATCTCTCCGCTCCTCTTTCTCCGCACAATGGGGTCGTTGCTAAAGTCTGTCTGCGTAGGTCCGGGGCTGAGATGCTGATTCTTGGGTATGTCCAAGATGCCGCTGACGCTGTCGTTGCCGGTTGGCTTCCGCTTGATAGTCAAGGGAAGGCCAGTCGAGGCTAGAAGCGTTTGCCCCGGGCCTGAAAGGGTGGGTTGGCGGCGCAACGGGAGGGGCTTCTTGGGGAAGAGCGGCGCAGGGATGTCACCAGGGCGATCCATTCTTGTGTTATCCCACCCGTTGTTTGCTTGACGCTGGGTGGTAACAGGAGGTGGGCGGGACATGGGTGGCTGGCCCAATGTCGGTGGGTTGTTTGGTGAGGGGCTTGGTCCCATGGGTGAGCGACGGCCGTCCGGAGTGTTGCGACCCGAAGGCACCAGAGGTTCCGGAATTAGAGAATCACAGTCCGAGTCACGTCCTGGGAAGTGTGTGGCGAACGGCGCGGGTGGCGGGCGGTAGTGGTAAGGATCCGGAGACGGCGTGGCGCGGGCTGGCATTGATGATCGAGGTGTGGGTGGCGGCGCCAACACCGTGATAGAATTTGCAGTCGCAGATTTCATGTCCACATCCAATAACAGATCGTGCTCGAAAGGATCAGAATACTCATCAGCAAACGGGTCGCTGTGCCTCTCCGAGGCGCTGTCCCTGATAGGAGTTTCGCCACGGGCTTCTGATGGCGGTGGGCCATAAGGGGATTTCGAAGGATATTGACTCGCGGAAAGACTAGCGTTGGAGGCGTTGAAAGCATACGGGTTGACTTCGAGCGGTCCCTTCACGGTTCCACCCATTGGAGGCGGGTTAGCTACAGGCTTGGGAACTTCGGGGTCAAGGAAAGGATTCTGCGCCGCCTCGGCCTCGTAAGGATGGTTAAGGCTGACACTTGACGCTGCCGCAGCAGCGTTAAGCGCGAGGGATGGGTCCCATGCAAGCGAAGTAGCGTAAGATCCAGTGCTGTAACGAGACTCGCGAGGGAGCCCGGGCGTCCAGTCTTGAGCGCCATACGCACCCGTAGAATGACGCGAAGAGGCCTTTGACAAAGAGCGACCAAGTCCGCCGGCAGCGCCGTCTTGCATAGCAGGGTGGGCAGACGCACTTGATGATGACCTATTGATTGCCCCACCGGCTGCGCCTGACATGAAAGGGCCGGCTCCTCCAGCTTCGGCATCATGTCTGTTGCTGTCTGTGTATCTATCTAACTTTTTCTCGGAAAAGTCATCTTCATCGTTATTGCGCTTGTTATGAAAACGTCGAGCAAGGAAGAGGGCAGCAACAAGCGCAAAGAGCAGACATGTGGTACCTCCAACCGCGATACCAGCGGTCTGCGACTTGCTCAGTGGCGGCGGTTTGACCTCAGTACTCGCGTCTCCAAGTGGAGCCTCAGTGGGAGACGACGGCGAAGGTGGTCCAGCTGGGTCCGTTGGGACACCTGTCGGCACAGTTGGGGGAGGTTCAAGCCCAGCAGACTCCTCAGCAGGTGCATCGTTGGTAGCTGGAGCAGTCTCTAGGGATACATCGCTACTCGGTTGCACAATAGCATCGTCGGTTGCTTGCGGTGAGGCGTCAGTTGGAGTGGCCTCAACTTCGGTAGAACTCGGCTGTTCTTCATTGACCGCGCTGGTGTCGGTGCTGACGAGGGTTTCCGACGTAGGAACAAGCGCTTGGACAGGAACCTGAGACTCCAAAGTGTCCATATTGACTGCGGTTGATGCAGGGCCAGTCGTAATAGCTGGCTCAGTCGGATGAGCAACACTTCCGGTCGGAACAATTCCTGAGGCGACAGCGGTTCCACTCGATACTGGCACTGCATTGTCGCTTGAAATGGAGGTCCCACTGGAGATGGGCAACGGAGTTTCAGTCAAGGCAGAAGTTGAGCCAATTGTCATAGACACGCCCGAATCCGACGGCAGCACGGTTGTAGAATCGGTCGCGTCCGATGTGGGAATAAGTGGGACGATCTCAGATGTCCCACTAACTGGCAACGGTGTCTCAAGGCCAGAGGCCGTGGGTACGTCGGTGGGAGTCGGGCTTACTTGAGTCTCACTGACTGGCAACGGTGTTTCAATGCCAGAGGTCGTGGGTACATCGGTGGGAGTCGGGATTACTTGTGTCTCACTGACTGGCAACGGTGCCTCACTGGCAGAGGGCGTGGGTACATCGGTCGCAGTCGGGCTTACTTGGGTCTCGCTTGCGGGTACTTGGGTCTGACTGGACGCCGGCTCCGATGGAGCGGACGAAGCTGGTGCTGAAACAGCAGAGGGATCGAAAAGTGAAAATTCTGGCAGAGGCGTTTCTTCCGAGATCTCTACAGACGTGGGGTCCGCTGTCGTCGCGGTTGGGGAAGCAGATGCGGACGTGAAATCAATTTCGGAAACCGTTGTAGGATCAGAAGCGTCCTTAGGAGGCAGGAGACCACTAGTCATCGTCTCCGAAGGAACAGGTGCAGCCCCGGTATCAGATGCACCGGGAAAAGAAATACCATCACCTGTGGAATTAAGACTACTCGGTTCCGCTGAAGAGCTTAGGGTCCCCGAAGCTGTCTCGGATACAGGTATGCTGGGCTCAGCCGGTTTGATCGCAGTTGAAATCTCGGAAACGAGGGAGGAAATTGCACTTTCGGCACCAGTTGGGATGGCGTCCACGTCAGATTTTACCGAAGAGACCATGCTGCTAATATCAGATGGAATATTATCCACCTCAGACTTCACCGACGAAACGATGCTCTCAACGGCGGAAGGACCTTGCTCAATGTCGGAGACGATAGATGAAAGCGTGTCGTCAATATCCGGTAACAAGCCAGTAGACACTAGTTCAGGCAAAGAAGGCGCGGCGGTAGTTCCAGGAAAGCCGGTGCTCGACCCAGTGCTTGTCATAGGAGGCGCCTCGACGCTTGTAGTCATGGACGCTTCCATCTCACTCGTCTCAGTGGGCTCAACTCCCGATTGTGACCTGTTAGGCCCTTCAGACTCTGATTCGGTAGCCTCTGTAGCAAAACTAGGCGAAGGAGTCATCGTGGCCTCTGCTGAGCTGGAGGTTCTGGACACGATGGGGATTTCAACATCGCTTGCCGTTGACGGGTTGGTTGTCAAGGAATTCTCTTGCATGCTTGAAGAGCTCGCCGCGTCTGTTGTGCTTGCCTGAGGCGTAGCTGCCGATTGGGAAGCTTCTGAGCTTGTTTCCGAAGTCACCTCCTCAATTGTCGACGAAAGTGCGCTCGAGCTGACCTCGGATGTCGCAGTTTCAGTTGGAGATTGCGCCTCTGCACTTGGTGTGGCCTCTGACGTCGTGGTAATAGTCGTTGATGGCTCAGTAATTGAGATAGGCTCTGAAGTCACATCCTCGGTTGCCGACGGGTTTACACTTGAAGTGGTATCTAGTGTTGCTGACTCAGTAGTCGATATGGCTGTGCTCGAGAAAGGCTCCGTTGCACCCTCGGTTGCTGATGGTTCGATACTTGAGCTGACTTCTGATGTCGCATCGGTTGATAGGGAACCAATGCTCGAGCTTATCACTGGCGTGGCGACTTCAGTGGTCAAAGGGATGACACTTGAGGTAAGCTCCGATGTGGGGATCTCCACTTCCCCCGTGGAGGCTGGTGGCTCGAATATTGATGTTTCGGTCGTCGACAAAGCAGTACCTGAGCTGACTTCAGGGAGCTCAGCTTCGGTTGCTGATTGAGATACATCTGAGCCAATATCCGGCGTGGCGACTTCGGTGGTAGACGAAATTATACTCGAAGCAAGCTCTGATGTGGGAATATCGACCGGGTCCGTGGAAGTTGGTGACTCGATATCAAATGTTTCGGTTGTCGATGGTAGCAGAAGCGTGGACGATATCTCATCCACCGACGTAGAGGTAGATTCAAAATCATCAGGCGTGGGGACGACAACGACCGGAGTGGGAGCTTCTGGCAACCCTGTTTCCGGCTCTTGACTCTCTGGTACCCTTGTTTGATTTGTCCATGGCTGTTGTCGCCTGTTTAGGCGATGGTTTCGACGAGCAGAAATGCTCTCTCTACTATTCAAGACTTCATCTATTGAGCTGGTCAGACGATCCACAGTGGAGAGGGAGTAGTTCAGGTGACCCGTACATTGGTGTTGAAAAGCTGCATTTGGAGTTACGAGCAACGCCGTATAGGAAAGGACCAGAACACCCTGGAACCACATGGCATTGTTGAAAAAAATGAGTGACTGAACTGAAAGGCAAAACGGGAAAGAGAACGACAGAAAATGTGAAACGAAAGGAAAGGTACTATGTCCTTAAGGCAGGCGCGACGAGGCGAAGGCCGACGGTATATCAGCTTGGCTGCATAGTGGATTCCAGTACGTTGGGGGCCACGCTTTGGTACCTGCATCCCTGCTGGGATCCGTCCAGGGTGATGTCGGGGTTGAGGCTTAGCGCGCACCGACCTACGCCTCAGCACCTGTGAGTCCGACGGTACTAGCACGTCAGCTAACAATAAACGGTATGCCTCAAGGCAGATAGTTTCACACGTATTTCCATAGCGGAGACGCCACGGACACAAACAGGTTGTCCATCAGTACGTCAGAAGCTTAACTCTCGTTTCCATACATACCAGCCAACAAGTTCCGCTTCCACAACGTCAAAAGCAGTTCGATCAGGACCTCGCCTCTGCAGACCATGCAGCTGACCAAAGCGTACAAAGGGCGTTACCTAAAGCGGTACACTCTTACAATGTGTGAGATCCCGGTGATTTTGCCGTATGAGTGCGTTGGCCTGATGTCATCTTGTCGAGCTGTTCATTTCGCTGCAATCACACCAGTGCTCCCTCGAGACGGAAATGTGGAACGATGGCTGAATACGCGACACGTTGTCGCTCGCTGTGAGAATTACTACGTAGTAGGTAATGGTCTTTGAACGGGGCAAGCGTTTCTACAGCGAGAGCCAGTCTCCACGCTGTTGCCTCGAGGTATGTGATACGTCTGCCTGGACTCCAATCAAGAGGACACGCCCACGGCGCTGGTTGCGTTTCCGGTGACAATATAAGCCTGACTATCGCGAACGATTTCCTGCAGCCACATAGGCATTGCTCGCACTGCTGTTGCAATACTTGGTCCTAGAACTAGTTGCCCACTTTTTGCTGCAATAATCTGATTCACCATGACCTTTGCGATGTCATGGGGGTCTTTGAAAGTTTTGCGGAATTGCTTATCGAGCGAGACGGTCAAACGAGTTCTAGTCCACATGGGATACACGATGGAGGTTTTGATATGAGGACACATGTATCGATGCTTCAACTCTTGTGTCAAAGTCTCATGGAAAGCTGTGAGGCCAGCTTTAGTAGCGGCGTAGTCTGCAGATCCGGCCAGTCCTAGGAAGGCAGCCATGCTAGCAGTAGCCATGATGTGTCCCTTCCGGTTAGCAAGCATATCAGGGAGAAACTCTTGTACTGTGTACCAGTGACTGATTAGGTTGACGCCAACAAGGGTCTGCAGAAGTTTTGGCGAGAGATGGAGGATGCTGCTTGAATTACCTATCCCGGCATTGTTGATCAAAATGGATGGAGAACCATGGTCCGAGCGCAGCTTCTCAGCGGCCTGGTGGACAGCGTCCCGCGAAGTGAGATCACACTGGTAGAAAGTGACTAGCTTGCTCACATCTACGAGGCACATTAGCCGTGGCCACGCGAGCCTGGTTGTGGGTCAGAAGGAAACTGCGGCGCACCATTATGGACAGGTTCGGACAACGGCTCAATGTCCAGAATAGCAACTCTTACGCCATAGGACACCAACTCTTTCACCACGGCCAGCCCTATGCCATTGGAGCCACCAGTCACCACGGCCAACTCTGATTCCCATTTCCATGTAATCTTGTCGCTCGTGAACATCCAGCGATTCTCGGCCCAGGCATTCAGAAGGCTGTTGACCTCGTGCAAGAGGCATGCTGCCAGGATCCACTTGAGAATACGCGTGAGCAGTGTGTACTGCTCATCCGAAAGGGGCAAGAGCGTCGGAGGTGGGTAAGATGGGGCCGCCAGCATCGCGACATATGCTGTAGCGACCGCCACACCCCGGATCGTGTGCATCGTGACGCCGCCGGGCAGCAGACTGTCAAATACCTAGCAGCGGCGGATTGTTACAACACAATCCGAATGTAATAATCTTTGTCCAGCGGCTGTAGCGGCCGAGAATGGCACGTGTCCACTGACTTGTTGTAGAAGATTCTCAGTGCGATACGAAGGCGGCCTGAGGATGCCCCCGATCGCGAGAGACGGAAATTGGCAGAGGCAAAGCGGGCAGTGGGCCACGCAGGTACCGCCGTACCGGTGAGACGGAGAGTAGCCGGTTGCTCGTGGATCGGTCTGGCTGAGGAGCGGACTTCGACGCTGTGCAGAAGGCCGGCGGTCCACCTGGTGGCGAAGTCCGCCGTGGACGGATTATGTAACGCGTCCTCCTGCGCGTCTCGAATCAGCAGCAGAGCCTTCGGACATTCGCCCACAGCCACCTCCCAGAACTTCTACAGCGAGCCCAGGCGCGTTTCAGTGGACCGTCCTGCTGCATGCCGCTGGCGCAACCCTTGATCCGGCATCTTTGCCTCGGCAGCACACTGACGCCGTTTCTATATCCTGCCCTGTCCGACGCCTGCGCGCTCTCCATCGCTCGTCGGTGTCTCACCCGCAGGCGACTGCCGCCCGTACGATGTAGTTCGACCGCCACGGAGCATGCTGGCTCGCGATTCCAGCCGCCCGACACGCAGCCGTCCCATCTCAACCCAACCCCGGACAACTACACGATAACGCCGTTTGCCGACCGATGCATCCTCACCGTAGAGGCCGGCGCTGGCGGTCACGGCTGCGTGTCGTTTCTGCGCGAGAAGTACATTGAGGAGGGGCCGGCGAATGGGGGAGACGGTGGTAGCGGCGGGAACGTGTATATCCAGGCAGTACGGGGCGAGACATCGCTGCACAAGCTCGCCCGGCGCCGGCTCTTGAAGGCTGGAAGAGGCCGCAATGGCCAAGGAAAAGTAAGAGGCGGAGAGCGAGGCGCCGATGTGGTCATCACCGTGCCGGTGGGCACCATTGTGCGCGAGATCCAGCGGCACGATCCCATCGCAGATGAGATCGAAGAGCAGCAGCTCCAAAGCAAGCGCTGGCGTAAAGCTGCCGCCGAGGCGGAGGAACAAGAGAAGGGCAGCTACAGGAAGGAGAAATGGCTGGTCTTTCCCGGAATGGTGCCTGCTGAACTCAATAGACTATCCTTCCCACCCCTCCCCCCTCCGCGGAAATCTCATCTGGCGGCACTCCAGCCACAAGCGCCTGTATGGCTTGATCTGGACAAGCATATGGAAACGCCTATGCTTCTTGCTGCGGGAGCAATGGGAGGCCTAGGCAACCCTCACTTTGTTGGACCCAATCAATACAGACCAAAGATGGCCACAAGAGGCGACGAAGGCATGAAGTTATCCTTGCAACTAGAATTGAAGATTTTGGCAGATCTTGGGCTCGTAGGCTTGCCCAACGCGGGAAAGAGTACTCTGCTCCGAGCACTGAGCAATAGCCAAGCTCGTGTGGGCAATTGGGCCTTTACAACTCTGCAGCCGAACGTAGGCACTGTTGTATTAGACAATCACAAGGGACGTCCAGCCGTCATCAAGCGAGGAAGAGATGGCACGCTACGCGACAACTTCACAATCGCCGATGTGCCAGGACTAATCGAAGACGCGCATCTCGACAAGGGACTGGGGCTAGGTTTTCTACGACACGTCGAAAGAGCCGCGGTCCTAGCCTTCGTCATCGACCTGTCCGCTGGTGACGCTGTGCAAGCATTGAAGCTACTTTGGCGTGAAGTCTCCGAATACGAGACTATTCGGGGCAAAGAATTGAACGCTGAAACAGAGCGTCGCACAGTCACTTATCAACCTCCTGGCAGTCGCCCGCCGCCCAGCGATCCAGCCGACCTTATTGCATCGCCAGATCTAGATTCTTTCTTAGAGCCTCTACCATTCATCCCGACGACGCCCATCTCAGCGAAGCCGTGGTTTGTCATCGCAACGAAGGCCGACTTGCCAGATACTCAGGAGAACTACCAAAAGTTGCGCAAGTATCTAGAAGACATCAACACAGGCGTACACCCGCATCCCAGCAATCGTAAGAACGCTTGGAGACAGCACGTTCAAGCTGTACCCGTGAGTGCGATCAAGGCTGAGGGAGTGGAAGTCATCCCTCAGCTAGTGATGGATTTGCTTGAAGAATGAATGATGCCCCTCTGTATTCGTAGGAACACTGTTTTTTGTATATAACAAATCGCATGTACATTGCTTGTACCCAAGTTTTGACTGAGGACTGTATTCCCGTCCCCACGTATACTAGTACGCTTAGATAGGCATTATTCTACACCAACTCAGACACGTCTAGTACTCTCAACTTCATCGACCCACCCATGCATAAACGCACCGTCAGCAACGCAGCATTTCTTGTCGCTCTATCAAGAATGGACCAATCTGCCCCCTCCCAATCCAACAGAATACTTTACCAAGCCCATCAGCAGACGGAGATTGTATCACAAACAACCTCAACTCTGCCACCCTAATGCAGGTACGCGGTGCCTTTTCAGCTTGCCTTTTCGAGCGTCTTACTGCGTCATGTTCGTAGCGGACTGCTGCACTACCGCGACAACCATATACGAGGCGTACGGCTTACCCCTCTGTTTGAGTGTGAGACAAGGCACCTGCATCGAGACCTGTCAGGGTTGTAATGGTGTGTTGAAGTACATATGTACATGGCCCGCGGGTCGAGAATGTGCACGTGATATTCCGTTCACCTGCCCTGGTGTCCACCTGGGCACAACACACAACCGCCCAGCGGCATATATGTATATGCAACCACCGGGTTAAATCTCTAGCAATGACATAAAAAATATATCTGTGTTATCACGCCTACGGAAACTATTGCAACCCCGAAAGAAAGCGCTCGCTTAACAAAAAAATTACCGTTTCCCCCAGCCTTCGCCCAACTTCCGGACATCCACACCACCACCCAGCACCATTACACAGCCAAAAAGAAACTCGATCAGAACGTATTCCGACACGGGGAATCGAACCCCGGCCTTGCCGGCGCCTTCATTTGTAATGAGAGCGGCAAATCCTAGCCACTAGACCATATCGGATGTTGTTTTCTGATTTGATGGACATTTTTCGCCCTAGAAAATTCTCAACCCGCCGCATTTTGGGGGGAGCCGTATCAGATGTCACGAGCCAGAGCCAAACTTTTATGAAGGAAAGTGCGTTTGTGGCCAGCTGTGGGGCTTGATAAAATGGGTCGTGTCATCACTCAGATACATAGAAGCGCATTGGCGATGTTGACTCACACTATGTCTACCTGCGGAGGTTCAAAGGTATGTTACCAGAACAAGAATGCAGACACCGCACTTGGATACAAGTCATGTATAGGAGCTGTTTGTACAACCGGCGGGCTGCATAATGTCAGTTATACATTGCCATAGTATAAATAACGCGTGTTCGCATGTAGTTATGAAGAATGCAATCGAATTATTCTAAGATAAGTTGTACCATGCTACCAGTTTTTTTTTTTCGAGCTAGCCCCTGATAAATGCTTTCACAACTTCTCTAAAGCTAAGGAAAAGGTTGGGTGCAGCGATAACATTTGGATGTAACTGTGCGGTGTGCGGTGTGCACTGCGCCTCGAAGTAAGTGAGAAGCTCCATATCCTTCTTAGTGGCTGTTGTTTTGTGTCTAATTTGCAATAACATATAAAGAGAGCCAGGAGAAACTATATGCAGTTTAGAATACCTTCGATGTTTAGGTACGCATCTTGGAACGACATTTTAACTCTAATTAGGTCCGAAGACTTATTGCGACGGAGAACAATCTCGGAATCTCGATTAATCTTTCTACTAGAATCGTGCAGTGGGATTTGTATGAGTCAAAAGGTAAGGTGGTAAAGTTCGAGGTGTGACTCTTCCCCGAAGTCGCTACCAAACCCCGCGTAGCACGGAAAGTGCCCCGCGCCTTCCTCTTAACCTGAAGAAGCTTCAGCGTTCTTCTCCTTCCACCACACCCACAATCAAGATGGCTTCTAGAAGCTCGGCGTTCGATCTGTCGAAATGCGCACGACTAAATATTCTTGCATTGGAGCCGTACCGCTGCGCCCGCGAGTACGTCAACGTCTGCTATTAAAACTCGAGTAAGGCTAACAAATAGCAGTGACTACAAGGACGACGGCACGAACATCTTACTCGACGCAAACGAGAACGCGATCGGACCTGGTCTTGCATTGGGCCAGGACGGCAAAATCTCGAGCGGCCAGGCCAACGGCTCAGGGCCGGCCATTGACATTGATCTACTTGGCCTGAACCGATACCCCGACCCGTAAGCTCTCAAGTGCAGTCGCCGCGCAGGTTTCCTGAAGCTGACAAAATATCGCAAGTCACCAGATAGAACTCAAACAGGATCTTTGCAACCTCCGTAATACCCACGCGCACACCTCCAAGACTCTCACTCCCGACCACCTGTTTGTCGGCGTGGGTTCCGATGAAGCAATCGATGCGCTCCTCCGTGCCTTCTGCGTTCCAGGAAAGGATAGAATTCTCGTGTGCCCACCCACATATGGCATGTACAGCGTCTCCGCACAAGTAAACGATGTCGCTCTAGTGAAGGTACCTCTACGAACGCCAGGGTTCCAACTCGACGTGCCTGCCATAAAGGACGCGCTTTCCAAGGACGCCAATATAAAGCTGGCATATTTCTGCTCGCCTGGCAACCCAACCGGCGCGCTGCTGAAGAAGGAAGATGTCAAAGAGATACTGGAACACGAGAGTTGGAATGGCGTTGTAGTGCTGGATGAGGCATACATTGACTTCGCACCCGACGGCTCAAGTCTCGCGGAGTGGGTTACAGAATGGCCGAATTTAGTAGTCATGCAGACTTTGTCGAAAGGCTTCGGTCTCGCGGGTATACGATTAGGCGCTGTGTTTACGGATCCGGCGATTGCGAAGATACTGAATTCGCTGAAGGCGCCCTATAACATCTCGAATCCGACGAGCCAGCTTGCGCGTGCGGCACTGAGCCAGAAACACCTCGACATCATGTACAAGCACAGAGACCTGATACTAAAGCAAAAAGATAGGCTGCTGAAAGAACTGCCTAAGATACCGGGTGTTGGGAGGTTTATTGGAGGCACGGAATCAAATTTTCTGCTGTATGAGATGTTGGATGCGCCGGTGGATCAGGGTGGAAAGCCATCGAACGAGACGGCTTTGGCGGTGTATGAAGGTTTAGCGGAAGAGAAAGGGGTTGTGGTCCGATTCAGAGGAAAGGAGTATGGGTGTTTGGGTTGCTTGAGGATCACAGTTGGTTCAGAGAAGGAGGTAGATCGTTTCTTGGACGAGATAAGAGTGGTACTGAAAAACATTTTCAAGAAGTCTGGCAGGTTGGGACAAAGGGAAGAGGAAAAGAGAGAAGATGAGGCTAATGCTGTCGTTGCATAAAGGCACAAGAGATGTTGATCGTATGAATTTCCCTTGGGGAAATTACGCATGCCGGGTGGTCGAGAAGCTGTACTTTTCAAAGATTTGCGTAATTAGTTCCGAATGGGCTGAATCCTTGGGGGAGAATGGGTGTAAGATATACTACTACACACATCTAGATATAGACAGCGAATTTGGAGTTTGACGTGAACCAGGTATCACCAAGGCAGTCCACAGTGCGTCGTCGGAGGCCCTGGAGCCCGCCCGGCGTCGAGATGCGCACGTGACGTGACACTAGCGTGTCAGGTCAGGGAACGCGGCGGCGGTGGGGACGTGCGGCGGCCGAAAAGCCCATCAAAAAAGTTGCGAGGCGACACCTCCTTTCATCCACCCATCATTCCTTCATCACCAAACGCCAGCCTGCGCGCGGCTCTCTTCTTCACAACCCATTCCGCCGTTGTATTGATTTAATCTTCCCTTCCCCTTGATACCCTTTGTAATTGTCGGAAGATATCCTCCCTGCGACCATGTTCGGCGCCCTGCGAAGATGTCCCGCATCTCTCTCGAGGAATCTGACCACGGCGGCGCTTTCGCCTAGAGCGCTGCGAGTCTCGCCTCCCTATTCGTGGAGTTCGGCACGGATAGCAGCGCCCCGAGTGCCTGCCGTTACGACGGCGGCGTTCCACCAGAGCGCGAGATGGCAACAGGTTGCAGAGCAAACAGAGCAGTCATCGCCTGCAGAACCCATCACGAGATTCGAAGACCTCGCGACCCAGGGACTGGTGCATCCGAACATCATCAACACTGTCACGCGGCAGATGAAGCTCGAGAATATGACCGATGTCCAGACGCGCACCATTAACGAGGCGTTGAGCGGAGTGGATATGTACGTTGTCCCAATATCTCTGCAGCGATCCCGCTAACAGGATGCAGCATCGCCCAGGCCAAGACTGGCACTGGTAAGACGTTGGGCTTTCTCATCCCCGTTGTCCAGCGGATCATACAGAACGATCCCAAGCTCGCCGAGCGCGTGCGGGGCTCCAAGCGGGCGAAGGCAGACGACATCAGGGCTCTCATCATTTCGCCCACCCGAGAGTTGGCCGAGCAGATTGCCGTCGAGGCGAAGAAGCTTGTTGCTGGCACCGGCTTGGTCGTGCAGACTGCCGTGGGCGGGACAATGAAGAAGGCCATGCTTCAGAAGACACTGAGGGAAGGCTGCCATCTTATGATCGGTACCCCGGGCCGACTGAACGATATTTTCTCAGACCCATACTCGGGCGTCAAGGCACCCAAGCTCAATGCGCTCGTCATGGATGAGGCGGATCGTCTTCTAGACCAGGGTTTCACAGAGGAGATTGAGGAGATCAAGAAACACCTACCGGACCCTACGCAAGTCGAACGACAGAACCTCATGTTCTCTGCCACTATTCCCCGTGATGTCGTGGATCTTGTCCGCCGGACAATGAGACCAGGCTTCCACTACGCCAAATGCGTTAACGAGGACGAAGAGCCCACCCATCAGAGGGTTCTCCAGAAGCTGGTCAACGTCAACGGTTTCGAGAATCTCACGCCCGCTCTGTACGAACTTGTGCTCAAGGAATATTCGAAGAGCAAGTCCGGCGATGCCCGTGCATTCAAGGCCATCGTCTACTTCAATTCCACAGCAGAGGTTACTCTGGCTGCATCAATTTTCTACAAGCTCTCTGGTGGCTTCAAGACCAACAAGCCCCTCCACGGCATGCGTGCTTATGAGATCCACTCGAAACTCTCTCAAGCACAGCGCACCCGCGCTGCCGATGACTTCCGCTTCTGCCACTCCGGTATTCTCCTGTCCTCTGATGTTACAGCAAGAGGGATGGATTTTCCGAATGTGACTCACGTCATCCAAATTGGCCTGCCGCGGGAGCGTGATTCCTATATCCATCGTCTCGGCCGCACAGCTCGCGCCGGCAAGGAAGGTGAAGGATGGCTCATGATCACGCCGTTTGAACGCCATGAGGTACGCCGCCGGCTGAGGAGTCTTCCTCTCCAGGAAGATCACTCTCTCGAGGCTGCCGCCGTAGATATGACGGCACCTTCTGAGATCCCTGAGAACGTTGCTGGAATGATCCAAGAGGTCGTCGAAGCGCATAGGAAGATATACCCCAATCAGTTGGACGGAGCGTTCAAGGGACTGTTCGGTTCCTTCCAATGGTACGGCGACAAACAGGGCCTCCTTGAGGGTGCCAACAAACTGGCAGAATTCGGCTGGGGCATGGAACAGCCGCCTCACCCTCCGTCATCCCTTTATTCTGGTGGGCGCGGCCGTGGCGGTGGTGGCGGCTTCGGTGGCAGATCGGGAGGTCGCGGTGGTGGCTTCAATGACAGATCAGGCAGAGGCAGACCCGGAGGCTTCAGCGACAGATCAGGTGGAGGCAGACCCGGAGGCTTCAGCGACAGATCAAGTGGAGGCAGACCCGGAGGCTTCAGCGACAGATCAGGTGGAGGCAGACCCGGAGGCTTCAGCGACAGATCAGGCGGAGGCAGACCTGGAGGCTATGGTGACCGACGGGGCGGATCAAGCGGCGGCTTCAACGACCGATCAGGTGGTGACCGACGGGGCGGATCAAACGGCGGCTTCAACGACCGATCAGGTGGTGATCGCCGTCCGCAGAGAATGTCGAATATGGACTAATTGGGTGATGAAGAGTTCGCCATTTCGGGGAATTTCGCCATTGTATGACTGCTTCCACTTCATGCCTTGTACATCTTTTCTATCTGTACTATATTGCGATACCCTCGCCCACTTAGCTATTGGGAGGATGTACGGGGGATTCTTGCATTTGGGATTGGTTCGTTGGCGCTCGTTTGTTTCCATCTCCAATCAGTAGCTTGCGGCGTATAGTTAGAGGAATGGGGAAAAGCTGTAGGTTTAATGTAAGAAAAAAGACTTCGCTCAAGTCCATGTAAACATGAATTTTATCGTACTCATGAAAGCACTTGATTATTGTGTTGTCGTCACTTTTTCTTTTTTCTTGGATTCGTAAAGACCGGCCCGCCCTCTCCTTCATGGACAGTCTTACGTTCTCTTATGTTAGCAACTGACTACCTGCCCACTTTATCTCGCAATGGTAGCTTTTGTGCAGTAGTAGCCGTGGGTTGGCAGAAGTGTTGTAGATTTACAAGTTCTATTTCCCTACTGGGCGTCTGTTGCATTTTCTCGAGTACAAGATCTCAACCCACTGTCATTAGCGTACGTACGATACTTGATTCGCGGTTGGATAGCTTGCAATGCTTTTCATGTGCAATGCTTTTCATGATACGAATCGTGCTATGTAAACGACGCCTTGAACGCCGCATCGAACGTGAGATCCACGTGCTATGCACACCGCCCGCGTATTAACCGCATCCCATATCCTCTCATTTCATTTCTTCGCTACATAGCGACACCGTTTACGCATCGACCTCGACCTCCATATCGTCACCCAGCTGCACACCCCCCTCATCACTCTCTTCTCCCTTCAACTGCTTAGCCTCCAGTTCAGTCAGCCGCTCTTCCTCCGCCGCGGCCGCTGCCGCCTTTTCGGCAACATGGTTGCGAATCTGCGGATCCTTCTCGTTGAACAACCGAAGTAGCATCGCCTTCCGATCATCCTTGTCGACCATCAAATTCGCGCTCCCAGGGTGTCGCCACAGCGGCAGCACCATGCGGAACGGAAACCCTTCGTCGCCTTCGCTCTGCTCAATGCGCAAGAAGCTGCATCCAATGTCCATGTCGACGAGCTGATCACCCACCTCGCCGATCTCATGACCGCCATCCCTGGGCAGCTTTGGAAACATCTCGATGAGGAGTCGGTAAAGTGTGTTCTTGTTCATGCACCTTACGATACGCTTCTCCGCCCAGGGTTCCAAGATCCTAATACCCTCGTTTTGCAGCCGCCACGGCGCCTTCATCTTATCGCTGTCTTTGATCTTGTGCGAGACGAACATGACGACGCCGCAGTGAATGAACTTCATACCGCGGTTCTTGTTCTGTGAGATGATGGATTTGGCGAGGGCAGAGGTGTAGTAGATTTTGTTGAGGAGAAGGCCTTCTTTGTTCTTGACCATGAAGCGGTCGCGAGGGAACCGCGATGAGATGCCGAAGAAGTCGAGGATATCCGCTATCGAGGGGTCATCTGCAGCTAGATATTCGAAGTATTCCTTGTTGGTTCCCTGATTCCCGCCCTTGGATCTAGCAGGCTCATCGGATGAGGGTCTGGCTACTGCGCCATTCGCGGCAGGCTTGGTATCTGGGATCGAGGGTGCGACCTCTTCTGGCTTGCTATCTAGTTTTGCTGAGTTGGTCATTGGTGGTTCAGCAGATGTCTCCCCAGTCTTTGCCCGCTTTGAATTCTCCGATTCCTCATCATCTTCCAACTTACGTTTCAGTGGGGACGTGCTGTCGTTGAGCTGCTCAGCCATATCGGTCTGCTCCTCAGT
This sequence comes from Laburnicola sp. R22_1, assembly GCA_014281115.1. Lineage (NCBI taxonomy): Eukaryota > Fungi > Ascomycota > Dothideomycetes > Pleosporales > Didymosphaeriaceae > Laburnicola > Laburnicola sp. R22_1. The sequence goes on from JACONQ010000017.1 coordinate 1,291,500, forward strand.
TTCAGTGAGTGCCGGTGTTACCCTCTCTGACTCCATCTTTGCGTTCCTTAAGTCTGCTTCATTGTTCGAGTTGCGTATCTGTGCTATCTTGATATCATCAAGCTTCTCTAAGATGGCGATGAAAAAGCCACCTGTGTCCTGCAAATGAGGATATACTCTAATACAACGCTCAAGAGGTATGCGTTCCTCCTCGGACGCCGAACTAGGAGGGAAACATCCTGGGGATATTTTGCTAGAGAATTGGCGCTCGGGTTCTTCCCTGTCGTATTTGTCCTTCGCCTTGGCAAATGCATCCCAGCTGTTGAACAAATGTGCAGTCTTCTCTCCACCAGGAACCGCCGATGTGTCATAAACCTTCCATTTGTTCAGGCCAGGCTTGCGCTTCAGCTTTGGCAGGTGATCGGAGCAGTCAACGAGCTGAACTTTGGAAACACCGCCACATGCTTCTATCGCGGCTCCGACGACAGCTTCATTCTCGACTGGGTTCATGCTGCAGGTCGAGTAGACTAGACGACCGCCTTTCTTGAGCATCTGAAGGCCGCGGAAAAGGATGCGCAGCTGCAGATTGTGCAAGCCTAGACCATCTTTAGGTGTCCACTTAGTCCAGACATTAGGATTCTTTCGGGCTGTACCGTCTCCTGAACAAGGCACGTCGGCCAGGATGCGATCGAATTTGAGATACTGCTTCTTCTCGCCTTGTGTTGAAGGTAGTTCGATGGAAGGGAATATTGCGGCGTCGTGTTGCGTAACGATTAAGTTGGGAAAATTGAGTCGCTTGACCTGGTGCACTAGCATGCCAGCGCGCTTATAGTCGGTGTCATTCGCAATCAACAGGCCGGTAGATCGGCCATCGTCGCTATAATCACCCTCGTCGTCGATGTTTGGATTCTCGTTGCGAGCTGCTCGTGCAACGCGCTCCTCCTCGTCACCGTGAATCATCTCAGCCAGCTGCGCTGACTTGCTGCCCGGCGCAGCGCACATATCCAGTACAACCATGCCGGGTTCGACGTCCAAGAAGTGAGGCGGTATCATGCTCACCACCTCCTGCCTGCTGATATTTCCCGAAGCTGCCTCTGCTACAAGGAATTTCTGGAAGTCCGCAAAGGGTGCATGTCGTCGTACGATCTTCTTGTGCGTCTTCATGTCCCAAACCAGCTCGTCCGGGAATGCTTCAACAGGTCTCGGTGGTTCTACCGGCTTGCCCTCAAAGTCCATGGACTGAATTGCAGGTATGTAACGCTTCTTGAAGATCTCGCGCACGGCTAGCGCATCAGACTTGGTGCCTGTGAAGCGAAAGCTATTGGGCAGGTCGGAGGCTAAATACTTCCACATCTCTTCGAATTCTGCCTCCTCGAGGAAGCTGCCCATGCGGTAGTAGCTCTCGAACAGTTCGTTCTTGCGTGTGATGTCGTTCCACGACTCGCTCCTCGTATCTCTGCCGCCGCCGCCGCCGCCGCGACCTCTGCCTCGACCGCGAAACCGACCGCGACCACCACCCTGTAATTGTTAGAAAGGAGGCATGACTCTGGAAGCTTGCGACTTACACGTGAGCCTCCGCGACCCATTGTTGCGGTATGGATAGTAGTAGAGTGTGGAGGATTGAGCGCTGGGTGAACTGCGACAGCTGCAGCGGAGCTCTAGAAAAGTTCAGTAGCTTGCGCACCTCGAGGCGGAGTGATTGGTGGGGCAGACTTGGCGCAGACGGAAGAGCAACACTCTTGGCGGGCTTAAGCGAGCACACAGAATTTCATTTTCGACCTCTAGCTTCTTCCGAGATTCAGACCTTCCAGCCTCGACATCCGACAGTTCCATACTAACCACCAGCAAAATGGCCGGCAGCACGTAAGTCGATTGTCTCCTTCTCTATAAGCATTACTAACAGAGCGGCCCCAGTGTCCCCTCCAAGAGCAGCATCGAGGTCCCCGAGTCGGTGCTCAAGAAGCAGAAGGCCAATGCAAAGGCCAACGAGCAGCGCGCTGCCGACCTGAAGAAGAAGCGAGAGGTGCGATAACAATCTCCCACGATCTGCATGGCAGTTAGGAGTATCATTGTTGGCTAAGACTATACCTTAGGCCAACAAGCAGAAGCGCTCCGTCATCTTCGCCCGCGCCCAGAAGTACCAGCAGGAGTACCGCAAGGCCGAACGCGACATCGTCGAGTCCAAGCGCAAGGCGAAGCAGGACGACTCCTTTTTCGTCCCGGCTGAGCCCAAGCTCGCCTTCGTCGTCCGCATCAAGGGGTGCGTTCAGTCGGATCTCCAACGGTAGCAAGCACTAACGCGACGCAGTATCAACAAGATCGACCCCAAGAAGCGCAAGACCCTCCAGCTGCTCCGCCTTCTCCAGATCAACAATGGCGTCTTCATAAAGCTGACCAAGGCCACCATTGAGATGCTCAGGATCGTCGAGCCCTTCGTCGCCTACGGATACCCCAACCTCAAGACCGTCCGTGAGCTCGTCTACAAGCGTGGCTACGGCAAGGTCAACAAGCAGCGCCTCCCGCTCTCCGACAACGAGATCATCGAGGCCAACCTCGGCCAGTACGGCATTGTCTGCATCGAGGACCTCATCCACGAGATCTACACCGTTGGCCCCAACTTCAAACAGGCCTCCAACTTCCTCTGGCCCTTCAAGCTGTCCTCTCCCACTGGCGGCTTCCGTCCCCGTAAATTCAAGCACTTCATCGAGGGTGGAGACCTTGGCAACCGGGAGGAGTTCATCAACGCCCTTGTGCGCCAGATGAACTAAGAAGATTGTGTGGCGGCGTCAGGCTTCTATAAAAGGAATCCATCTGGGTCATAGCGTGGTGTCATTTGCCTGGGTGTAAAAGTTCTAGCTTAAGTTTCAGGGTGTACAAGGCTCTGCTTGCAGACCCCAGTACGTCAGCCGTCCAGTCACAGGACGACGGCTCGCAACTCTTTTGGACGAATGAAAAAATCATCTCAATCAACATTATTACCATAATTGACTGGACTGGCTGAAAAATGTATCATCTCTAGCTGTGAGACACCAATGTAGTGCGAATGCACTCAGCTGGCTTTTTACTCCATGTCCATATATAGGCGTATTCAGAACACAGGACTTCGCATGAGGAACCTCGAGGAAGTGCCGGTACCAGAATTAGAAATGGCTGTACTCGGGCTGAATGACCCTAGAACAATGCTATGCGGAGGAAGACTGCACAGCACCTTTTGACTTGTTACTCTATCTATTTCTATCATGTACATTGCGCTATGACGTCCTTTTTCATATATAAGCTCAATGCGCCATCTTCTCCAACTCTTCGACCCGCTCATCGATTTTCTTGAACGAGAACGACTCATAGAAAGGCGGGTACAGAAATGGACGCAGATCGAAACGGTTATCGTCAGGACTGTACGCTTCGGCATGATAAGAGGGCGTCATGGTCGTCATCTTGTGCCGGTTAATCGCATAGTAGTGATGGAAACGTTTGACCTTATCAGCAACCTCACGCGCTGAGTACTGTTCACGCCAATCGTGCACCAGTCGGCAGAACATGGTATACGGTCCGGCCTTCTTCTCTTTTCTCAGACGACCAAAGTCGGAGAGCTCGGCATAGGTCATGCCCATGTCGGCTTCGTCGGACTGGACGTAGTCTGCGGTGATGGGCTCGAGCTCGGCGGTGGGTGTTGCTTCGATGAACTCTTCTAAGATGGGCAGGTCGAAGGCAGAGGTTGCCCAGCGGATGAAGCGCTTCAAGTCTGTTTTGCTGATGGAGCCGATGGGGTTGATGTCGGCGCTGCTGCAGTCGTATTTGGTTAGGTAGCCTCGGAGACACTCATCAACATTTCCACTGCCGAGGACGAGGAGGCCTCCGCCTCCTGAGCGCTTTCGCACTGTGGGGAGAAGTTGTGCCAGCATGTATGCGGTGACCATGCGTTGGCGTGCTTGGATGTTCTGCAAGGCGAGGTTCTCCGTGGTGGTTCCGCCGTGTACTTTGAAGTTTGGTTCGAAGCCAGTTGCTTCGGAGAAAATTTGGCGTTGAGCATTGAAGGCACCGTCGATGTTGAGGTCGGTGTGGTATGCGCCAATGGCTTTGGCTAGTCGTTCTGCGCGTGACCGAGTCTCGGGTGAGCTCTGACTAGCCATTCCCATGTAGGCGGTGTGCAATATGGAGTTGCAGAGGTCTTGCGCGTCGCGAGGAAGCCAGTCGGAGTCGGAGTGGTACGGTCCGCAGATGCGTTTTGTGTCTGCAATAACTTGTTTATTGCCTTCTTTTATCGCTGCTACGACCTGACGACACATTGAAAATACCAGCGTCGCCGTCGAACAGCTGTCGATTCCACCGGACAAGGGGATGAAGAACCCCGCAGCTTTTGATCGGCGGAGGTAGTCCCACAGCCAGCAGGCCGGACCAAGAGCGATTTCTTCCTCTGGCGCATGGACACGAAGTGGACGAGGTACGCTCGGGTATACGTTTAGGTCGAGATCAGTTTCCGCCTGGCCGAGAGAGAAATCGACTTCTATGCGCATGTACTCGGGCACGCCCTGACTCTGTATAGCTCTTGACGGGCTCGTCCGGAATGAATTGACCTCCGCGATGTCCACCATGGCAGTGATGACCTCAACGTCTGTCAGACTAAACTGGCTACCTTGATTGACGATGCGGCCGTTGACAATGACCATGGCGCAACCGTCATAATACAGTCGATCTCCGTCACAGCCTTTTTGGTTGCTGTAGCAGTATACACCTCCGTTCTTGCGCGTAGCTTCAAGAATCAGTGCCATGCGGGTCTCCAGCTTGCGGAGCTCGTGGTGAGAGCCGGAAGAGTTTGTGATGATGTCTACTCCGTTTAATCCCATATTGATGTGCGGACTATTGGGTACAAAGAGTTCTTCGCAGCTCTCCACACCAATGCAGGCGTCGTTGGTACTAAGCACAGCATCGCCGATGGGTACTTTCCTCGCGCCCTGAATCTCAGCCAGGGCGTCGGGCAAGACGAATTCCTCTACCTTCATAGGCTTCATCCACGGTGTGAAATATCGCATCTCTCGATAGTTTCCGTCGTTGGCCAGATGCATCTTGGGGCGGATCATAAGGATCTTCGAGTTGCATAAGAGCACACGGCAGTTGTACCTGTTGCCTCGATGGAGAACAGGCATTCCTAGGTCGATGATAATACCATGCAGAGATTCGTCTTCCATGATTAGTTTTAGCATGGCCATGGAATTTTCGTAGATTTCGCCTTCTAAGAAATGGTCGAGACATCCCTACCACTATCAGATCAACTAAGTCTTGATTGGTTCTCATGGACTTACATAGCCGCTGATCTCTAACTCAGGGCCTACACGCAGCTTGGCTCCCTAGATAACAGTGTTAGCGGATGCATTGTGCATACAGTAGCAGGTCAATAGCCTCGGTACAGTGTGCTAGCCCATAAGAATAATGCACAGGCAGACGGTACGAAGTCCAAAGACCTAGTACTGTGTTGTATGATCAATAATGCGTACTTTGCTCTTTGCGATTTGGATAGACTCGACTATGCGGTCCTTGTTTCCGACGAAGTCAAGGGCCCATTGATCTGAAGCTCAATCAGCATACAGACGTAGAAATTGGCTTTGGGATACACACTGAGAGCGCACGTTGCGACATGCATTAACCTCCCCATGGTGACGTCCTTGGTTCGGAAGGACGTGTCGAATACAATGCGAAGTTGAAGAAGTAGTCGAGCATGTTTCCTTTCGTGGGCAGGCTAGCCCTGCACACGTAGGCGGGCGGGCCGGGGAGCTACGGCATCACGTGAAATTTACCCCTCCGACAATTTGCCGTGATCAGACCATCCCTAGGGAACAATCTGATGCCGGTCGAGAGCGGCATGAGAAGCCCCAAGTATGTGACATAATCACGGTGATTGTTGTTGTTCTTGCCCGTGATTTTCCAGGAACTTCACCCTCGGAATGTAATATCTTTTCGCCTGGTTGCTACAATTGCGATGCGTCGTGGCCAAAAGCCCCGCGCGTTGCAGTCTGGACCCTGCATTTAGTGCGAACCAACCACTAGAGGGGAGAGGCTCGGTGCACCTGCAACGCGAAATCCACGCCCGCCACCCCTCGGCTTGAGCATCTTATAACCTACCTTTGTATCTTTGCATCCGCAGACTCTGAGCAGACGGCCACGTCTCGGTGATCCCTTCACCAAGCGTGTGTGCAGTGACATCATCTTGCCCGCAGGAGAGCAGTCGCCGCCCGTGCCTCGCGCGCCTTCTCACCGCCGCCAGCCAGCGACTTCCAGGTTCTCAGACGTGGCCAGACCGAAAACAACCTCCGCAGTAGTTTGCATAGCACTCGACACGGCTGGACTGCCCTCTAGTCCACCGTAGCATGCGCATTTTCCCCTCGCGCGTACCGGGCCGATTGCTGTTTTCAAGCCGTCATGACCGGCCATGCGTCCGCGCCTCCACGTTCGCAGCCACGGAAAGCCCGAGGCCAGATGGACGAGGCTGATCGGACAAAGGAACGCGAATTCTACAGGTGAGTGCTGTTGTCGCCAGAAGGCGCTGTGGCCGCACACCTTACTGAGCACGCTCCAGATATTATAACCACTCTCAGCGCCCCAAAGAGGATGGGCATAGGCATAGTCCGCAATTTCCTGCCCTCGCAATCATTCAGATACCGCCGCCTCCCCCGCCGCCCAGGCAAGTCAAACCGTCCGACGACAAGGCATTGACGGCCTTCGCCCAGCTGGGCGCCCTCCGCCTAAATTGCCGTAGATGCTTGATATCCTTCTTCGATCGCCGAAACTGTTTCATACTGGCCGAAGCCACAAAGACAGCATCGCTGATTACGGGCGCGCCTGAGTTTCAGCATGACTCCCTACAGTGGGGCACCTCCATCTTTCCTAAAGAGAGGAGCATTTGCTACCAGGCGGTTAAGCTGCCAGTCAAGCTGCCCTCGAACCCTACTGTCGAGCCTTCGGACGACTATGAATATTTACCGTCCTTGGTTGTCAACGACTTGTCCAAAGATGAGCGCTTCCGGCATTATTCATACGTACAGGGCGCGCCGTATGCACGATTTTACGCCGGCGTTCCTATCCGTAGCCCGAGCGGACACAGCATCGGCACCTACAGTGTTTTGGACGACAAGCCCCGCCATGGGCTCTCTGACCACGAATTGAGATTCCTCAAGGACATGGCCGGGACCGTGATGCGCCATCTGGAGATGTCACGGGCCACTGAAGATCACAAGAGGGGAGGAGTAATGGTTAAGAGTTTGGGCTCTTTTGCGGATGGCAAGTCATCGCTTGAGGAATGGTGGGAGGAGGCTGAAGCCGCATCCTCGGCTGGGTCGGAAGGCTTGCCTGTGCAACGCCACCGTCGTCGGACCACTAGCACCGGGTCGACCAATACAAGCCCTCAACAGCCCATGACGCTCGTCAGAAACAACAGTGCCGGGTCTAGCGTCCCCAGTGTGAACAACACGAATCCAACATCTCCATCCAATGGCACTGCAGGCAGCACTGTGATTACTCCTGCTTCCGAGATTCTAGACCCCGTCAAAACTGAGATCGCGTGCAAGACAGCATCTTCAGCTTGCAAGCCAAAGCTTGGTGCAGTAGCTCCCGAGACCCAAGCAATATTTGAACGGGCGGCGCAGATGATTGTCGAAGCGGTGGAAGCTGAGGGTGCCGTATTCTTTGACGCCAAAGTCAGTACGTTCGGAGGACTCGTCGATGATGACTTCGCCTCCGAGCAGCCACCCGAACCAGATAAACCATGCGCTATTCTCGGTGCGGCCCGGTATAAAAGCCCTCAAGACTCTTCGTCGCCTACCCTTCAGTACTCCATGACCGAAAGCGTTCTAAAACATCTTCTCCGTAATTATCCCCATGGTCAGATCTTCAACTTCGACGACGAATCTAGCCCTACAGCACATTGCTTCGTCACCCTCTCTGAAGACACGGATCTGGCGCTTTCCAGGAAATCTGACCAAGGCAAGAGCGCGGATGATGAGAATCTCCTCAGAGGGGTCTTTCCTCAGGCTCGGAGTCTGATAATATACCCACTTTGGGATGCACACCGGGACCGATGGTTTTCAAGCCTCGTGACATGGAGTTCCGATCCAATGCGCGTTTTCACCAGCGAGCAGGAGCTAAGTTATCTCTCTGCATTTAGCAATAGCGTCATGGCAGAGGTTGCCAGGCTTGACACTAGACTTGCAGATTCTGCAAAGGCGGACTTTATCTCCTCTATCAGTCACGAATTGCGCTCGCCGTTGCATGGCATTCTGGGCATGACAGATCTGCTGAAGGATACTGCTATAGACAATCAGCAGAAATCCCACGTCCAAACTATTGAAACATGTGGGAAAACACTGCTGGAGACCATCAACCATGTAAGAGCACATATTGGTGCCTTTCGACGATTCTTCGATTACTGACTGTACCAGGTGCTTGATTATGCGAAAATCAACAACATCACCAGGGGAGCCTCCAAAAAACGACCAAAGCGTCGGTCGAAGAGCGTCAAACACACGATCAGTTCGAGCCAGGGACACGCAAATGACATCATGACCATCATCTCCGATTTTGATATAAGCATACTGATCGAAGAAGTGCTTGAAAGCGTGTTTGCTGGTTTCAACTTCAGCAATTCGAATCTTGAAAGCCACGAGCAACGGCCAAAGAAGTTCGAACCGCCAGCTATCTCTGTGATAGTTGATGTCAACAAGTGTGATAACTATGTTTTTCGAACACAACCGGGAGCTTGGCGACGCATCTTGATGAACTTATTTGGCAATGCGCTGAAGTACACGCCTGCCGGCTTCATAAAGGTTAAGCTCCAAGTGATACCTAGCACTAGTACCAGCAAAGATTGCGTCGAATTTCGACTTACTGTTACTGATTCTGGAATCGGTATGTCTGAGGATTACATCAATAACAGATTGTTCCACTCTTTTGCTCAAGAAAATCCTCTCAGTCAAGGGACAGGTCTTGGCCTCAGCATTGTCAAGCAACTCGTCGAAATACTTGGTGGAGATGTTGAGGTGCGCAGTGAGAAAGGACGAGGTACCAAGTTCACGGTCAGTTGTCCGTTGAAACCTTCGAGTCTGTCTCCAACGGTATGTGCCTTGAATCCAGAGCAGGAGATCTCGAACGTCCAGAAGCGTACACAGGACAAGACTGTACAATTCGTGGGCTTTGAAGAAGAGGATGACTACTTCCCAGTCAAGGGTCTGAAAAATCAGAACGCTTCGAAAATCACGAAAAAGGCGCTCGAAAGTCTCTGCACGGACTGGTTCGGTATGAAAGTATGGAATTCTACCTCGGCTACCGCCCCAACACCTGATCTGTTCATGGCAACCGAATCTGGAGCTAGAGATTTACGAAGCCAGTTTAGCAGAAGCCCCGAGAATGTTCCCTTGGCGCCCGTCGTGGTTCTTTGTCGAGCTGCCGCACTGGCTCAGTCAACGACTGCAATTACCGTACCTGGCTTGATCTTCGAGTGTATTGCTCAGCCATGTGGACCGCATAAGCTTGCCAAAGCCCTCGCGTCTTGTCTCGACAGACAGACAAATCGTCTTATGGCACAGTGCACGGAACATGATACTCTAATGGCCAAGGTGTCACATCTCAGCCTCAAAGAAAACTCGCCTTTCGTGAGTCCAACGAAGCCATCAGCATGCCATCGTAGCGTGCCTCGCCCACACGCCAGATCAGCAATTAGCGCTCCCGAGGTTCGCTCAGTCAATGCAAGCCCTGTCAATGCAACCACTGCTCCTTCCAAACCTCTCCACTGCCTAGCAGTAGACGACAATCCCATCAATCTCCGGCTTTTACGAACGTTTGTCGAAAAGCTTGGTCATCGCCATGTACTCGCTAAGAACGGTCTCGAGGCATTAGAAGCCTATAAAGCTGCGTCCGCGGAAAACGCCTCACCTACCGTCGCTCACATCGATGTCATCTTGATGGATATCAACATGCCTGAAATGGATGGCCTCGAAGCGACGCGTCAAATTCGCGCTCATGAGAGAGACAACGGACTTCCGCCAGTTACCATTATCGCACTGACTGGCTTAGCCAGCTCAGAGGCGCAGCAGGAGGCACATGCAAGCGGTGTCAACCTCTTCCTGATCAAGCCTGTGCGACTAGCCCATCTGGAAGTTGTGCTAAAGGGCGTGGTCGTCGGCGAAGAAAATAGGAAGGAAAAGGAAACCAAGGACAAGAGCGAGGACACTGTTGACGATTGGGTGTTTGGTGAAATGGAGAGCGAGAAGGCCAACGGACATGCGCATAAGAGGGGCAAAAGCACACTATGACCAACTACGTATGCAAAGCGAGACGAGACAACGACCCTTCTGGTTTGGATGGAAGAAAATCATGACGTCTCTTTCGGTTAGCGAAGGTTGGGATCCATGTGCAAAATTACCAAACACACGGGAACGACATGGAGGATGATATCCAGCATATACTTTAGACAGAAGGCGTTTGTCCAGCGTACGATGTCTATACCCAGCAGCACAATGACGCATGAACGACTCTGGTTTTTCTTTTTTCTTTCTTGTAGTCTACATGAGACTCGAGGAAGCATTTTGGCTCTTGGCTTTTGGGATGTATTTGGCAGGCCTGCATAGCGCGGCGTTTTATCAGAATAGAATTATCAACCTTGTACCTTGTATCCGCGCGTCAAGTCTTGTAATGGTCGTTCTCTGGTAACCTAAGTGTCCACTATGAGTGAATTATCGCCATCCGGTACCTAGGTACGATTGTCTAGGAGTGTACTTGGAGCACTTTGCTGAATATACATATTCAACTATACTTCCGTATACAAGAATATATGACTGTAAGATAGCATACAGCTCACAGGATCACCCGGAGTGGCACTCCACCTACGAGTACATCGTATAAAGTCATATACGTTACATTGCGACGACAAGGAGAGTACAGAAACCTATGCAAGCTAACCCACGACATCTACACTATCCACAGGGTTTTCCGCTTCAGCGGCGTTGATAAACTCCAGATGTCATCAAGCGTCCAATATCCGGCATCATTCGATAAATACTTAGGTAGATAAGGCCTGGTTCTGGACCTGTCTCTGGGCCTGGGCAAGAGCATCGACCAAAGCAGAAGAACCCACGATTGCGATCATCTCGAACATGAGGAGGTTCAAAACGACAAACCACAATGCAGAACCGATGCAGATGACCTTGAGCTGGAGCTTGATGAGTCTGCGGCGGGCGTCCCAGTTGAAAGACTTCCAAGCGTCCAAGAAGCCAACAGCACCAGTCCCGCCCAATGCCTTGGACACAACCTTGCCGTCAAAGGTGCGGTCAAACGGCACAATGACGTCTTGGTCTTCGGGGAGAATGGAGGCCTCGACGCGGATCTGGGTGACGAAAGCAGGCAAGCAGAGGAAGAGGGTGCAGGAGACGGCGATGATGAAGAGGGCGGACAAGCGAAGGATGATAGACACCCACCGTGCGCCGCTGTAGTCACCGACCTCGGTAAACGAGTTCAACGCAAAGAAGCTGATGAGGATGATATAGACAGAGATGAGCGGCATGACGGCGCTGACAATAGCCGGAAGAGCGAGAACCTTCCATGAGCTGCGGGCCGGGACACGCTGCCAGAAGCCGACATTACTTGGAGTAGAGATGACTTTGTGCGTCCATGCCGCGTGCAAATTCGCAGTAAGAGCTCCAGCAGCAGCAGCGGTCAGCAGCTCGGGGAGCCGGAAGAAGGCCGCCATCAACTGAGTCGCATTCATCAAGACCACAGTGTAAAGAAGGCTGTACAAGAAACCTCTCCAGCAAGCGAGCTTGCCAGCTTCGGCAATGAGGTGGCGGATGGTACCGCGGATCGACGCGGTGATGGGCTTCCGATGGACCAGTGTCATGGCTGGGCCGGTCTCGAGGAGGTCTTCTTTCTCTTCTTTGGAGGCGGGCTCCTGCGGGTGCGAGACGGTGATAGCGGCGGCGGGCGTCTCGACCATTGCGAGGATGGGGAGGACATCGTGGAGCGTGTATGAGACCTAGTAGCATTGTCAGGCTGGAATGCAGTGGAGATGAATGGCTGGGGTCAAACGTACAGCGAACATAAGTACGAGGGACGCGAGCAGTGTCACGCCGAGCACAATAGCACCGAACGGGGAGATGGCAGGCGGTGTACTTTGTGCAGCGCCCTTGACCACGGCTGGAGCGTGCTCGAGCCCGCGACGGACGACGTGCTCGAACATGTTTGCGAAAGGACAAAGGAGCCCTAGATTAAAATGTAACTAAAAGTGTAACTGAACGCGTTCGTGATGGGTACAGAAACGGCGGGTTTGGAAGAAGGAAGAGAAGGGTAGAGGGAGGTTATCAGCTGAGGGGCGAGGCCAGAGGTGAATACGGGCGACGAGGCGCAGTGAGACCCTGACGCAACTGGTGCCTAGTGCACGGACCTGCCGTCGATGATTGGCCGGGATTCACTGGATAAAAGTGGCATTTTCATGCCATACGGGCGTAAGGCGACAAGGCATTCACACTGGAAGGAAGAAGAGGCACAGTCATAAATGAATCTTGGTGTCACAAGGAGGACTCGGACGAGGTTAGAATCTCCCACGACGGAATTCCATCAGCGATGATGATCATGGCGATTGTGAGCAGCGTCACGGAAACTGCCCGTTCAGCTCTATAGTAATTTTGCCCCAAGTTCCAAACAACCCTCCATACGCTCCATACCAACATCTCGGTGATCAGATAATGCCATGCTAAGACGCGAGCCTCTTGTAGACCCTTTTTTCCAGACATACCCCATCCGCGTACTTTCCTCGTGGCCCTCCCAACCTTGGACGTAATCCAAGTTCAAATATCATCCTCACTTATCTCTATCCTCGTCACTTTTACACCCGCGTCCCCGTCTCACGAATCTGTGGCTTTATCGAAAACATGCACGGCTTACCCACCAACCCGTATCCAATACGTCCCCTCACCCAACATCGGGAAAGGCCCAGCTCTACGCGGGGAGTTTCGTATTGGCCACGCAGCACCCACCCGTACGCGACCTGCCTGACACAGGAATCGCATCACGACAATGCCATATAATGCGATATAACATCAGCGGTCCCCATTGCCTCTCCATGGCCATCTCACAGCCTCGAATATCACGACCTGAACGCTACCCAGCGCGATCATGTCGCAGCCGTCGCCATCTTTACCGTCGCGCAGGCGCGCCCTCGACGACATGATGCAGCGACACGGCAGCATCGTGCTCATGCTGACCGCGCAGCTGTGCTCCGCCATCCTCGCCACCATTGCCCGCATTCTACGAACAGGCCACGGCGAGCACGAAAGCGAAGCAATGGGCACCGCTGAAGTACGACATCGCTCTAATTCCTCCCCTCTCCCCTCCTTCCACCTAGTCTAACCAAGTCAAAAACCGCAGATCCTACTCTTCATGATGATAACAACCATGCTCCTATCCTGGACCTACATCACCCTCTTCAACCCCCACTCCTCCTCCTCCTCTTCCTCCTCCGCCGATGACGCCCCAATGCGCAACCCCGAAACACGCCTCCTCCTCATCATCCGTGGCGTAGCAGGCTTCTTCGGCATCTGGGGCTTCTACTACTCGCTCCGCTACCTCGCCCTCGCCGAAGCGACCATCATCAACTTCTTAGCCCCTATCCTCGCCGTTCTCCTGCTGGGCCTGTTCCCAGGTCAGCGGCTGTCGGTGGCGCAGCTACTCGCCGGTTTTGTATCCATGGGCGGCGTCGTGTGCGTCCTGCAGCCTTGGAGTGCGGATCTGAAGAGCGTTTCAACTGAACATGCAGTGGCTGTTGCTGCCGCGTTCGTGGGCGTACTAGGCGGCGCTGTCTCCTACCTTGTCATTACTCGTCTGGGCGATCGCGTGCATCCCATCTTGACCGTGGCATGGTTCTCGACCTTTTGTGTTGTGCTGAGCGGGCTGCTGTTGCTTGTGCAATGGCAGAAACTTCGCCTTCCGACTACGCCGCTACAGTGGTTCCTGGGGTGCATCCTCGGCGTCTTGGGATTCACCATGCACTGGCTCATGACGACGAGTTTGACTCGGGACAGCGACTCGAAGAGGCCTCTAAACTTCATATATACGCAGATCGTATTCGCCATGCTCGCTGATAAACTGGTATGGAATGTTTCTCCGGACGCTTGGAAGTATGTTGGGGGTGCATTGATCATCTGCAGCGCCGTGTTCGTGGCATCCACGAAAGCAAACCACCAGTACGCACGAGTGCAAAGCGATGCGGAGGGGGAAGATGAAGATGAGTTAGAGCTTGAAGCGAGCAAGGAGCGTGACGAAACGGCCATAGAACTTGTAACGCATAGGTTATGATAGTATAGACCTTACTAGACCAGTCGTAACACCTCGCACCCCCATTTGAACTGTTACGTTGGCACGCATTGGGCACAAAGCATTCTCGTAATCTGATATATTACCACCCTGAACACCTAATTAGAGAGACCGACCGTCCGTTCGCCCCATCATTTCGCCATCCATCCAGTCTTTATGCTCCGGTCAGGCCACTCATAGTCTCATACAATGAGACCTATAAAAAGATGAAGGAAAACGCAAAAAAGTCGCTAAAAAAAACTTAATCAGAGTTTTGGAAAGAAAATTGTGCGCCAGTTATGAGCATGCTGGTGCGGGTGAAAACAATTTACGGGTATGCCATGATAGAGGAACCGGCAGTCAGAACATCGCAAGTGAGGATTGTGAATATCGGTGTGCGTGACATGGAACAACCCTTCCGCTGAGAATTGGTCAAGTATACGCCGTTCTTAGCTAAACCCTGAATCGATTGTGCCGCAGACTTGCGTAACAATAGCGACACGCTTAGAGAGCAGGCTCAGCAATGGGCTCCTTTGTCGAGACGGGCTCATCTCGGGGCGCCGAAGGGAAATCTTCCCGCTTAACCTCCGGAGACATGGAGCGACCACGGTAGTTGTTGATAGTCTCCTGAGCCTTCGCAGTGTATTGCTGAGTGTATCCCTGGACCGTCTTGGCTGCGTTTCCGGTGCGTTCCGCGGCGAGGTCTTTGAGTTGAGTGGCCTGCTGATTCGCACTGGAGTGAAGCAGTCAGTACACTGTTTCAGACGAATGTGCACAGACGTGAACTCACATGTTGTAGCCCTTCTCGAGCTGGGCGTCAATGACATCCTTGTTCTTGATGTATACGAGGGGACCCAGGTAGGCAATGGTGGTGGCGATGGCGGCCAAGCCCCAGAGAGGAACGAATTTGATGAGGAAGTACGAGATTAGGGAAGCGAAGAAAGCCTGCACGTTCTTAGTTTGACGATCCAAAGTGCTCAGCATCAACACTCACAGCGATGGTTGTGTAGACGTTTTCGGCGAAGACGATGCGCTGGGACTCGATGACGAAGAAGTTGATGAATTGCTCGATATCGTCTGTGAGCCGCTCAAGCGATGCCTTCTGGATGGTGAAGTACTTGCGCGGCCTGAACTGCGAAGTCAGACCCTTTCCGAGCACGAACTGTCCGGCGAGCTCTGCGGAAGCCGTCACACCAAGGGTCATCCAAAGAGCCTTGAATACATATCGGACAATGTTCAGGTAGCGTGCGGAGAAGATAAACATAATTATGGCGGCGAAAGAGATGGCAGTCGCGCGAGGGTTCTTCCACTAGAAACGACACAGTCAGTACAAGGTTTAACAGAGGCGTGTGAATGGGAAACTCACGCTAAGAAGACGGTAGAACATGCTATGGTAATGCGTCAAGGGCTGGCCAGTAGCGGCGGGCTGGTCGGGTGTGGTGCGAGCATTTGCGAGGTCAGCAAACTCGTTTCGCGTCGTCGCGGCCTCAGCCTTCATGCTCTGTGCAACGGGACCTGGTACAGATCAGTATTGTGTCAACATGGAGTGGGCCCGAGAGTGATTCAGAGAGCATTCAGCAGTCGCTTTACTCGAAGGAGAGTGGGCCCAAGAGCGATTCGGAGAGCATTCCGCAGTCGCTTTACTCAAAGGAGAGCGCTCTGGTTGTAGTGCTCGAGCTGTGCGGCAGGTGGGAAGTGTAGGTGGGAATTTCGGCACTGTGTCGCGAGACCATCGTTAGCATGTGAGCCCAAACTGAAGATAAGGCTGCCGGTACTCACCTCACCGTTGGCAACATTGTCCTTCATATTCTTGGTAGTCGGGTGGTTCTGAACGGCGGCCATTGCGGATTGTGCTGCTGAGCGGTTGTCAGAATGTGTGGGTTAGGTGCGTGGTGGCCAGGCCAGGTGCGATAAGACTGGTTCTGGGCGTTAGCTGCAGCTCGGCACGCTTGGAGCACGAGGGTCTCAATCCGGCACCTACCTTACAGTTCAACAGGTTGTCCTCCGCCTTTACAGCGTGGTCAGCGGCCGAGCCGTTGGCACCGCCGTTGGCTTGCGGGTCGGTGCTGCCGTTGCTGGGGCTGTCCTCGCTGAGCACGAGGGGATCCGTGTTCAGATTGTTCGGCGTCGACATGTTGACGACAGTATGCTGGGGTGGGTCAGGCTATGGTGAGGCGCAAGTATCTCGGTGGGTGTCGCGTGCCGTGCGGTTGAGGACAGGTGCATGAAATAGAGTGAGAAGGTTTTGGGAGAGGGGCCTGGGGGGTTGAGGGCAGGAGCAATGCTCGTGTGAGCATCGGCCGCGTATGACGTCTCGGATAGTCAACAGCAAACATTTCACACTGCGAAACCTGCCGCGGCCCCACACACTATGTCATGGCTACCGCACTGCTTCAAAATGCGTTCAGCGGCGTGCCCGGCGCGTGAAGTGCTGCTTTGTCGTTCTCCTCGTTCGCGCAGCTTGCTGCCCGGCGGTTTCTTTGCAGTTTCGCGCACCGTGCACTTTCATTTCGCATGTGAAGCTCCGCCCAATGTGGCGACGTCATCGGTTCATGTCATTAAAACGGTCACGCGAGCACCACGCTCGATGCACTTCGCAGACAGGTTGCAATCTTTCCTGTATATTATCGTGGAAGCCTTGTGGCAGCAGCTACCACAGTATATTACAAATGCTTTCATCAGACGTACATCCGGCTCTCGTTACATTCGGCCTACCCAAAAGCAATACAAGCCGCGGGCAAAATTGGTAATAAATAAAAAGATACGGTGGTCCTGTGCAGGCTCAAACCATTGAACAAATTATCCTCGCCATGCACCCTGAGGGCCTGAAAGATACAACAAACAGTTTAGGGGTGTTCAGCATTTATCGAGGCTATAATTTTGTGGTCACAAAGATTCTGACGAGGGCGGACGCAGCCTTCCACGTTACTTTCGAAATTGAACCAGTATGCTGTGAGCCATCAAGCTCTTCCCCGCGGCATTCCGGTGAATATCCGTATCGAGCCTAGCCGTCCTCTTCGACTATGGGTTGTTACTCTTTACTTGGTCAAGAAAGCTACGTGCTTCTTGCCAACCTCAACATCTCCGGCGGTTCTACCTTTATACCGCAGGGCCATATGAGGTGCCGTGGCAATTGTGGCAACTAGACGTCGGCCCTGGGATAACAATGAGGTTACGGTTTGCCTCGTGGCTGCAAGCAGAGAAACAAATCCGTCTACATAGGATTCTGATCTCCCCGTTCGCCTTGAAGTGGTGGAGCAAATCGGGAGAGGCGCACTGTGTATGATGGATGGATCGGCATACCAGGAATGCGGTTGGGATCGTCGCAAGGGAGTCGAGGCTTGCCTACGATGACGCAGCTGTCTCGCTGGAACTCGGTGGGGACCCCGCCGGACCCCTCTCCTTCTCTTTCTTCCAACATGTCTATAAGGTCCCGATCGAAGCTTGCTATCGAGAGACACGAGACGTCTCTTTAGCAGGCTGCGGCGCAGGATGCTCAGGAGGCGTGGGCTTGTGAGGTGGTATCAAAGAAAAGGCGGGGCGGCGGGATAAGCGATTCCAGCCCAGCGGAGTGTGGGGGCTCTGACATTGCGAATTGGCGCAAGATGCGTGTTGGCTATCTGCTGCCAGCCTGCGCGCTTAGCCACACACTTCGCCACCACCTCCTACTGAGTCCTGCATAGCCTACATAATCGCTAGGCAACGTCTTCTCCATCCGGGATAGCGTACGCAGCTATCTGTGAATCAGTTGCAGGTCGGCCTGTCCGCCTGGCTAGGGACATGCTGGTAGAGGATTGAGGATGCGGCTGTCCTGCGAGGTTGCGCACTCGACATACGAGCCGGTCAACAAGCATGTCGCGGTCGGACGGCTCGACGTCGTATTGGCACGCCGCCCGCTTTCTTTTCGCAAACGAGAGGATGCCATGGCAGTACGGTGTACCTAGCGAGGCCTGACTGGCAGCCGTCATGCATCCCGCCCTTGTGACAAGGATCCTCCCGAGGTCGCTGGCTACGCGCGCGGGCGATGACCTGTTCTTAAAACACCTGGGCAGCCACGGGCCATCATGACCTGGCTCAAGACATCCTATCGACGCCTCTCCAACAAGTGCTGCCCAACAACTCAGTTCCTCCCGCACGCAAGAGCCGCGGGAACCGTTTCGCGCCGACGCCGAGCCTGCTTTTCCTGGGCAGTCCACCACGCCTGTCCCGTGCCGCTCACGGGTCGCCCTCCACCCGCGACTGCTTCTCTTCCTCTCCAGCAATCCTCTGTCCACTCGAGTCCTTCCTCGCCGACGCCTGCGCCTCCCGTAGGCATATAGCGCCTGCGTCCTGAAGTCATATCACTTTATCCCGCGCCCTCGGTAGCCGACATGGTCAGAGCGTTCTTCGACATAGCCAGCAACTGCCGTCTGCCGTAATTGCAATACAACGAGCGTTACTGAGCAATCAACTTTCGCTCAGCTCGCCCTCTCCGGAGGGGACTCTGCTCGCATCTTCCTACTCACCATGATACTGCCGCGGTCATTCTATAACGATGCGCCACCAGAACCCCGTACGCGCATTGAGAACAACCCCACGCTGCTCGTCAGCTGGTGGTGTACCGCTTTCTCAGTCGTCATAATAGGGCTTCGAATCTCTGGTCGCTACATGAGGAATGAGCGTCTCTTTCGCGAAGATAAGATCATGGCTGGGAGCCTTATTCCGCTTTTGGCGCGCATGGCACTGATTCACGTCGTCCTCATCTACGGCACGAACAATGCGGACACGGCCGATCTCCAAGATCCAACCAAGATTCATCATCGCGAGATAGGCTCAAAACTGGTCCTTGCGGCTAGGATATTTTTTACTCTATTGTATGTCTGTCACACCAGTATGACATCTCCTTACTAATACATACGCAGTATATGGATGGCCAAGCTCACCGTTTCCGAATTCTTGATGCGGATGACGGAGCGATATTGGAAGAGGGGCTACGAATTCGGATTACGCGGCTTTCGGATATTTCTCGCTGTTACCCTGCTCGGCGTTGTGATCGCAACTTTGGCAGAGTGTCAGCCCTTCCCTCAGTACTGGCAGGTTGTACCGGAAGCGAAGCCACAATGTCGTCAGGGATACGGCCATCTCCTGACCATGGGTATTACCGACATCGTCACCGACTTGCTTCTCGTCTTCTTTCCGATTCCAATCATCCTCCGATCCTCCATGTCACTCAAGCGAAAGGTGTCACTGGTGTCACTCTTTTCCATGTCTGTTATCCTCATCATCATCACTGGAGCTCGCATGCCGCTTGTCATCGAAAAGCGTGGGCTGCAACAGTATCGCACAATCTTCGCATCTGCCGAGATCCTGGCAGCAACAGGGGTATCAAACGCCATTATCCTGGGGTCCTTTCTACGCGACAGAGGTGTCAAGAAAGCGAAATACAAAGCTGGATCCACGACTGATAGTATGGAACGTCGCCCGTCGACAAAATTGCAAAGTGTGGACAGTGACGAAAACCTCGCTCGATCTTTTGGCTATCGCACGAACCCAGAGCTGGTGGAGGAGAAGCCTAGCATTGCTCGACCCGCCCAGGCCGCCAACATCAACATCCTTAACTCACGGGGATCCCCACGACCTTTTTCAGACAGCCACTACCAGTTCCCTCGCGGCCCGTCGCAATTTTCTGAATCTAGCGGCGACTCAGGTCCACCTCGCAGATATAGCGAGGACTGTCCGCCAAGTCCTCGTGCAAATAGCAGACGAGTCGCATTCTTCGACGCTGGTGGTCTCTTGGAGGGCGAGCCATCCAACGCAGCTCCATCGCCAGCAGACTCTGTTATTGCTCAGGACTTTGCGCCACAACCGCGGCGCCCATCGAGAAGTTCTCTAGGGCCTAATGGACGGGTATATCCAACTGGCAGGCGTTCGTCTAGATTGTCTCAACAATCCGAAGATTACGAGTTGGGTACCCGATCCGGTCCTCAACTACTAGATCCAGGAAGCTTGCTGACGCAAACCGAGGGACCGGCCACAGAGATGTCTCACTCCGCTACATTTCCCACTTCGGCCTCGCAGACAAATCGACCACTATCAGCACGAGGCCCCGCCGCTCAGAGGGCACGCAGCTCGACTGCAACTAAGCGAACCAGTGTTCCAATCTTACAGGACGCTGGAGGTCTTCTTTCTTCTCCTTAAAGCGTTATACCCATGATTACGGTGGCCATTTTCGGCATTTATGTCTTCCACTTTCAGCGATATATCCCCTGCATTACGGCGTTCATGGTTCAAGGCTTACGAATCATGCATTATGAATTCACACTGGTCACATTTGATAGGGGAATAGTTTTTCCCAGGAGCTAGGTAGCGCTACATGGAGACCACATTCGACGATCACTATGGAGGATCACTTTCTGAACACTGTATTATATAGCATCCAGGTTGCATGGCGTACGTCAAGCCGGCATATCTAATGCGATTATATATTGGGTCTAATGCTACCGCTTCTTGGTGACGCGCCCCTCGGGCCCCATGGTAGATTAAATGTGGCCGCCTCGTGGCTTTCCTGGCTAAACACCGTTCTCATAGGGCTGCTGGCTTTGTCCGAGCGCTGCATCCTGGTGGTGATCAATGTAAAGGCTCGCTTCCCTAAAGCTGGCGCGGTGGGCAATGCTAGCTATGGATGGGACTTGTCACGGATGGATGTGTCGAGGGGTGTCAGGAAGGGGTTATACGGGCGCTAGATGTCGTGAGCTATGGCTATGGAGTTATCTCAAGAAGGATCCTACATGTGGTGTATGTGTGCAATGTCGAAAAGGCACGTGGTGAGAGTCTAGCCTTGGAGTGTGGGAGGCGCTACGGTTATCGATAGGAATCAGGCGCTCGCATTAGTATTTCGCCCGCGCCGAAAACTAACGACAGCCACAGTTCCACTAATGTAACATTCTAGCAACCCAGCAATGTTAAAGTCCAAGTCAACACCTCTCGAGCTCCATCGCGATGACTTCCCATGAAAAATGCGAAGCGCGCACAATGGCCGATACAGATTCGCCCTCGCTCGAGGAGATTTGCAAACTCACACGCAGCGAACTAACAACCAAGCACGACGACGATGCCATCATCGGATGCGGCCGCACAGCCCTCCATCTGCTCCCCCTCGACCCATCCACGTGTATGCTGCTCGCTCGTCAGCAGCTGCATGCGGTGCCGTACAAGGACGTGAAGCCGGCGTGGTTTAGGCTCTACACTGATGCAGCGCTGTGGCAGGCTGTGGACATAGCAGAGGCGCGATGGGCGCGGTATGGGCTGGAGCAGGAGGCGAAAGCGAAGGGAGAGACGGCCGAGCAGGAAAAGGAGGATTTGGATTGGATTACAAAGGTTGTGAAGCTGCTGGATATGGCGCTTATATTGGCGGGTGCGCTGGGGAGGGAGGAGCTCGTCGAGTTGTGGTTCGCGGCGTTGATGTCGATGCTTCAGCCGACGTGTCCAGAGGTCGACGGCAAGCCGTACCTCGATGAGCCAGCGATAAATGATTCAGAAAAGGAAGCGTTTCGACATGGGTTGGACTCTGCTGGATCTGGTGGTGTTGAGATGGCCAGGGAGAAGGTAGAGATATCCGAACCACCTACGAAGAGGAGGAAGCTCGATGCCCACAAAGAGTGTTCAGTTCCTGAAACCTTCCCGGCGACTATCGACACGTCTCCCATGCTTCGACATCCTATCCCACGTATGCGCGACCTGGGGCTCTCTGACTTCCAGTCGAAGGTCTCGAACCCGGACACGCAGACACCGGTCATAATCGAGGGTGCTATAGATCACTGGCCAGCACTCGAAGAGGAGAGAGCATGGAGAAACCCTGGGTATCTGATGCAGAAGACGCTACAAGGGAGGAGATTAGTACCCGTGGAGATAGGGAGGAGTTATACCGATGCAGATTGGGGCCAGAAGATTCTAAGCTTCGGCGACTTCATGAGGGAGTACATGCTGACCGGCGCTGATACTCCAACGCCCACTATCGCAGACAGGCCCGATAATAGCGACAAGTCCCATGTAACATCATCCAACGGCGACACTTCCTCCCCCACCACCAATCCCCCTCAAAAAGGCTACCTCGCCCAACACGACCTCTTCAAACAAATCCCCTCCCTCCGCTCCGACATCTGCATCCCAGACTACTGCTACAGCGAGCCCGCCCCCACTCCGACCAACCCGTCCAACATCAAGCCCGTCTCCAAACTCGAAGAACCGCTTCTCAACGCCTGGTTCGGCCCCGCGGGTACCATCTCGCCTCTCCACACGGATCCCTACCACAACATCCTCGCGCAGGTAGTAGGCTACAAATACGTGCGTCTGTACGCGCCCGAGGAGACGCCGAAGCTGTATCCGCGCGGGGTGGACGATATGGGCATTGATATGGCGAATACGAGTGAAGTGGATTTGGACGAGGCGATGAGGGTGTGGGGCGAGATATCGTGCTGGGGGACTGCCGAAGCAGCGGACGACAGTGATGCTGATGAGCGGCGAGAATTCGAGGCCATGTATGAGAGGTTTAGAGGTGCGAGGTATGTCGAGGGCGTGCTTGGTCCGGGGGATTGTTTGTATATTCCGGTGGGGTGGTGGCATTATGTGAGGAGCTTGACGCCTAGTTTTAGTGTGAGCTTTTGGTGGAATTGATGTGTGTTTGCGAAGTCGTCTTTAGTGTCTGGTTCTGATCTAGTTTGTAAATCACCGTGCAATGCTGTTAGATTAGAGGTTATATCGAGACTATAACATCATATATATCAGTATTACAAACACATCGTAGATTTAAACTCTAGCCGCTGTTTAAGAACTCTTTTTTCCACAGTTGCAGACATCTTTGCACTATCCTTCCTCCACTAAGCTAACCTCCACATCAGACCTGCGCCAGTATCAGGCATGCCTGCCTGGGATATCACTCTATCCCAACAGTACTGCAGACATCTCCTACCTACCAATCTAATTCCATGACTACGTATTAACGTGTAGTGTACCATGTACCAACGAGCAGAACGTAGCAGAACGAGACATCCAGTTGTCATCCCACCCCCCGGAAGGATCGACTATACCCTACCCTACCGAAAGACGCCTACCTCATAAAGTAATCCCATAGATACGCAAGCCAAGCGTAGAAACTAGCCGTGCTTAGCCATCGAAACAATGTAGTTGATATCGGGTTAAGACACCGGATACACAATCCATCGGACCACGGCGTCGCCATAACGAGTACAAGTCCCAAACTCCTCCCATATTAATTATGAAACTTACAAAACTATACGCGCCATTCTAAAAAAACAAGAAAAGGACAACAAGTCGTACTCCCAAAAACACTCCTCAAGTCACCTACGAGCGAAAGATATAGACGATAAAAACTACACACACACTCACACTCACACACAACACACACACGCACAATTCACGTTCATCTACACATACACCACATATACTCGCTTAACTACTCTTTCGTCCTCCTCTCCATCACCACAGAAGACACCCTGCCCATCCATTGATACATCAGACGAACCATCCATAAACCACACCCTCCACCCACCAAGAAACACCCCATCCCGCTTCCGATCAATTCAACATCGCAGCTGACACAGATCACCCAACGCACGCACGCCTATCATACAGAAAACCAGCACAAATATCAAATCACCCATATACACTCATACCAGCCCACTTCGTTCCCCACGCCTACCTACCCTACCCAACACCGCCCCCACCACCACCAAAGAAAAACCCATCGAAAAGATCCAAGCCGTTCCCCTCGCTCCAATCGTGCGTCCCATCGCCAAACCCCATGCCAAAGCCGAGATCCTGCAGTCCCCCCGCTGCATCCGCGACATCGGCCGCGCTGTTCGCGCCCTGGACGGGAAACAAGTCGAGGAAATCGAGGTCGGAGAAGCCTAATTCGGGGTATGTGGACGCTACGTTTTGGGCGAAAGCGTTGTAGGGAAGCTGGTTGGTAAGCTGGAAGGGGGAGGCTAGTGGATTTGCTGATTGGGATAGTATTGGTGAGGGGAGGGTTTGTGTGGTGGGCGTGGGAGGGTAAGTTTGATGTTGGGGTTGGGGTTGTTGTGGTTGAGGAGAAGGAAGGTTATGCGTGTGTGGAAAATAGGGTTGCTGCTGATGGTTTGTGCGCATTCGTGGGGTCATCTTCAAATCTGTGAAGGGTGGCATCTGTTGTTGCTGATGCTCTTGTTTAATCAGCTGTGGCGGCGGTGGCGGTCGCATGCTGCCGACTTGATTCGATACGCGACTAAATGAACGCTTGTCTGTCTCGTCCTCAGAGAATAGATCTTTCAGGTTCATATCGAAGCGCGGTGCTGGACGTCGGTTCTGTTGTATATAAGCCGCCTGTTGGTAGCCTGTCATCTCTATATCTGCGTCCGAAGCTGGTGGATATGCTGGGCTAGGTGAATGTGACGGCCGTCTATGTTGAGGCAGTCCGCGGAGTGCTTGAGGCCCGAACCCTGTTGTTGACATACACATCTGAATGGTAGCTTTGCTCATGCGGTCAAAAGCGTCACGACATGCCTCTGCAGGAGGACATTTTTCGATCAAGTCGCCAAGTACGGATGTCGCTGCTAGCACTGTAAAATCGACGTCGTCGATAGACTGATCAAGACAGATGGTTAGACAAAGTCATGATGCAAGCAGGTGGCACAAAATCGAAGTGCAGACTTACCAAGAGACTACGTACAGCAGGCGAGTGCCACACGGCATACAGGAACGATATCCCTGAAAGAGTTAGCTTGGAATATGCAAGTGCACCGACAGTACTTACCAGCCATGAAAAGGTGATGTGTGGCCAAGAAGGTATAATTGACTAAGTGCACGCGATGTAACTGGCGATACAGTTTGAGCACTTTCTGTCCGGCTTCTGCTACCTTTAGGAAAACAAGCTCCTCATCTTCCCTCTCGTCTGGCCCAATTACAGAGGGGCTTCCCACCTCACTGTCAACGCTACCAAGTTCACCCGCCAGCCCTAACGGCACCACCAAACTTTGCCGGTAAAGCATGATCACCGCCTGCCAGTAGTTGAGCTCCAAGAACAGCGGGGAGAATTGGACACCGGCATCTAGCTGCGTCGGCGCTGAGTCATGCCACTCCAGGAGACGTCTGTCGATGTCGATGCGCCAGGCTCGAAACGAACCGAAGTTGGCAAGGAATGGCGAAGGAAGCTTCGTGTGCATGTATTCATTGCCCTGGTTAGTCCCACTCGCCCTTGCTTGCTGTGCTTGGCGATGCTGTAACACTTGAAGAATCTCCGACTGTAGAAGTCGGAGCCGGAAGTAATGATGCGCAACGACCTTGTAGCTTGGTTTCCGATGATGTTCAGGGGGATCCAGGAACCCCTCCTTGGTGATATACCGATCATCAAGCATCGACGGAAATTCTGTCGTCACAACTTGATCCGTAATACCAAACGGCCGGCCAACGCAAGTGCTGACCAATCTGTCAAAAGAATAGACACACCACCACAACCTTCGTCGAAGGTCACGGACCCACTGTCTGCGACCTCGTTCTTTCGCATCGATCTTTCCACTACTAGCGCCCAGTGTCAGGTCGCCTTCCTCTTTTATTTCTGTCTTCCCAGCAATCTGATCTTCAGAGCCCGAGCCATCAATCCCTACACCGTCCTCATAGTGTAACCCAAGGTCGACGCCCAATCGCACGGCGACACCAACAATGTACCATAAACCCGGCGCGACCGGGCGCAGCAGAGCGAATCCGGCGAGTAGCAGTACAGCCTGGAGCTCTTCCAAACCCCCACCGAAACCGTCGGGCCGGTCTGCGGCCGGAGTGGAACCGAGAAAGTTTTCCAAATGGATTATCGCCGAGGCGTGGTATTCCTCAGGTTGGTGTTGGTGGCCTGCAAGTCGCCGCTTTTTGTTTGTAGGGGGAGATGATCTGGCTTTCGTGGGCGATGATGCATTGTCCGATGCCGGAGAGTCAGAATCAGAGCTGCCCATGATGATGCCAGCGCCAATTGCGAACACAATGTTGAGCATGTAGGACTCCCGTGACGTTCTGTGCCGCTCGCCCGATGTGTACACGCGCTCAAACATTTCCATAAACTCACCACGGTGCAGAATGGGGATCTGCGGATTCGCATGTTCAAAATACAAGCCGGCCAGGCGTTCGCCAAGTTGGCGGTCCGGAAAGGGAGCTTGGCGAAATGTAGGCTTTGTATGAAGGCCGAAGAAGCTGTCTCGCATCGAAGTGCCGCCGTCTGCGGCATTGGTGGCCAAGGACTTGGTTCCTCTGACGCTTCCCCGTTCGGATGATGACCCAGAAACCGAGCTCTTGACGGCGGCAAAGACAACTCTAGCAAATGATATGCCGGACGTGGATCCTAGGAAGCGGGGATCGCTTGCGCCCTGTACCGACACCATACCGATGTTTGATACCAGCTTGGTGAGCTTCTCGCGATCGTTTCGCTCCTGCTCCTCTTTGGTGAGGCTCGTGGGTGCCATGGCGGGGCCATTGTGTTGCTGTGGTGTCCCGACAGCCGATGTTGGCCTCGGCGTAGAGCTGTTCGCGGGCGGGAAGCTCGGAGTGAAGTCCTCGGCGGCGGAGAAGGCGATGGAGTTGTCCTGCAGCAGTGACTCCAGGTAGGCGACGCGTGTCTCGAGATAGAAGACATAACTTCGAGGAATTCCGCGTTTCGTGATGGGGTCGTAGCCGACGCATTTCACGCCAGCCTTGTCGCAAGAGGCGCAGGACGGCAGGCGCTGGTCGCAGCGGTTCTTGCGCAGCCGGCATCTACACACAGCGCACGTAAGCGGAGCGTCCTTTCATCCCCCATGGTCACAGACAGACAGCCGGCGCAGAGGCGGGGGCACAGACAGACCTGTTGCAGGCCGATACATTGCGGAACGACGAGGCCGAGACTGCCGACGCGGCGGGCGAGGCAGGCTTCAGGCTGTTCACGGGCGCGGCGTCTGGCGGGGAGGCGGCGTCTCCGTCATGCGAAGACTCGTCGAGCGAGCGCTTGAGGCCGGTCATCAGGGCGCATGGCAGTGCACTCCTCGGGGGCGGGCACGGATTGCGGTCGGCTGGAGCTCAGGACGGGATGCCAGGTTCCAGGTGACGAAGCAGCTCCCCGCACGGCACCGCAGCTCAGGGCTGAAGGAGTAATAAGCGACGATGGCGGGGGTGGTGCGCGAAAGGCGGGTGCAGCAGCAGCAAAACGCGGGATGTGGACCTCTCCATCTCCATCTCTTATCAGCGGCTGGTGGGTGACGTGAGGGGTCACGCTCAAGCCTCACCTCCAGGGCTCCAGCTTGATGATGGCCCGAGGCAGACACAAGCACTCGTCGCCCTGTCTCTCTACTACACTCGCTCTTCTTTTATATCATGTATGCCTCCCGCAGCCGTAGTCCGCGTCCGTGAGCAAGCGTGCACAAACCTAAACGAGCTGTTCGTGACAAATTGTTCGATCCCCATACGTCGAGCTTCCTGACTCGCGCCGTGCCTCATCACACCGATGAAAGCAGTGCCGAAACTAACGACCGGCAGTTTCAATCCTGCGGCGTAGCTTCGCGGCTCGCCCATCGCCTCCTAGGCTACCAGCCGCAGCGGTGACCTAACCTGGCCGAACTGACATCACTTGGTCCGCATCTTGCCTCACTTCTTCCTCATCTCACATTGTCATAAACGGCCTGCGAGTCAGCAACGCCCGGGAGGGGAGTCAGGCCCGTCACCTCACCCAGCAATCCGTATCAAGAGCCTTGATTACGATAGACATAACACGAAATAGGTATTGCATTCGCCTGAGCGTTCCTAGCATCTAAAAGAAGAACAAAGCAGAACTGGACTGGATCGCGCTGCCCTGGGTATTATGTGTCATCTTTTGAGTTCCAACGCCTGTCCTGCATCCATAGCAGCCCTTTTTGGTTCGCCAAAGCACCCCGTAGTAAAAAATAAAAATAAGAAGTCCCCAAAAAACCTCACATTTTCCAAATGATACGCTACAAGTCTTCCTGATGTAAAGCAACGCCGGATCAAGTCGCCTGCCCCTTCTAAAGTAGCGACCGATTTGATGTCTATAGTCCCAGTATTAAAGTCCGATAGCAATGGATAAAAGACGCATTGGACGCCGATGCTGAATCGCGCGGCGTGTAGAAAGTAGTGGTGGTTATGTGTCCAAGTCGTGTGCGGTTTATTTTGAGAACCGTGCATCAGCCCCGTCGTCCGGCGAGAGAGTGATGATAGATTCGGCGTCTGAATCGGAAGAGATGAGCGATGCCCCAAGACCGGCTTCTTCATCCTCACTAATCAGAGTGAAGCCTGCTCCACGACGTTGCTCTTCCATGAAGAAACCGGGCATCCATCCAATCATGGCCACACCCGCAATCGTCCACCAAGCGAGGCCTGACATACCAATGCGGTCACCCACTGAATCCACCGCACCGGATACCGTCGGACCAAACCCCCTGCAAACGCTGGCAGACGCTGCTGCGGCACCGTTCAACGTACCGAGGACCTTTTTGGACGGAGACGCGTTGGCTAGCATGATGGCAAGTGACGGGTAGGACAAGGACTGCGCTGTAACCTTCCAGACCAGGAGCAGAACGATACCAGGGACACGGAAGCTCTTCGGCAGCAGCGCCAAGTAAGGTGCCATGATATACAAAAACGGGTAGAGCGCAATCGTAAGGTAGAAGGTTCGGAGACTACCGATCTTTTTGCTTAGCCATGGGAAAATGATGAGTTGAGCAAACATTTGGAGGACACCCTGGATGGAAAGAAGAAGGCCATTGGTTTGCGATGAGAAGTGGAAACCGCCCTGGAAGTAGAACGGGAGGTCGCGCTTGTCCCCTGTTGGCTCCTCTTTCGACATGAGGATGGGCAGGAGTTGCTCCAGCGATATTGTGTGACTATCCACCCGTTAGTCCATGTTTCGGCCAATCGGAGGGCAACTTACAAAGCGAGTATGCCGTAGCACACAATGTTCAAGCAGACCTGCTTAGTGAAGGCGTCGCATATCCTCGGAGCGGGTGCAATTTCCTTCTCGAGGGAGAAAGGCGGTGGCTCAGAAAGGGACGATCGTGAGCTGCACAACGTCGGCGAGCTGTCAGTACTCCTGTAGGCGCCGGCATCTTCGTGCCCCAACATGGCGGTCATCTCGTCCAGAGCTGCATCCTTGTCGCTCAGGGGTGCCTCAGCCTTTCGTCCCCGCACTTTACGAAGCAACCACCGACCAGCCTCGACGCCGCGGTCGTAGTCGTATTTGCGATCCTCGTGTGTCTCTTCTAGAAACAGGATGCCCACGGCAAGTCCACAGATGACCACAGCGGTGCACACCACATTGGGGAGCAAATACGGAAAGGTGTCGAAAACAGTGCCCTCAAACCAGGAAGGGAGGGATAGCGCGGGGCGTGCGAGAACACCGCCAAGTGTCGCGCCGACGATGGTGCTACAAAAGAGCGGTCAGTGCCAGGTTCCCATCCGGCAGGGGACACGTACCCAAGACACCAGACGAACGGCATTATCGAATAGGCGCGCGCTGTGCACCAGAGTCAATCGGCTGTTCTCGTCCTCTGCGTCTACAAACTTACGCTGGTGCTTCTCCACCGTCACTAATTCCGCGACGGTAGTCTGGAGTACGCCGATGTTCCTGCGTCTGCGTTAGCGAGCGCTACTGCACTAGGTCCCAAGGATGACCTCACCCATTCAGCAGCCCACCAAGCGCCCGGGCAAACAATGCCATGGGCAGGGACTTTGCGAACCCAAACAGTAACATGCTCAATCCGGTCCCAAATAGTCCGCCAAGAAGAACCTTCTTCCGCCCGATCCGGTCGCTGAGTCGTCCCCAGAAGATGCCGCTCATACATTCCATGAAGGCAAAGGCCGAAGTCACCATGCCGACGTACATGGAAATCTCGCTCTTGTTCTGCGCAATGTTGAACGACTCGACCATGAAGTATGCGTATGGGAAGATGGACATGAATGCAATTGGCTCGCATATTCGACAAAGCGCTGGCTCAGGGTTAGAACAACTTGTCCTGGCTTTGATCGCAGTAGCTGGACGTACCGAGGATGGCCAATTGTCTTGTAGGGAATGCTGCCTTGTCTTGCACGTGGGCAGAAGCCCCGCCATAGCGAGCCATGGCAGCTATCTTTCGTGTGATGGAGACGAGGATGGGGAGGTAGAGAGAGAAGGTGAAGCCAATGTCAAAGTTGTTGCGGAAGCAAGCAGTACATATGCAATGCGTCAGGCGACCATACTAGTGCTAGGGTTTTTAAGGAGGGGGTCAGTGTGATATAGAGGCGAGCGTCAGAAGCTATATAGGATAAGTGCAAGATTTAAGTGGCGCCTGTGAGCGGGTAGACCGCTGCTAGTGGCAAGGATGGCAGCGGCGGGGAGGAAACGGGGAAGCAGGCAGTGATTGTTCTGGAAGTGGATACGTAGAAATGAGCGGATATCGACAGCGGAAGGACCAGCAAATGCACATGAGAGTGGACCCGAGGGAGTTAGACTTGGGCAAAGCGTAAGCACAACTACGTCGATAGGCGGCGAGCGAAGCTGTGCTGGCAGCCCGGCACTCGATTTGTCCCCAGTACCATAACTGTGACTCCGAGCAATGGGACATGTGCCTGTGCACGAGATGATGGCAGACTAGGCTTGCTACCCCTGAGCGTGGGCCAGGGCCACAGAAGCTTCGCAGCACACAGGACCACAGCCGGTTTGGGCGGAACCAAGGCCTTGGACCTACTAGAGGTAACCGAGCATGGAGGACCAGGGCAGCATGTATGAGAGTGTTAATCGACGAAGTGGCATAATTGTCGCCCAAAGCTCACCTTTACCTATGTACTTATAGTACTAGTAACTATAGTTACTTATTAGGTAGTATACCCTTATAACTATAGCTTTTTTAAATAGCTACTTATTTTAGCTTATTTACTACTTAATATCTTAGTTATTTTAAATATTTTTATTAAATACTAAACAAAAAAATTTAAAACTAATAATAATTATATGTATAGTGTTAATTTAATCTATTTAAAGATAGAATAATAAAGGCTTTTATTTTAAATAATATAAAAAAGTAGAGCCTTTTACTTAGTAAATAAAAAGAGCGTAAAAGATAATTATAAAAAAAGATAATATATACATATGCTTTTTTTGTAATTATATTACCTTTTACGCTCTTTTTAATTACTAAGTAGGGAGCTCTACTTTTTTATTATATTATTTAAGATAAAGGCCTTTGTTGTTTTACCCTAGGTAGTTATTTAACAACACATATACATATAGTAATAAAATTAAAATATAATTATTTATAAAAAAATTATATTAGCTTTTAGTAGAAAAGCTTATATATAATAGCTATTTTAAAGCCTACTATACTACTACTACTAAATAATTAAATTTCCTAAGGGCTCTTAACTCTATTGCTCTAGTAAAGAAATCGCGAAGAGAAGATCACCGCGCACGTCCCCACAAAGCGCGTTGGCTGGGAGTCCTAGGGATGGGTTATAAACGTTTACAACGATATGTGTTGTTAATTTAATCTACCTAGGAGTAGGACGACAAAGGCTTTTATCTTAAATAACATAACAAAAAAAGCAGAGCCCGCTGCTTAGTAAACAACAAATAAACTGGTATAAACCCTTGGAACAGACCTACACTTGGGGCGTGAGAAACCCCGCACGGTCCTCCAACCCATCCTTAGCTGGGACTAGCCTGAACCCGCGGAGACGGACGCAGATTCCTAGGCTGCACCATCCCATCAGCTCACATGGGATCCCAGCCAGACCTGACAAAGACTGAACGTCGTGCCGACCGTCGCTGGGCGCTCTTGGAGCCGCAAACGGAGCCGGAAGCAATTTCAGCTTCCCCGGGGGCAAACAAGACTCGTGACGGTCCGGCGCCCTTTATTCGCTCCTCAACTAGTAGAGCGTGGGTTGTATGCTCAGGGGCACCAAGCGGTGCGCAGCATGGTCGGATTTTGGCAGCGAGCGAGTCAGAGAGCGCGGAGCAGTTGACTTGGCATATTGCGTCCTTCTGCTGCGTCTCTCTGTGATGACGGTGACGCAAATCAAACAACGGCAACAGGGCGGGAGGCGATGGAAATGGCGGTGTACCGTGGGCCAAATGGACAGGTTTTTGGCCCGGCTGCCGGCAGACACAGCGCCGTCTGATGCATCGTGCTGGGACAAATGACGATACAGGTTATTATCGCCGGGTTGCGACGCGAGTCGCCTATCAGCCCAACGTGGGAGGATTCACCTCTCGTGCGTGTCGTCCCTCGCCGTGCTCCGGGCTGTAATTTGCTGGCTTGGTGTTGACCATGCTACGCCCACGCGGTCAGCCTGATCCGCCGCATCCACAGCGACGTCCAGTCCTGCTGGACAGGTTGTCATGTCGCCCACCGGGGCGTACGTCGGCTCCAGCGCCCTCTGCCGTCATCCCTCCTCGCGGGCTTGCCATGGCCTCAGCTGACGGCTGCGTGTTCGTTGCTGTACGGCGACACTAGGTTGCGGTTTGTCACCCGTGGAGCCCGGAAGAGCTTCCGCTGCGTGTCGCAAGACGGTCGCAAGCAGCGTCAACTTTCGAGGAGAGTGCGCGGCGAGCGGGACGAAAGTGGTAAGCATAACGGCTATTTTGCTGCGAGCGGAGCCGGCGCCGCGGCGGTGTGTAAGGCTGGCTGGTGCTGCAGAGGGCCAGGGTAGCTGCAGGACCACGCGAGATTGACACGATGGACAGGGGGCGAGGAAAGATGTGAGACGGCCAGTGTTCTTAGCGGCTTCTGGGCTCGAAACCGTGACGCCAGGCTGGGCGCATCACATCGGCGAGCGTGATCGCTTCGCAAAGCTCCGACGGGAGCCGCGAGCGACATGAGCGCGACGGCGCGGGAAAGCAAACACTCGCCGCGGCTCCCAGCGCCGGCGACACTGGACTCACGCCCATGGGCAGCAGAGGACGCCCACGATCCGCCGACTCGGGTCCGCCCCCTCCGAGTTTCTTGAATATGTGCGGACCCGAGCTCCCGTCAAGCCCGGGCAAGCGCGCGGCACGTGACCCAGACAGGGCGCTTCGGTGCGTCTGTGTCTTGACTGGCACCAGCGCATGTCGAAATGGTTGAGGGGCCACAAGCCCACCGCATGTTCCCCCCAGCCCAGTCCCACGCAGGACCAGGCGATCCGCATGACGCCCACCAGCGACCCACCTCGAGGGCCCGCCCACCTGGCTCAGTCACCGGTTTCACTGATCAATAGCGCTCGCTGCGCCGACGATGCGTCTGCAGCAGCGCCAGCGATCGGCATCGCGCAGGCCATTCATTGGAGCGCGCACTGGCACGGCAGAGCCTCGAAAGCGTTGGCATGGTGCATCCACCCACCGCACCGAGTTCCTGCAGCCCGCCTTCTGCGACGGGAGCCCAACCTGGCAGCCATGGGCGACGCTTCGATTCGATTATCGTGAGATGCGGAAGGATTGACCGCTCGATGCTCCACCGACGAGGCTTCGTGGACGGTCGGCGCCGGTGACATGGGCAGCTTCTCCATCGGCCTTCTGCCACGTCGCAAGCTACTCCCCAGGCAGCCGAAACGCCCATGGCGAAGCCTGACCGGCGACGACGACCATGATCGGCGCGTGATGTTGAGCATGCAGGTGCTTCCGGAGGAACGAAGGACGAAGGACGTAGGACGTGGGACGTGGAGCCCTCATGTAGCATGTAGTATGTAGTAACAGTGCAAGCTACAAGGAAGGAGGCACGCCAAGGATCTGCAACTAGCGCACAACGGATGGGTCTCTGTGCACTCCCTTGCCCAAGCCTCACTACCTTCGTACCTTATGCCAATTGGTGCCTGTGTCTCTCAACGCTGCCCGCAACATGCCTCCCGGGCCGCCGTCGACGCTCACCTCCTTCCGCCGCCAGCAGCTCCTGGTCGAGTTGTAGGTGGTCACAATGCCGACAACACTCTGCGCTGGCGCCTAACACTCTGCAGCTCCAGTCTGCGCTATGCGCAGCTTGACGGCGTCTTCGTGACCATCACCCCGGGCGATCCCTCGCTGTGGGTCGGCGTCATCTTCGTGCGAAAAGGTACTTGCTACTGCCAGCACTCTACCTCCCTCACGGCGTCGCTGTCATCTGGGCCTTCTACGCCATCTACCCGAGTATTCACTGCGTACAGGCCCCTATGCTCCCGCCGTGCTGCGTTTCCAAATTCTGCTCCCGCCGAATTATCCATCCCTGCCGCCCCTCGTGACCTTTTCTACCGATGTATTCCACCCGCTTCTGACACCACTCACCACGTACACGTACACCACGGGGTCGTCGGACATGGACACGGTTAGTGCCACTGACGAAGAACGATTACCACCAGGGGGCTTCAGTCTTCGACACGGCTTCCCGCAGTGGTTTGGACGCGCTCGGCAGTCCGCAGCGAGTTCCCGTGATGTGAGCGGCTCGGGCGTAGGTACTCCCGCTCAGAGTTACACCCCCATTCTCCGGGACGGGGGAAACAGAGCACCTGGTGCCATTGCCCTGGCTTCTCTTGCCACTGCTACCGGAAAACAAGTATCGATTGTCGCCGTGCTCGAGTACATTCGTAGCACTTTCAGTGATGAACATATCCTAGATTCCATTGCCATAGAGGCCGCGGTCAACCCGGGCGCGTACCATGCTTGGCGGGCCCATCGCGCAACTGCTGTGCAGAAGACGCAACAATCGTCTCCGACATCGCCCACAGCTGGCTCTCCGTCATCTAGGTCGGGAGTGCCCGTTGAGGGTTCTACGTTCGGGAGAAATCGTCGACCAGGAGAGTGGAACTGGGAGGGCGTGTGGGAAGAGCGCGTCAAGAAAGCAGTCAAGTCCAGCTTGTCCGAATCTGTCCTCTTTGGGGGTGCGGCTGGCGAAGACATGGTAATTCGAGATTTCCATACACATCCTTGGGAATCAGCACTAATCCGTTTACAGATACGGTTCCGCAATGGCGACCAAGATACCATGGTGGAGATGCAGAAACAGCTAGAGGCGCTGATCTCAAGGACTGCGGAGACGTAGCTTAGAGATGATTTATACCAACATAGGGACTATCTCTCTCAATCGTTGTATACAATATAATACCCAAGACTCATGTAACGTGTATGTATTGCTGCAGCCATAGCACTGGTATGGCGTCGCTGCATCCAAGGTTAGTGGCATACTATATGGGAATGGCAGGCGCGATGCCCCCCAGCGTAGCTTCCCAGTCGATCTTGGTCCTTGTCTCGTACTTTCGTTGTCCTCACAGGTCCGATTCCCATTCTTCTACACGTCTTATGCTCCAAACGAAACACCCAACAGCATTCTATCCATTGTTCTCATATTTTCATCTCTACTTGAAAAGGTCGCAGCGCAAGGCGACCGAGTCTGAATGCAGACATAGAGACGAAAGAGCATCACGACGACGGCGCAACGGCAGGGGCCGTGAGTCACAGCAAGGAGACGAACCTTGAGTGAATGTGAAAGCGACGGAGTGGTGTTTGTTGACTCGGCAACGAGTATCCAAGGCATGGCGTCGCGACAAACAGTTGTTGTCCTCTCGCCTCCCACCTCCCTCTGTCCTCCCCCACTGCACATCAGAAAGAAGACGCGAAGAGCAACTTTCTACCGCCGAATCATCTGTAAGTCTCCTCATCAAACCAGCCACGACAGCGTGTTCGGCCCGCTTGACGATATCATCAACGAGATATCGGGTGATATTTGGGCCTCACCATCGGAGTGCAATCTCGAGTCGAGCTTCCTCGACTGGCAGAACCCACTCAAAGCACCGTCAACGTGCACCGGTATACCGCTCCCCGTTAGCCGCATTCCCAGCGACCAACCTCTGACGATACGCAAGAACAGAAGCAGCAAGTCAACGGCCTCGGGTTCGAGTGCGAGCTACTCAATGGCGTTCTCGCGAAGCAGCAGCGACAAATCTGCGTCAGCGGACTCCAACAAGCCATATGGGAGCTCGAGCATGCCCCTATGGTCGCAGGAGCTCCCCGAACCTACGTCCTCCAATAACACCATATGTACGACCCGCACTCCTGCGCAACAGGCGCTTGAGCGCGTTCAGCAGTCTGAAGCCTCCAAATCAACGTCCCGCATTCGACAGTTTGCGAGCGGCTTCCCTCGCCTTCGCCGATCGAGCTCTGCAGCGAAGGAGAGTGAAGCGACAATGGACGACAGTGCTCACAACAAGAGGAGCTCCGTCACATTGCAAGACCCAGAGGATACAGCTGTAGAAGCCTTCATGAGCAAGCAGGGCCGAGAGTAAGTGAACCGCGACAGTCATGCGAGCTCCGATGGGACGATCGCTAATGAGTGACAGTCAGCACAGGCTCGGTCCAGTGCTTGCAAGGGTAGCACAGCGTCTTCCATCGCCTTTCGGTAATCGCTCCGAAGAAGAGAACATCCGTGGACAAGACAGCTTCCTAGCGATTCCGACCACGTTGAAAGCTACGATCAGCATGTTGCCGCAGTTGAAGCTACTCGACCCGAATGTAGAACAGGACTTCTGGGTTGGCGTAGAGATCGCTGGCGTGTTACATCATCGGCATGAGCTTCCTGGCGCGAATATTGACGTTGTGTTCGTTGTGGACAACGGGTATGTTGACACGATTGAAAATGTAGGCGATCGACGAAAGCTAATTCAGTAAAGTTACTACGTCAGCAAGGAGTGTCTCTCACACGCACTTGAGACGGCTACCGGCGCTCTTCATCAATTGAATCGCGGTGACCGGATTGCATTCTACACGACTCATTGTACGCACGGGTCTGTCGCTAGTACGGTCCCAGATAGGCTCATTCCGCTGCGTCCTATGAGCCAGGCAACCGAGGACATATTTCGAGATCTGACTATGGACGTCGTGAAGTGCGGCACCCAAGACTGGCATCCTCCGCGTCCTAATCCTCCCATGGCCAATGCCATCTTGGCCATTGCAAAGTCCTTGGAGAAGGAGGATGTCAAGCATGGCAAATGCCACATAATCCTTCTCTCCCCAATCTTCGACGGACTACACACAGTGTCAGATACATTTCCGAGCCTTCACATTCATCAGATCAACCCTGCTGTTCTTCCGTACATTCCCAACAACGAACACTGGAATATGGTATGTCTAGAGACGTGCTGCAGGAATGTCTTCGTGGGCAACTGGTCGCATTATCAATCCGTCCCACGTCGCCTCAAACAAATCATCAAGCAAGCACGCTCTGCCGCCCCACTTGGCACCATTACTGATGTACATGTGGATGTCCGCCCGAAACCCGGCTGCGAGGTGCTTGAGATGGAGGGTACCACTTCTATCAACGCTCTACGCTTAGGACAGGCCCACTGTTTCTTCGTCCGCGTTCGTGTCACCCCATCAAACACCCAAGAACTTGACGTCACGTCGATGGATCCGCTTCTCGACTACAGCTTGGGCGCAAAAAATCTGCGACAGGATGTGCACAACGCTGCTGCACTGGGTGCTAAGTTGTCTCAACTACTGACAGTTCAGGTTTTTTACCTGAACTCTCTTAGCCCTCCGGCAAGCTGGACCTATACCGAAGCTCCACTGTTCGGCATTACGGAGCTGGGCAGACTAGCGCTTCCATATGATGTTGGCCTAGAGCTCTGCAAGCGCCGCTTCTTCCAGATACTCAGCAACGTCAACAATGAGAAGGCGCTTGTCGAGGTCCAACATCTGGCCGTCTGCATGTCGGACGAGCGAGAGGACATCCTGCGTCTCATACAGCGTATGGCAAAGGAGATTCACTGGCACCATGCAGTCCTCGAGTATGAGGCTACTTGCCGCCAGAAGTTACCTTCATGCACTGGCCCTATCGGTGAGCAGCCATGCATCAACGCTCATGAGACAGAGCACGTATTCAGTATGCTTACTCTCTAGAAATCGCTTCATCGGTCAACCATGAGCACATCCAGGCGAAGTTGGACGCGAGGATGAACAAGCACAAGGGCATGGTTGTCATGTGACGTAAGTCCGATGGCTTTCTGTCCTCTTTCCGTATGCACGACTCTGCTTTCATCCTTCCTTGGTACCGCAGATTGGGACTTCTGTCTAGGATCTGTCTCTGGGTTGGGTTAGGCAAAGGCGTTGGATAGCTGCAAGCAGGCAACCTCGAGGGGTCATGGTTTTTGTACATTATGATTCAAAGGACAGTCTACACCGACTGTGACTTGGGCCGATCTTCTCATACGAGAGACTGGCGAGGCGCTAGGATGCCTAGGTAGCCTTCTATTTCATGTATACTACTCTTCTGGCGATCAAGCCGAGACATCGAATCAAATCAAATCCTGGACGTGGTCGTTTTCTACACAGAAGTGGAGTTTGACATGATGCCTTGTATCAGTACATATCTCGTCTTGATGTCCACGTTTCCTAGTATGGCCCCAGAAGCTTCGAGACTCATCTTCCTTGCCCGCCATTTCTCCGCTTCCCAAAGCGTAAAGACCTCAGATTGCTTGCTCACTATTTCTCCCCTCCTCTGAGCGTAAAGACATATTACTTGCTCAATCTTAATCGTAGTACCCCAGCTAAGGTAGCACCCGCCAGAGGTGATTTATAGCACATTGGAATGCATGCATGTGGCACGCAAGATAGGTTGGGGTAAGTGGATACGCAAGGACGTGGTAGAGAAGTGCTGGGTGAGGCGAGTGAGGTTGTGGACTTAATGTCGTCCGCCGTTAGCTGAGACATGTAACCAACATCAACCACACCCGGTCAAAGGCTGCATACCATCAGCACGAATAGCAACTCAATCAAGCGACCACAAAGGCAGACAAATGCGAGAAGACGAGTATGACAAGAGCCATGAAGTCGATACTCAATTCAATCTAAACACGCTCGATGGGGTATCATGCTACTCCGATCCATGAATGCTTCAGCTACACGCATAAGAAAAAAACCCCGGGCCTCCACTAGTAAGGTATACTGCTACAATCTCATAGCCAATGCTCCGATCAATTCTGGAGCGAAGGTTTTTCCCCTCTGCTCAAGACTTGCACAATTCCATCCGATCCGATTTCCTTTTCTCTCGCCGACTTTTTATCCGAACTCGTGGTATGCTGGAGACCTGAGTTCGAGTGTGTATACCCTTTCCGGTAAAGAAAAATAAAATGCAAAAGCGGCTGATGCTTGGATGAAACGTGCATCCTCGGTGTGGCGGGGGAAGTATCCGATCCGGGTTACTCCTCCGATTCTTTATTCGAACATGGTGTGGTGATACGGTCTCCATAAGACCCGAGATTGAAGTGTATACCGTTCCCAGAAGACATATTCGAGACTCCTTCAGACCATATGCGCGGGCTTCGCGGGCTGATCGACGTAGTACTCTGCCGTATCGGCATGTGTCGGGTAGTGAGGCTGCGCTTGACCGAGATCGCCTCCGTTGTGCATGGGCGAGTGGTAGGCGGTAGAACTCTGGTAGGCAGGTGGGAGTCCCGAATAGGGTGTCTCGACAGCGGCTGGTGTCACTGGGTTATGCGCGGGAACATAGTGGCCTCGTTTTGCTTCTTGGCGTTGGCGGACGAAAGCTTGGACGGCGTGCAGGAGGAGAGTGAGGTATAAGAGGCTGTGGTGGACGTGTTAGTTCGCTGGGCTGGCTGGCCGTGGGGTGCGACGGTGTCCGGGGCGTACTTACAATATGACGACGACGATAACGAGGGCTTGTGGGTGTTGTCTTCGGTTTGCGACTTCGACTATGTCCATGATAACTACGACGCCCCAGAAGGAGGTTTGGAGTGCGTTCATGGTGAGGAAGCCGCCTGGTTGGAGGTTGTCGCGTGCGAACATGATGATCTGCAGGATGTCGAGGAGGACGACGATGACGGCGAAGAGGAGGAATGCTATGGCGGCACTGCGGGAGTTGGTAAGTGCGTAACAGCGAATAGAGATGCAAGAAGACCGACCCGAGCTTGATACTCCATTGCTCACGTATCTGCTCGAAGAGGCCGATTGTGAGGGAGAAGCCGATGATGACAACGGTCATCAAGCATATTCGCACAATCCATAGAGGCAACAGGACGCGCTTCTTCAAGTTAACGGTTGGCTTGGCCATAATGGCAATTGCGCTACGGTGGAGAAAGTGTCGTTGGTAAACAGAGCGCAGCGTAGGGTGCAAGGCGGTAGTTGGCGAGACGGTGGGTCGGCAAAGTAGCCGGAGACAGCTGAGGTGAAGGCGACGTCGAAGAAGCGGACGCGCTTTTGATTGTAGAGAAAACTCGCCAGGGGGTCGAGTGTAATTGAGGCGCACGTGCAGGGCGTGGGGTGGGGCAGAGTGTGTCGATCAAACATGACCGGGGCCGTTAGCGGTTCGTTCCAGGGGGTGACGCGGCTGACTAGCGGGGAACCGTTGGACGACATCGACATTGACGTTACTTGAACAACACCATTGCTGTTCTCGAACTACTGGGCCTTGCGGAAGGAACATCGACGGTGGGCGTGAGCGTGGACTGTTTTCTGTTCGGATGGCTTGAGGTTACTACTGTGGCACCCCGATCGTGGCTGTTCGTGCTGGAATCCTGGTACTTCGTTTTCCGTGTCGGTTGGCGACCTTTCGGTCCTGGCGTGCTTGACTGCGGCGAAATCCGAAAGACGTTTCGATAAGAGGTGGAGTTTTCTGGTCATCATCGTCGTCGTCGTTGTGAAAGCTTTGGTGTGCTGGTATCTCAGACACGCGGGTGATTTCTCCTTGGGTTTACACTGTGTGTCAGCTGTTCCTTGCCTCAGGATATGATACCTCAACCTCCCAGCCCTTTCTCTCTACATATATCGAGATACTCAGCCTGAGAGTCTCGGCCACCACCATCGGCGAAAGAAGAGTGAGACACAGTGCTCTCCCGCAGATAGGCACCCGCGCGTCCTCGACGCCATGCTACACCTTGTCCTTCGATCCCATTCACGCGCCCACATCCATGCGACAGGCCTGAGTTCGCCTCCAAGTCATTGTCGACTTTCGGAGACGCTGTTGCCGGGCAGCTGCGACCACCTGTGCCATTGGAGGAGGAGGAGGAGGCGGGGGCGGGTGAGTTGTCTTCGCCCGGGTGCGGCGCGTGAAGGGTGTTGCGGGGATGTGGATCCGCTTGTTAGACGTCCAGCTGACGACGGCAAGCTCGAGGAAGTCCGACCGCAACCCCTCAGCCTGGAAGGGAGTCCAGACGTTCTTGGAAGCGGTGGGGAGCGGCTCGGCCCCCATGACCTCGTCGAGATACATCTCAGCAGCTTTGACCTTGGGCTGCTTTCGCGAGATGCACCCCGGCAATACGAACTTGCCGCCGATCTCCGCGATCGCGTCGAACTCGTCGGCCTTCCTCTTCTTACCACGCGGCTCAGGCTCCGCGGGCACGTTGTTCAGCTCAAGTGGCTTGCCAGGCCACATGGCAGCGAGAGAGGAGGTGAGGGAGGAGATGAGTGGCTTGCCAGGCCACATGTCGGCGAGAGAGGAAGTGATGGAGGACATGAGGAGGTAGTGGGTGGAGAGAGGTTTGGTGTTGTTCATCTTGAAAAAAAGAAAAAAAAGATTTTGGTAAGGGTGTAGGAGATGAGGTCGAAGTCGAAGGTGCAGGTATATACTTCTGGCACCTCGCCTAATATTAGACTAGCGCCGAATTCTAGAAGACGAGGGAGGAGAAGCAATAGGTGAATGATGGTGGGCGAATCAGAGAGCGTAGCTGGCCGGGTTAATCTCGCTCACCACAACATTCATCGCAGTCAAAGGGAGGTAGTACGTCATTGCTTCGTAGAGTGTCAGACTCTGCAAGTCATAACCCCGCAGCAGCAACTTTTAGCAGCGCTGCTCAGCTTAGGCGTTGGGGCAATATTCAACCAGGCTTGGCGGAGGTGGTCTCCCCTGGTCGCGGTAGACGATAGATGCGAGCCAGCAGCTGACGGATTAGCAAACTCGACGATATATGTCCTGTGGCATATGTTTCCCGTCGCGCTCGATACTACCAGTGTGTTACCCCAGGATCTATAATACGTACACCAAATGGAGCAGTACCTAGAGTTCTCCAGGTATATAACTTATTCTGCCGGCATATATGAGTCAACGCGAGAAAAGGGCCTCTACCACGAGCTATATAGATTGGATGTGTTACCCCAGGATACATAATACGAAGTCAGGAAGTGTGGCCGACACAGACAGCGCGGGCATGATGGAGGGCATGTGGAAGGGCCATCAGCTGCCGAGGCAAAGACTCTGAATCTGGGACTAAATGAGAGTTCATGCATCCTATCAAGCCATACTGTAGGTGTGGTACCACAGGATACGTAATATGGACTTAGACAGTGCGGAAACCCGGGATAATTGGCAGACTTTGGCAGTCGAGGGGCAACACAATCAGAAGGCATTGACACAGCTACGCGCCGAGTTGATAATATGTTCCTCGGACTTCGCTACAGGCGTGTATTCCTGCCATGATGCAAATTCGGACATTACGGACAAAAGGAGAATCACGGAATGGTATGAGCTGGGGAAATGGACATCATTTAAGAGGCCGATCTTTGGTCTTGCTTAGCTATAAGACAGTCGCATCTTACCAATGAATATAGAATTTGGAATGCGAATGTACATGATACGTCTAGTTCGTATGCGGGTCGCTAGGTTACACAATGTAAACACGCATGTTAGAGACATGAAGGTCAATGATAGGTTTTTATCTACAAAAGGTACACGCAGTCGGTCGCTCTAAAATAACTACAATTAGCAATATTTCATCAGATTCAGTCTACTGATTTGGAGAAGATAGTACTAAGGACTGCATATTTATGTTTAACACGAGAAACCAGTGGGTGACACTATAAGCTAGTAACATAGGGAGATGAATTTTGTACATGAGGAAAACAGTGTTTAAGACAGGATGGATGATGCGTTAAAAGGGCGTGCGTGCACTTGTTGTGTAATGAAATATGATATTATGGGACTATTAACAAGCTACGACAGTCTGCCATGTTATTTGCCATGTGAGGTGTATACTAGGACTTGAAAGCCAGGCCTTACGAAAAAAAACAGGGCACGGTAAATACCGTGTCGCTCCTTAGGGCATCTACATGCTCAATACTTGACCTCACCCGAGCCCCTCGCATTCACAAGCGGAGAGGTGTGACCATAAGAAACACTGCGACAGTCCACCCTTCCCAGGGCAGCACCAACAGAAACCGAATTGGAAAGTCGACGAGACCGCCCAACATGGCCAAATAGGTGATGAAGATACCGCAGCCAGTCACCATGGTAAAGCTCCAGATCCACCAGAGTATACGACGCCCAAGTAGCCGATACCTAGGGTATTCGTACATCCAATAGGGTTTGAGAAACCACATAACACATACTGCCAGGTGCCATCCTAGCCACAAAGGTGCTATGTCCTTGTCCAGATCATACTGGCCTAGCGACTGTTTGACAACGCAGTAGAGTAAGACGCAGGTGATAAACTGAGTCCAGGTCATGATCCAGGTGGTCTGACCGACCCCCAACATTTTCTCTTCTGGATCAAGTGGTATAAGTTGAACGGGCTGAACGGGTGCAACATCTTGCAGAGCTTCAACAGGTTGAGTATCTTGCAGGGCTTGATCTTCCAGAGCTTCAACAGGTTGAGCATCTTGCCGAGCTTGAGCTTCCAGAGCTTGAGCTTCATTTTCCAGATCTTGAGCTTCATCGCGCAGATCTCGAGCTTCATCGCGCAGAGCTTGAGCTTCATCTTGCGGACCTGGAATAGGCTGATCATCTTGCGGACCTGGAATAGGCTCACCATCTTGCGGAGCTGGAATAGGTTCAAAATCTTCTGGAAATTGACCAGCGCGAACTTGTTCGAAGACTCGAATTTCTTCTAAGACATCAGCAATTGCAATGGGTCCACCATCCTCTACCATCCTAGCAAA
Organism: Laburnicola sp. R22_1; assembly: GCA_014281115.1. Classification (NCBI taxonomy): domain Eukaryota; kingdom Fungi; phylum Ascomycota; class Dothideomycetes; order Pleosporales; family Didymosphaeriaceae; genus Laburnicola; species Laburnicola sp. R22_1. The sequence goes on from JACONQ010000017.1 coordinate 1,335,667, forward strand.
TTCTCTAAGAACCACTGGCGCATATCGCCGATGATTCAGAAGGTGGTCAAAGAATACAAGGAACTCCGGCCCAAGTTCATGACGTTGTAGAACGTTGTGGATCTCGAGGAGGCGCGGCGTCTGCCCAGGAACGAGGGGGCGCTCTGTATACCATCGAGACTTGCAGAAAGGGCAGCGATCCGCGGTAACCGAATTTGAATTGAGCAGCTCGATGATGCAGTTGAGGTGGAAGTGATGGCCCTCGCAACCGGGAATGTCTTTGACGAGTACAGCGTAGTTTGGTGATCCAGCGTACTGCTCGCCTACGACCGGAACTGGCATCGCATAACCATAGTGGCAGACTGCGCAAAATTCGCCCTCTTCTGGTTGGTAGAAGTGCTGGAGCTTTGTTCGAAGAAATTCCAAGGCCGTAGTGGGAAGTGGATTTGTATTCGCGTCAGCGTCCGCCATGGTTGTGGGTTGTTTCGGTTGTGAGTGGAGGGTTGATCGGGATAGATGTAGAGCACTGGGGGGTTTATATGGATAGAGGTAGAGTACGCCGAGTTTATATACGTGAGTATTCGGATTATTTTGTGCATGTACAAGTATTTCTAGCGTGAGTTTGTTCAAAGAGGCTATTATGTGAACGTATAACTCGACAAGAATGCACACTACATTGTGAAGGTGGACTCCTCTCATGCGGAGTTCGGTGGAAAAGTTCAACGACGTCAAGTGAAATATGACAGTATCGGTGAACGAGTGACCAAGCCTTTTTAGCGGCGGCAGACCGCAAGCGCGCAGTACATATTTCTCCTCTGCTGTCGATTCTGAACTTCGCCAGCGCACAAGTTGAGCCAACCGCAACACAACCTGGTGGTCATTGCACATTCTCACGCACAACGAAGCACCGAAACCACTACATCATGCCAGACACGAACGATACCGAAGATGGACCTTCGACTATGCGCCATCTTCGAGATTTCGCCCTTTCGTTCTTTACTGGAACCCCAGCGGCTAGCCAAGCTCAGCCGAACGAGGCTAACCCTTTGAACGCTTTCATGGCTGAGATTATGGGAGCTCAGTACCTCAGGATGACGGAAATTCCCCAAATCGATGGCCTGGAGGCCCCCATCGACCTAGGCAGCTTCCACTTTCTGTTCTCGATCTTGCTCGAGCGAGTGCCGAGGTCATTCTGGGAGCCATACAATGCCACTCTCCTGTATATCATGCAGCCACGAAACAACGAGGGCGCGGAATATGGTCGCGGTGATAGAATTGGACTTTGGGACTTTGCGGTCAAGGCGGAATATGCTATTGTACATGACGGAGAGATGGCCGATATACCTGACGATATCTCATCCGAAGAGCTTCAACTCCAAGCTCTTGTACGGGCTATAGCGGACTGGGTCTTTGAGAACGTATGGAAAGGCAGAACTGCACTTGAATGTATTGAACCGGAAGCGGCACGCATCTGGTCGTTCTGGTGTATGCATCATTTGGAGTCCATCGTCGAGACCGACCCGAACCACCCAATGGATCCGAAATGCCCTATATGCCACAAGGATTTCAGTCGAAAAGTACCCGACCGAATGCCAATCCGCATCCGAGGCATCGACGGCTGCAAGAACCACATATTCTGTCACTCTTGTATTCTTCGCTGGATCACGTCAGGAGAAGACAATTCGAACACGTGCCCGCTCTGTCGCACCGAGTTGCTACCACAATCCGATGGCATGCTTATTCCGCCTATTGAGGATACGGCTTTCGACTCTGACGAGGAATCTGAGCCAAAGGTGGATGAGGATGAGGGAGCGAAGGCACGACGGGAGTTCGTGGAGTCCATGGTCAGAGACTCTAGTGTGCAGTAATGCGGCATTGAATATGAACCAGGGTTGGCATTCACAAGGGTGTCTAAAGGGCCTCACGGGAGCATTTGTGGACGGTAGATATACATGGACAAGCAAACGTCCGGCGAATAATACTATACGGGATCGAAAAGTCGTGCCCTCTGTATGCATGTGTGATTATTGATGGGAAGGTACGGAGAAGGGTGAGGGTGGGCCAGCGCGAGGGGCTTTGGCATCGGTTCTAAGCGAACCTGCTCCTTTAGGCAATCGCCATCTCCATGTGGATCGTAGCCGTGCCTCTGTGGCAACGAGGCCTGACCGCCCTGTGCGACAAACCTGCTACAACGGGCAGAAGCGCTCATGGTGTCGAAGACTGCGCTAACATTCACCCCTCACGTCTGGCCGCCCATCACCACTACGCCGGCCGACTATCCCTATCCCAGTTACGCAGTGCTTATCTGACCGAGACACGCGGACGGCTTTACCTCGTGACGTGCATGCGTGCCTGCGCTCATTGATCGTCGTCTTTGCTCAACCCTCATCCCACCTCTCGCACTCTTACTATTATCACGACATCCAGCTCCTAGACCAGCACATTTTTACTCTTCCTTCCTGTCTTGCTTGTTCCAATATTCGAAAATCGCTGTGTACAGCCCGGCGTCGGCGTCATGGTTTCGATCAGGAACCCGCTTCCCCATCTTCGCAAGGTCCACAGGCACAATGTCGAAACGTTCAGATCAGCACCTCTCTCAGAGCTCTCCGGGTCGCTGGGGGACTTGGGTACCCTCCTACCGCTCATGACAGCTCTCGTGATCACAAAGGCCATCTCTCTCCCGGCGACGCTACTCTTTACAGGAGCTGCAAACATTTTGACGGGGGTCGCTTTCGGCATTCCGTTACCGGTACAGCCCATGAAAGCGATTGCAGCAGTAGCAATCGCGAGGAAGTTCACGCTCGAAGAGAATGCCGCGGCTGGTATAGTGGTGAGTTGCTTCAGGATTTGTGATATCTGCGCGATATGCTCATTGTGCACCTACTATACAGGTCGCATCTCTGGTCGGCATCGTCAGCGCCACCGGCTTGATCAACTATGCGAACAGAGTCACCCCAGTTCCTGTGGTCAAGGGCATTCAGGTGGGAGCCGGTCTATCTCTATGTATGAGCGCAGGTTCGAAAGTGCTTGGGCCGCTGAGCTGGACCGGGCCGTGGTGGGGCGATAATCTTCTATGGGCTATTGCAGCCGTAGTCTTGCTGCTGTTCACATTCGTCTATCCAGAGATGCCATATGCTTTGGTCATCTTTACTGTGGGTATCATACTATCGGTGTTGTCTCCCAACAGAGACACCTCTACCCCAGCTGTGATCGACATCCCGATAGTCCACCCATCTGGTCATGATTTCTGGAAAGCAACCACAACGGCGGCCCTTGGACAACTCCCTCTCACTCTTCTGAACTCTGTCATCGCAGTCTCAGCTCTAGCCTCGGACCTTTTGCCCTCGCCGCCCTTCCCTGCTGCTCCCACAGTAACTGCGCTCGGCATATCCGTTGCCGCTATGAACCTCGTAGCATGCTGGTTTGGTGGTATGCCCACCTGCCACGGCTCTGGAGGTCTTGCTGGGCAATACCGATTCGGCGCACGAAGCGGATCCAGTATCATATTTCTCGGATCTCTCAAGTTCATACTCGGTCTCATCGCTTTCTTTAAATCTGGTCCGATCGTCAGTGTTCTCTCCGGCATACCCAGCTCACTGCTCGGTGTCTTGATCTTCGCAGCTGGAATTGAGCTCGCCAAGGTCGGCGAGAGTGTCAATACAGATGCAAGGGACCTGCGCGTGTTAAACCGTAACGATACGTGGGATGGCAAGAGACTAAAACAGTTGGGGGACGATGAGAGGAAAGAGAGGTTTATGGTGATGCTAGTGACGGTTGCGGGTCTACTAGCATTCAGGAATACTGCACTGGGATTCATTGCGGGGTTGGTATGGCACTGGGGTTTCAAGGTCGCTAGAAGGGCAGAGGAGTGGAGGGAGCGTCGCCAAGGAAGACCATTCTGGAGGTTGTTCGACCATAGTCGCGAGGAGAGTACTGGACTCCTTGTGCACGAAGAGTCTGACAGGATTGCTTGAGTACTGAGATACCTTTTTGCGACTGTTTTGGGCATAGCGATACGGAGTTTGTCGGCGTCGACGGTGCACTATGATCGATAAGTACAGATGACTGTACGTGAACCTTCTCTTTGAGGCCCACCTGCATAGACTTTAAAGACCCACTAAATTTAAACCCCATTCGCCACACAGGTGAAAATATTTCACATGTACGAAGGAGGCAATCGCAACCACCGTGCTCCCGCGGCCCCATAACCGATGTAGCGAAATGCTGGACTGCCCGAAAATTCAGGCAATCTTACCTAGCTGATGTTTGTTTTACAGCTTGTGTCGGTGGGATTACTCTCTAGCGCATTCCTAGCAGGATCGGATGCGCTTGAAGGATCCAGTGCACCTGATGAACTAAAGCGTTGCCGTTGTCATTTAGACGCGTCTGACTACAGACAACGGCATCCCAGGCAAGACTACCGTCGCAGTAGACCCGTTTAATTGTCCTAATTAGGCATAAAGCCAGAAAAGCACTCCAGACTATAAAAACACCATGGCGTTGAGCTTTCAACAAAGACACACACTTCGTAACTTTAACAAAAAGTCAGTATGGCTTTGGAGGACATTACCAGCCAAGTACTTCATCCACCTCGATATGTCATTGCTTCCATTCTTGCTGGTTTGGGTGGTGTTCTTTTTGGGTACGTTGGTTCACATATAGAATGTCATTCAGTTGATACTGACCCGGCTTTTAGACTCGATACAGGCACCATTGGTCCTGTAACTGCCATGTCGCAATTTTCAGAAACCTTTGGAACGGTATCTGCAACCGTTCACGGCCTCATTGTATCGTCTATTCTCATCACAGGTGCCGCATCGTCGTTCCTAGCCGGTCATCTCGCCGACACTGTCGGACGTCCACTCAGAATGGCTATTGAAGCCGTCGTCTTCGGTATCGGCGCTGCGCTCGAAGCTGCTTCTGTTCATCTGGCCATGTTGTTCGTCGGGCGACTCGTCACTGGTGTAGGCGAGGGCCTTTTCCTGAGCACTACTGTAGTATATATCAGCGCTGACAACGTAGCGTAGTACGGTACGGTTGACCCTCATTGCTCTACGCTACGGCTTGTATGGGCGCTACGTACGTACGGGAGCCGCTGGAGATGCTAGATTACGCCCCGTAACCGTAGTACGGCCTAAAAAGGTGTTTACGGGCCGTATATGCCAAGATCCTTCCTAATTAGGTAATTAGTGATTGTTTTCTAGTGTTGAGGTCGTTAAAAAGTTGTCTTTTTAGGAGATTAACTTTACAAGGTTAAAAAGGTTACTTTTAACAACTTTTCAACAACACCAAAAGGTCGCGTTAAAAGCTCACAAAAAGGCTCCCGTAGAGCCGTAATTACGCCTCGTCCACATACAAATTACGGCTACGGTACGGCCTAGGAGGCAGCTACGTACGTACGACGTACGGGACGTACTACGGGACGTACTATTACGCGTAGTACGGTACGTTGTCAGCGCTGGTCTATATTTGCGAGATCGTGCCCGCAAAAGGGCGTGGTGTCATCGCGTCTGCGCCGCAGTTTTTTATCACGCTGGTTCTCGTCGTGGGGTACTTCTTCTGCTACGGCACCGTCAATATCCGCTCTTCTCTAGCGTGGAGGCTGCCGTTCGCTTTCCAATCACTATGCGCGTTCTTATGGACAGCGATGAGCGCGTTCCTCTTACCACACTCACCGCGCTGGCTCAAAGCAAAGGGACGCTTGGAAGAGGTGGAACCAGCCTGGCAGAAGCTCGGAATTGCCCCGACAGACAATCTTGAAGACTCATCCGCGCGTGATCTCGAGACCGAAGCTGGACTAAACATGGAGCCCCTCGCGTTGAGACGGACGGCAACACACCAGAGCGTCAAAGAAGAAGTGCACATGCTCCTCCGCGTGTTTGCAAAAGACGTGCGCAAACCAACCGCTCTTGGCGTCTTCATGATGTTCATGATGCAACTCTCCGGTATCGACGGCGTTTTATATGTCAGCCATCTCCCCGCATCTCGAATGGACGGGTTAGATTTGCTAATACTATGCTAGTACGCGCCCCTTCTATTCCAACAAGCCGGCCTCGTCAGTGAATCCTCCTCCTTCCTAGCCTCCGGCCTCAGCGGCGTCGTCATCTTCGCAACCACCATCCCAGCCGTCTTATTAGCCGATCGCTGGTCCCGTCGCACCTTCGTAGTATACGGCGGTTTCGTCTTGGCCGCAATCATGCTCGTCATCGGCGCCTTGTATGCCGCAAACGGTGTCTTCAGCGACCACGGCGCTGGCCGCTGGGTCGTAGTCGTCTTCATTTTCTTCTTCACTTTTGTGTATAGTGCGACGTGGGCTGTCACCATCAGCATTTATGCTAGCGAGGTGCAGCCGATTAAGACGAGAGCGGCGGCCAATAGTCTAGGGCGGAGCGGAAATTGGATCGTCAATTGGATGGTTGCATTCACGACGCCTATTTTTTTAACAAGGTCTTCGTCTGGTGTGTATTTCTTGTTTGGGGCGTCGTGCCTTTTGACGTCGGTGGTTTGTTTTTTGTGGATGCCTGAGACGAGGGGCTTGTCGTTGGAGGAGATTGATGGTGTTTTTGATAAAGGGGGTCAGGGGTCGAGGGTCAGGTCGGTCATGAGCATTGTGAGGAGACGAGAGGTGGAGAGTTGAGCGTCAGGGTATGGGACGGGCCTGTTCGCTGATGCGGTCACTTGATTCGACAAGTGTTGTTCTACTCTGCCGTCTGTCGTGAGGAAAAGATGTGCTGGAAAGACCGCGAGCACTCCGGAAAGAGCATGAAGAGATACGTGTGTAGAAGACGTGCGGAGCAGGTAGCCTTCGAGGCGGAACAGAAGAGTAACCGTAAGATTGAGAACAAGCGCAATCCAGGATTGGGTGATTCAATGAGTGGGTTTTGTACTGCGCTACAGGTGAACTCCCTATCAAAAAACTGACAAGAAGATTTAATAGAGCTCAGTACTTTTATACAATAGGCGATGAAAATTTACCAGTAATCGCAGCATTCAGAAGCTATGTTGGTAAAAAATACCACGAACATGAGTGGCTTGATAATTCGTTATATAAACCACGTAGTCTCATTCCATGTTTCAGCTTCGTTAAACTTCCGGCTGCGGCTCCGCCAGCTGTATCTTGCCCTCCTTATCATACACAATCTCCCTAATCTTCGCGCACCTAAGATGGTTCTTCCCCCCGCTCAACGAGCTATCATGATAAAACAGATACCACTTGCCCTTGAACTCGACAATGCTATGATGCGTAGTCCAGCCAATCACAGGCTCGAGTATCCTACCTCCGTACGTGAAAGGGCCCAGGGGGCTATCGCTGATAGCATACGCGAGATAGTGCGTGTCGCCCGTCGAGTAGCTAAAGTAGTATTTGCCGTTGTACTTGTGCAGCCAGGCGGCCTCGAAGAAGCGGCGGGCGTGGTCGCTTGCGGAGATGGGTTCAGAAGTGGAGGGGTCGAGGATGACAACGTCGGTCACGGGCGAGGCGAGGGAGATCATGTCTTCGCTCAGTTTGGCTACTTTGGCGTGCAACGCGTGCCCGGTTGCTGGTTCCTTGGGGCCGAGCTGTGTCTTGTCGAACGTGCCGTTGGCATAGCATTGTAACTGTCCTCCCCAGAGTCCTCCAAAATACAGATACGCCTGCCCGTCGTCGTCCACGAAGACCGCAGGATCGATGCTGAATGTGCCCTTGATAGGTTCGGGTTCCGCTTGGAAAGGTCCTTCCGGTTTGTCGCCCACCGCAACGCCAATCCTGAAGATGTCGTCTTTGTCCCGTGCGGGGTAGTAGAGATAGTATTTTCCGTTTTTAGCAGCCGCGTCGGGCGCCCATAGCTGCTTTGAAACCCAGGCGATATCCTCCGCTTTGAGCGCAATGCCGTGGTCTGTGACCGGCCCGCCCACCTCGTCCATGCTGAGGACGTGGTAATCGTTCATGTCGTACTGGTCTCCATTGTCGTTGCTTGCGATCTCTGTGTCGCGGTCGTGCGAGGGATAGACATAGAGCTTGCCGTTGAAGACGTGCGCGGACGGGTCGGCGGTGTAAAGGTGCGTCACGAGGGGCTTCTTGTCGGCCATAGCGGTGTTATGGTTTTTAATTGCACCTTGATAAGAGTTTGTCAGTAGGAAAGCAATTGCGGCGCCCCGTAGATGCGGCGATGCTTTTATGGAGCTGGGTGAGGCTCAACAGTCCGTTCAATTTAGCCATATTAACCATCGGCACACGCCACCCGGAGGCTAGACGAACAAGTATACGTCAGATGAGGTCAAAAGTGTTGATAGCTCGTGGGTACTGAGTGGAGAGAGACTCGATGGCAGAATGGCTGCGGTTGGCAGACGCATCGGTGTTTATCCCTAATCAATCGCTGCAGCGGGGCTGCTCGGGTCACCAGACGGAAGGCGGGCAGCATTTCGCAGTGCTGCTGTTGGGACATGCCCAGGTGGTGAGTATTACATGTGAGTGTGTTGACGCATATGCTCATGTATATGCTGATGCTTTTACGGATGATGGATGAGGATGGACGATGTTGTAACTTCAGTTGGTTAAAATGTGGAGTTGGCACGTGAAATTCGGATGACTAAGCTGCGGCTGCGGCTGTCGAGTCTCCTCTCCATTACAAGAAAGAAATAGGAAAAAGAACAATTGTGAGCATTCACATTTGTACATGGAAGTCTACCAGATCTGCTATGTCCCCTCAAGAAAAATATCTTTTCTCTTGAAAGAATTTGCAATATTTACAAGTGAACGAAAAGATGTAAGCCCTTGAGTCTTTTGCGACCTCGAGCCCCTTACTTCTTAGCATCAAGCAGCTTGACAACAGAAGCCGCAGTAGCATTATGAACAGGGAACGTAGGATGCAGATTATTAAGCCACAAATACTCGTTAACAGGGTATAGACAGCTCGGATCAAATGCATACCACGACGACGCCCCACTAAAACTCTCAGTCAGCTTCAACAGTCCACATGCGCCACCAGAATATCACACTTACTTGGCATATGCCTCACAGTACCCGTTGGTGTTCTTCAGCCCTTTTGTCTGCTCGTATGATTTGGGGTCCTCGATTACGGCGTTGAAAAGGCCGTGAGTGTCGTGCATGAAGATCTTGGGTTTACCATCGTGCCGCTTGCTGAATGCTGCAGCGAGGTTTTTGAGCTTCTCATTCCAGACTTGGATCATTTTGCCCTCGTTTTCGATGGCGTAGTCGCCGTTTTCTAGCGTCAAGGGAGCCAGGTTGATTGGCGGGACGGACAGGAACAGGAAGTTCCGCGCGCCTGTGCTGTAGATCTGCTCGAGTAGGCCATCGTAGACTGTGAAAATCTGATCGTATAGCGTTGTGGCGTTGTCCAGCCACCAGCTGTTGCCCACATCGTTGATGCCGATCCAGAAGGCGAAAAGGGAGTTTGAATCTTTCCAGGGTGCTGAAGCGGGCTTCTTGCCATAGATGGGGAGGTATTGGTCTTGGACTTGGTTCTTGAGCGAGAGAACGGTCGGGGTGTAGGGGGTTACGAGGTCGCTGTCGACGGTGGCTCCGCCGTAGGCGAGGTTGTAGGTTTGGATTTTCGTGGTGTTGTATGTTGCGGTGAGGAAACCGACCCAGTTGGGGCCATTCGATGATGTCCATCCAGGCCAGGTTGGGTTGCCAAATGGGTTCGTTGGGCTTGGTTGTGTGCTCTTCGGATCGAATCCTGTCTGCGTATATGAATCACCGCTGCAGATAGATGAGCGGTTGAACATAATCGGGCGTTGTAGCGACTTACAAGACAAAGAGATACTTGACGCCTTTCCATCCTGACCAGGTTGCGCGCTCTGTCAAGGGAGCCGCCAAAGCAGCTGTTGCCAGCGAAAGCGTAAGACCGAATGACTTCATATCTTCGAATGCAAAACCACTGTGAAGAACCTTGGAAGACGACGCCGAGAATTGGCAAGGGAATCTCGAAGTTAAGTATACAAGCCAAACATCTTCAAGTACCCAGCTATCCAGGTTTGCGGAGCCATAGGATCCATGCCGACGCGCATCAAGGTAATTAGATTAAATTATATGTAGGACCATTTATGACATATTGAAAAGGAAGCTAAAGAAGGCACTTGAAACGGTCGGAGGGCAGACCCGCGAAGCTTGTTCCCCATGATCGGTTGCGGAGAGCGAAAGTAGATGTGACTGTAAGGTGGAGTTGTTCGTTCCGTGTCTGGACAGGAAAAGCGTGGAGTAGGCTCTGTGATGTTTATTCTGCATGTGGGGACGTGGAGAAATTATTCCCGCGACAGATTAGTCACTAGACGTACTACGATATAGACTTCGTGCGCTATATGGTAATAGGGTTCGTTCGAGAAGGCTATTAGTCTGCAGGCAATTGTGTCTTTGAAGGCTTGAGAAGTCTACACATTTGCGCAAGGCTTTACCTGTTGCTGCGGGTCAACGAGTCGACGTGAGGCTCCGACTGCAAGCACTCAGGGTGCGCTCCATCCAATATAGGTGCGACGGCTTAGTTCTGGTGCGCATGGCTGATGATAGTCGAACCCGAAGTGCCCATCAATGGCTCGCATGCCGAATGAACACTGAAGCCCTACATTTGGAAGGTTGGAAGGTTGGAAGAGCTATATCGAACATCGGAGAGCGGAGGATCCCGTTGAGCCATCGGCCGAGGCAACGTCACTCTTCTGACATGCCATGTGCGTAGGTGACGATGTGGGGGTTAGTGCAGGATAGTGATGCCGCGCAGAACGGCGTGAAAAGAACAGCCACGTGCATGGTGATCTTCCCAGGCTCTTCGTTCCAGTATGTGAGCGATGTCTCTCGATGACAATGGAAACGCCGAAGAAACGAGCACCCAACACGCGTGAACGTTCAACGGATGAACAAAGTGTGGCTGACGTGGCTCACAGCTGATGGATCGCTGACCGGGATGACATGGCGCTCTAGGAGCTGATGCCTGGTGGAGGCATCCGCCAGCTACCGTACTTGGTCGACCATCTACACATTTCTTCCTGGACTCTCCATAGCGGTAATCGTTTTGTGGAATGCGGCATTTTGCCCGTCGGCCACGCTCGCTTTGACCTTCGCCCGCACGTTCGCTTTGTCCTTCGCCCGCACGAGCGCCGAGGCAATCGCCCTCTGGACAGCGAAACAGCGAGTTTCAAGCTTTATTAGCCCAGCACCCGCGACAGCTTGCAAGGCATCACGTCTGGCCAGTCTAGCAGCGTATTCATCGTATTCGTATTCTTCCCGTCGCCGCGCAATGTACACATACGCTGAAAACAGTTGACGTGGACCCTTGGTACCACCTATTTGTTGCGCCGTTCGCCATTCATCACCGCTGCGCGCATTCTCCAGGCCCCCGCTGCGCCCAAGAGCTCAGCGCACCGTCACCAACGCCAGGGCCAGCCGTTGCTATCCTCGGCCGCCATGGCGGGCATGGAGCAGCTCGAAATCCACAGCAAGGCAAGTACCTCGCGCATCCGCTTGTGAAGCTGCAGCTGATGGCCCACACAGTCGTACCTGGTGCGCTGGGTAAACGTCAATGCTGGGCACACCATCTCGTGGAGCATACAGCCGCACAAAAAATCCATTAATTTCGGCCTCTTCAAGCATCCCGGCGCGGCCACCGGCAACACCACCACCGTCACATCCCTCTCCACCTTCGAGCCTCCGCCTACGCCGACGCCCGCCCTCGATGTGCCCTCCTCACGCGGGCGCGGAGCCTCGACCTCGCGCAACGACAAGACATTCGTGTTGGAGAAGCTGGAGAAGATCGGGCTGAAGCAGGTGCATTGGGTGGGGAAATGCGAGGCTGACAAGGTGTCCATTGGAACCTGGCATGTGCCCGAGAACGAGGGCGGCATGTATGGCTTGGTCTTTGACAACACCTTTTCCAAGACGGTCTCGAAAACAGTGACGTTTGTGCTCATGACATACCCCACGAATGCCCCGCCAAAGTCAGGGCACCACATGCACTACGCCCAGGCCATGGGAGGAGCAAGCTCGACGAGCCTGGGAGCGAAGTCGAGCCCAGGCCTAGGACCAGCCGCTACTGAATCGTTAGAGTCGTTATCGCATCCTCCCCTTGTAGATCGACCGAAGTCCTCGTATGCCTCTGCCGCGCCCTCGTTGAACGCATCATTCCTCACAGGCATCCTGCAGAAGAAACGGAGAAAGAGAAACCAGGGATATGCAAGGCGCTTCTTCTCGCTAGACTTTACGTCTTCTACACTGTCGTACTATCGAAATGATCATTCTTCAGCTTTGCGCGGGGCCATTCCCCTCTCGCTGGCCGCCATCGGCGCCAATGAAGAAACACGAGAGATATCAGTCGACTCGGGAGCAGAAATCTGGCATTTGCGGGCAAACAACACCAAGGATTTTCAGACTTGGAGGGATGCACTCGATCGAGCATCGCGAAATGCAGGCCTAGCCTCGCCTACTTTGCAAATACCGGACGGACCGTCTCGAAGCGCATCGAATATCGTGAACGCAGCAGAAGAGAACGAATGGGCGAGAGTGGAATCTTTGGTCGGCAGAGTCGCGGGTACGAGAGATGCGGTTCGGAGGCTCGCTCAAGACACGGATCCGAAGTATACGGCGACCGCCGGCGCCGGTCTCGGTCTCGGCTTAAGCAAGGCGCAGGATAGCATGTCGCCCAACCCGTCAGAAGAATCGGGTGATTATTTTCTCGATGATAAAGGGCTGGATAAGAAGGCATTTTGGAAGCGAAAGGCCAACAATTCGGGTGCCCATAGTCCATCGAGTCTGTTCAGGAGAAGTGTATCTGCTCAAACGGCAGTTGCTTCGCCGGCTACCGTGCCACCAGTTCCCCCTGTTCCTAGCGGAAATCTTCTGGTGCCAAAGCGAGATGGTCGCCTTAGTGTAGCGCAACCGCTCCAGGAGGAGGGTGTCCACGACCATTGCATGGCTCTGCTACATGATCTTGATTCAGTGGTTAAAGAATTTTCCTTGTTACTAGCGGAAAGCCGGCAACGACGGACACCAGCGCCCCAGTCCCCCTCTGCTCGTCGCAGTATAGACTCGCAGGAGTCTAGAGATGAGTTTTTCGACGCACCCGACGGCGCAACCTCTCACTCGCAACTTCTGACTATCCGTCGCGATAGCGAGGAAAGACAGGATCATGACGACATCTCGGACGGGGAGTCTCAATCTTCTTCTGAGAACGAAGCAGCTGGTTTCTTTGAAAACCGCATGTCTCTCGAAGTTCAACCTTCGATATTCCCCAAGAAACCGAAATCTCTAGTTCCGCTCCCGCTCGACCCTGTGCCCCGCCGCTCCAATGTGCCCATTTCGAAGACGACGCCTCCTAGTCTGATAGCGTTCCTCCGTAAAAACGTGGGCAAAGACCTCTCCACTATCGCTATGCCGGTCACTTCCAATGAACCTACTTCCGCCCTACAGCGTCTCGCGGAGCAATTAGAGTATAGCGAACTGCTCGATGCTGCAACAACGGTACCGGCTGAAAATGGCGAACGCCTCGTATACATGGCCGCCTTCGCCATCTCCGCCTTCAGCAACTCGCGCGTCAAAGAACGCGCAACGCGCAAACCCTTCAATCCCATGCTAGGCGAAACATTCGAGCTCGTCCGCGAAGACAAAGGCTTCCGCTTCGTCGCCGAAAAGGTCGTCCACCGCCCCGTCCGCATGGCCTGCCACGCCGAATCCTCAAAATGGACATTCATCCAGTCGCCCACGCCCGTGCAAAAATTCTGGGGCAAAAGCTTCGAAATCAACACGGATGGCCGCGCGCGCGTCTTCCTCCACGACGCAGGCGAACATTACAGCTGGACCATCGCCACCTCCTTCCTCCGCAACGTCATCGCAGGCGAGAAATACATCGAGCCGACGGGCACCATGACCATCATCTCGGAAACAACGGGCGCAAAAGCCGTCTGCACCTTCAAAGCGGGCGGCATGTTCGCCGGCCGCAGCGAAGACGTCGGCGTCCAAGTCTTCGACAACACGGGTAACATCCTCCCCATGGGCGCGTCGGGCAAATGGACGGCTGACCTGCACCTCACGGCCAGCGGCCAGCCCGCGGGGAAAACTATATGGCGCGTCGGCGACCTCGTCGAGAAACCTGCTCAACACTACGGTTTCACCACTTGGGCTGCTTCGCTGAATCAAATCACGCACATCGAGGACAAGCGCTTGCCGCCTACGGATAGTCGGTTGCGGCCCGATCAGCGCGCGGCGGAGAATCAGGATATGGATTCTGCGGAGGCGTGGAAGGCGAGGTTGGAGGAGAGGCAGAGGGCTAGGCGCAGGGTTATGGAAGAGCATGGGGAGGAATGGGTCCCGAGGTGGTTTGTTAGGGTTGGGGAGGAGGAGGCGCAGGGCGTGTTGGGGGGTGAGGAGGTGTGGAGGTTGAAGGGGGGGAGGGAGGGGTATTGGGAGGCGAGGGAGAGGGGCGAGTGGGGTGGGGTTACGGAGGTTTTTCAGGTGTAGATGTAGGCTGAGTGGGGGAGGCGGAGGCGGAGTGGCAAAGCTGTCTTTTTTCATTCTGGTCCGTGGTTGGTTGGTTGGCATTGGGATGTCGGATTATGTTAAAAGAGGTTGGCTTGGACATGGTATGGCAAGGCAAAAGGTTGGAAAAGCAGCGCCTTGGATTCTTTCCCGGGTTGGGTCAGGACGGGGAACAAAAGCATCTCCACGACAAATGACATGTTTCTTAGTCTTTGAATCCATGTTCATCCTGTCTTGTCTTGCAAAATTCGTTCTATTCAAGGTATCCATCCATCAGCTATGCCCATGACCAAAAAATTTCCACCAAGATGTGAATGGGCTATGAAAATGCCGTTAAAAGATCTACCGAGATGTGGATGGATGGCTAAAACAATGCCGGGAGAGTGATGCCGAAAAAAAAGGAGCTACGGTTATACAAAGCTCTCGAATATAACCCAAAGATCCCAATTCCATCCAGTCCACATTCATCCTATTCCAACGCCGCGCAATGTGTTTGCAAACCCAGGAACCCGACAGATAAGAAGAAGGCCCCCCCAAAGTTTCTCGAAGTGTGGCAGACTCGACCATGTCCTCACTGCAAACGTCTCAGATCTCGATATCAAGACCAATATCCATGGAGGCAATGATATCATCGTCCATCTTCGGCTTCCTAAACGTCGGCAGACCCTTGCGCTCCGCCTTCTTCTTCTCAACCACAACCGGCTTCGGCGTGCTCTCCTTGGGTGTAGCCCCCCTTGAACTTCCGCCATCAAATAGATCGTCCACGGCTAGCAAGTCTTTCTTCTCGCCGGCGGCCTTCTTCTTCTCTTCCTCGGCTTTCTGCCTCCGGGCTTCCTGTTCTGCACGCTTTCTCGCCTTCATCTTCTCCGCCCGCTCCTCGAGCTGCACCTTGCGGATGCGCTCTGTGTCGGCCTTGCGGTTCTGGCGGTTGATTTCGGCGAGGCGGTTCGCGGCCGCCTCGGTTTGAGTGGGGATCCGTGGGGCCGGTGCGTCTGACATGTTGCGGCGGAGGAGGTAGGAGTACTTTGAGGACTTGGCGATGCGGGCATTGATGTCGGCATCGGTCCAGAAACGGTTCTCGAAGGCGCGGATGTCGTCGATCTTCGTTTTGAGGAAGCTCTGGGTGGGGAGCTTGGCACCTGTCTCTGATAGGGCTTGCCTGTATGCGTCGAAATCGGCCTGAGTAGGGGTTAGTAACTGAGCTGTAACTTTACAGGTATATCAAGACTTACATCGGTGAAGCGCTGGTTGGAGAGGTACTGGAACTGATACTCCTTCTCATTCGAACCATGCTGACAGATCACATATTGATCAGTCGCAATACGCTGGCCGTCCTTGCCTTCGAACACGTAGGGCTTGCCGGGCTGGAAGCCTGTGATATGGTTAGCTTACGGTCAGAGCTTGATAGGGTAGAACATACCCTTGATCTGCGCCATCTTGTACAAGGTCCTCTTTGGGTGATCCTGGGTTTGACCAACACCAATGCGAGCAAAAGCCCCCACCATGGCCTCGTCAAAGTCGGGCCAGAAGCAGACTTTGGAGAAGAAGCCACGGCCAATACGCACGGATTCGAGGTCCCTCAAGTCCGCAGGGAGATCCTCACGAACCACTGACTTGCGGCCTTCGTCCCAATCGACATCCTCCTCGCCTTCGGCGTCGACATCAGAGCCACCATTTCGAGCTCCCGAACTGGACCGCCGGCGGCCCCCGCTTCGGCGATCATCGACACGTTGCCTCCGCTGGTCCTTCTGCTCGCGGTCGCGCATGTATGCCTCTAGACCGGCGTTCCTCTTCGTCTTCACCTGCCTGCTGCTCTTGCGTTGGGAGTCATCGGGCTCCTCCGAATCGGCCTTTCTCTTCCTGTTGTTCATGGCGGCGCGCCTGAGTACTTCGGCCTGGAAGTTGGCCTTGCTCATCTCCTCGGCGCGCTGGCCCAAAATCTCCTCACGCTCGAGCTGCGACATGCCCAGGATCCTCTGCTTGTCCCGGGCGTCGATGTATTTGCCCTCCAGCGGGTACGGCACATCCGAGTCGCGCGCGGGGACGTCGTCATCGCGATCTGAGTCCGACTCGTCCATGTCGCCGGAGCCGAGCGAGTTGGGCGACGAAGCGGCCACTGAGGACCTAAGCGGTGTTAGGATCATGCTGTGCGGTTGAACGAGCAAGGAGGGCGGCGGCGGGAGAGTGGGCAGTGGAGCCGACCAGAGCGAGCAGCAAAGAAATAGCGAGGGAGAGGCGATAAGTAAGCGTGAGTGAAAGGGAGGACTCACGCTTCGCCTTCCTCGATGTCTGCATCCTCGTCGCCGCCAGCGAGGGCGAGGAGCTCGTCGTCGAAGTCGTCAGACATTGTGATAGCGTTGGCGACGGGTGACGGGTGCGGTTGGGAAATGGATTTGCGTGTCGCGGCGACGGTGCACGTCGATTGCGGGCGGCGGAGCGACTGGAAGAGGCGATTTTGGGGGTGAAGGGAGGAGTGTGGGAGCGTTGTCCGCAGGGGACACGGAATCTTAAGGGCGACGGCAGACGCGCTCAGGCTGGCCTGGTCCGAGCTTCCACTTAAGGCCCCTTCGCTTCTCTAGCGCGCCGGGCGTCAGTGCGACGTGACGTACCGAGTAGCCTTGGATCTTTCGCCGCCCTGTACAATAGAAGCACAATACCGCAGCCCGCCCTCTCGTTTCTGTCACAATACGCACTTCTGGACGCCATGTCCGCCGCGCTCCTTTCTTTACGGCCATTGGCCCGCGCCGCCGCCCGCAACGTCCACCATCCCGTCGCCGATTTTCTCCCTGCATGTACCATCCCGACCCTCGCCCACCAAAAAGCGCGCATTCACTCCACGCGCTCGCACCCCGTCCAGTCCACCGCCTCAGCCCAGTCCGCAGCCGCACTACCACAAGACAGCTCTGCACCATCCGAACCCTTGGAGAATACCGTGCCCATAAACCCGCTGTCCAAGTCGCAGCGCGACTTTCTCGACTCCGCCCTGCGCGTGAACCAAGCCGGCGAGCTCGCTGCAGTCTTGATCTACACTGCGCAAACACCGCCACTGCTGCGCTCCCATCCGCATCTACGACCACTCATGAAGCACATGCACGATCAAGAAGTCGGCCACTTCCGTTACTTCAATTCAATCCTCGCAAAGCACCGCATACGCCCTACAGCCATGTACCCGGTCTGGCACGCCGCTGCAACAGTATTAGGTTGGGGAACTGCAGTCATGGGCCGCGAGGCAGCCATGGCATGCACCGAAGCAGTGGAGACGGAGATCGGCACGCACTACAACGAGCAGGTGCGCGTGCTGTTAGACTGGGCGGATAAGCTGGAAGCCAAGGGAGAGACGCTCGGCGAGGAGCTGACTGTTTTGATAAAAGAGCTGAGGCGGATAAGAGACGAGGAGCTGGAGCATTTAGACCACGCTGTGGAGAATGATAGCAAGGAAGCGCGGCCGTACGAGTTGCTGACGAATGTGATACGAGGGGGATGTCGGACAGCCATCTGGGTCAGCGAGCGGATATAATTGTATGATACGTGTACCTTGTAAATATTGTACCTTAGTTGTATATGAATCACACACAACTTCAAGAGTCCAAGATGAAATAATCACATGAATTGCTCCATTGAGCTTACTACGACACGAGAACGCTCAATGAACGCCTAAAAAACACCACGCCAAACACCGTACCAAAACCCATACCCCAGAAAACATCTACTCAAACCCACCCCCAAGCGCACTAAGCACACTCCTCGTCCCCCTCGCCTTCCCCACCTTCTTCTTCATTGCCTCCTTCCTCTTAACCTCCGCCTTCTCCAACACAGCCCTCCTCTCCGCCTCCCTAGCCTGCGCGTGAATATTGCTCCTCCCGGTCCCACCCCGCCTAACACCCCCATCAGCAGCTTTACTCGACCCCGAAGTCGACCGTTCCGACGCCGCCGACAAATTACTAGTAGCGCGACGGATTAACGAAGGGACGCGGAAGCCAGGGACCCCCGCTGCTGCCGAGGGGGCATGGAACGCCATGTTTGTCGCCGAGACCATGGTTTCGGTTGCTGTGGATGTGCGGGAGAGACGGTTTTTGACAACCCGGTTCTCTCTGGCGATGAGGATGGTGGATGACGCGTCTTCTTCGTCGTCCGACTCGGATAGATACTGCGAGTCTGGGACTACGACGCGAGGGTCTTCGAGCAGCTCGGCTACTGAGTTTTGGATGTCGGCGGCGGAGATGGGGCGCCGAATTATGGCGTCTGCGGCTGCGGTGCGTCGGAGGTGTGGTGGGGGACGGTTCTCTTTCTCTTGGGAATCTGCTGTGGGGGATTTTCGCTTGAGTGGGTTGGTGATGCCATTCACGGTGGGAGTATCCGTGGTCTGTGAGTCGGGGATGGAGACGTCCTGAGTGTCCTGCTTCTCCTCGTCCGAGTGAGACGAGTTCATAGTGGGTTCTTCTTCGGGGTTGTCGAGGAACTCGAGATCAGAGTCGTCAGAGTGGTCCATTAGCGTGTCGAAAAAGGCCTTGCGCTTTGGGTTTTCGGCCATTTTCCCGATGGTTTCGTCCTGTTTGAGTGCTTTGAACATCTGGTCGAATTCTCTCTGCTTCTTTCGTCTTCGCATTTCCAGCTCGTCTTCCGAGTCGGACATGTCGAATGCATCGCCAGCGCCGCGTTTGCGGAAGGCACCACTTTGCAAGTCTTTGTAGATCTTAGCGATTCGTGCCTCGTCATCTTTCTTGGATTTGTCGCTGTAGCATGTCAGTAACAGTTCTGAGGTTATAGCAGAATCGAACTTACGCAAAGAAGGCGGCGATTTGCCGCTCGTCGACCTTGACATCATTTGTGTCAATCATTTCTGCGAGATCTGCATCATCTTCTCCGCTGTCGTCGTCACTCGCGCCTCCAAGGCCCTTGTACTCGTCGTCCGACTCGTACGCCTGTTCATCAAGATGTTCCCTGGCCGCACTAGTCTTCTTGTTGAAGTTGTCGATCTTCTTCTGCTTCTTAGCCGCCTTCTTCAGGACGTTAAAGGCGTTAGCGGTCGGCGTTGGCTGAGCCTCTGCTTCAACATCGGGCGCTGAGAAGGCATTTTCATCGTCCACGTCAGACAGCACGACAGGAGTTGCTTTGCGTCTCCGACTGAGTTTGCCTTTACGCTGTACGACCGGCGATTCGGCGACAGCTAATAGGACGGTGTCAACAGTTGACTGGGGAGGAGCTCTACCAGCAGGCGATCGAGATAGCAAAAACCCGGCATCTTGAGTAGGTTCCGGTATTTCTGTGAGTTGGGTGTGAGTAGGAGCGGGGGATTCTTCCATCAGTTGGCTGATGCCTAAGTGTAGCTGAGGAGTAGAACCATTCGGTGAATAGCTTTGCTGGGAGGGTGCGACCTGACTGTTAGGAACGAGAAAGTCGTTTCGTTGGCTGAAGCTGGCGCTCGGTTGGCTGTCAGGTAGACTACGGAGGAAGTCGATAGAATTTTGTTCGGGCTCTTCGGGCATCAGTTGATGCTCTTGCGAGCCTGACTTGAGGTTTGCCATTGTGCCAGCAAAAGCTTGGGTGAGACCCAGCGCTGGAGCTGCCATGCCGAACCCAAAAGCAGCCATGGGGTCGTCTTGAGTGGCTACTTGCGTAGGAGACCGGTTTAGTTGCGCCATGTCTTCGTCCTCGTCTTCGTCGTCAACAACGACCTTTCGAGCCCGGTTTGCTGTGCCCTTGCGAGTGGGTGCGTGCGGTGCGACGTCGAACATATCATCGTCTTCGTCAGCTTGCAACTTTCCGTCGGGCTTCCGTGGTTCTTCTTCGTCGGTTTCATTATCTTCATCAGCTATTGTGTCAAACAAAGCATGCGGCGTGCGTGCTTCAGCTTCCTCCTCGTGCTCTTCATTGTCGATTCCTCCTTCAAGCTCATCCTCGTCGTCTGCTTCATCTTCGGAGCCAGACAGGTCCAGCTCGACATCCTCGGCGTCTTCTACGCCTTCTGCTTCAACGTCATCCTCTCCTCCGCTTGCGATATAATCGTCGTCTTCCGATTCGTCACTTGAAGCTAGCCCGTCTCCGGACTCACCGTTCTTCTTTGCCTGTGCACGCTCCCTCTTCGCCAGCTTCGAATTCTCTTCTTTCTCTTTTTCGAATCGCGCCACGATGTCTTCAATCTCCATCTGGCGCTTCTCTCTCTCTTCTTCGGTCTCGATAATGATGCCTTTGGCTCGGAGCATTTCTACCTTCTCCTCTCTCTCCTTGTGCGCTTGTTGCCGAGCTTTCTGGAAGAGTGCGCCTTGAAGTTGGACCATATTCATGGACTTTTTTCCTTTAGGCCCTTTCTTGCTAGGCGATGTAAGCTGAGCGAGGTGTCGGAGGTGTAGCAAAGACGAGCTCTCACGCTCCTTTCTCGCTGGAAGCTTATCAAAGACGGGGAATCGGCTCTTCGGTTTCACCACTTCTATGCCATCGTCCGAATCGGATAGCTCTACCATCACTTCCGAAGTAGACTTATCCGGCTCTATGCGGGAGAGTTGCACAGTAGAACTCGGTTCCTGTGCGAGCGACTGGTTCGGCGGGAGATGTTGGAATTCTGGCGCTCGACCTTTGCCTTTGTCTAGTCTTGTTGGAAACGAATCGTTCGGAAGTGCTGTAGGGGCAGGCGTCCCCATCGCAGTCATCGTCTTGTTGTTCTCAAAGGCATTATCAGGTCGCGGTGGACTCGTAGGCGGTGTGTCGTGAGCGTGGTTAACTTCCGCGTCTGATGTGGCAGGCATGGAGCTTGTGTCAGGTGTGGGGAGAGCTGGTGTCTCCGACTCTTCAATGCCCTGATTGAATCCAAATTTGGCAAAGAGGTCCTTCGTACCATATCTTTTTTTGGTGTTGGCCTTATGGGTGAGCTGCATGTTTCGCTCGATCCTTTGCTGATCGCGGGCCATGGCTTCCAAAGCCTTCTTGCCCGCTCTACGCGTGGGTTTTGCGAGCTGAGTCAGCCGCCTGCTGTTCTCGCCGTCTGAATTGCTACCAGACTCATCTTCTTCCCGTTGTTCGGTGGTCTTGGTGCGTCCTTGCTTGCCTTGCTGTTTCTCGGCCAGCCTCTTGGCCCGTATCCGTTCGACTCGCTCGCGAAGATCAGCGTTGTGTGTAGGAGATGATGGCGGCGAGGCTTCATCGACGTTGTCGGTGTCCTGTTTATGTCTCTTTGCAACAGGAGATGGATCTGGGGTTACAAATAGCCCAGGAGAGGATCTGCGTGATCTTGCTGTAGGTGAGGGCGATGCTAGGGAGGGAGATACCAGAGGGGAGGCACTCTTCTCTCGTCTTGTTTGTAACTTGCGTACCCTGTTTGCACGTACTGGTGCCTCGTCGTCGTCCTCACTGTTGGACGCTGCAGTAGCAGTGGCTGCCTTTTGATCGTCCTGTTTTTGCTCCCCCTCAAGCCGGCGCTGCAAACTTGTAGTAGCCATCAATCGCTGCTTCATGCGATCGTATGCCCCCTGTCCGTTGTCTACGTCCTCCTCGCCGCGCTCGTACGCGTCTTCATCCCCGTCACTCTCTTTCTCTTCTTCCTCATCTGATGATTCTTCACGGGCGTTTTGCTGCAAACGCGACAGCAGTCTGCCGGTAGTTCTGCGAACAAGTGCATCGTCCTCGTCTGGATCGGGTCCACTTTGTCCGAGTTTGGAAAGCGTGTTGACAGCAGGAGCTGCTGGTAGAGGGCGTGCGAATTGGGACGAGGGGCTTCGAGGGCCTTGGGCGGGGCTCAGGTCTGATGCCATGGTGGATGCAACGCCCGACGCGACAATGGTTCGTTGGAGATGTAGCGCGGGATGCTGTCTTCAGGGAATAAGAGGGAATTCAAACACCCGAGGTAGAAAGAATTACGGGGAGCAATCCCAATGGAAATCTTGATGACGAAAGTTTGTTGGTGTTATGAGAAGAATAGCGGCATAGTTCGGTTAGGGCTCGAAGAATTGGCAGAATACCGTGGCGGGGATTTGCTGTGGTGGAAGCTTTACGCGTTGACGCGACCGCGACCGCGACGTGAATGGCGTCGTTGGCCAAAGCTTCTCCCCGCCACCACCACCATCAGACATTGATTGATCAACGCATCAGCACCTGGGGCACCTGCAATCCCGAAATGACACCCATCATCTACAAACAGTTCGGCCTCCGAACAGAGGCTAAGCGAGCTTGGTGTACGCCCAACGGTTGTTTTCCAGCCTGCGATCAAACATCGCCCAAACGAAGATCCTTCGCTCAACCTCTCAAAACTATCCGAGCCTCATGGAAGCTGTAGGGTACCCCTTACAACAATACGCATTCCTATTTCGAATATCGCGCCGTTGCCCAGTCTCAGAGCTCGCTCCTCTCCGTGGTTCGGCGGACGCGTGACCAACGCATGCCCTTGAAACTTACATTGGACCCTCGATGGCTTTTGCTGATTTTAAGTTCACAGCGTCACCATGCGAGGGACCCAACAAGACGTGCTCGGCCATTTTCAAGGCACTTTACCTCAGGCAACCTGTTCGCTGGGCTTCATTTGATAGTTAGTGGCCTACGTCGTCACCACAAACTATCAGAGAAGCTGTTTCAAACACTCTACTGGTTATATCCATGGAGCAGCGTCTCTTTCATCCTGTCCGTTTCACTTGCAATCACAATAAGCATTCAATCTCTCCACCGCAGGGCTATCTAACTCGCAGCGAAACAAGGTTGGACATACGCTGGAACAGAGACACTACCGCCTCCTGTTTGCACACGGCACAGTCAAGTTGGCTTTCGTATGCAGTTCCTAGTGCTGAGAGCTGAGGTCATCGAGTCTCGGTGCCCGGTATAGTATATTCACTCCATCACTGACCTAGCCCACTTAAGGCCGGGTCATCATTTCGGAAATATACAAGATATGTATCTCGCTTGCATCACTTCGCCTCTGTGCGTTCTTACCCTACACGGGCTCCTCCCCGCAGTGGTATTTTCTCTGGTCTGACCCTCGCGGTTTAATGTTACCGAGACCGCAGCCTTCTCTCTGCGCGATATATGTAACATGGGGGCACTCTCATCTGTCTACCTATTTTGCCGATGTTTCGTTTTCATCACCCGATCGCATGTGTTCACAACGGCCATCCCTGCCTACATCAAGGGTGTTTGACGGGCCTGACGTTGGCCTTGATTCCGTTTGGAAGAACTCCTTCTATAGGTATGCTCAAAATAGCACTTGGTTCCGCTTACGTGCAGTTGTTGAAACTCGTACCCCAGATGAAGGGCTGGCGCCAAGAGAAAAACCAGGGCCAATTGAATGCTCTTGTCGATAGGAGATATCCTGGAAAACCGCCGAACTACTGTTGACGCCATGCCCAATTCTTTCATGGGAGATCACCCGTTGAAGGCTGGCCAGGGTTACCCGCGATTGCGATTACACGACCACTTCTGGTGGCATGGCGATCTCTTACGCGTTCGTTGCTCATCCTGTCTCGGGCGCGACATCTCCTAGTATCGCAGGCAGAGCTTTGGATGGAGTTGGTGGGTTGTACGACCCAGAATGGGCACGGAATCTTAGGAAGTAGCAAAGAAACGTGATGTCCTGACCCATCTGTGCGGACGAGACATCGCCTTGTCGTTGTCGGCAATATGGCTCCTAAGGACAGAACATCCAACTGTTACCGAAGGTGTGAACGAGCACCGAGACAGGTCGCTACCAATCAACAGGGAGGAATTTCTGATATAGGATTAAAGGTTTGTTAAGTGAAGCAATGCCAGCTTCACCACGTCGTGGGGCAATGGCAAGCGAAGGCTCCAGATGCTGATTGCGACAAATCCGCGAAATCTGATGCTCCTCTCTCAAGGCTGTGCTGAGGAAGCTGAGGAAGCTGAGGAAGTGCACACGATGGTGTTTCTTGTCGCCGAGCGTGGGCGACTAGATGCCGCCCCTCATTCAGCCTAGCGCCGTTTCACAGTTCTACCCCTGAGTGGAGCCTCCGGCAGTCTAGAGAAAGTCGCGCGCCCGTCAACGCCATCGCGGCCACCATGTAGATGTAGACGACGATTCCAGCGTGTGGTCAAGAGCGTTGAGCGTGTTCAGAGACGCGCCATTATTCTTCAGGGCGTCGGGAGCACCCAGGACCTCGCACTGTCGCGAGAGAACGCAACGCTTGGTCATCCCATCCCTGTGCTAAATATACATATCCTTGCGCATGGGGAGGGATGACACCTGCATGCCAAGCGGGTTTCATGGCATCCGATGAAACGAGTTATCCTCAAAACAAGAGCCATCCGCTCCGCCCGGGAGATTGGACGATCAATGACATTCTGACGAGCTGAGATCCAAGCGCAGAACTCTGCAACCATCGAACAAAAGCGCCACTCCTTCTCGAACCGTTCGCTTCTGGGCATACAACTCTCCTTTCTCGCGACTGTAATACAACTACCATCGAATCCGGCCTTTCCGCAATCGATATCAGGGATGAAACTGGCGTCTTTACGCGCCTTCTGAATAACATGGATACCGACGAACCTCAGCTGTACCAATATGCCACTCCTCAGGCGAACAATAGCTTCAAGCGCGCGCGCCGTAGTCTACAAAGCTCTACGCCCCTAAGCAGCGTGACAGAGAGCGCGTCGCCGTCACCGCGACTCTCCGGCCAACTGTCGCTGACGCCTGCGGTTATCGATCACATCAACGCTTTGAAGCATCTCGACGACCAGCAGATCCTGCTGTTACTCCAAGCCGCGCGCAGCAATGGAGGTGAGTGTTGTTTTGGCCGGGCGCGCGTTGTTTGCTCACAGCATTCCAGATTCCATGCGCAGTATATCCGCGCCGGACAGGTCATCAATGTCCACCATCGGCAGCCGCAATTCCTTCCTGAGCGTGCCATCGAGCAGAGTAAACAGCATGATGTCTGACCCTAGGTCCTCCATCGCCTCGACCGACTCGTCCTTCACTCACTACAGCGCCGCCTCATCGCGCCTCTCCACCGCGTCGTCTCGTCTATCTACAATCTCCAATACCTCGGCACCCAAGAATTTCGCTTGTACCTTTTGCGACAAAGCACTCAAGTCGAAACCATATTGGAAATCGCACGAGGAAGAGTTCCACGAGCAGCGACTGACGTGGCGTTGCCCGGATTGTGAACAAATATTCCATGCCGGAAAGCGATTTCGGGAGCATCATACAAAGCTTCACGTACGTTTCTATTGTGCGCTCTTTGTCGAAATGCTAATTTCTGTAGGGCTGTGAAAACTGCAAACAGCCAAGGGAAAGCGGACAACCAACAAGCCGAAAGGCATCGCCATGTGTGAAGAAATATGAAATCGTCATGCATGACAAGGATGCTTGGGGATGTGGGTTCTGCGCCTGTTTGTTGACGACGTGGGAAGAACGATGCGAGCATATTGCCATGCACTTTGAAGAGAAGACGAAGAAATGGAACTTCACGAACGTCATCCTGGGACTTCTGAAACAAACCGAGGTATCGGAATCATGGAGCCGGCTCCTATCACAGCGCCATGGTGAGATGCAGGACCCTCCTCGCTTCACCTGGGAATCGAAAAAATGCAACCGTTTGCGATACAAACTAGAGACGAAGTGGGACACGAGGGTCTTCGATGTCGATAGGGTTGTGCAAGAGACGTACGACTTGGCAGAGATCGAACCCGCAGACGTCACAGAGCCTGCCACTGAAGCTACCCCCGAAGTTCACGAAGTGCCAGAACCAGTGGCGCCAACCGAGACCGTCAGCTGCAAATTGGAGATGGACTTCGGCAACGATCAGCGGCTGAATAGCTCCCATGGCATTTCTTCCGAAAGCATGATGGACCTCGACCCGGTGGACACTCCACAGGCTATGCATCAAGACCTGCAACAGGCTCAGTGGCCCGTCACTAGCAACATGACACAGACTACTATGGCTGCCGACAACGGCATGGGTGCTTTTGGAGGCTACAACCCTGGCATGGCGCACATGTCTACTGATTTCTCCCAGCCTGTAGCCCATGGTTTCCAGTCCAATTGGTCCAACGCAGGTTTTGTATCGACGCCGGATTTAGTTGCTTTCCAGCAGCAGAACTCGTACATGAACTATGGTACACCGAAGGAAGTCGTGCAGGTCCCGACATCGCAGTACGCCAACTTTGGACAATACCCAAGGCAGAGCGTACCACCCAATTTCATGCATCACCCTAGCACACCAACCTCCTCTCGTCGGTTCGTTCCAAAGCTGATCAACATTGCGAGTTCGAACCACCGTGCGTCAACATCCCATATGTCCGAACAGCCTCCACCACCGCCGCCGAAGGATGAGCACACCAACCGCTTCTCCAGAATGATCATGCGGCGGCGTCCGAGTAACATCTCCCAACACACAGTCGTCTCCCAACGAGACATCGGATGGAACGACGAGCTCAACTGGGGTTAACTATACCCTCAACCCTGTGTTAGACGAGCACATTACTCTCTGTCGGCTGGCTCCGGCATTCTACACACACACCCTCCTTTACAAAATAACCCAAAAAACTCACTGAGAAAGTGATTCCGAACCTCGCCTTCCGCGAAACCAGGCCGGCGATTCAAACAGTGATCGTCCATCCTGGCGCGTCAGACGAGCACAGTGTCACCTCCACGGTTCTCCATTGTTTTTCCTTTTTATACCTCCCATGTTCAATCATGTCTTTCCTTGTTTTAACAGCGACGGAATGTAGGTATACCCATAATGTACTCTGACTATTGATTGATTGATTGAATGTTGGCGACGTCAGATCTCCGCAGCTTCGGCGAACGCCCAAAGGGCTACTATCGTAGTGTTTTTTGGAATAATAATACATACCCCCTCTACATGCGTACACTGTTATAGAAGTATTAATGTTGCTTTGGTATGTTACTTTATGAATGAGACGTACAGCCGACTTCGCACCTGTGCATCGGCATGTGCGCGTGACCTCGCTTTCGTTCGCGCTAAAAATCTCTCCGCATCAGACATCGTCGTCATCGTGCACATCCGACGCCCGGTGCTGCAATAATAGCCGGTTACAAAATATTACTTCCCGCACCTACCTCGCAAGGAAACCTCTTCAGTCTCGAACGTTTTGGGTTGATAAGCTGCTAAGGGTCAGTGCGGCCCTACTCTTAACACGAACACCAGGCTGAAACAACACATATCTTTCGTCCATCTACTTAGTTGTATCCAGTTGAAGCCCACAGTTGTATTAAAAGAGCCTGGAAGAGCTATCAGGGTTGCAATACAACAAAGAAGACATTGCCGAATTGAGCTCGGCACAATGGCGCTCTCCAATACCAACCAAGTTGCCATCATTCTTACCGTCTTCTTTCTTCCCATCCTCACATACATGTACTTTACTCAGGGTTCCAAGAAAAGCTCGGCTGGACCGCCCCTGCCTCCAACTGAGATCACGAAATTATTCATTCATCCGATTAAATCTTGTCATGGATTGACAGTCAATTCGGCGCGGTTGTTGCCCACGGGACTAGATCTAGGTGCGCTTCTTTGTCATCTTGTTTCACGATTCCTTCGAGTGTGTAGTTTAAGGGGACCCCAGCTAACGTGACCAGACCGCCATTGGATGTGGGTTAGCTACCCCGAATACGAATTCCAAACCAGTATGTAGTAGCTACGCTTCCCATCACCCAATACCGATCTGCTAACCCTCCCCCAGTCCGTCAAAACTCCAAAATGACGCTCATCCGCCCGACCTACGATGAGAAAACCGACATACTCACAGTAACCGCGCCCGCATCAAACGCCATCGACCAAAAGCTGCATTTCTCTATCCCCGCCCACCCTTCGCAAGACTGGCTCGCCAAAAACAGCAAACTCGTAGATGCAAACATCTGGGGTAGAGAGACACCCGCGCACGCATACTCTACTGACATAACCGGCCCTTTCAACGACTTCTTCAGCAAGGACGTCAGACTAGTCTACAAGTCGCCTGTATTCGATGAACCGCGGCCATTGGCGTCAAACGGTGCGGAAAATATTCTTGGAAGAGCTGCGTCGACGTGTTTCCCGGATATGATGCCCGTTCTTGTTGGGTGCGAGTCTAGCATCGATGAGTTGAACTCGCGCGTCAGCGCTGTAGACGACATTGCCATTGATGTGAGGCGTTTCCGTCTGAATATCTTGGTCAAAGGGAACGAGCCATGGGACGAAGATCGCTGGAAGACGCTGCGCATCTTGCCGAAGCCGGGATCTAAGAATGCAACGCAGACGTTTACGCTCGATGTCACGCAGCGGTGTGCGCGGTGCCAGGTGCCGAATGTGGATCCAGAGACGGCAGAGAAGCATAAGAGACAGCCGTGGGATACACTGATGAAATATCGGAGGGTGGACGAGGGTATTACGTATAAGCCATGTTTTGGGATGTTGTGTGCGCCGCGTGGAGAGGGTGGCTTGCTGGAGGTGGGGATGAAAGTCGAAGTGCTGGAAGTGACGGATCAGCATCGGTATATTCCTGGATTCTAGGTGGTAATTATAGGTGAAGTAGACAATACAGCCGCAGGACAAAACTGAGTGCTTTCGGCCTTCGTATTGCATATCCTGGAGTAACGCATGGGATAATCAGACTTGCAGCTGCGAGATGGAAGTCTTAAAACCTTTGGCCTTTGCATTACCCGTCCTGGTGTGACACACGGCACTTGGACTTTTCGCTTCCGCCTCCGGCCAAGTGCAAGGGTTCCCTTCACCCCTTTCCAGATGTCAGCCACATGTCCCTTAAACTGCTGCTTGGTAGTAGCCTCCTCAGCGGCAGTTTCCAGCGGCAGTCTGCTCAGCGACAGATCTCAGCGAGGGTTTAATCATCAGTGTCTTCCTCACGCTCATACTCGTCGCCCATTCTACCAGCTATATGTCTAGCATCATGCCTAATTACCCTCCTTTGTGCAACTCTGTTATCTTCCTCGAGACCACTGACAATGAACATCACCCGCAATCTTTTGCAGTACGGGGTCAGTGCGCCGCGGTACTGTTCGTGAAAGTCTTCGCTAAATGCGTACCTCACTCAGGACATGTGACACGTACGAAGTCCATCTAAGCTATAGCTATACACATACATAAGCCTTCGAGCTTTAAAACTATCTGCTAAGCTCATTGCTCCACTGCGTCAAAAGTTTCCAAGTGCATCAGCAAGTTCCGTCTCTACTCTTCTTGCAATTGATTTCGCAAGATATATTCTCATATGGGCGGTCTCGAGATCCCCGGTGAGAACTCCAGTCCAACGTCGTTCGAAGCAGTCTCCATCGGCATTCATAACGCTGGGCTGTATGCTAACGCCTCCCAGTAAATGTTCCACACCTAAACTCGCAGGATATTCTCGTATAACGTCCGTTGCCAATTAAGGCGCAGCAGCGCATAGAGACAATTGTTGTTCATCTGGCGGATCAGATTGTGATGATCCCCGAGTGACACAAGAAAGTCTACCACAAGTCGTCTTTTCCGCGCGACCACCAGGAGAAAAGAACACCTCTCAACCCGATGTAGTCATGGCGACACTATCTAACCTGAATTCTTCCCTGCGTCGTTCACCCTATCAACAGTATTAGAATGAGCATTGTGGACCTTTCGGTTTATCTAGATCAGTGGTCTGCTGTTGACGGCGTCTGTATTGAAGATCTTCGTCGTGTGGAGATTCTAACCAAGGTCGAGTCCGCACCATACACAGAGAGGAGTAAAACAGGAGGCACTAGAACCCAGTACCTAGCACACAGTGGACGGCGTCTGTATATAATCGCTGTTGTTCTCGTAGCGCGTTGAAATGCGACTTTACAAGATGTGAGTCCAAATCGGAGATACTACTCGGTAATCCGAATTTTCTTGTATAGTTGTCTGCGTTATGGTATTCGCGTATCACACTAACGGTGGTTCATGGCTACCTTATGTGGCAGGGTTGTCAATTAGATTGCTGATTAAAGCGCGTGAATGTTTAGGAACAGTGCGTTTATCTAAGATGATTTGAGCATATGGAACAGAACTTCTAGCTTTAACGCTCGACAGATCGATATTTCGATTAAGTAGTGAGAGATGAGACTGGATGAGAAGTGGCGTCTAGTGGAAGGAAGTACTACGCAGTAAAAGAAGGCGCGGGCCAGAGGAGAGCTGGTAGTATTATTGAAACGGAAAGTCGCCGTTTGGAAGGAGGGAAATACAAATACCACCCCCAACAACAAACCGACTACTCACCACCCATCTTCTTCTACAATGTCTAGTCACCTTCCACCTCACTGTTAAAGACAGAGAGACTAAGACAGCACGCTACAGAATAACTAAAGTGATGTCAAAATGCCTTTTGAAGTAATACAGCAGTGATCTGATTTTCATTCATTCATCTGAGTTCCAGATCCATCATAAATTGCCATGCGACGACGATAACAAGTCGTATCCTGAGGCCCCAAAAGACAAGACTTCGCGACCTTTCGGTACACGATAAATCCTGAGGCATCCGAAAGCTTGTGCAATACGAGCGCCCATGATTCAAAAACCGCTACTGTGTCCGTGCACTCAACGCCCGGATTCAGTCAACGCCCCGCTGAACGCAAACCACCCCAAATTTCAACACGCCATAACGCCACTAATATGAGCTCAATTGAGGCTGCAATTAAAGAAATAGAATTGCTAAGGTTAGAAGAATCTTTCTCTTATACTAAGATCGCTAGCAAGCATGGCGTTGATCGAAGTACGCTGTCGCGAAGGCACTAAGCGATTCAAACGACGCGTGCAACTGCGGGGTTTAACCGATGGAAACTCAGTCCCTAATAAGAGCAGGAGCTTGTACAATACATTAAAGGGCTTACAGCGCGTCACTTGCCACCTACAAGAGAGATGATACGAAATTTCGCGTCAACAATAGCCAAGGAGCCAGTGAGCGAGAGCTGGGTTACTCGCTTCATCAACCGACACAACATCTATCTGATCTCTTGATGGGCAGCTGGTATGGACAGCAATCGCCACTAAGCCGACTTAGGGGATAAATACAGCCTGTATTTTGATCTCCTGGGTGCCAAAATCAAGGAATATGACATCGAGCCTCGTCACACGTATAATATGGATGAAAAAGGCTTCTTAATTGGTATCACTAGCCGATCAAAACGAGTGTTCAGCAGACAAATGTGGGAGAATAAGGAGGTTATAGCATCTCTCCAAGATGGCTCTTGTGAATGGATTACCCTCCTAGCGTGTGTTTGCGCTGATGGATCAGCCTTGCCGCTAAGCCTTATCTATCAGGCTACCAACAAGGCTATACAATTAAGCTGGGTAGAGGATATTAAGGCAGGAGAGCACTTAGTACACATTTCCTTGTCGCCTTCAGGCTGGACAAACAACGATATCGGCCTTGCCTGGCTTGAACAGGTGTTTGATCGCTACACCAAGGCAAAAGCTTGACGGTCTTACCGGTTACTCATCCTTGATGGCCATAGATCTCACGTTACTATGGATTTTATCGACTATTGCGACCGTAACAGGATACTCCTAGCCATCTTCCCCCCTCATTCAACCCACACGCTTCAGCCACTTGATGTGGTTCTATTTAAGCCTCTATCAACTGCGTACTCAAAGGAGCTATTAGATCACCTCCACCAGAGCTAGGGACTCCTCCCTATTAAGAAAGGGGACTTCTTCCCTCTATTCTAGGAGGCCTGGACGAGCTCTTTTAAGGAGGAGACGATACTTAAGTCTTTTGAAGCAATAGGCATATCACCATTCAACCTAGAGGTTATACTCAAAAGGTTCACCAACACTACCCTAGATGAGCAGGAATCGCGAGAGAGCTCTACGTCAGTACTTAGCGGATCTAACTGGCGTAAACTAGACCGCCTTGTACGATCCGCAGTAGAAGATCAGAGTAGTAAGGACGCGCAGAAGCTTAGCCGCTCACTCTACCACATCTTAGTTCAAAATGAGTTACTTCACTATGAGATTGCTGGGTTAAGAGAGGCTCTTACTACGAAAAAGAAGCATAAGAAGAAGGGAAAACCTCTAGATCTGCAACAACGTCAAGAGTACTATGGGGGGGCGGTTTTCTGGTCACCAAGGAAGGTTAGGGAGGCTCGCGTACGTCAGTCTGTGAAGGAGTAAGAGGAGAAGGAGCAGAAGCTTCAAAAAGCTGAGAAGGCTGAGTTGAAGAAGGCAGCTAAGCTATGCAAGGAGAAAATTGCAGAGGAGAAGCGTGTGGCGAGGGAGGCAGCTAAGGTAGCTAAGGAGAAGGAGAAGGCTGAGAAGGCAGCAGAGCGTGCTCGCTAGAGAGAAGCTTGCGACGATGCAAAAGCTCTACAATCTACCCAAAAGGGTAAGAGAAAGGCCTCGCAGCTATCTATATAGAGCAACAAGCGTTAGAAACGCGTAGTTAATACTATAACTACTTAGGAGGCTTCAGGTGCCGTATCAGCAGCTCCACCCAAGACCACGCGGTATGGCTACAACGTTAAGCTTCCAAGTAAATATAAGTAGCACAGGTGAATCGCAAGCATTAAAATAGTACTCTACTACAAAATCTCGTAATAATAGCGATTTTGTGTGGCTCTGCAGCCTTATTTTAGTTAAGCTGCTATGGTGTTCAGCGGGGCGTTGACTGAATCCGGGCGTTGAGTGCACGGACACAGTACACTACTGCACGTCATGCACCCGGATCTGCAGGAACGCGTGGGTAGCGTGGGGTTCCGGGGTTCCCCATGCACATGCGCAACATCAACGTCGCAACCTCACACACAAGCCCAACACAACACAACACAACACACCGGAAACATGATTCTGAAGCTTGATTTGTACACAGCCTACCGCACCCAATTCGCAAGATACGTGACTCCGGTTCACCCGCAAACAAACAAATAAGCATGCATAAAGCCCGAGGTATCCAGTATGCCTGCCCGGGGTATCACAAAGGAAATAAAACAGGGTATGAGGAAAGACGAGAAGGCCACCTGTCGCATGGATTTCGGTTAGACAAAAGAGAGTCCGTCAACGCCGTCGTCTTGGTGGTGGGTAATGATGGGGAACAATGACGGGGGACAAAAGACAGGTGGGTTGATTACGTGAGGGAAAAAGACAACTGTGTAGTCTGGTCGCTGAACGAGTCTTGAAGGTCGCAAACAGCGTACTTTACCGGGCATAGTACGGCATCGTCGGTGAAGCGCGAGCGTAACCGCGAAAGCGAGCCAGATGATGTGAAGTCAATTATGTTCGTCGGAAACGATGAGTATCGTGGGGAACCGGAGCCAGAAACTGGGTATGTTGTACAGGGAAAGGGTAACGCCGCCGCCGCCACTCTCGGCTAGAGATACTGATAGACGGCCAGTGAGAGTGGCAGGAAGAAGACGCGACCTTAGGCCTTGGTGCCCGGGGGGGTCTTCTTGCCTGGAGTTGTCTTGGCCACGCCGCCCTTCTTGTTGGTGCGCGAGGCGCTGGCCTTCTTCGGAGACCTGCTGGCCTTCTTGGGAGTCCGGCCAGCATTCTTGGGAGTCTTGCTGATGTCGAACGGGTTGCCCTCGGCATCGAGCTGCGGAAGGAACTCGATAGACGGAACCTGGTCGCAGTCCTCCTTCTCGAGCATGTCCTTGATGACGTTGACGACATACTCGACTTCAGGCTTGGACTTGTTCTCGCCCAGGAAGTCATTGAGCTCGCGGAGCACGTTGACGGGGGCTTCGAAGTGTCGGTTATCTCCAGGAGCGACCACGGCCGCGGCCTCCTCCTCGCTCATACCCGAGGCAACCTTGCGCGAGTAGGTATTGAGACGCTGCTCCTCGCTCTTCTTCAATGCGACCGTGTACTTGGTTCCCGGGAACTGGTCTTGGATGATGGAGAACTGGCGGAGGACGAGGGTGATCTTGCGCGTCTGCCAAAGCTTCTGGTTGTAGGTGGCACGCTGGTAGTGCTTGCGGCAGAAGAGAGGCCAATCGGTGATGAGGCGGGTGCAGGCTTTGTTCCTACCAAAATGGTCCGAGATCACCTTGCGCGACAGATCCATGGTGGTCTGGCCAGTTCGGCACTCCTCGAACTCGTCGTTCATGCACTTGAACGACTCTCCAACAGCGCCGTTGTTCTCAACATCTCCGTCGGTCTTCAACTCCACATCTCCAGTGGACGGCGCGGGCGAGGCGGGCGGGTCCAGGGCGAGGTCTTCCATGCCGACGTCGTCGGCCGGGGTGGCTGGAGCGGTAGCCGGAGCGGGAGTCGAAGCAGTCGGAGCCAGTGCCGGAGCAGAAGCAGGCGGAGGGGAGGGAAGACCTTTGACGTCAGAGGCCGCCGATGGGTTGAGGATGAGGGACAAACTCATGGCCGGGTGTGCGTTGTCGGGGTTGTCAGTGGCCGCGACCTCGGGGGCGGGGGCGGGCGTGAAAGCAATGGCGGCTTCGGCGGGGGCAGACATGGTGTGCGTCGGCTGGCAGGTGGAGGGGTAGAAGATAAGAGAGCAGTATACCTTGAGGTAGTGGAAAGGTTGC
The DNA here is from genome assembly GCA_014281115.1 of Laburnicola sp. R22_1. Taxonomy (NCBI): domain Eukaryota; kingdom Fungi; phylum Ascomycota; class Dothideomycetes; order Pleosporales; family Didymosphaeriaceae; genus Laburnicola; species Laburnicola sp. R22_1. Next base: position 1,370,514 of record JACONQ010000017.1, read on the forward strand.
TGGTTGAAAATGTGGCTCAGGAGACTGCGGGGGTTGAGGATCTGAGGGAATCTCGAGGCAGGTGGGCGGACGGGTATCTTATAGGCTGCAATGTGCAGAGGCTCCAAACGGCGCCAAGGCGAGCTTCGCCGTGGTGATGCTGGCGGGGCTGCGGTGAAGGTTCGCTGTTTGAGAGCGTCTGACCACTCCGTGGTGAAGACGGGGGAGTAGGCAGCCCGCACGACACGGCCCTTATTCACGCACGTCGAACAATGGTGGCCCCACACAGCTTGGGACCGGGTGACGATGTAGTTGCCTGACATAGTGCGCAGGTTGGGCGGTCTTGAGGCCCATGAGAGCCGCACAATGCCTTTGGATTCGCTACACGGTGCCGCCAAGCATGGAGTTTGCGGTGAAGCTCTGGAAGCTCTGTCCAGAGGACGGCTCACCTGGGTATTGTGCCACCGACAACCCTGCCCGCTCAAATGACAACAATCCTAGCGCCGCTCTCGTGCTCTACTCCAGAGGGGCGTTGCGGGGAAGCTGAAGGCGCTGTCAAATCCGTGCCAGTCACAGCCGCACTTGTTTCGCCAGCAGTCGAATGCAGCGGCCCTGCCGCATGCAATGCCACTTGAGCCTTGGTTGAATGGCGTGTTGTGTTTGAACAAGCACACTATTGGCTTACAATGTATGTGATTGACGTGGAGGCACAACCTGGACTAATGCACGATGCTCACCTGTGGATGATTGAAGGAATGGATGTATATGCGAACGGGAGACTGGTGGAGGATGAATTGAAGCGTGGCCAAAACGTTAGTCGGCGACAAAGAGCAGCTGACGCGCTCTGCGCTCTGTGCCGAGTTCAAAGCTTTTCTCGTGACATGCTGAACGGGCCGCAGAGCTTTGAATCACTGTAAACAGCCATCGATTTTGCCACATCATCTCGAAAAATTGCATGAGCGGCTCTCACAGCGTCAGTCAGCTTGTAGGCAATCATTTAAGGGGCAAACATACCAGTTAGGTTGCTGTCTGCGCTCTAGACTACGCACGCTTCCAAAGTATAAGCCCAACACAGTGTTGAGTCCAGGAATTGCCGTAGATGCCGCGTGAGCTCCATTGATAGGTCGTGCCGTGTTGTGAATTGTACAATCTGATTCGCAGGAGTCCAGGATTTTGTGTACAATAAGACGTCGATTCGTTACGAAAGCTGTATTGTGGGTCCGCTTGTCTGGAAGCGGCGCACAAGTCCCGTATCATACATGTAAAGCTCCGTATCGCATTAGCAACTTCCAAGAAGGGAGACAACGAGAATCTACATGAGTCTGGCTAAGACAACTCGCAGCGGCTAGGGTGCCGTGACAAGGACTGCAGACAACTTTGTGTATTGGAGGTATGATATATTCGAAAGTAGCGAAGCAGGAGATGAACCATGTGGAGAAGTTTTCATGGGGTGATGCATCAGTCCAGTCCACAAAACATTTGAACGAACCAAGGGGCATACAGCAAGTAAAACATTGTAAATCAAACCGGGATCCGAAGCTATTCGGAAAGCCGTGGTACACATGATGCGCTAAGACCAAGATTTTGATGAGCATCTGGCCATAGTACCTGTCTTTGGGCGATACGGTCGGACTCGAGATTGGGCCAGGTGGAGGATCTCCCATTGAAGGCCCTTACACAAGGGCCTAATGCGAATGTTTCACTTATACAACTCTCAGAGACATTGGGATATTCCTTCTGGTGCTGTTTGGCAGAAGGTATTGCTCTCATGCTGTTGTCGCGCCCCATCGTTCTTCCTGGTTCGTGCGTAGTGCTTCGTGTCGTCATCTGGTCTTCTTCTTCCCCCGATCCGCGTGGATACAAACACACTATTTCTTTCCATAGATGCTTTTTTCATCAAAGATAGACAATGCTTAGCAGCATCATGAGCTCGGAAATCATCATCCAGATGGGGTGAGTGCAAGAAGATGTCCTGGACGATGGCGCACGAAGTTCATTCGCTCGGGCGGCATCTCCGGCGGTCCCACCACGTGACGCCCAACAGCCCTAAATAACCCTAAGTCAATTTCGGATAGTGCGGATCCTGCCCCCCTTCGTTGGCGATCCTCTCCATCCTTCGAGCCTCAAGAATTCATCGAGCAAAATCGTCACCTCTAAACCTCTAGCGTATCAGTGAACTTTGTCCTATACATATGTAGCGTCTCTCACACTCCTTTTGCGTGCTCCAAACCCAGCCCTAACCAGACTTACAAGCTTACCGGCCATAAGCCAGGCGCTATTCACCATCATACCAATTAGGCGATTGAACACAAGTAGCTTTCACACAAAAATAATTACGGGGATAGAATATCTGCTTTTTTCAAACAGGACTCGAGGCTGTGCCCCATCGTAGGCTGCCTGTGTCACACTTCTATGGTACAATGCGATGGAGGGCATGTGATCCTTGGTTTCGACAAACGGGAGTGTGCAGTCAAACGGAGATGGTAAGATCTCCAAACCGAATGACTGGATACGTCGGATCCTTTTTCCAGTCGACACAGACGGAAAAGTTCAAACCGAGCTGCGCAAGGTGCCCCAGCGAGCCTTGTTTGACCCTCAAGTCAACTACGAACAGGCTCAGGCTGTCAATTCAGTATGTGTAAATGAGTATGGATGTCTCCCATACCTTGTCTCCGGCCCGCCTGGGACAGGCAAGACGAAAACCATGGTCGAAATGGCAATCAATGCAGCTTCTGAACAGCTACATAACGGATCACATCCTGATATGCGCCCCCTCAGAGTCTGCCGCTGATATGCTGGCTCTTCGTTTGAAGCATTACCTGAATACATCCCAGCTGCTATGTCTCAATGGCCCCTGGCGTGCCAATTATGAAGTCCCTCAAGAGCTCAAGCAGTACACTTATATGGATATGGAAACCGACATGTTCACGTTGCCTCCATTCAAGCAGTTCATGGCCTACAACGTGGTCGTCACGTCTTCTAGAGATGCAGCAATTCTTGTAAAGGCGCGGCTGACCAACGCTGACTTGTGGACACTCGAAAAGAACATGTTGGAAGCTTTCAATCCGGAAGTACCAAAACCACTGCCCAAGCTGCATTGGGGCGCTCTTCTGCTGGACGAAGGGGCCCAACTAACCGAGCTTGACGCCCTGTCCGCCATTATCACGGTGTGTCGTAAGTGTTTACACCTCCCACATCCATCTTGTATACTGACTGACTTTTCGCAGCGCCTTCAGAATACCCAGCCAGCATGGCCCAACGGCGCTTTGTAATAGCCGGAGACGAGAAACAGCTCGGTCCCAAGACCGCCTCTCGCGACCCTCAATTCTCCATGTCACTCTTCACTCGACTGTTCGACCGCTCCCTTTACAAGAACCACCCTTTATCCCGCACAAACGTCAAGCCCTCCACAGGCCCACCCGTCTTCCAAAAAAACAAAAAAGCTCCCAATCCTCTACCCCGCCTTCACAAACTTCATCCGAAACTATCGCTCCCACCCCTCCATCCTGTCTGTCCTTAGCACCCTCTTCTACAACGACACCCTGATCCCCTCATCCCCCACTCCCAACACCCCCCTCTAAACCTCCACCCTCTGGCAAGGCCGCAAATGGCCCGTCCTCTTCATCCCGCACCACCACCTCGACGAAATCGAACGCGACGGCGGCGGCGTGTACAACGTCCAAGAAGCCCGTCTAGCCTGCGACACCGCCGCCCACCTTATCCTCCACGACAAAGTCGCCCAACCCGACGTCTGCATCATCAGCCCCTTCGCCGCACAAGTCAAGCGCCTCCGCTTGCTGATGCGATCTCCCGCGTACGGCTACTGGGACGTCAACATCGGCCCGCTCGAAGCCTTTCAGGGGCTTGAGAAGCGCGTAGTCATCGTTTCTACGACGCGGGCGCGCGAGCGCTTCCTTGCTGAGGATGCAAAGCGTGGGTTGGGGCTTGCGCATTAGCCGCGGAAGATGAATATTGCGCTTACGAGGGCGAAGGAGGCGCTGGTTGTGTTGGGGAATGTACGGGTTTTGGAGGTGGATGAGCATTGGAGGGAATGGGTGGCATTTTGTTGGCGGAATGGGTTTGTTAGGGGTGGAAAGAGTGATGTGCCGGGGTTTTGGTCGGAGAGGGTGGGCGTGTTGGAGAAGGCGTTGTTGGTGGGGGAGAGTATGCCTGTGGATGGGGAGGTGGGACGCGTTTTGGGGGCGGCTGATGTGAGGGATGGTGTTGATGGAAGTTATGAGGCTTGGATTGAGAGTTTGAGGGAGGCTATGGATGAAGAAGAAACAGAGGATGTGGACGGAGAGGACGGAGATGGTGGAGAAGAGGTTGAGGATGGAGACGCCAGCCTTGGCCACGAGGAGCTTTAAGGTGACGACGACTATGGAGACAAAGACGGAGACGGAGACGTCAGCCTAGGTCCCACGGAGCTGAAGGCATAGCGCGCACAAATTCGAACACACGAATTATTACCGAGGACGGCCAAAAAAAAAGTATAAACAAATCCCAGTAGGGCATTTTTCATATCTACTACGGAAGACTTCCAAACAGCAAGCCACCCGGGGATCCTCGCAACTACTAGATCCCTTCTCACCTCACCTCAGCCAAAGCCGTAAATACCAAGACCCAAAGATCAAGCTGCCGTGCTCTTCGCACATAAGCAAAGTATAAATCACCCAGTAAAACGCCAAAGCGCCTAATTCCCTGATGTGAAAGCCACCTTCATGAAGTGCACGCAGAAGGAACTCCATAGACGCCTCCAACTAGCTTTCTAGAAACCCGCGCAGCGCACTCTCGACTTGATGATCGTCGATGTCGATGGGTTGCTCGTGGGTGCCTTGACCCCGCTGCTGTTGTGCAGAGGGACCCGGCTGGCCCTGGCCCTGGCCCTTTGCCGTCCACCGTCCTTGTGTCTCACCGCCACGCTGCTGGCCCATTAGAAGATGGCTACCCACACTTCCCGGCACCGGAGCATCTTTCTGCGGCGGGACTGGGTTTGGCCGCTGTACAGCCCCACGCATACCCTGCACATTCTGACCCTGGTCTGGCTGGTACATAGTCGGCGGCCGTCCAAGAACTGCGGGAGGGACACCGCCAGCTTGCATCATCGCCTTCTCTTTGTCTTTCTTCTTCTGCTGAACCAGGGTACCCTTCACGCCACGTAGATACTTCATAGCAGCTTCAACAAGTTCCTTCTTCTCAGGCGAATTCTTAAGAGCTTGCAGCATTTCGCGGACCTGCGTCTCAGATTTAATGTGTGGACACGTTCGCCCGTGGCCAAAGTGCGCAAGCCCACAGAGACCACAGTGCTCAACGCCAGCGGCTTTAAGTTCACATGCGCCGCACGGATGCTGCTTGTGACAAGCAGGGCACATGACAAGGTTGTGCTGACCAAAGGCAGGTTCGATCGGCGAGCGGATGGGGAGGCGAGCGCGTTCGAACGGTCGAACTGAGTCTTGATTAGTCGCTGAATCAAGATCGACTAAGGCTGAGGGGGCCGGACGCTCGCGAATCTTAAAGCGTCCAGGGGTGCCCTTTCCATATGAGATAGGAGGAGCCACAGGACGGCTATCAGATTTGCGTTTCCTAGGCACCACCGAAACGCCCAGTGTTATGCCAGGAAACTTGGAGGGGGACTTGGAGGACTTTGAAGAAAGTTTGGACACACCTGCGCCGTTTTGTTTGTACAGCGACTTGTTTACTATAGTGCTCGTGCTTCGTCGTCGACCGTCTCCTACCTTCTCTTCGTCGACCAGAGAGTCAGGCTCAGCACTATGCTGATCTTCGGATTCTTCGGATTCGGATTCGGCTTGGAAATCGGTGTCGTCTTCAGACCGATCCTTTTTCTTCTTGGTCTTCTTATCGACCTTGAGAGACTTGAGAGACTTGACCGGTGAAACGGGGGCGCTGTCAAGACCTTCAGCAGCATCCTTTGCCTCTTCAGTCGCATAATCTACGTTCTGATCTGATTAGCATGTATCTCTGGGTGTAGTTCAATAACACGTACCATCCTGGCTCGCTTTCCACGACCTAGAGCCTCGGCTCGCGCGAGTGCCTGAGCTGCCGCAAGCTCTTGACGCTCCTTGAGGATCTTGTCCCATACGCCAGGATCTGGAGGGGCAATCTCTTCTTCTGCCGTGTCCAGTGTCTCCGCGAGAGCGCCTTGATCATTTGCCCAAACACGAGCAACACTAAACTGAGACTCGGCCGTATCATCACCGCTTGGCTTAGTGTTCTCAATTTGGCTGCGGTCGAGAAGTTTGTCGATAGAGGCGTCGTCGTACCGGATATCGTGATCTGCATTATCATCTTTGAACAATTCAGCAGCTCCGTATTTGAGAATGGACTCCACATCCTTGTCCTCAATGTCTTCGGCGTCCATTTGCTCCACCACCACATGGTCCAGAGCCATCTTCTTTCGGCCCATCTGTACGATCTTCTCTTCGACACTGGCTCGTGTCATAAGCTGGAAACACAGCACTTTTTTCTTCTGGCCGATACGGTGCGCTCTGGATATAGCTTGAAGGTCCTGGTGAGGGTTGAAATCAGGATCGAGGATGATAACCGTGTCCGCTGTCGCGAGGTTGATACCAACGCCACCCGCTCGTGTCGAGAGTAGAAAAGCGAAGAGGGGCGAGTCTGGAGCATTGAATTGGTCGATGCGTTTTTGTTTCTCCAAAGAGCCCATTGTACCGTCCAGACGCTGATAGGCCATCTGCATACCATCCATGAAGTCCTCAATGATGCTAAGCATATCCAAGAACTGACTGAAGATAAGCACCCGGTGGCCGCGTTCTTTGAGTTTTGGCAGTAGGAGCTCCAGAAGATGAAGCTTAGCCGAAGCCTCGACCAAATTGCGGTGAGACATGGCTGCGATGTCGGTGCGCTCTTCGATCTCGCGGCTGTATACAAATGGATGACACAAGCATTTCCGAAGCTGCATCAGTATGTTGCTGAGATTCGCCCGTTCCTGGGTCTTAAGATTGCCGGTCGTGAAGAGAGCTTTCAGAAGCTCCGGATTCCTCGCAAGAATAGATTTGTAGACGTTCTTTTGTAAAACACTCATGGATACTGGGACAATAATCTGGCCCAACGGAGGCAAGAACGTCAAGACCTGTGCTTTTGTGCGCCGAAGGATAAAGGGTCGAATCTGGTCGTGAAGCTCTCGTACATTATCCGAGGTCATCTCCGCGTATTTTTCTTCGAGCTCTGCTGCATTAATGGTCTCATCCAAGAACTGAAGCAAATTGAACAGTTCCCTAGCGTTATTCTGAAGCGGGGTTCCAGTCAGGAGTAGTCTAAATGGTGCTTTCACAGCAGTAAGCGCGCCGTAGATCTGACTCTTGTCGTTCTTGAGGCGCTGTCCTTCATCGACGATGAGACCAGCCCAACTGATCCCTCTGAAGAGCCTCCTGCAACTGTCATCTGTGGTCGCTTCGTATGACGTTACAACTATATGTGCCCGCAGGTCCTTCGAGCCTTCCGGGAACAGTTCGTATTTCTTTGCCATTTCGCGGGCAGCTGCGGAGCCGAAGAAAGTGACGACGCGCAAGGATGGTACCCATTGTTTGATCTCTCTCCGCCAGTTCGCGCAGGTGGAGTTTGGAACCACGATCAGGAACGGGAAACAGCTATGCTCCTCGATGAGGGTAGCTATGAAAGCGATGACCTGGATTGTCTTGCCGAGACCCATTTCGTCGGCAAGAATACCGTTCTTTTGACTGTACCATTGGTAGTATAGCCAATTGAGACCGTCGATCTGGTACTTCATGAGTTCTCCTCCAACTAGGTTGTCCGGCTGCTTCTGCTTTTCTAACTTGGCGAACGGCGCGCTGCGCACTTTTTCCAAACGGCCTTTCAAAGGACCTTGTTTTGGATATCGAATGTATCGACCTTGGACCCAGTCATCGTATGCTGTGACAAAGTCTAACCATCTGTCGCCATCCTCGGAAGTTGGAACTTTCTCCCACACCGCATCCTCGTAACCCAGGCCTTTGTACTTGATAAGAGCTTTTTCAACCTCTTTTATCCGCGCTTTGTCAATCTCCTCGCTACGCACGTCCACGTAGCTGGTGTATTTGATGTCTAAGACAATGTCAATGCGCAAATACTCTTCCGGGATTGCATCCTCGGTGCGCATCTTCGGTCCGTCTTCGCGCTTGAAGAAAGCTTTTCGCATAGCAGGAGCCGTGATACCCCATGTCCATGCGCCGGAAAACCATGCTGCCCGGAAATACGACTGTCCCTCCCATTTGATCAAGTATTGTTTGTCGTCCTCATTGACTTGGTCACATGAATCACCGGGGCGGTACGTTTCAACGTCTGATGGTCGCCATGCGATAAGACCTCCGACTTTCTGGTCTATCGTGTCGTCGCATTCCTTACACATCCACATTTTTGAGTACTCTGTGAATCGCTCGTCGGCGGTTTCCTCCTCATCACGCGATATATCCATGGCGTAGGGCGAAAGGGGAGGTAGATGATGATAATGCCAAGCCCGCGAGCAGCGTGTGCATCGAAACAGGACATTGTGAACGTTGTTGACAAGGTTGCTAGGGACATCGACGACAGGGTCCAGTCCGCCGTTCTCATCTCGATCCTTTTGCTCGAGGACGGTGGTTTTGCGGCGTCGGAAGGGTTGACAAGCGGGGCCAGTATGGTGACAATCCTGGCACATGGAGAGATCCGGTGCAGTGGAGTCTTTCTTCTTGTAAACATTGATGCATCGCCGGCATTGCAGCACGTAGACGTCATCATCAACTTTGGTGATAAGATGCTCCCGAGTAGCACGGTTTCCTAGGCAATTCTTGTGGTAGGCTAACGAGCAACCTTGACAGTAGATGAGCGGCGCAACATTTGGCCCGTTTGAGCATACTTCGCACCCCTCGACATGTCGAGACCTGAACAAGTTGGTACGAGGCAGAGTCTCGAAAGTCTCCTTCGCATTGATGATTTTTACGGCGCTTGCCTTCGGCTCGGAATCAGATCGGTAGATATCATGCATCTCGGCTTCTTGCATGTTATTTTGCGCGCGAGTGGCTCTGTCGGACTGTCTCGTACCGGCACGAGGCACTTTTTCGGCTTTTGGGGCCTTCGGAGGTCGCCCTGGGCCGCGTTTACGCTTACGCGGCAGGAGATCTGACCGAAAGATATCCGATCTGCTAGAGTTGTCGTCCTCATCGTCATCTTCCTCATCGTCTTCATCCTCTTCGTCCTCATATTCCTGCACGACCGCATGGCTTCTGCTAGAGCGGCGCGTAGGTTCTTGGGGTGGCTTGCGCCGGCGACGGCGTTGCGTGGTGGACGCATCGCTATCACTCGAGGACGAATCTTTTGTGGTACCCCGACGCGTAGAGCTGCCAGTGCCGCTACCCCTCAGAGAGCTGAGACGCTTCTGGCGGGGCTTTCGCGAGACAATCTCATCGTCGGAGGAAAGATCAAGACCTTCGACGCTGATGAAGCCTTCGTTCTTGGCTTTAGGTGCTCTTCTTCGGAGCCTTGAGTCTCTCATTTCGTCCTCTGCAGTTCCTGAGCTCGCGACTCCGTCGTCGTGATGTTGAAAGTCTTGGAAACTATCGGGGCCGTTGTCGAGGGCTAGCAGTTCGTCAAAAGTTACCTATTAATATATTTGTTAGCTGGCGCCGCAGAGGTAAAGGCCAATTGACAGTAAAGGCAGAGCCGAGGAGCTCCGTCTCCTTCACCTGGTATTCGCTCCAGCCCGCTAAGGTTGGTACCACCAAACGTCGGATATGACTCACCTGCTTGGATAGGCCGCTGCTGAGTATCACCTCGTACATCAGCGCACCTCTCTTCTGATATTCCCGTACTATGCTTTGCACAGCTTCCTCGGGCTCCCAATACGTGTACTCGTCCCGATTGTGGATCGGGGGCACTTGCACGCCCACAAGCTTACGCGCGATTTGTTTCGAACGCTGATCGTGCTTGCTCCCTTCCGAGGAACTCTGATCGGACACGAAGTCGGCCGGCGAGAAGGACGTCTTTTTCGGTGCCGTGGCTTGACCGCCCTTCTTGAATGAAGCCATGAGGTCTGCGCCATCCTCGTCGCTGGTGAGCGAAGAGGCGCGTGCCATGGCGATTGCGTGTGTGGTTTTTGCGAATGGAGCGGATGGAGGGTGCGCTCCAGTCGATGTAGTGCGGTTGAAGTGTCTCAATGGCGAGATGGGTCGCGGCGGGGCAGGCACTGAGAATGCATGTATTAGCATACAAGTCTTGGGTGAAGCAAAAGCGAATCCTCTTCACGCAGACAATCCCACTGCGGCGCAACCGAACTGACGTACCGAAAGCGCAGGTTATAGTATTGTCGATGTTTGCGCCATTCGGCGAGAAGGCGACGCGACTGAACGCGCCTTGTAGCCAAGCATGGCCCGAGCACAAAAGGTTTCGCGCTAGAAGGAGATAAGTGGCCGCCGCCGCCGCAGTACAGCCGTGGTGGTTGCGAGAAATCGCATTCATACTACCTTCTACTACACTCGCACACCTCACCTCGGTCGCCTTGTCATGATCCAACCTGGCCTTCTCCGTCCTTTGATTCTCCGGACTCACCAATTCGTCGGTCCACGGACACCCTGCCGCTACAAGTCGCTGACTGCCGCCATTGAACGAGGCAAGCAGAATCCTGGATATTACCTTCACACCAACAGAGAGAACAGGGGGAGAGAAAGAGAGAACAGAGAGAGACCGTACAACAGTGGTGTCCGGGGCCGTGTACGGCCAGACGATGCTCAAAGAGATGCTGAAACGTGGCACTCGGATCGCGCACAGAGGGAGAGGCCACCGACATCCAATGGCACGATGAAGCTCAATAGCTATGCTTTCAGTGGCCGTAAGACGGAAAGGGCAGAGCGGAAAGATGATGAAGACGGAAGAGATTATGGCTCGCAGACGCCTGGTCCTGAGTCTCTCCCTTATACGACAGCCGCATCTGAGTTCCTATACGGCTATTCAAGCGTGCTCGCTGCTATCAAAGCAAACCGTCGGAAGCTCTACAAGTTGTATATTCACGCACGAGGCGCCGACCGCCCAGAAACGAATGCTCTCCGCGCAAGAGCGAGGATGCAGTCGGTCGACGTAAACACAGTCGAAGACCAGTACCTACCGGCGCTTGACAAGGCGAGCAGTGGCAGACCACACAATGTAAGCCTTGTATATGTTCTAGTCGATAATGGATATACACTAACGACAGCAGGGCTTCGTCCTTGAGGCGTCTCCTCTTCCCACCCCCCCTATACTCGGGTTAATGGCTCACTCGGTCAGGTCAAGCTGGTTTGACGTGGGACTCGACACTCAAAGCAAGGAAGACGCGTTAGTCAACGGCACACAGACAAAATATTCTTACAAATCGGCTGGGTGGAGACATCCTCTAGTTCTTTATGTGGACGGGGTGCTCGTTGAAGGCAACCTTGGTGCCATTGCCCGCTCAGCATATTTCCTTGGTGTAGATGCCATTGTCACACCCAGTCGCCACAGCGCACCGTGGAGTCATATCACAGTCAAAGCTTCTGCAGGTGCAGCAGAAGCTATCCCCATCTTTCAGGTCCACCAGGCAGTAGATTTTCTCGGCAAATGTGCGCGGAATGGCTGGAGAATATATGCCAGCGACGCCATCCCGCCGGAGGAGCAGCGCCCCCGTGTGGACTCTTCCGATGGGCAGTCTGTCACCGACTTAACTAGCAAGGTTATCTACACGTTCGCTCGAAGCGACAAACGCGTCTCCCTCGAGCACTGCCCAGTCCAAAACCATCCCACGATATTAATGATGGGTGCTGAAGGCATGGGACTGCGGTCGAGTCTACTGAACCTGGCGCATTACAAGGTCGGCATTCGACACGGGCGAGACGTTGACGAAGTGGGGGTTGACAGTCTGAACGTCAGCGTGGCGGCGTCTCTGCTCTGTTACGAGATGCTGAAAAAGCCGAAACGGCAACCTGAGAACGTGCTCTTCTAGATGGACGACTCGCTAACTTTGTATGATATGTAGCCTATGTATATGTACCGCTTGTATAGATAGTTGTGGACGGCGAGAAAGCATAGAATTGTGTAGTATGATAGATAGTAGATACCCTCCCCGGTCGCCTGGGCAAGTCCGCAGATTGCTCCCCCATGTCTTCGCTGCATGCTGGGATTGGACAGTCCTTATCACCTGCGCTCGTAACCAAGCACATCATTCCTCTGCCAATCCAGCTATCTTCCAAACAACGATGGCACCATCCAACCAGCACCGCTTGCGCAACGCGATCAGGCAGAGAGGGCTGCAGATGGGTGCAGATCTATCGCCCTGGGATGCATTCCCCGCCCCTCGCTTCGGCGTATGACTGTGCTGCAGTACATATGCGGGGCAGCGTTAGGTATTGCGCACTCGGTGTACACGGGTGCACACCGCCAAACGTACAGGTACTCCTGGCAGGCGGGCGATCAAAGAGCGCGTCTGAGAACCAAGCCCACGCGTCGATAAGGAAACCTCAGCCCTCGGGATGGTGAGATGCTGGACTTGATTCTCGCTTGATGTGGTGTTTTTACTGATCCATGGATCTACCAACCCCACCTGTTCGGTAAGCACCTGGGCACGTTACACACGGCGTTGAGCGTCTCCATCCAGCCATGGGAAAGTGAAAGTCGATGGTACGCGACGCGTCTGTGCATGCAACACGGCACCCCGCTTCCTGTGCGATGATGAGGATCAGACCAGATCATTGTTGAGCTGCAAGGCTTGCTACCTTCTGGGCACCTAGGTAGATGCTAACCTGTGTAGGAGGAATATCATGCATCGGAGAAGGGCGCTAATCGTAGTCTGTGGCTTCGAGTACTCGACGTCGAAAGTCTCACGGCAGCGGTAGGTTGCAAGGTGATGCAGATAGGCAGACCCAGTGTAGTAGGTTCATGTGAGGGCCGAAGACCGGACCCAGGCTTTGCGCGCGGTACCCGCTATCAATCCATGGGTGATGGTGGTGTCGTAGCGAGCGGTGAATAGATTAGGCCGGCGCCCGGGCGGGGATGCACCTGGGCAGGGTGTGGGTCATCCATGCATCATCGTCTGTGCCTCTTTACAGCCCTGGAGCACCATCCGGGCAACGAGAGCAACCACGGCCGCCCTGCGCGCTTTTAACTCCCCCACCATCACCGACATGCCCTGCAGAAGCACAAATCCCTAGCCTGCACCTTCAGCGCGCTCGCGGCCCCTCCGTCCCCGTCGCAGGCCAAGCACACCTCCCGCGTCCACAAAAAGAGCTTTCCTGCAGGCTCCGCACGCCTATCCGTTTCCACACCAACCCCCAACCCCCGTCGCCCGCCCTTCTCCAGCGGCTAGCCTCTCCTCTGCGCCTCCTGATAAACACAGACCGGTCGCTGGTGTCGCTACATACGCATTACCACCATGACGCGAAAAGGTGTCTACAGCGGCGGCCTGGTGCTTACCGTCCTCTGTGAGTGGGAGAGCCGGGTTCTACAGAGTGGCAACGACTGACGCGCGTAGGCACGGGAATGACCATCGCCAGCATCGCCATGCCGCGATGGGTCAGCCAGAGCTCGGTGCGTTGTAATCATGCCCATCTAGCTTCACGGTGCTGCCCGGGAGGCTGCTAACCGCCGCCAGAGCAATGGCCAATTCCACATGGGACTTCACAGCTACTACTCGAGCATCAAGGGTACCTACGCGCCGTTCCCGTCGGAATCAGACTGCAGCAAAGACCAATCCTTCTGTCATATGTGGAGGACCGTTGGCTTCTTGATCTCCTTCGATGTCGTTGCCGAGCTTTGCACCCTCGTCGCCTTCGTAGTCATTCTGGGCGGTGGTGTTCAGCGACGGACGGCGGGGTGGAAGATTCTCTGCGTACTGCTCATCTTCACGAGCTTCGTTCAGTGCATGGGCATGGGCATTGTGGTAAGTCTACATTCACCCGCTTCGCCCAGACTTGGCAATGAAGCTTGAATTTCATCCATGCATGCGCGATGCTTCTACAGAACTCCCCCGCTAATATTTCCAGACATACCTCTACGAGCACCACGAGCGTTTCTCCGACAAGTGGTATCTAGATAACTCGTGGTCCCTCTGCACCGCATCCTGGATCATCCTCCTATTCACCAGCCTGGGCATGATAGCTTCGGCGCTGTGCCTCCCTCCCGAGGGCGAGTACGAAATGATACCTGATGAAGGCCTGGAGGTCGTGCAAGACGAGCAGTAGGCGCATCGATCCTGTGTACTTTTGGACGCCCTAATGTTCGCGTAGATTGGCCTCTCGGATCGGCGCCTGGAACGACGGATACCGCAACAACAGCGAGGGATATCAGAGCTACCAGCAGGACACGCAGTCAATACGATCGCAATGATCCACGATGCAGTAAAATGCTCTTCGTGTCACATATCGGACGAGGGCACGACGCATGAGTGAACGGCGGATAAAGAACGGCAGAAAAAACAAGCGGTGGACAGCGTTGATTGCATTTGCGAGGCTCGCCTCTGATTTTTGCTATGGTGTTGGTGGTGGCTGTTTTGCTTTGCTTTGGGCTTGGAGCTGTTTCATTTCGTTCCTGGCACTATTCTTTCCCGCGCATCACTATTGTTCTTCGCAAAGATACCCCTCTACTTTGGTGGTTGGGATTTTGCTTTCACTGTCGATTTCCAGCGTCCGTATTTCCGGGCGCGGTTCATCTCTCCATCGATTCGAGCCTCTTTGTCCCCTCAAAACACCATAGCTCCCCCATCAACAATAATATCCGTCCCATTAATATACCTCCCCGCCTGACTACACAGCAGCACCAACGGCCCCGTCAGCTCCCACGGATGCCCCATGCGCCCCATGGGATTCCTCGCATTCCAGCTCTCCCTCGCCCGCTGCAACCCCTCCCCCTCGTTCAATATCGTATCCATATACCCCGGACTCAACGCATTCACTCGAATCCCATCCGCACTCCACTCCGCAGCCAGACTCTTGGTCAACGACAGCAACGCCGTCTTGGACGCATTATACGCCGCCTGCGGCTGCGGATAATTGGTATGATGCGCGGATATACTCGCCGTGAAGACGATGGTTCCGCCCGTGTTGTGCTGCGCGCGTACTTGGCGCGCGAACGCCTGCGCGCAGAGAAAACTCCCTGTGAGGTTGATGTCGAGCGTGCGGCGCCATTCGGTGGCTGAGAGGGAGGAAGCGGGCGTGCAGCCGACGACGCCGGCGAAGCAGCAGAGGTGGTGGACGGGGCCGAGGGTGGAGACGGTCGAGGCGAGCGCGGCGGCGATTTGCGATTCGGAGCGGATGTCTACGGTGTGGGTGTGGATGGGGGTGGTGGGAAAGCGGGCGCGGAGGGCGTGGATGGCTGGGGGGAGCTCTGGTTCTGGTTCTGGTTCTGAGGGGGAGGGGAGGTTGAGGTCCCAGAGGGAGAGGCCGGTGCAGCCGTGTTCGAGGAGGGCGGTTGCGGCGGAGAGGGCGAGGGTGCCGGCGCCGCCGGTTACTGTTGGGGGAGGGGGGTTAATTAGAGGGTTCTTTGGGGGTTTGCTTGGTGTGGAAATAATCATGGTGCTGGGTGGGTGGGGAGTAGGTAGACGTACTGATTGCGTTTCCCTTGACTGAGAATCTGTACTGCGCTGTTTGCGCGGGTGAAAGCTCAGGTGGCGGTGGATTCGGCGCTGTGAGGGGGTTTGATGCCGTTGACAGGACCATTTCGGGGAGCTGTCTGCTGGTGAGGGAGGCTCTGTCTTCGGGGGCGTCGTCTGTCATTTTGGGTTGAGCGAGGGATTGAAAGATGGATTAGAGCTTCAGTCGAATCTCAAGAGAGTTGATGGCGAAATAAGTATAGGAAGAAAGATCTGCTGCGTGAATCGAGAGGACCATTTTGTTTTTGGAGCGCTCGTGGTCATTTTATAGCCGTGTAGGAGTCGGGAGGTTCTAGCGTTGGGGAAGGTGGTGCACCGTGTCGTACAGATGCCCCGCCCCCACTATGCGGACACGTGTTGGGAAGCGCCCCGGGGAGCACCCCGGGGTAGGTTTGCCGAGCTGGGCGGAGGTGGGAGGTAGGACGTTGCTAGGCGGTTACTTATTATACCACAGTAGCACAAATTCTACACAGCATTACTATGTATTGCAGCCAGATCCGGCTTATAGCTGTTATGGATCCTCTTCAAGCGTATCGAGTTGGAGGAGAATCCGAAGTAATGAGCTTAATTCAAAATGACTCAATAATGCGTGGCGATATATATACGTATGGTACACAGAACACATACAAGAAGCTAAAGGTTAACCAAACTTAGAACTGTATCACCTCCGCGCTATTTCGGCGGAGCATTTTGACCGGGGGCGTCACCTTCCCTTCCAGGTTGCTGAGCTCGACCTCCTCGTCCACCCCCACGACCGCCCCTCGGGCCTCTTCCTCTTGATTTTCCCTTGTCACCACCGTCCTGCTTCGGCGGTGGCGTAGAAGTCGAAGCCTCTGGAGCTCCAGGGGCCTTACTGGTATCCCTGTTTGCTTTGCCTCTGTCAGGCTCGTCGCCCTCTTTCTTGCCCTTTCCCTTTGCTTTACCGCCGCGACCCCTGCCACAGCCTCTGCTAGCTCGGAGTGCTCTGTCTCCAGCGCGCTTGTTCTGCTCTTCTTCTTGCATTACCCTTTTGCTCTCTTGATCCCACCATTGCTGGAACTCCTGTTCTTGTTGAATCTCTTGCAAGCTACGCTTCGCCGCTGCTTCACGGACGTAGTCTTTCTCAGCTTGTTGTAAGGATAGAATCTCATGCATGCTGAGATGTTGGCTCGGCGAGGTCGGTGAATGAGACGGGGGTGGAATGTGACGGACAGAGTGAGGCGTTGGAATAGGCGTACTTGACACCGACATTCCCCGCTCCGATGCAGGGTCGGACTGTTTTTGGGGTGCAGTGTGCGCAGGAGTAGTTTGTGTGGGCTCGCGAGCCTTCTCTTCCTCTTTCGGCTTTGACTTTGCGCCTCGATGGGCAACCGTTTGGCGCATAGTCAATTGAGGTGTACTCGAAGTGCGAGAAGGTTGAGGCGATGGAGTGGTCACTGGACTATTGCTGGGTTTTCGGTGAGACGTTGCTTGCCAGGGCGATACTGTAGGCGGAGCCGGTTGTGGTCTTTCGTAGGTTGCCGGCTGTCCAAGTTGATGCGCTTGCTGGACGCGTTTGCGCTCCTTCTGAGACATTTTCGCGTGAAACGAGCCAGGCGCTTTTCTCTCTTGTTCTTGCTGAGATAGGCCGAGAGTCAGGTTCGAGGGCATATCACCCGAAGTCTGAGCCATGATATCCTTCATGTCAAGCTTCGTTCCGGCCAAGGGCGTAGGGCCCCAAGGGCGCCCTGGCGTTCTTTCGGCGGTGGGCAGTGACGGTATCGAACTTAGGGACCCGAGCGCGGGATATCCATCAACGTCCCTACCCAACGGTGACTGGTCAACCTTCTTCCTTGCATCAGCCCATGTCTGATTCAAGGACCCGCCTGTGCCAGAGACAGGTTGCTTCGTCGATACTGGCGCAAACTGTGGTTGCCGAATGGCCGTATCCAAGTCAGGCTCATCTTCACCATCCGACATTTCGAACATGAGATCTGCAGCAGAGCGCTTTGCTTTCAGAGCTGGGGTTGCGGCAGGACTGTCGCTCTCCAGCTTGCCTTCCCGGGAGGCTTTTCGACGAGTGCGCTGTCTCAGTGGAGAGGTAGAAAGCTCTTCTAAACTTTGCGCCCGGAAGGACGTCGAAGCAATTCCCTCCCCCTCGGAGAATTTATTGGAGAGTACGATAGCGTCGACTCTGGCGCGCTTGCTTCGCTCGATCCTTTCAGCGAGTTCCGGGTATTTATCGAACAAGAGCGCTTCTGCCCGTCCACTCCTAGCAAAAGGAAGGTACGCGAGCTGGTTGTCCCGCACGACCTGATTTAACTCCAAGAGAAGGTCTTCATCTAGCTCGTCGAGAGACCTAAGCATTGTTAGTGTATTGGCCTTTACTACACCGATGTGATACTGACCCGTTCTGCATAACGGCTTCCAAACTCAAACACACGTACTCCAGCGCAGCATCCTTGAATTCTGCAACTGAACTAGGCGCAATAGCCGCGAGAAGGGAACAAACATTTCGAGCATTGACTGTCAAAGAGATCAGCATAGATCTCCAGCAACTTGCAGGGCCAACTTACCATAATGTCCTATGAGCTTTTGGCAAATTTGGGACAATCGGTCCAACATCAGCTCGTTCGCAATGGACATGACATCCATCACATGATCCAGGAGCTCATCCAACGCAAGCAGATCGTTCAGATCCTCGCTCGTGACGTTCTCAAAGAGCTCTTCGCCAGCATCGGTGTAAAGATGGCGGACAACGAGCTCGAACAAGTGTGTCTCGACATGAGTGAGGTCGATTCGTACCAGCTGCGAGTCTTCTGCACGCCTGCCAGCTAGCCATTGGCCTCCAGCACAGCCCTTGAAGAGACCTTCGAAGAAAGGACAGCGCTGGCATAAAATATCAGAATGAAGTAACATCTCTCCATCCGCTAGCTCGACGATCATGTCACCACCGTCGAAGAAAGAAGGATCTTTGACAGCCAACGTCATGTCTAGGTTCAAACATTTTCTTGGACTGACCATTTGACGGACAGCAGGTTCAAGTTGGCGAAGCTCCAGACGTGATGCCACCTTCATGAGCTCGGTTCGGACCGTGCGGTACCTAAAGGCCATAGTAGGGTAACGCTGAGTGACATTCCAGAAGTCGACGAGGGTGTCTGTGTACGAGTAGAGTACCAGGTTAAACAGGGTCAGGAAATCTAGGCCATGAAAGAGTACAGTCACTCTATCGTCTGTCTCTCGAATTTGCAAGAGC
This sequence comes from Laburnicola sp. R22_1, assembly GCA_014281115.1. Classification (NCBI taxonomy): domain Eukaryota; kingdom Fungi; phylum Ascomycota; class Dothideomycetes; order Pleosporales; family Didymosphaeriaceae; genus Laburnicola; species Laburnicola sp. R22_1. The sequence continues at coordinate 1,389,308 of JACONQ010000017.1, forward strand.
TCAGGGATATCAAACTCATTGGTGTCTGCAGCGCGGAAATTGGCCATAGCGTCTCTGAGAACGCGGCTGCGACCAGAGATGACGAACTCGTGGACTGGAATTCGAACATCCGAGACAGTCGTGCCGAGCTCTAGATCGTACGTATTCTCTGAAGTAGGCATTGTACTCTCCAGTATCTCAGCGACTTCTTTCTCCAAATCCTTTGACTGTAACACGCGTTTGCGGAGAGACTGTGCTTCAGAAGGACGCTGCCAGAATCTTGGGAGAGGATTCTCATCGTCTGATTTCTCTTCATAGTTTGACAAGTTGTAGAATGAAAGCAAAGGTGCGAGATCTTTCCAAAGATTAGGTTCGTCGATCCCAATCTGAGATCTTGTCACATCGCAGTCCTTGCGGATCGCAGCATAGGCACCAAAAGCGGACGCTCGCACGGCAACAACTCGGGTAAGGCCTGGTACCCGCTGGAATTTGTAGTCTTTCGGCTTCTGTTCGACAACACCAGTAACAGTTGCGCTTTTGATGGTTGCTCGTTTAGTGCGTCTCCAAACGCTTCCGGCCTCGGTAGTCAAGATGATGGACCCGTCTTGGTCAACATCAACGTCACGAGCGGCCATGTGCCCTTGCTTCGCGGACCATATGCGATATGGTTGTGACAAAGCATCTCGAATTTGTTTCGGGTTCGTAGTAGACGTGTTCGTGTCGTGACTCCCCTCTAAGCGTCGACTGACAGCAACTGTAAATACCTCACCGGAGGTGGATAACGCACAAATCGTGTCACCGCCGGAAGTTATCTTTTTGACCTTGTTTGGAGTAGTCTCATACTTCGTAGTAAACCAGCTCTCTTTCAAAAAATTACTGGTGAAACCATCCAGAGGAAAAGTGAGTCGCGCATACCCATAATTGGCAAACACCCAAACTTCGTGGTTATTCAACAGACATACTGTAGCGCCGTCTATAGCTGACGCAGAGCTGATGGATGAAGAGAACAAGGACGCGGCAATCTTCCGAGGTATGATCTGCATTTCTAATGACCGCGCATCAGAATCAACGATTCCTAGTTGTCCCTCATTCTTGCCAAAGGTGTACAAAGACGTTGACGTATGTGCGACTGAATGTATGCGGGAGGCAGCGATTCCTGTGATAATTTCTCGTTTCAAAGGCCCAAATATCTGCCGTGGGATAGTGGAGATCGGGTCGTCATCTTTGATAGTAGGCTTCGGCAGAGAATAACCTAGTTGACCAAAAGCATTGTTACCCCACGAGAAAATCTCCCCGTCGTCAGTCACCGCCAACGTGTGGTTTTGCCCCAGAGCGACAGCAGCCACCTTCTTTTTGCCTAGACCACCGCTTTCAATGCAAGTGAACTGATATCGCGTAGTTTCGGTACCAGTACCGAGTCGACCACCAGGTCCATGGCCGCAGACATAGAGGTTCGAGACAGTATCGGTGGTCAAGACAGCAGTGTGGAGTTTAGACATTTGCACATCCTGGATAACAAGTGGTGTGTTGCGAATATGCGTTGGAAGATCTGTGACTGCTAAAGGTTGCAGGTGGCCAGAATCCTGAAGCCCTAGGTTCATCGCAGCCATTCTCTGGATTTCCTTCTCTCGATGCTCCCGGTGAAATCTTTGCAGCAGGTGGTCAGGCCGCCTGAGGACAATGCGTTCAGGGAATTGCCGGTCGTCTTGATCGCCAAATCCTAGCGTTACATTCTTGTTGCTACCAAAGGTGTACACTTCATCGCCCCCAAGTAAAATGGGCGGAGCAATGACACGCTTTCGCGAATCATCGTCTCTATCCCCACTGTCTCCTTGCGCAAACTCGTTATCAGAATCCGTGTCAGGGACAGGTCCAAGTTCCGGCCTCAGCGTGCGATCTTTAATAGTCAGTGAAAACAGATCCAGAGGACCGTTTCCTTCTTTGTCCTTGGTCTTAACAAGCCCACGGGCATGTTGGTTGAAGCCAGCAGAGCCATGACCTAAAATATTACGAGAGTCACGGTTGAGAATCAGGCGTGCTATAGCGATGTTTCCAAAGTAGAAGGCTCGATGTAAGGCAGTCCACCCGTTCTCTGCGTCCTGCACATATACATCAACCAAAGGATGCTCGAGCAGGGCCTGCGCAAATCCAATGGCGTTTTCGGCAGAGGATGACGCCGCATGATGCAGTATCGTCATGCCCATGCCATCGCGACTGTTGATGTCCGAACGAGACAAGGTCACGGCAGCCGCGCCGGGTATCTTCCGCCCTTTGGCACTTAAATGTGGCGAGACTCCATAACTCCCAGGACTACTGTTCAATCCCACACCATATCCTCCTGCTCCCTGCCGACCAGCAAAGCCTTTCTGTGCTCCCGTCCGTGAAGTATGCGCGGCAGATTCCAGGACATGCCGGAAGCTGTCGACATCATCTTCGAAATAGTGCTTCCAGAGATATCCACTCATGTGCCGGAGAGGGAGAGAAGTAATCCTTTTGCTTCGACAAGTAGCCCCTCGCTATGACCTCTGGGATCAAAGCCTGTTTAAAGGTGCTGGCTGCGAAGCTGAGGAAGACTCCTGGGGAACGCCGGGCACGACCGGGGCCGGTAATATGTGTGCGATCGTGTGTTGGCTATCGACGGCGGAGAGGTAGCGGTGGTGCGATGAGGCGCGTAGGTGGGGAGGTACTTGTGAAGCGGCGGCGAAATTTGGCGCAATGTGGCAACCCTCGGTGCGCAATGGACTGGAATGTTCGGGAAGGGGCCTTCTGAAAAGCTCGGGATGCGGCGGCGGATCTAATGGCGGAGGAAGCTTCAGGAGTAGCTATGAATATGCAGTCGGCGTTTGTAGTGATTGTTGGAAGGTGCAGTCGGCGGGCGAGCGGTGCCTGAGTCTATGATGACGAAACCGGGAGAGGTCAGACCGAGGTTTGTGCCAAAGCGGCTGATGTGTGAGTCAGAACGAGTCACGATGACTCTAGAGCTTCCAAGGATGCGCGAGAGGCAAGTAAAGTATGCAAGAGTCACAGTGTTGAGATGCGGCGGGGGAGCGCATTCCAACGAACGTGGGTGGCACTCATCGCGACCCATCCCGCGCCAGCCAATCAGGGCGGCCGGCATGCCACGAGCTTCGTCTTCTGGAGCGAGTTCCACTTCAACACTCCGGGGTTACTATGGAGCAAAGCTCAAAGCCATCTACCGCGGAGGCGTAATTCCAAGTGAGAATCCGCCAAGGATGCGATGGAATTTCTGCGGCGGGGTCACGGAATATATATACATGCGCACGCTCCACACCCATCTAGCGGTGAAGAAAAGACATGGAACACGTATCTGTGCAGGTTGGCGTCGGGAGACGTTGGATCAGCCAATTCTTCCCATCGCCGTGAATGTACCCTAACTTCCAATCATCCCACTCATATCCTCGCATCCGATTTCGCCATGGCATGCCACTGCCAACATAAACACTGACGCGGCGAAGTCTATCACGACGAGTAAGACGGCCACTCGTCCTGAATTGGGGAGTTTCGTCCACTTGAAGAACACAAAGAAAGCCACAGAGTTCGCAATCATGGCAGCCTTGTACATGACGAAGGAGACGATCACTGCCCCCTCGTGGACTTGGATGCGAGGGGGTCCGCAGGAGAACATGCCGAAGCGATCGGGGATGTGGAGTGTTTGTGACTGGATGCGGTACCCGGTTGTCGCGATGGTGAGATGGATGGGATTGAGCTCTCCATCTACAATTTGGCCGGCTCGGACTGCCGTGGCAGTCGCGATGAGATTGGTGATGGTGTTGTTCATCATGTTGAAAGTGGTTGGTTTGGGCTATCGAGCTGACGCAGAATGGACCCGGAAACTGATAGATATTCTGATCTTCTACGGACGATTAATTGGTGTTCAAGACTTTGCTAAGAACCGCTAGATAATGCTTTACCTTATCTTTCGGTTTGAATTCGATGCCACTCCCTCGATCCGACTTGAGTTGTTAGTCGGTTCATGGAAATATCTAGTAGGAAGTAGGACGGGGAGTGAGCAGCTGCCCAGGTGTTTCGTAGTGGCGTAAGTGAGCGCGCATATAAAAAATTAGGTAGGTTGCGGAGTGAAGCCTTCTTGCGCGTACCACGGCTCCCTTCTCAACACCGAATTTCGTCAACTCAGGTGCTGCCTAACGCACGAGGGCAAGCACCGTGTTGACACAGAATGTCGTTTGCTGCAATTCAATTTCGCAAGCTATCAGCCTGGTACTAGATAATAACAATTCAGTTTTTTTTGGTGTTCGTATAACGCTAACATGTCCTATTCTGGGCGTCTCGCTGTTGCAACCCCAGATGGCCCGTCGCCAAGTCCAGACTGCAAGCCACTGCATTAATGCGTACAACACCCCGCAAAAAAAAACCAAGCTCACTTGCGTTAAACTGTGTGCTTCTTCTTTATGCGCATTTGCGAGACTTTAGAAAGTTGGAGACTGAGTAACCGTCCAATGGGGTCCATTGCCCAAGCTCCAATGACTGCCAGTTCCGATCAGCGGCGATTGATCTCAATGCAGACCAGTAGGAATCATCGCGGATGCTCCCGATGTTCATGCAGGGTGCTAGGCTGCCAGTGGGAGCTCCGCGTAATGGTAGAGACACGTCCAATGATGAGTGCAGACAGTGCGAAGGTGCAGAGGCGAAGCAGGCAACCGTAAACGCAGAGCCGCAGTCCTTCCGGATCCGGTGGGGTGTACCAGGCAGATAACGATGCCTAAGAAGGTCGTTCTCTTGGGAGTCTTTCGCAGATAATCATGTTATCGTGGCAATGGTTGCGTGAGGCGGCAGGATATGGCGGAAGATGGTGCAATTGAGATGATGGCCGTGCAGGCCAGCACAACAAGACGCTGAAACGCGCTGTCTGGCCAGCAGAGCAGAGGCGACGACATGCAACAGGGGCAGAGTGGAGCGCGAGAAACCGGTCAAACGCTCGCCTATGAGGCTGCTGGGCTTCCAAGGCTTGGGCGGTGCTCGCTGTCGCTGGCAGAGCTGCATTAGCGCCGGCCTCGGATCGCGCTGCGGTTGAGCTCTCACCTTCAAGCTGGTCGACACTCGAAGGCGACCTCTCTTCTCGTCACCGCACCGTGAAGCCCAGGACGAAACTCGCAGTGCTGCTCCCTCGCCCGGCTGTCTCTGCATCGCCCGCCGCATCTCGCCTGCACAGCGGCATCTATCGGGTCAGGGCACGCTTGTCCCCAGGTCACCCTGCTATCAGTGAAGCGTCATCCGGAACAGTCACGAGCCTCCAACGGCCTGACTCCCCCAGTTCCCATTCATTCCCAACTCTCTTTGCCGGCCCTGCGTCATCCTCGCGCACTCCCGCCCGTTCTTCCACCTCCTGCACCTCCTCCTTCGTGCCCCTACCGGCCCTAGTAGGGTGCTCAACCTTATCGCCGCGCCCCAGGCATCGCCATCAGTTTCCGTATCGTCTGCGTTCGTATTCCCTATCCGGGGGCATCTCACCATCGTCTAGACGCCACACCCTGCAACACAGCGCACATCATGGCTGCTGCCTGAGCGGGCCTATAGTACCAACGCGCGTGGACCAGTCTGCTGAAAGACACCTGGGCCTGTCACTGTCCGTCTGCATAGCCGCACGCTGTCTGCCGCGCTCGTGATGGCTTCCATCAGTACTCGCATGTACCCACCACGACTACGATAATCTCCTACGCTGCATCCTGGCCCACACACCCTCGTCTCCGGTCACGCTTGGTTTCCCAGAGGCCGCCCTCACCATGTATCAGCACCCACGCCCGTCACCGCGGACCGCCTCGGCCGCGAACAACCTCCAGACGAACCCCACCCACACCAACAACCAGCGGGACCCCCCGTCCGAACGCTCCTCGCCCTACTCGGATTTCGCGCCCTACAGCGACCGCGGGACCGACGACGCCGACGGCGAGATGGTCGCAATGTCGGAAGCGGATCAGAGACACATCCAGAAAGTCAACCAGGTCATACAGGTATGCACGGTTACACAACGCTGCGTGAAGCTTGATGCGCTGACCCCTGCTCAGAATTTCTTTACCAAAGCCGCACTCACCATCATTTCATCAAGGACAATACTACCCCAGAGCTTTAACAGAGACGGAAATCTCAAGCAAAATAAATGGGTAAGGGATGGCAGTGCCCCTCGAGCAAGAGTCTGAATACTAATACAAATTTAGTTCAATGTCGTCCTCGATGACACGGACCTCCTTTCGCCCGATCTCCAGGAGTGGAAGACGATGGACGCCGTGTCCGGCCAACACCCATCGCTCTGCATCGAGATATACCTAGACACCAAAAACCTGGGACACAAGCAGTCGCTTGTCGTCCACGACGAGCATGGTAAGGCGTGGGACGTTGCTGAGGCTCTGAACGCGCCTGTCGAGTCCACTTCACGCCCCCCGAGCCGGGCGGGCAAGTCTACCCACCTTGTGCTAGAACGCTGGAAGATAAATGTTGGCGACAAGCACGCAGTGCATCCCTCGGAACTGAGCGATCCCTTGCCGAACGTGTACAAGAAAGCCGTCGTGCTTTTCCGATCGCTCTATGCCTATCTCCGCTTCATACCTGCTTACAAGTATTACAAGAGCATCGCGAAACAGCCAGCCAATCACCCATCGCTGAAACTTAATTTCCGCATATCCAACGGCGACTTCAAGAACCCACGACTGGACACCTTGAGCATCCCGCTTTACCCATCCGCCGAAAGCGTTACCGAAACCCAAACCTTCGCGCCATCGAATTCGCCCGTGGGGCCCCTATGTATATCCGTACAATATCGCACAAACTGCGAATTTAGCGTGGAAGATTCGGAATCGTTGCTGAGTTCTCATTTTCTAGGACTAGACAACACCTATCTTGAGCAGACAAACAAGGAAGCAGCACAAGTACCGGGCTCTTTGCCTGTTAACAGGCTACATACCCAGGACACTCCAGATGTAGGGCAAGCGTATGGTAGTATGTCGACGTTTCACCAAGTCGGTCCTTCAACCGGCACAAGTCCAATGTCGGCTTTGCGTGCCGTCCGAGACATGCCCTCGTCGTCGCCTGTTGAATCGCCACCGTCGAAACTGCCCCCTAATCATCGGACAGCGCAAGGTTCCAAATCTTCGCTCCGTTCTGTCGAAGCACCGTCCTATCAAAGACGCACATCTGTGTCTTTCCAGCCATTCAAGGCGGGCTCATTGTCGTCTTCACCAGCTCCGATCTCAGGTATTCCTCCCTCACCAGGAAGCTCGGCGGGTCGACCAAGCAGTTCCCTAGGCCGAACACCTGCTCCCAACCCTCTGACCCAACCACGCAATCGCACATCGTTGACTGCTCTACCACAAACTGCTCTCAGAGCGCCGTCTCTACCGAACGAGACCGCTATTGCATCGTCTGCCTCTAGCTCACCAAAGCCAGCGCCGATTGCACGGTACAGTAGTAGTTTCGGCCATCGGAGGAGCAGGTTCTCATCAGGGGGCGGTAGTAAGATCGAAGATGACAACCTTAGCAGTGGGAAAGGAAGCTTAGCATCGTCGCAACAACGCGGTTCTGATGTTCTTAACGATGGCGAAGGAGCCAGCTCAGGATCTGTGAAGACGGACGATGAGCACATATCCGACTTTCTGAAGCTTCTGGAGCAAAAGAAGGAGCTCAAAAGCTTCAGCAAAGCCGATACTGCTTCGCGAGATGCATCCATGCGCAAAACAACTGCGCAGCTCTCGAAATATCAGCGCATGCGTGAACCATACAACACATTATCAGATTCCGTCTCATCGTCAATGATGCTGCAGCGGTCGTCCTCGTCTTCTAGTCGTCAACTCTCTAGCGTGCCTCCTATGGTTGGTGGCACATCAGCGTCTACGGCATCATCTCCGGGAAAGCCTATATCGCCACACACACCTCACACGCCTGCAATTCCGTCACGATTGAGTGCAAACAGCATCATTGAATACGAACCGCGCCGTAGCCGCAGTCGGCCCGGACACCCGTCGCGTGGTCAAGACACCGTGGATGTGCAGGAGCGGAGCGAAAACGACGAGGGAACAAACGCTATTGACATTCCTACGTCGCCTCGACCTTGGAACTATCCTCGCAGGTCTAGCTCTGCTGCGCATCAACAACGTGCCCTAGACGATGACCGGGATCCTTTTGACTTACGCTCGGCAAGCGTGCCAGTTGATGAATCTGACCGCGAGAGAGACTTGGACCGCATCCTTGCACCTGACCTTACCTCGAGCGAGTTGTTCGCGCAAACAGAGCTTCTTGCGAGTGCAGATCGTGATGATTCTGCTGCAGGCACGCGGGAAGAGATACCGCGCCCTATGTCCACGTCCGATTTACCTGCTAAGCGCGGTACATACTTGGGGAGTAGCAGAGGCCGTGGTGGCTATTCCTCTCATGGCTCTTCCATTAGCCTTGCTACCGGCGCAACGAGTTCTACAGAACGCCAGAGTCGATATACCTTTGCTAATCGCACTGTCTCGAATGACGATGATGAGCCTCTGCTGTTCCAGATGAGTGAGATCGGCGCCGGCTCAAGGCGGAGCCTCGAAGAAGCAAGAGGTGGATCAAGCACGGGAAGCGGAGGCAGACGAGGCTGGCTCCGTTGATCGGGGCCCTATACCCACACAAAAGCACTTAGTCTTATGCACTTGACATTCGTCCTTCTTTTGATATGCACTTCGGCGTTCCGCGGGTAGTCTGGGCATTTGCTTTTCCTCCACTTACTGTCTATTGTCTATTGTTTTCGTTTTGATTGAGCCTTGTTTCTGTCTTATACGCACATTTTTTTGAGCGTCATATGCTGCCTTACACAGGTGTCTCGGCTGCATGTGGTAGACATTTGCAAATTGCGTACTGGAGAGGGTGGGATCTTGGGCTTGGAGCTGGTTTGGACCCGGCGTTTTGTGTTTAGCGGACGGACCTGGGAAGGACATTTCGGCTCTTTATATATATCGCTGATGCGGCTGTTTATAGTCTGCTGGCGGGTTTGAAATAGGGATGGGATATGGGAGGGTTTTATACTGGGTTGCGTTGCCATGGATGCGAGGGCGCGAGCCTTGGGGTGTCTCTGTCACTCACTCGGCAGGTGCTGGACGTTTTTTAGTGCACTTTGGTAGATTGGAGATATGAATATTGTTGGTACTGCTTTTCTTTGGTGCTGTGCGTTTGGCGTGTGGTGCTGGGTTGAGCTTGAGCTTGCGTGCGCATTGATGTGGGAAGACGGAACGCGTGCAAGGTAAGCCAGAGGGTGGGGAAGCGGTTCTTACTCCTTGACTCCTTCCTGTCTTGCTCAGCTCTGCCACAGGCCCCAAAGTACACTGCTTGATGCGACGACGTGATCCTACCCCATTGAGGGGGCGGGGCATGGGGCGTACTACGTAGGATGACTAGGATGAGACAAGACAGCAGGTCTGAGGCTGATGTGGGCGGACAGCCACTTATTTTGTTTGGACTTTGCTAATTGGCTGGTTGTTGTGCGAGGCGGCCGTTGTGGGAGCGGGGGCGGGAGCGGGGGCGGGTGGCGTATCTGCGTGTAGGTATGTGTGCATGCGGTGGGCGTGTCTGCATGTGTTGTTTGCCCCGTGTGGACAGCCCGAGGATTCACACGCAAGGAAAGACGGTGGAGCAAAGGGAGGCCACGTCTGAAGCTGCCGTGAGCGGCACATGGCACAGCGCCTCGTCCGAGGCTCGTTGTCGGCACATGCGGCGCTTCTACATTCACTGGCAGCCAAACAGGAATGGCAGGAATGACGTCTGGGCGACAGCGGGTGGTGATGCTGCCAATAGGAAGGGGGCCAAGGTAGGAACAGGCCGAGGATACGCAGGGGAACCGCGCCCAAGCGTACGCTGTGTAGCTTAAGGATGAGGTCACAGGCTGTTTTAGCCTGCGCCGCGCGAAACACGGCCGTGCTGCTTGTTTCCGGTCTTCCGACCGACCAGCATCTTTTAACAACACCGCCTGCCTCTCCTTTGTGCCTTATTTTCCATCGCTTTCATTCACTCAGTATACGTGTGTGTGTTTTCCTTTGGCTATTCTCACCGGCCATAGTAAGCTTGTCCGCTTAGTCATCAATTACGTGATGCGTCACGTTTCATACCATTCCGACCAGAGCATGAAGTATTCTTTGTTTGCCGCTTCGGCTCTCGCGACGCTCGGAACCTGTAAGCAACTGTTCCGCATTCACACATACCCTGAGCTCACCCACCTGTTGCAGCATCATCACTTGGCCGACGAGAACTGGAACAACGCGAAGCAAATGCAGCATACAGCGCCGTAGGCCTGTACAAGCGGGCCACTGCCCAAGCACCCAATGGATACGCGCCAGCAGAAAAGGACTGCCCGTCAACACGACCGAGCATCCGATCAGGTTCTGAACTTTCAGCAAGTGAAACATCATGGCTACGGACAAGAAGACCCAACACGGTGGATCCCATGCGCCAGCTTCTGGGTCGCTTGGACATTGATGGCTTCAATGTCGAGAAGTATATCGATGATAATCGCGAGGATACGGCCAATCTGCCAAACATTGGCATTGCCCTCTCTGGAGGTGGTTACCGCGCCATGTTGAATGGAGCGGGTGCGCTTGCGGCATTCGACAGCCGAACACCCAACTCGACGAGCGCAGGCGGCCTTGGTGGATTACTGCAGTCGTCTACCTACATTGCTGGCCTATCAGGCGGCGCCTGGCTTGTGGGAAGCATCTACATGAACAACTTCACATCTGTACAGAGCATCCTTGATCATGACGAAGTGTGGCATTTGGAGAATTCCATTCTGAAAGGTGCGTAACGGGCGAAAAAGACGCCTAATAGTCCTGGGACTAAGTATCAATAGGACCCACATCAGGAACCATCGAGGTTCTGGACACCGCTCAATACTATGCCAATCTCGTCAGTACCGTCATGGACAAGAGCAATGCCGAGGAAGGCTTTGCTACCACTCTCACGGACTACTGGTCTCGAGCTCTCTCCTTCCAGCTCGTCAATGCTCCCGATGGCGGCCCCGGATACACCTTCTCCTCGATTCAAGACGACGCCGATTTTAAAGACGGCAATGCGCCGTTTCCCGTCATCGTTGCTCTTGAGCGAGCCCCTGGAGACCGTTTACTCTCGCTCAATGCCACGAACATCGAATTCAACCCCTACGAAATGGGTAGCTTTGACCCCACTCTTCATGGCTGGGCTCCTCTGCGATATCTGGGGTCTAATTTTACCAATGGCAAGCTTCCTGATGACGAGAAATGTGTTACCGGTTTCGACAACGGTGCCTTTATCATGGGCACCAGCTCTTCGCTTTTCAACCAGATAATACTACGACTAAACGGCCGGAGCGACGTTCCCACTATACTCAAGTCCGCCCTCCAGAGTATGCTGTCAGCCCTCGATGAATCCGACAACGATATCGCTGATTACAGTCCCAACCCCTTCCAGGGCTACAATAGCCGCAGCAACCCCAGCGCGGAAAGCGGCAGGCTTACTCTCGTTGACGGCGGTGAGGATTTGCAAAACATCCCACTCAACCCCCTTCTTCAACCCGATCGTCATGTGGATGTAATTTTTGCGATCGACTCCTCGGCTGATACCGTAGCACCCACAGATTCTGCGCAGAATTGGCCCAACGGCACAGCCCTCGTGGCGACCTACGAGCGTACGAAGAACGCCACTATGCAGAATGGCACCGCTTTCCCTTACATTCCCGGCCAGGACACGTTTGTGAGCCTCGGGCTAAACAACCGTCCCACCTTCTTCGGCTGCGACGCGGGCAACTTGACCGGAGATGGCGTTTCACCCATCATCGTCTATATTCCCAACGCGCCCTACCAATTCCTGTCCAACACATCGACGTTTGAGAAGCTCGATTACAACATGTCGGAGCGCAACGCCATGATCCAGAACGGATACGACGTCGCGACCATGGGCAACAACACGCGCGAAGGCTGGGAAGACTGGTCCACCTGCGTCGGCTGCGCCATCATCTTCCGCTCGCTCGATCGTACCGACACCGATGTACCCGAGGCATGCTCACGGTGCTTCGACAAGTACTGCTGGGACGGCACCGTGACATCTGAATCTGAGCCGTACTGGCCCGACATGATCATGCCAGCTGGCAAAGTCAAAAGCGGCTGTGCCAAGTTTGTACCGAATCTTATCCCTCTTGCTGTAGCTGCTGCTGTTTCTGCCATTTCGATCATGTAAAGCGTTCGGTTTAGATTTTTTTAAGTCTTTTTTTTTGTATCGCTTTGGGTGCTTTTGGGATTGATACCCTTGCTCTTTTTGTATTAATGGGTCTTCTTTCTTCTTTCTTGGGCATTTGACTGCGTTGGATACGAGCTTGGCATTTGGTGGGTGTTTTCTATACATAGACACATGGGCATGTTGCAAGTTGCATGTGCATTCACGTTGACAGACTCGCTACAAGCGACATTTGGAATTTTGTTTGTCTACCGCTTTTTTTTCAAGAGTGTACATAGATATATTATATTTAGACGGCTAACTTGAAAACACTTTTTCACCATCCACCATCTAACCACCTACACGCATGGCAATTGATCCTCCCCCCTCCCCTCCAAAAAAAAGCCCCTGTATGTTCCTCCGTCCCTCCTCTCCTCCTCCCTCTCCACCACTCCCACAACAACATCCTAAACCCACCACAACAACATCTTCCTTATCCTCCTCATCTTCTTCCGCACCCTCCTCACCTCATCCTCTAACTCCCTCCTCTCTCGCTCCATGGCGCGGAGTTCGCGCTCTAACACGAGGATGATGCGGCCGCGGCGGTGCAGTTCTTCTTCGAGGGCGGCGAGCCGTTGGTGTAGGCTGGGTTGGAGGGCGAGGGCGTGGTGGTGGTGGTGCGGGAGGGTGAGGGAGAGGGTGGGCGGCGCGGTGGAAGATCGTCGGGGTGGAGAGGGGGATGGGGAGGTGGAGGTGGGGGGGAGGGTTGAGAGGGTGGGTGTGGTTGAGGCTGAGGGTGAGGTTAAGGTGGTGGTTGAAATCGAGGTTGCGGTGGAGGCAGAGGTCGCGGTGGAGGTGGATGCGTGGCGCCGCTTCGTGGGTGTGGTTGTCGCCGTCGTTGTCGTCCTGCGGCGGGGTGGAGAGAGGGTGGCGAAGGAGACGGTTTTATTGTTGTTGTTGTTGGTGGTGGTGGTAGTGTGGGGTTTTGAGCGGAGGGGCATTTGGGTTGGTTGGATTGATGGATTGATGGGTAGGCGGGTGGGCGGATGGGTATAGTACACGGGAGTCTGAGTACTATCGTATGTGTTGCTCCGGGAGGGAGGAGCGATGGGATGCCCCGGATGGTCTTGGTGGTGTGTGCGTGCGTGTGCGGGGAGGATGTGTGGGTCGGGTGGGAAAGAGGGGAGGGAGGGAGGATACGGAGATGGGGATTTTTGATTGGAGTGGTCGTTGATGAAGCAGGGTGATGTATCATATGATGGGGTGCGGCTCCCCATTTAACTACCGTGCTCCGTTGTTGTTTATTGGATAATGGATGTTCTCCAGTTCATGGGGAAGACGTGGTATCTGATTTTGCACATGAGGCATAGAATTTCAGGTGCTGGCTGGTAGGGAGGTGTGCTGTTTGTTGTTGATGCGCAATCTCTCAATCATGATTAATATCTCATCATATTGATCAATGCACATGCTCTTTATCACCCACTACATATCCCCTCGCAATCCCGCTTCTTCCCTCCTCCATCCTCGCCGCACGCCCACTCGCTCCGTTCTCTGCTTCCGCTCTATAGTCGCTTCCCAGCCCTTGCCACGTCCGCTTCTCGCGTAAGAATTCCGCGCCAGGCGAGACCACTCCTCCAATATGCGCCAGATCGCCATTCGCACGCTTCATTAGCGCAGTGCTTGTAGAAGCCGCTTGCCCATCTTGATGTTGAGACTGAGGCTGGGACTGCACTTTAGGTGCGCTGGTACGCATAGGGCGCGAATGCGAGACGTAGCGGCCGGTGCGGAGGTCGAATTCGGGGGGTGCGGAATCTTCTTCGGAGTCGTACTCGGCGTTTGCATCGTCATCCCCATGAGTAGATACCCCTTGCTCTTCAGCTGGCTGGCCAGCACCATTCGTGGCTACTTTCGACGTAGCCTTCTCTCCCTCCAACACCGTCTGGAAATCCGCCTCCCACTCCCCCGTCCACACCCTCTCCTCATCGCCCTGTAACGCAATTCCCAACTCAAATGGCGTGATAAGCGGCTTCCAGAACTCCTTGCTCTCGATCAAACTACTTTCCCAACACCCAATGACGACCCAGCCGCCGATTTCGCTAAAATTGGCAACTTTGGCTGCATTGACCTTGCCCACGACGAAGGTGTAGGCTTTCTTTCCGGCGGCGGCGATTTGCTTTTGCACGTGTGAAAGGATGTGCATGTAGTTCTTGACGCTTAGCGTGTTGATCAAAATGCCGAAGACAGAAGCGGATGAGAGCGATGTTAGGAGGGCGTAGCGGCGCCGCAGGGCGAGAGATGTTGAGGCTAGGGTCGCTGATGGTGTGAGGTTATTGGTAGGATATATGTGAGTTGATGCGACGCGGGAAGAGAGCGTGAGGAGCAGGGATGGCGGCGGATCGGAGATATGGAACAGGTCATATTCTCTCAGCGCGTCTTTCGCATCCTCTGCTTCCGCTGGTATGGTACGATTTGGCAGTAGACCCCCAGGATTATGCATAATCTGCGTTGCGAATAAATTTGTGTATCCGTCATGGTGAAGGAGGGCGTAAAGTCTGGGCACATGGTGCGAGTAGGGTATATCCGCCATGAGTATGATCTTCCTGTCCTGATCCGGGTACGTCTGCTTGAAGGTCGCTATTAGCGGCTCCAAATCCAGTTCCCGCTCGGTAAAGACATATACAACCGGTAACCTCGAAGGCGGCGAAAGACATGAGCGTCCGTAGTGCACAACGACATCCGCATCCACATGTTCGGCAGCAACCTCGTCTACGCAGCATGCCCCATACGACGTATCGGCCAGTATGAACAGTCTTTCTTCCTCTTTTTCGCTTATCTCAGTCTTCTCCAATTCTTCCGCGATGTCTTCTACACCAGACCCGTTCACAGCCTGAACTTTCATACCCCCATCATTCCTTGAGCGCGCACCCCTTAGTCCTTTAGCTAAACCCTCATAGACCCTCGGCGCATCCACCAGCATCCGATCTGGAAACTGCAGCGCAATCCTCTTCCATCTCCCCTCCTTGATCTCCTTCACCGTCCTCTCAATCTCATATGTGAGCGCAACCTGCTCATACGAAAGTCTAGGAAGACTGGACGTATCTACCGTAGGTGTCGGATCTTCGAAGATGTGCGTATCAGGTGTGGAGAGAACCGGTGCGCCCCCTGGAGCGTGTGCGGTCATTGTTTGTTTGTGGGCTGGAGGAAATCGGAAATTTGGTGGGGTTGCAACTTTTTGGTGGCGGGGTAGAAATTGAGCAGAAAGAATTAGTCAGCGAGCTAATTCACCGCTGCCAACAGAAAAAGAGGGATGCACAGGTGACGCCACGAGGTGTGTTGATAGAAAATCGCTCGTAGACATGATAGACATCTGGCTTAGTACAAGCTAATTATCTTGGAATATGTAATGCACAAGACACAAAAACTCATCATGTACTCTGTTTCATCACGTACATATCGGAGATACATTGGTGCAGACCAAGGCTCTTGAAGATTATGATCAAGATCGCTCAAATATCTGATGGCAATAACACAGAAGGGTTCGAATTTCCTCCCAAATTAATCAAAGGTACGCCCGAGGTATCTATCTCGAGCCGGAACCGCGCTCCCGCACGACAACGCCTAGACATTATGCCGCTAGACAGCATGTACCAAGAACCGAAACGCCGTCAGTACAGAATGGTGCCTTCAAGCATGCTACTTTACTACTTTGACTTCGCTTTCGGCAATAGCCTTGAAAAGAGGCCCCATGTAGTTTCTCAGCGTCAAATTATGCGCCTGCACATAAGCAAGTTGGTCCTTCACAGGCGTGAAGACTCTCGATACCCATCCTGCAGCCCTTGCTTCTTGCTCGTCCTTCTCGTCTCTCTCAATTTCTCTGTCTCTGTTTTCCTTCGCTGCGTCGCTTAACCTCGGTTTCTTTCCACCACTGGTGCGCCTGTGATCTGGACTTGACTCACTGAAAGTGCGTTTGTGTGTAGGTGAATCGGGAATCTCGTGTACCGACGAAGGTGGTGGAAGTTTTCCCAGTTGGCGCGCAAGATTGCGTAAAACGAGGACAGATGAGAGTGGGAGGCCAGCGGCATCACCAATTTCGTCTGTCACCGTATTGTAATATCGATAATTAGGAGCGGGCTGGTGAGGGGGCATCTGAGCGGTTGGGACGGGTCGGTCACTGTCTCCGTACTTGTCGTTGTACCGGGCGCCCATACCTAAGCTGCCGAGACCGACGGGCTGCGTGAATTGTGGCTGAAAGTTGTCGTGGCGGACCTGGGCGGATGAAGTAAGTGGTGCGGAGTTTGAAGGAGTTCGGTTGTGCTTGGAATGAAGGGTGTGTTGCCCGCCAGTATCAGGAAGATGTGTTTTGACGTGCTGGCCAGCCTCAAAGGCGGAGGCTGTACCAGACGGGCTGAAGTGCGTGCAGCCACCCCAATGGCAAAAATATTTTGTCGGCTTCGATGTGCTGACGGCATCACCGTTCTCCATATTGATATCCGGCTTCTGCTCCAATAGCCACTTCCCTGATTCATCTCTCGGCAACTTCAAATGCGCAGAGACTACATGTTCCCACATGGCTTTGGCGCCAGATGTGAATTCGCCGCATTCGATCTTGGCCGATGAGTGCTTGGTATCCGAAACACCATTGAGCAGACTCGGTGGATGCCAGCAACAGCGCATGTACTGTTTCTTGGTCGAGGGGTCCACGGGAACCGACCGGGGGCGGATTCCCTTGATCGTGTATTTCGGTGGAGTCGTGGTTGTGATCACCTGTGCTTGAGCGCCTACAAAAGTCGTGGACACATTCGTAATGAAATCCTTGGCTGGCATAAGCGCTTTGAAGGACGGGTTGCTCGTCATCTTGTCCTGGAAGGCTGCATTATACGCGGACCATAGTTGTATCTGAGTGATTTCGCCCGTAGGATCCTCCTCAAAGCACGTCCGCAGCCATTGTGAACTGCGTTCCGGTTCGTCCAGGGTTACCAATTGCTCTATTATCGCAGAAGAAAGTTTCGGTGCATCATCCACCGGCGACGAGGGTTTCGTAGATTTGGGGTTACTGCGGCGCTCTTCAAAAGCTTGAGCGCCGAACTGAAGTAGCCGAACAAGTTGGTTAACGAGAACTTCCACGTCTACCTGGTCGGTCAGCATCTGTACGTTGTCCGTAAATCCAGTAAAGAGGTAGAGGAAGTCCAAACAAGCATTACGCAGCTCCTCGTCTTCGACCAGCAACCAGTCGCATATTGATTTGAGAGTCTTCTCAGGGACACCAGAAAGTTTGTTTGTAGCTTCTAGGTTCATTGCAATCCGACCCAGCGCTCTCAACGAAGTGATAATTTTGCCACGATCGTCGGAGACAACTTGAGCGAGCAAGGATTGGTATAAGGGATTTTGAGCGTCCAAGAACCAGAATCTGGTGAGTTGCTCAGCGATTTCCAAAGCGTAGTGCTGCAGCTCCGTCACCATTGGATGTTTTGGTAGATTGAGAATGATGACAATCAGATCCTTCGTAACTGGTATGGTCGAGGTGTAGTATGCATTTTCGTGAAGCATCACCATATTCCGTAGGATCAAGGCCGCTTCGTTGAACATGTTCAAAGCTTTTGCGTCTTCGTCTGGCAGAAGATCATCTTGTCTTTCCAGAGTCTGTAGTGACTGTACGCGCCGCATGAGATCTTTAGTGCCACTGAGGCCATTCAACACATTTGGTTGCTCGAGTTCTTCCTCGACATACGAGATCTCCCAATTGACATGGTAGAACAGGGATGCGGCTTGGATGACCTTTTCAATGAGCGCCTCCGCTAGGCCGGGGAACTGATCGAATCGGTATTTGTCGCCACGTTCGTGAGAAATCTTGACCAGGTGGTGCAGCGCATAAGCTTCTTCTTCTGGCTCCTTCGACTGTAGCGCATGCAGAGCGCGGATGTAGATGTTGGGGCCAGGGAAGCCGGTGCCAGGCAGCATCATACCTTTGAGCGGTACGGGCCTATTCTTCCTGTTGACAATGTACTTCCTCTTGAGCTGATTGAAATACTCTGGATTGTTCGCTGGGGTCTTCACAGGTTTCATGTTGGACGGAACATTTGTGCGCGGCTCGTAGTTGGCTATTGTCATAGCAGCTTCACTGCTGCCATAGAGGCCGTTCGGTTGCGGCGAATTCAGCGTCCCGGCCGACTGGCGGGTTTCTCGGCGCGAAACCTCGGGCTGGAAGAGGACGCGCTGCGGCGGCGCATGGCGTAGGGCTGGCACAAGTCAGTAGAGTTCACAATCGTAGGCGATTTCACATACAACGCCGCCCGAGGCTTCCTGGGTCGTCCATGTCCATTTTGTTTTCGCGGGGGGTCCTGGTCTCGCCTTCCTCGTCTGACTCTTCAGAGTCTTCGTCGCCGTTGCGCAGTCGCTCTGTTTCCCTGCTGAGGGGGCGGAAGTAGTTCTCGGCGGTGCGGGTCAGCAGGTCGCCGCCTTTGGCAGATACGTCCTCGAGGATCTCCTTGGGCGGCGGCTCGCGCTTATGTACGGTCGAGATCTCGTAGGCACTAGCGCAGCTGTTAGGTACTTGGACGGAGGGAATGGCAGTGAAGCGCATACGCGAGGTTCTTGTAGTATGCCGTCTTCACCAAGAAGGCCTGTGTCGTCAGGTTCGCGCTCCCAGGGAGGAACTCGCCGGCTAATTTTCGCCAGGCAAGTTTATTGCCCTTGGTATCTGAGACTTTGTCGTAGCCACCCTCGCGGATCACGCGCTTGTACAGGCGCAACAGGTCAATGTGCCGGTTGCCGACTCTGGGCTCGCGGTCGAGGATGGTCCTACGTGGTGGTCAACACGGCCGCGCTCTGCAACGATGCGCAAATGGGCACGAACCCTCGTTCCTCGTGGTATTTGGCAAGTTCGTCTAGGAACTCTTCATACTCGGCGGTGCGCTCGATGGATTCTTCGCGCGGCTGTTTGTCCTTGGGCGCCATGCTGCAGCGCACGCCTTCACCTGGGACTCGCTCCTACCACTTGGTGAGGCATGAAAGGTGCGCGACGGGTGCGGGTTGCGCAATGGCTCGTGCGGCAAGTTCGCGGTGAAGGGCGCGCGACGACGCGATGTCAGTTGGACACGGCCAGAATGCTTGCGAGCGAGCGAGCTCAACATCCCCAGCTAGTCCCATCACGTGATGCGTCTGTGTCTACAGTCGCGGCTTCCCTCGCTTCCCGTCCCAACAACACTCACATCGCATATTGGTGTGTGTGGCATCACTCCAGGAAGAGTGGCATTCTTTGATCGCAGCATATATTGATCGGCCATCGCATACTAACCCGGCGGCTTACCGCTCACGCAGCATGCTCACCTTTAACCTAGCATCCTTTGCATTCAACGCAGACCTGCCGCCAGAGGCTCCGGTGCCGGCAGATGGCTGGAAAAAGCTGACCAACGGCCTTGTTGTCGTCTTCGACACGTTCCGCTCTGGTGGTGAGCCGTCAGTCGTCATGAAGATCGTGCAAGCGACCCAGGTCTTGGTAAGACATCGGAAACCCCTCGAGTCTCTCCCCCGTCGAACCGTGGGTGGTCTAACTCAGCGGGCCAGCATAACATACCGCTGCAGAATTTGATTGACCGCGGAAAGCCCATCATCGCAAAGCTTCATCAGCAAGGTATCGATGTCTCGAGCGAGTCGCAGCAACTGCCCATCTCAGGCATGGCCAAATCCCCGTCTTTGGCGTTCAAGTACAAACTACCAGACGTGAACAAGGCAAGAGCGACACTCTAGCGAGTGGAAGCTCAACTAATACAAGACAGCTGCGTCGTATTCAGCTGCGCTTTGTCTCGGCTCAGGACTTCGACATTGCGTACGATCATGTTCGTGAGCTTGGTCTCTGGGTCTCGCCCTCTTCGAATCAGACACGTCCTTCAACACCCGCGGCTCCCTTTAACGGCGCTGGTCCTTCTTGCCCACCTTCTCAACTCTCTGAAATTACTCATCGACCCTTGTCTGCTGCGCCATATCTCCCGAGCCCCCTTCGTACCCCATTGCAGGATGCAACACGCCTACGTCCAACATCTGCTACTCTCTTCAGCTCAGGTTCGACGGCCAGCTCCCGGAGGCCTGATTCAGCTGCTACTTTATCCCCATATGAGCGTGCATCGGACCTTCCATACTCAGCACGACCCGATACGGCAAACTCATTGTCGCGGCCTGGCACGAGCGAGCTTCCCCCACGACGTGAGCTCCCCTTCGAGCGCATGGACACACCGCCTTCGCGAGGGAACGATAGCATCAGGCCCGGCAGTCGACCGATGAGCGGTGTGATGGGACCACCCCCTTTGCCTGCAACGATGCGCGCTGGCACCACGAGGCCCGATTCGAGAGCTCGGAGCAGGCATAGCGGCGAGTTGTCTCCTCTACCACAGCCCACGTATCTTAACAACAGGCCCCCAAGCCCAGCAGCTCGGCCGAGCTCTGGACGAGCACCCGTCCCCGCAGCTACGAACGTGCCGCGCCCTCAGTCAGCTACTGCCCAGAATGACTATGACGCGATGCAGCAACTAATCAGCTTGCCACCCGTCTTGAACCCGACAAGACCGAGACTGGCGCCTACTGGTGGCGTGGGAAACACACGCCCACTCAGTGCTACCCGGCAAGCCACACTGAACCAAATGGGACCAGAATCTCCCACTCCCCTTGTTACGCCCCTGCTTCTGAGGCCGTCTACCCGAATATGCACAGTACGGAGGCTAACGACGAAAATGAAAACGCCGTAGAAGAGCTTGCAGCGTATGCAAAGCTGCCGAACGCCGTTCGCATGGACGAGCTTAGTAATTTCATATTTCAGCATCTCGAAGACGACAATTTTCTTACCCTGGTCGATATGCAAATGTGCTGGGCCCGGATCGGATCGGGGTTCGAATGAAAATGCAACCGAACGAGCGATATGTCTTCTAGCATTTCATGGCTGACCATGATTTTTCAACATCCTCTTCCAGTCCAAAAATCTTCCATCTAATTGATTTTTACGATGCAAGTGGGGGAAGTCAAAATTTCGGTTCTAATTTCGCGGTCATGTATGATTTTTCCTTTGCGCAGACCTTTTTACTGTATTAACGGGGGGACACGTGGTGGAATGTATTCTGTTTTCGATGTACTAATAGAAGTGCGCGACGATGTGGCGGCACCGGAAGGATGAGAGACGATCAGAGTAGTCATAGCATTTCATGTCTGTCCATGTTCTTTCTCGTCTCTAAACGTTCACGATATCATAGTACATAAGAAGATCTTAACGGTACCGAGACACTTCCGCACAAAAGCAGTATACGTCCCGTGCTAACTCAACTTTGCCTGCGAGTTCCAAAATCCGTAACATGTTGGGATGTCCATAGAATGGAAATGGATGAATAGACTCTCACACATAATACCTATCCACACTCCAACGCCGCATACAGTACTAGGACAAAAGTTTGAGTACAATGCGTTCCCCGGATCAGCAGTACAAGGCCAACTGTACTCGAATCTATGTCCTGTAGCTGTAGCTGTAGAAACGGAAAAGCATGAATAGACAGAACCCTCACACATACATGCAACCTATCTAAACCCAACGCTGCATGTCAACACTTCCCTCCTTTACAAAGACAATCAACAATCAATTGAACCCCCCTCTACAACTCCTCCTCCTCCTCCTCCTCATCACCCATCCACTCCCCCGGCGGCGGCGCTGGAATACTAAAATCCTCCACACTCGCCTGCCCCCCGTCCCACTGACTATACCCCCCAGCACCACCACCAGCATCACCATCCTCCCCCACGCCCTCCCCTCTTACCAGCGGACTACTCCACCCCTCCATCCTCACCCTAGCCGGACTCGGAAAACTCGACGGAATCACGAGCGGCGGCGGTTTCCCCGGCGACACGCCGTCGTCGAACAGCGACGCACTCCTCCCCCGTGTTGTCATCTTCTTCGGCGTCGTACTCGCACTGCGTATACGCTGTTCGATCTTCTGGTTGTTCTTGCGCGGCGAGACGAGCGGAGAGAGCTGCTGTGTGGGGTCTACTACGGTGGTGGCTTGACTGATGTACGAATGCGAGTGTGAGTGCGAGCGGGAGAGGTGCTGTGTCTGTGTGGCAGCGCGGGGCGGAAAGGGCGTGGCTTGGTAGCTGTAGTTTGAGTCTGGGGCTACGTGCATGCTTGATGGTGGGGGGAGGTGGTATTGTGAGTAGGTTTGGTGTTCGGTTTGGAGTTGGTGGTTTGCTTGGCTGGAGTGGGAGGGGGAGGGGGAAGGAGAGAGGTCTAGGTGTGTGGGGGGTGAGCGGGGGACTTGGATGGAGGGGTTGGTGGGGGGTTGTGGGTTGAGGGTGGTATGGGGAAGGCGGTTGAGCGGGAGAATGGGGGCGCGGGGTCTTCTTCGTCGTCCGGGGTGATGTCGTCATCGTCTGTGAACATTGGTATTGGGGGTTGGGTCCTGTAATCTTCGAGTGGTGGTGTAGACTGGACATGGGCCGGGGGCAATGAAGGCTGATGAGCGACGGTAGCGGCAACGGGATCTGCAGTGGTAGACCCAGTCTCTTCAGGGGTCTCGTCGTCGATGAACATCGGTGTTGGAGGCTGCGTTCTGTAATCCTCGACTGCCGGTGAGGAGTTCATCTGAACGGCTGGAGATGATGGGTCACGTTTGATAGTAGTACTGGGTTGTGCATGCCCAGATGGCGTGTTTCGTAACTTCTTCCGGGGGGAAGGTGAGGAGTAAGGGAGAGGAGGCAGTTCTGCGACATCAGAAGATTGTTCCTCGGTGTTATGCAATGCTGTGGGAAGTTGAGGCGGCTGCCCGAGCTCTTGCGAGCCTTCATCATCTCGATTGACGAACAACTCTCCTAGCTCTTCAGATGACTCCCTGTTAGGCTGTATAATATCTTCGTCCGCATTTGCACATGCTAGGTCGATTGAGTGAAGTATGGCTTGTGTCTCAGCACCGACACTTATACCAATAACCGGTCTATCCACACCGCGTAGCACTGCTTGTGTCTCCGGCCCAACATCGTACTCCACATCAGGATTTGCCTCGTCCTCGATAAGGTCGCCGTCCTCATCCTCCGAGTCAGGTATCGTGCTTGCAAACTTTTTTAGAGTAGGTGGCGGTATTTGCTCTTGGGGACCGTCCTGAAATGTAACTTGTTTCCTCTTTGAGGGCGTCTCCGCTACAGTGGTGTCATTAGCAGAACGTGGCTTTAGCGGCGTTCGACCCGGTCTCCGTGGACTATTCTGAGTGAACAGCGGTGAATCCACTGGGGACTGCGAGGACGGTATCTCGAATACGCCGCGTTTCTCGGGCGTTGATAAGAGCCCGAACCGGGTCTTCGGCGATTTCCCAGCTGGCGCTTTCGAGGCCCTCATAGCGGCTGGAGTGAGCTGGCGGCGAGAGGATGCTCGACGACCTGGGCCTGTCTTCTTCGTAGCTGGTGGGTCGATATACTGCGTAGGCTGATATTCATCATCGCTCTCGTCGTCGTCATCGTTTGCGAGGGGAGGAACGTCCGGTGTAGCTGTATGTGCATCCTCCATGGTACCCTCAGCATGTGTATCCTGTGCAATTGCTTCCGCGTCGTCATTGTTCTCTCGACTCTCCCATTCCGGAGCTTCAAAATTTCCAACATCCTCTTCCAACTCTTCGTCGGAGTCAAGCACCAGCGGAGTCAGCCCATGAACCATCTGCGTCAACGTCTGCTGCTGTTTATCCTTCTTAGACTTCTTGCCACCCCAACTTGTGCGCGGACTCCGTTTTACAGGTTTAAACTTCGGTTCCATAGAACCCGGTATAGGCAAACGACCATCCACAATCTGCGTCATCGTAGATTGTCTGCGAAGCTTCGGTATGGATGCTTCTCCGCGTTCCGCTGCGTCGGCTTGTTCGTCGTCTTCTGAGGCGTTCGTGGCGGGAGCAGCGGATCTTCTGCGCTTTGGAACAGCGGCTTTCCGTGTACGCTTCGGCGTTGGTCGCACGGGTTCATCGTCATCTTCTTCCGCGTCTTCCTGCATCACACCGCTGCTCCTCTTCTTTGCCTTCTCCGCCGTCTTCCCCCTCCACCTCACTCCCCTCCACCTCAACGCCCCCATCTCCCTCCCCATCCCCATCCTCATCCTCATCCGAGTCCTGCACCGTCCCCCGCCTCCTCATCATCTCCGGCAAAAACCGCATCTGCTTCTTCTCCCTCTCCTCCACGCCATCAGGTCTGCGCACAATCTTCCTTTTGTGCGGGAAATACTGCTGCTGAGGGACCTTCTTCGAATAGTAGACTTTAAAGTCCGCGTTTTTGTTGCTCGAGCGCGTGCTGGCGGTCATGGTGGCGGTGGATGGATGGCTGCGGAGACGCGTGTTGGGGTGGACGCGGACGCGTCGAGGGGCCGAGGCGCGTTTGGGAGGTCCTTGCGTCATGTCATTGCCGCTTTGGGATGGGGAATGGGGAAAAGGTAGGCAACACTTGCAGGTGAGAGCAACAAGAATAATCGTTTTGGTATTTGACAATTTATTTGAAAGCCTTCATTCACCATTCACGTTATTGCACCCTGCGAATCAAATTATTGGTCCAAGCTCGTATGCAGTTTCTCCACTCCGGCTCTCCTCAATGCACTGTGCTTTTCCCAGCCACGAGCCTATCGTTATTTCTATCATATATCGTGAACATATGCAACTCATTATCCAGCTATATACACAAAGTCCCTGGTGTCACGTAACATCCACCAACCAATCGGGCTCGGCATCCTCATCATCCGGGTCTTCCAGGGGCAAAGACCCTACGTCCGACGGCGATGAAGACGGCCTCGATGGCTCAGCAGGGGCCATTACTGCCTCGGTCCCATCCCCACCGTTGGGCTTGTTGTCGGCCTTGATTGACTCTTCAGGCTTAACTGGGACGATTTCTGGTCGCACTATATCTGGTTCTGCCTTCTCGGATGGAAGTTCTACTACAGGTTCCTGTAGATGCACATCTGGCAGGAGACCCTCAGCCAGATCCATGGGATCGTCAGCTTGGATAAAGCCTCCCTCTTGATTATGCTTTTCCGTCGACGGGCCTTGATTTGGTACTGACGTTTCAGGGAAGAAGGCACCACCTTGGTCCTCGTCATTTTCCAAGACAAGGTAGCTGCTCGTGCGCCGTGGGAGAAGCTTTTGTTGCGATAGAATAGCGCTGCCGAAGTGTTGAGATTCTTCACGCTCAAACCCTCCAGCGCTATCATCGGCATCTTCGGGAATGAAGCCGCCGTCCGCCTCTTCATCGTCATCAGGAACAAAGCCGCCAGCATTTTCTTGATGCTGCGATGGCGGCCTGTAGGCCTGGGTTGGTAGTCCTGCGCTGTCTCCCTCGTCTGGGAAGAAACCACCAGCAAATTCTCTCTCTTGAAGCTCTTTGTCCTCCTGGTTTATCTCATCCTGCAAGTCAATAACTGGTCCAGTCTTGCCGTCGATTTCTATAGCATTAATCCTCTTCGCGATCTTGAGACCAAGGTAAAAGCGTCTCCACAAACGTAGAGCTTCAGCTTTTTGCTGGTAAATCTCAGCTTCTTCTTGCGCGTACTCCATAGCATCAATAACTGCTTCGACAGCCTCGGCGTACTCCTGTGCGACCACCACACCTTGCACGATTGCAGTTCCATGTCGGCCTTTGAAAGAAAATCCCGTGACTGCTTCAGCGTAGTCTACACCAATCAGACGAGCAGCTTTCGAAGCTGATTTGTGCCGTATGTGGTGACCACCTGGAGGACACATAGATGGCACATATAGATCCAAGTTGCCGTAAGCATTCCGGGGAACTCGCCCGCGAACCACTGGGGGCGGTACATAGAGCTCCGTCTGAAACTCAGCGTAGAGACCCGCACCGACCTCGTCTTGCTGATCTTCGACGTCCATGTCTGGGCCAATGGAGAGACGCCTACCTTTCTTGGGCTTTGCATGCTTCAACGGTTGCTCGCCACCTTGCACATCCCGCCCAAGTCGGTACCATTTGTCTGCGCTTCGGACAACGTGAACGTCCTTGCGGCGATATATCGGCTCCATCTTCGGGTTCATGGATGAACCCACATTGACCTTGCCGACCTGATTAAGAGGGTGAATCACCTCGTTGTGCCGGAGATGCCGTTCAAGCACGTAGACCGGATGGTCTTTGAAATCTTGCACGTTATTCGGTATCCCTTCTCTGGCTTCCTTCCTAGCAAGTTCCGCGTCTTCGACTTGGTCCTTATCGAGTTCGGTTTTACGTGCGAAAAACTTGGTTACTTGCTTCCACCAGTCGTTGCCACCCTGTGTGCTTTCGACTCTGAATTTCCGAGTTTTTGCATTATATGCCTTGGCATAGCGTCGTGTGACGTCCTTGGCCGTGTAGTCGTCGTCGAACGCAATGGCGTAGGTCAAGGTATTTTGCGCAGAGTTTAGAGGAGGTTCTAGCTTCTCAGGCGCGTTGGTCGTAAAAGTCGACAAAGGATCAACGGGCACCCACCTTTGGTGAATCGTGTTGAAAACTTCTATCCAATAGACAGGGTATGCGGTATGGTACTGTTTTCTTGGTTTAGGCGGGACGGTAGCACTGAGTGCAATGTGCCGCTCGCCAATAGCTTGCTCAAGCCGCGTAGGTCGCTTTGAGCGTGAGGCCTTCGGCCTTGGAGGGTTATGACTTTGGGCATTGTACGGATCTAACGTAATAGTGTTCGTGTGCATGCCTTGTTTCTGGGGAGTGGAGGGTTGTGCGGCAGAAGCAAAGGGCAGACATTGCAATGAGCAGACAAGACGAGCTTCTAGTCCAATAGCGCGCGTCAATGCACAGAACAGCTGTGCGCCAACATCTGGGGAACCCTGGAGCTTGGAGGCAGCTGTGCGAAAGTCCTCCAAGTCCATGGGATTGTCAAGCTCGTCAAAGTCAGAGAAAGGTCGCACTTCAGCGTCCGCCTCGGCCCACCGCGGTTTGTACATGCCCTGGGCAGTTGCAGTGAAGCGCTTCGACCACAACATCTTCAGCTCATTCAAGCCCTCTAGAAAGCTCTTCGAGGCATGGTATTGCGAGTGCTCAGGGTTCGGCACAAGGTTGGCGAGGGTCTTGGCTGGCAATATCTTGCGCAGGGCAGACTGGACAATGCGGTCGTTGCACCATGTGTTTCTGCGGTGGGCGTGGTAGAGTAGACACAGAAGGTGCATCTTGTGGATATCCAGCCTGCGCTTCTTTTCCACAGACGTTATTGCGCGCCTGCGAAGCTGCCGCTTCGGCTTACTCTCTTCACCATCCGTTCCGCCAAAAGTTATCGAGATGTCGCCTATTTCGGGGGCATGGGCACCCTCCGAGTCGCCACCCTGTGCCAGCGCATCTTCCCACTCGACGTCGCTATCGTCCGACTCTTCCGAGTCAAGTATTGTTTGTCGAACGCGGCCCGCGCTGCCATCCGCACTGTGATGATGGTGTGGGCGAGGTGACAGTGTTCCAGTGTGAGGCCGTAGCGGCTGCTTCGACTGTGCGTGCGACGGTGCTCTGGCCGCTGGCCTGGTCGGCGATTTCTGCCGCCGTGGTGCAAGATCGCCAGCCGGCTCGACACTGCGTCGCGTTTTGCGCTTTTTGGCCGGCCTCGCATCGTCCTCGGCGCGGGCCGCTTCGGACAACAGATGTTGGAAGACGTCCGGGACGCCCTCACTGTCCTGCGATGCTCTTGTGCGTCGCGTCGACCGTCGAGACGCGGCCGTGTCGGGTGTTTTGCGCAGTCGCCCCCGAGCACCCGCCATGTTCATGAAGCAGCAAGGGCGCGTGTGCGTGTGCGGCGGTGCGGTAAGAGGGGGCAGGCGGGGAGGTTTCGAGGCCCAGCGTCTAGACGTGCGCAGTGCAGAAAGATGCCCATCTCGATGTCGTATCGAGGTAGCAAGGCAGGCGCGATGGCGCAGACTATAATGTGCAAGCTGTAGGCGTGGTCACTGGGCGTCTTGGTGTTGGAACACGGAGAGATGACGCACACGAGCCGGCGAAGATCCACGGGTGGTTGCCGCGCCATCACGTGCCTGGGGTTCGTCCGACCTCAGGCCAAGTACATATCATAACATATGTAGGTAGGTAGTATCGATGCTGCCATCGCTATATCATACACCAGCTTCGGACGTCCTGCAAATGTCCGTCACCACACCAAACCGTAGCACGCGCCTTCCATCAGTGAAAACCGACGAATCGAGCTAGCTTCGTCTACTATTGCAGTGGTACCTTCCATATCACCGTGGTGCATCATCGTCGCTCGTGTCGCCCTTCCTGCATTGACCTTGATGGCCGGATCAACAGTGGCCATACCAACCATGAACATTGACATGAACATGGCACTTCTCCGTGCTACCGTATCACCGTCCCGACTGCTCCAATCGTGGTCCGCGGCATTGCCCATATCTGCCATGCTGCCGATTCCCATAGGTAACCGTGGAACCGTAAAGCACGCCTATGCTTGCGCCCAACCATAGCTAACATGGCTGTCTCTTTTCCGCTTCTAAATAGTTGCAGCGTCTTTCCCCTCCGTGGCGCTTGACGAGCCAGACCTTGCTCCAGTACCAGATCTGAAGTTTCCGGATTCCGAGCTACCCCAGAATACGACATCTAGAGGTAGAGCGCCTGGACGTTCGGAGACGACTCGCTCCTACCATGGCTGGGCACGCTTGCTGTTGCTCGAAGGGGTGTTGTAGCAGTACGGAAGGAAGGAACCCTGCATCTCCCACTGCTTCAGACCGCACTTTGCACTCCACAACTCCGTCATATCCATCTTCACTCTCATCCACCATCACTACAGGATTATCAATTAGTACGACTGAAAATCGAGTAAGCCAAGGATTGGTTGACGGGTTCAAAGAGGACCTTCTGGTACATGCAGTCACCATGTGCTACGGATACCCTCCAGAATCCTCCGACGAGTCGGATATTGACAAGAGAGGGAATCACGGCTCTCGGACGCATATGAAGAGATTGAAAGTTGCAGGTAGTCGTCCCGTTCAAGTGCCCATGTCTATTTTCAAATACTAAAAGGATCAGGCGATGTCTCACGCCTCTCTGACGGCACAGCCGATGGCAGGAGTGTCCGGCTCGAGCGAGTCATTCTTACGATCAAAGGCCTAAAATGCGCGTGTTGCGAGAACGGGATTTCTCGTGCCTTAGATCAATTACCCGCAGTGCAGAGCCATCAGGTCAATATCGTTCTTGCGAGGGTCGAGTTTGATCTAGATGTCACCAGGTCGTCAGTCCGAAAAGTCAAACGGAAGCTCACTAGGGCAACCGGATACACCTTTGAGGAATATTTTCATCCTGAAGGGCAGGTCCTTGAGCTTGTCGTTGATGATCCTGTGGAGATCTATCGGGTAAGGAGTCGCTTCGCCACCAAAACTTGCCCCTTCTGGTCTTGAGTTATGCTTTCCATGAGCGCTTCTGCTAACAGATCTTACAGGCTGGCAGACCATACGGCGTTGCTTTAGTCGATTCGGCAGACAAGTCAAGTTGGAAACCGACTCGTATATTTAGCGGACGCAACAGCTCAGCCTCAGTGGAGAGCCGCATGGCTTCGCCAAATCGCAACGGAACAAGCAGCAATGAAACAGTGGTATTCCCAGACGGGAGTACGAGAGCAAAGATTCTGCATCAAAGACAGACCGTCCGTGTTCATTATGATGCGAAGAAGATTGGAGCTCGCGAAGTGTTGCGCTATTACGAGCAACTGGCGGCGGATCAAGACATACAGCTTGCACCACCAATGACACATCCCAGTCTCGCAGCTGGGGCCAAACAGACGACACGTGCTTGTCTGGTATTCGTGTTGGCCGCGATCTTTACCATCCCCGTCGTCGTTTTTGCATGGGGGCCGCTTGACCATGGTAAGCTCATTTACGCGCATATATCACTGGCTTTCGCGACTATCGTACAAACTCTCGCAACCTGGGAGTTCTGCCCTGGTGAGTCCCCGCTTTCCGTACGTGACACTTATGCATAATGCATCGAGTAACACGTGCTTACTCTATCCCAGGTGCTTGTCGAACACTAGTTCATTCCCGGGCATTTGCCATGGATTCCTTAATTGCAATCAGTACTACAGTAGCGTACATATTCAGCGTAATCTCGTACGTGCGTCAAGTTCAAGGAAAACCTATGGAGACCGGGTCCTTCTTTGAGACCTCAACCCTGTTGGTTACTTTGATTCTCCTTGGTCACGTCGTGAACGAATTTGCACGGCTGAGAGCGGCAAAATCGGTGAGATAACCCAAGAATGATTTTTATAGGGTTGCTTTTGCTGATTTGCGCCCCCCTTAGGTGTCTTTCCGGTCTCTCCAGGTGGAAGAGGCGCTTCTCGTAATCCCTGGATCGACGCCTAGCGATCGGGATACGCGCAAGATTGATGCCCGGTTATTACAGTATGGCGATCAATTCAAAGTACTCCCGGAGACAAGGATTGTCACAGATGGAAGCGTGGTACAAGGCGGCTCTGAAGTGGACGAGTCAATGATCACTGGTGAACCCCTGCCAGTTGCGAAAGGACAGACATCACCAGTTCATGCCGGAACCAATAATCGCAGTGGGACACTCATTGTAGCGTTGACGGCCTTGCCACACGAGAACTCCGTCAGCAAAATTGCAACGATGGTAGAAAACGCGGAGCTTTCCAAGCCAAAAGTACGTAACACTGAGGCGAATGCGCATTGCATATCCTCTGTTGACTTTTCTGGTTGAGATGTGCTGACTTTTGCCTCGATGTTTAGATTCAAGCGCTCGCAGATCGTATCGCAGCCTGGTTCGTTCCCGCAATCGTTGTCACTGCACTTTCAGTGTTTATCATACGGCTCATTGTGGACAAGTACCATAACAAGCACAGCTCCGGCCAGGCCGCTGTCAAGGCATTCACCTACGCTATCGCTACTTTCGTCGTCTCCTGTCCCTGTGCAATTGGCCTCGCTGTTCCAATGGTGATTCTCATTGCTAGTGGTGTGGCAGCGCGATTCGGGATCATTTTTAGAGACCCCCAAAAGCTGGAGATTGCTCGCAACGTCACAGACGTGGTATTCGACAAGACTGGTACATTGACGACTAACGATCTTTCTGTTGTTCGAGCTGAGTATAGCAACGGACCTTCGACCGAAGTCAGAAGAATACTCCTAGGCCTTCTTAATGGCCTGAACCATCCAGTCTCTGCTGCCGTTTTCAAATGGGTTCGGGAACAATGTACGTACTTCTTTTCCAGCTACTTGACTAACAAAGCTTGCTGATATGTGCTCCTTATAGCTAGAGAGCAGAATGAAGGGGGGCTGCGCCCCTTAGCAATTTCGGACATCCAAAGCCTCCCTGGCGCAGGCGTCCAAGGCAGAGTGGGAGACAGCGGCCGGGTGGTGCGTGCCGGTAACGCAGATTGGCTTGCGCTCGCCGTCCCCGAGGACAACTGCTCTCTCCTTTGCGTCACCATCGACGGCGTCCATCGGGCCACATTCCATCTCAAGACTCATATCCGAAAGGCAGCAAGAGCAACGGTGAAGCGCCTCCACAAACGACACATCCGCGTCCACATGCTTACCGGGGACCACGCTGGCGCCGCCACGGCCGTTGCTCAGGCTCTCGAACTCCCGGCTTCACGCGTCCAGAGTTGCTTGAAACCAGAGGACAAAAAGAACTACGTCGAAGCCCAACAAGCGATCGGAAATGTCGTCATGTTTGTCGGCGACGGCACAAACGACGCCGTAGCCCTCAAGCAGGCAGCTGTCGGCGTCCATCTCAATCGCGG
The DNA here is from genome assembly GCA_014281115.1 of Laburnicola sp. R22_1. Taxonomy (NCBI): domain Eukaryota; kingdom Fungi; phylum Ascomycota; class Dothideomycetes; order Pleosporales; family Didymosphaeriaceae; genus Laburnicola; species Laburnicola sp. R22_1. The sequence goes on from JACONQ010000017.1 coordinate 1,421,190, forward strand.
CTCCGACGTCGCAAAGAGCGCTGCAGATGTTGTTCTTATGAACCCTCGTCTCCTGGATGTCCTCGTCTTGCTCGACATCTCCAGGGCGGTTTACCGTCGCATCATCCTCAACTTTGCTTGGTCGTTTTTGTACAACGTTTCTGCTGTTCTTTTGGCGGCGGGCGCGATCGAGCGGTTTCGCATCGAGCCGCAGTATGCGGGGCTGGGAGAGTTGGTTAGCGTGTTGCCTGTGGTGCTTATTGCTTTTCAGATGAAGTTTCGGGCGTATGGGTTGGCGTATAAGAGGGAGGAGCAGAGGATGGGCGAGTATAGTAAGGAGTGAGGGGCAGGTAGGATTGTTAGACGTTGGGTTTTTTGAGTTTTTTTTTTTTTGGGGGGGGGGCTCATTACTTTTTATTCTGGGATGTAGTGTTTAAGTTTTTACTTTATTTTATGCTGCTTTCTTTTTTGGGATACTCCGGGAAAAAATGTTGGTTGTGGTAAAATGGGCGGGCGCTGTGCTGTGATTTGTCTTGGTGCAGCGTGCGGGTTACTGGCACGCTTTATTTAGTATGCGTGCTATGGGGAGCAATGCGCATAGCCTTAGCTGATATTGGGTCGAGTGCAGAGATATCTGGTGTACTCGTCTGGTCATCATACGTGTAAGAGAGAGATTGGCATTCGTCTGCGCTACCGGTAAATAGGATTAGGGTAGATGTTCGCTTGTATGCAGTTTGTACTACTCTCATTTTCGCAACTTGGTGACCTCAGTACACTTCGCTCCACGGCCAGCGGCATCTTCGACGGCACGAATCAGCGCCTGCAAATTGAATCGTAAGTAACGACGTTGAAGCTGTTCCGGTTCGTTCCAAAGCCATCGTTGAGCTTTGTAATTGAAGATGTCGTCCTCTGAAACATTCGCTTGTAGTAACTTGGCACGTTGACTTGTTTATTGATCGAGATTTACCTTGAATTTTGATGTGAGAGTGTTTTGTCGTATTGTCCTGTGTCGCATCAAGAAGGAGAGATGTAGGGTGGTAACACCGCGTGCGTGCAGGTAGCCACTGGGCAAGAGGAGGCTGGCGCAGAAAATCAAATCTTTTGCCGCGCGTCCGTAGGCGGGAGAACATGTTTCTATTTAAATTTTATTCCCCGTGTAATTATTTGATAGAGCGGTATGTGTGCTAGAGCAAGGAACGGGGCGTAGAATGGAGGGCAATTCAAAAAAGTCGCGTACTGCGACGCGTCAAGGGTTAAAACGTTACGGATCGGGGGCGTGCGCGCGTAAGAAAAGCACGGAAAGAACTCTAGACGTGTAGATAGGACGCATAAAATGATGGGCGTGCGTGTGGTTGTGCTCGATATTTACTTGTATTACCTTAGGTAGTCGCCAAGCGAGTGGAAGTGTATCACGAATCCGAAAATGATTTGCACTTCTTTTCAATGCGCATATGTCATCAATATTAATATTTCAAGAAGAGGCAACCTTTCCTAATAAGAATGTGTGTCTTCAAAATTCGGTATTCGGAAGTACCTTGAAATCTCAATTTCTTCGTCTACTTCTTCTCCTCTAGCAAATCATTCAAAGACTCTATACCACCCTCATGCATATCAATGTCATATTCTTTCGGATACCTCGTCAACACATCTCTCAATTCCTTCACATGGTCCTTCTGCTCCTCCGTGATATTCTCCCACACATCCGTAAACGCATGCTTAATCGCCGGCTTCTTCTTCTTCTCGGCCCTATCAAACGCGGCCAACACATCTTTCCTTAGTTGGCTCCTCGCTGCGCGCTCTTTGTCCTCGTTCCATAGGTCCCGATGTTCGAGCCACTTGCGTAGCCGTGTAATGGGGTTGTCGCGACGCTTCCAGTCTTCCACTTCGACTTTTTGCCGGTAAGCGTAGCTGTCGTCTGAGGTGCTGTGGTGGCCCACGCGGTAGGCCATCATCTCGATGAGGACGGGTTTACCGCCATCGGAGAGGGCCATGCGGCGCGCTTCAGCGGTGGCGCGTCGGACGGCGAAGATGTCGTTGCCGTCTACGCGGATGGTGTCAATGCCGTAGCCTGCGCCTCTACTTGCGATTCCGTCGCCTCTGTACTGGTCGCTGGTTGGCGTCGAGATCGCGTACCCGTTGTTTCGGCATATGAATAGGCAAGGTGCCTGTCTTGTCGCTGCAATGTTTAGCGCAGCGTGGAAATCGCCCTCGCTTGCTGCGCCCTCGCCAAAGTAGGCGACAGCTACTCGTGGCTCGGTGTCTGGCTGCTGGATATTTTTCAGTTTTAAAGCGTACGCGGCGCCCGCCGCGTGGGGTAGCTGGGTCGCCAGTGTGGAGGAGACGGTGCGGATGTAGAGTTCGCTGCTGCCGTAGTGTACGGGCATGTTCCTGCCGCGCCCGAGATCTTGAGCGTTGGAGAAGAGCTGGCTCATGAATTGGTCGAGGGTGAAGCCGCGCTGCATGAAGACGCCGGATTCGCGGTATTGGCAGTAGACCACGTCGGTGGGGTGGAGAGCGCTTGCGGAGCCAACCGATATGCCTTCTTCTCCCGTGCAGACCTTCGTTGTGTCAGTGTGCGGCGTTTAGCTTCTTTAGATCTTGGAGTGGTACCATGTAGAAGCTTAGTCGTCCCTGTCGTTGCGCCTCGAACATGATTAGGTCCATTATGCTCACTGGCGCTGTTAGCTGCTACTTCGTCGCCAATGATCTATCCGAGACGTGTCGTACATAGCATCATAGTCTTGTATAGCTCCAAGGCCTCTTCATCAGTGGTATCCACTCGTCTTTCTTCATCCAAGACCTGTCCATACTGACTCAAGACCCGAAACGTCGCTATTGCTTTGTTCGTCGACGGCCGTAGGAACTCGAGAGTGTCGGTGAACTCGCTGTTGAGCGCACCGGGAAACAGAACTCTGTCACTATATCAACGGCTTGATCCGCAATGCTATGCTCTGTGGCCTTACTTTTCCGCCGTTGCCGTCGACGCTACCGTTCGGGATTTCTGCCATACAGGTGTTACCTTGGGCGGCCCTTGGGCGGCGCCAGGACACAGTGAGGGTCTCCGCAGCGCCCTGGCACCCAGTCTTCGCGGCACAGACCGGAGCGACATGGTGGTGGATCTGCATGTTGGATTCTGGCGCCTGCGGGGATTTAGTCTCGGGAATCAATCTGGGGAGGATGCTTGGAGGCTGGAGCTCGGCCCGGCCAGCGTCGGCTCAACAGCAGCCCTCGGCGTGTCAGACGTCAGCTTAGTCATTCAACCAGCGTAGCGTCGCACGTGCCAGCGCGCCTTCCAAGGTTCCCAATGTCGAAAGTTCGCGCCAAGCATCGCGGAGCAAACCTCTAGCAGCCATGAACGCGCAATCGGCAAGGGTGTTGTTTCGGAGGCAACTGCTTGCAGGAAGCAAGCGCAGGGCGGGGACGGTGGAGGCGGAGCAGTACAGGTGTTTTTCGTGCGCGGCGAGACGGACACAGCAGCAAACGCCCCCCAAAACTACACAGGAGCGAAATGCAACCACGCATTTTGGGTTCGAGACGGTTGCAGAGGCGCTCAAGGAGCAAAAGGGTAGGTTCAACTCTTTACCATGTGAATTGACTTCCAAGGAAACTAATTGCAGCAGTGGGCGCCGTTTTCTCCTCAGTTGCCTCTTCCTATGATACCATGAACGATCTCATGTCTATGGGCATCCACCGCCTCTGGAAAGACCACTTCGTGCGCAACCTCAACCCCGGCCGCAACCCCCTCACATCAGGCTCCTCGGAGCAGAAAGGCTGGAATATACTCGACATCGCTGGCGGAACGGGGGACATTGCATTCCGTATGCTCGACCACGCCTCTACCATCAACAATGACGCACATACGAAAGTCACGGTCGCAGACATCAACCCAGATATGTTGGCAGAGGGGAGAAAGCGCGCACTGGAGACACCGTATGCACGCTCGCCGCGCCTCAACTTCATCGAAGCGAATGCGGAGAAGCTGGATATGATTCCGGATGCGAGCATCGATCTCTACACTGTCGCGTTTGGCATCAGGAACTTCACACACAAGGAAGCGGCAATACGGGAGGCATACCGGGTATTGAAACCTGGTGGTGTGTTCGCCGTGCTTGAATTCTCAAAGGTCAACAATAGCCTATTTGACGCCGTGTACAAGCGCTGGAGTTTCAGTGCGATTCCGCTGATCGGTCAATTGGTTGCGGGCGACAGGGATAGCTATCAGTATCTGGTTGAGAGCATTGAGAGGTTCCCAAGCCAGACCGAGTTCAAAGATATGATCAAGGAGGCGGGCTTCCTCGTACCGGGACAGGGCTGGGAAGACTTGACGGGCGGCATCGCGGCTATACACAAGGGCGTGAAGCCAGCATAGGTGGATTGGCTGCTTCTCTTGTAAATATAATTACCCTGTACTATCAAAGGCTCTCTACTGCGGTGTGCCGTAGTCTCAAATCCAATACCCATTGTGTCACATACTATACTCTGAGCAGATAGACTGAAGGACATCGGGGTCACGACCAAGGGCCGATGCACAAGACATTTCTCTGGTCAAGGGCGGACTGATTTGAGTCAAAAATGGATCGAAGGTTCAATAACATCCGTAGCCGTGGACGTCATATGCAATGACGACAGTCAAATCGCTAGATTTGGACGAAGACGTAGGGGTGGTTGCGGCTCATGATTCGGGCTTGCCAAGACCCCCTCCTCACCGCCCACGCGGGCGGAGGGACAACGCTATCGAATTTCAAGGGTAAAGGGTCCACCAGCTTGTGCCTGGACTTTCGAATACCCTGATCTCTTCGTGTCCTCTTCTCCCAGAGTTTGCTCATCCTACCTACCTTTACCCCACCAAAGAACCGCATACCACACCAGCATGAGCCTTCAGCCGCCGTCGCTCGCAAGCAGGCCCAAGGGGGGCTCTGCGCCCTCCACCAAAGCTGTGATTTTGGTGGGAGGGCCTTCCCGTGGCACTAGGTTCAGGCCACTGTCCATGGAATTGCCCAAGGTAAGTTGCCATTGCATATGCGGAAGTCGATTTTTGTACATTTCTACTACACTGCGCGGATGAAAAATCTGGCATATGAATCTGGTCGAGGCTGGGGTTGGGTGGTGTCAGCGGCCGAGCTATTCTCATTGCGTACAAGAGCAGGATATTGGGTGTCGTGGGCATGGTGGCGGTCTATGGAGACTAGGCTCCTTCACACGACCTGGCTCTCAACCATTGCTAACCTACGACAGCCCCTCTTCCCTGTCGCCGGTCACCCGATCATCGAGCACTGCTTCCGCGCCATTGCAAACGTCCCCGAGATCAAGGAAGTCTTCATTGTCGGCTACTACGAGGAAGCCGTCTTCCAGCCCTTCATCAACAGCATCTCGAACAGCTTCCCGCAGCTGAGCGTCAAGTACCTCCGAGAATACCAGGCATTGGGCACTGCGGGTGGACTATACCACTTCCGAGATGTGATCTTGAAGGGCAAGCCGGACAGGTTCTTCGTCCTGAACGCTGACGTCTGCTCGTCGTTCCCGCTCCAGGAGATGCTCAAACTGTTCGAGGACAAGGACGCCGAGGCGGTTATGCTGGGCACGAGGGTTGCAAGCGAATCAGCGAACAACTTCGGTTGCATTGTGTCGGACGCGCACACAAAGCGTGTTCTTCATTACGTCGAGAAGCCAGAAGGTCAGATTTCCAATTTGATCAACTGCGGAGTCTACCTCTTCGCAACCGAGTGCATCTTCCCCGCCATCCGCAGTGCCATCAAGCGTCGCACTGAGCGACCGCGCCTCCTGTCGTACCCCTCCTCCGAAAACCTCGAGTCGTCATACTACCAGGCCGACGACGATGACGAAGACAAGGAGAACACCGTTGTCCGCTTGGAGCAGGATGTGCTGTCGGATATTGCAGACAGTAGACAGTTCTTCGTCCTGGAGAGCAAGGACTTCTGGCGCCAGATCAAGACTGCCGGCTCCGCCGTCCCAGCCAATGCTCTATATCTCACCAAGGCTTTTCAGTCTAGTTCGGAAGAGCTTGCTGCTCCCTCTGCCAACATCCTCCCACCCGTCTACATCCACCCCTCTGCACAAGTAGATCCCACGGCTAAGATTGGTCCCAATGTTTCCATTGGTCCCCGCGTCGTAATTGGCGCTGGTGTGCGTATCAAGGAGACCATCGTCCTGGAGGACTCTGAGATCAAGCACGATGCATGCGTCATGTATGCCATCGTTGGCTGGCACAGCAAGGTCGGCGCTTGGGCTCGTGTTGAGGGTACTCCCACCCCCATCACTAGTCACAGCACGAGCATCGTCAAGAACGGCGTCAAGGTGCAGAGCATCACTATCCTCGGCAAGGAATGCGGTGTCGGTGACGAGGTGCGCGTCCAGAACTGCGTGTGTCTACCTTACAAGGAGTTGAAGAGAGTAAGAGATTCACAGCCCACTTTCCGAAATCTACTAACATAGTGTGCAGGATGTGTCGAATGAGGTCATTATGTAGAGGGCTTTGGGAATGCATGATACCACAGGACATTGTACGGCCTTCGTTTGCATTTGCGCTTTGGTAATGCGTCCATTGAGGAGTTCTGGTACGACAATTAAAAGTGATGAGCATCTTGTGCAGATAGATACTAGGCTACAATATAGCAAATGAAGAACACGAGGACATGATCAATCCATTTTGCTGCGCATACCACTTGTATTCTGCATTCTAAGGTTTGCTGTCAGCACTGAAACGTCAGGCACGTCACCGTGGGGAGCCAGCCCACTAGCCCAATTAGGAGACGTTATGCGAGGCGCATCTGCTCGAACGACACACTACGCTTGTTGTACATGTACTGTAGATTCTACTTGTCCTTTTGCTGTTTGTTACATTACACACAAAGGTACATTTGGTTCGTTTCCGTTCTCTTGTGCGGCGTCATTCGGGCTGCACCATCACGGTCTCATCTGAGTTCAAGCGTGGAGAGCTCTTAGTCACTACGCCATACTTGTTCTCCCGAATACATATGCGTCCCCTGATTCATACTATTCAGGGGTGATGTTAATGAGCATCCTAGAATAGAACTTTCTAAGCGTTGCCAACAAAAGCTTAGTATCGACCGTGGGGAAAGTGGGGTATCCAACCGCACCATTACATGTTAAACATCTAGCACGAAAGAAACCACGGAATCTTGGGCAATTGAAAACTTACCTAGGTATTACTCAGAGCGTGAACGGCGACCACTAGGTGATCCGTATTCCGCACCAACCTATCGCCAGCGCCTTATCAAACCAGCATGTCACTTCCTATAATCGATATATCTCCCTTCGTCGACGCGTCTTCCACCCCAGAAGCTCGCAAAGAAACAGCAGCTTCCATAGACCGCGCATGTACAGAATTCGGCTTTTTCTACCTCATCGGTCACGGCATCCCAAAGCCTAGGCTTGACCAGATCATAACTCTTGCGCGGCAATTCTTCGCTTTACCGGCCGAGGAGAAAAACAAGATCAAAAGACATGATGCCGGCGGTCCTGAAGGTGGCGATGGCGCAAGAGGATACCAAGGCATGGGAGAAAATGTCACACAGGGCAAGAGAGACATGCACGAAGCAATCGATCTATACCGCGAATGGGACCACGCACCGAAAGAGAAAGGCCGCGGTGGACCAGGAACATGGAGCACGCTCCAAGGGCCAAACCTATGGCCCGAAGAACCAAAAGAGCTGAAAAGCATTTATCTAGACTACATCGATCAACTGCAAGTAGTCGGCTCAGCTCTAGTGCGCGCAATGGGACAAGCGCTCAATCTCCCCTCCCCAGATCCCACCACGTCCCCAACCCCCGAAACACAAGATTCCGAAATCTTCGTGCGCAACACCGAGAGAAGCTTCTGGGTCATGCGGCTAATTGGATATCCTAAACTCGCCACCCCGCTCACCTCCGACGCCGATATCAAAGAACTGTCCTGCGGCGAGCACACCGATTATGGCTGCGTGACGCTCCTCCTTGCAGACCCCACGCCCGGCGCGCTCCAAGTCCTCCTCAAAGACGGGACCACATGGCTTAATGCGGATCCCATCCCCGGCGCTTTCGTCGTCAATATCGGCGACATGATTGAGCGGTGGACGAACGGGCTGTGGAAGAGTACGAGGCATAGAGTTATTCACCGGGGTGAGGGATATAGAGTTAGTGTGCCTTTCTTCTTCGAGCCGAATTTCGAGGCGGTGGTGAAGCCGTTGGGGAAGTGCGTGGAGAGGAGTGGGAAGGAGACTGTGTGGGGGGAAAGTACGTATGGGGAGCATCTATTGGGGAAGGTGTTTGGGAACTTTTATTAGGTGAGGGTTAAATTGGGGTTGGGGACTTCTACGCTGATGGTACATAGATGATGCATCACTCGGAATCTTCTTACGTCTCAATTTATACCTCCTTGGATACGCCTGATTCGACTCACGCTATATCACTTGACCAGTTTGCCTGATGTTTACACGGTTGAAGAGGCAAACAGTCCATTACTTTAATATTCACAAACATTGGCGCGTCACGCAAGCGGGGAGAATATGAACAAAAGAGAACAAACTACGGCAGACGCGCTAGAATGGTACAGTGAAAACACTCGCCCACAACAACTTTTCCCCTTTCACTCTCACGACGCCACCTCCTCCCTTTCACCCACTCCAGCAAAACAAGCTAATTTCTTCTCACAGAACTCTGCCTCCCACAAAAAGCCTATTCTCAACCACACCACACACCACATCAACATCAACAATGTCGCACCACACCAGGCCCCCCAACCCAAACCCACACACATCCATGCCCCCACCCCCGCGTCCCCGTCCTCATTCTCATCCCAATACCCATTCACTCCCACCCGCAAAACGCATAACCCTCTACAGCCCCACCCTGCACCACACAATCCCCAACTTCCTCCTCCTCCCCTCCGCCACCTACGAGCAAAACCTCCAATACCTCCGCGCCGCCTTCGGCACCTTACCCTCCGCCTGGCCCTGGACCACGCAAGGCGTCCCAATCACCGATTTCAGCACCGTCGTCGACGGCCAGCGCGTCCTCGTTGCTGCCGATTATTTCGAGATACCGGGGAGAGAAGAAGAAGAGGAGATGAAGGTGGTGCTTTGGCACGGCGTTGGGGGGACGAAATGGGCTGTAAGTTTATTCTGTGAAATTTGAGATGGGATGGAGAAGGAGGTGACGAAGACGAATTTTTGCTAACAGTATGTTAATTAGAATATGACGCGTCCCGCCCGCCGCACACAGATACACGCCTACCGCAAGGCCCTCCGCCAGCAACTCCAGCACCAGCACCGTCTCCGCACAAGGACAACACCTCGCTCGCACCTTCAACCCCAACTCCAACCTCCTCCCCCGCCCACAATCCGCCTCACCCTGCCCATCCATCACATAAAAACCACCCTCGCCACTCTGCACGCCCTGCCGTCCCCACCGCCATCCCACCACATGCAGTACATAACCACCATCCAAGAAAACTGGGGCTCCACGCTCCTCGCTCTGTTCGGCTACCCGTCCGAGCAGGACATCCGCCCGCTCGCCCCGCTGCACGAGTGGGAGCCGTTGCTCTTGCCGCTCGTGGCGCTTCTGTCGGATATGTCGGTTGGACAGGCGTTAATTGTGAGGCGGATGGTGGTGGGGGTTGTGAGGGAGAGGTGTGCGGGGGTGGGGGCGGGGAGGGTGGAAATGAGGGCGGGGGATGTGGAGGGGGTGATTTGGGGGTTGGTTGGGAGGGTGGAGAGGACGGCAGAGGGTGTGGATAGTGAGATGAGGGGTGGGGAGGGGAAAGAGGGAGGGGAGGAGATGATGATGGGGCGGTGGAGTGCCACGTTTCCTGTTAGGAATAGGCGGGCGACTTGAAGGGTATGGCGAGTGGTGAGAGGGAGGGCATGCTTTTTGAATAAGCGTGCGAACAGAGTAGATAGGAGGATTGCAGGTGTTGGGGTTGGGACATTGGTTGGGTATATACAGTAATAGGACTTGACTGCCGTCGACGATGCTGCCGTGCAAAACGTCGACGACGAAATCATCGTTATTTTGTGTATATTTTGTTACTATCACTGTGTGCTAGGTACTAGGTTTTAGTGCCTCCTGTTTTACTCCTCTCTGTGTATGGTGCGGATTCGACCTTGGTTAGAATCTTAACACGACGAAGATCTTCAATACAGTAATAGGACAAAAGCCTGTCCCGTGTGTTCCTCTGAGATAGGCTGTAGGAAGGTCAATGTATCAGATTTTTTGTTGTGTATCTTTCACCCAAGTCATGTTTGGCTGGGATAGCCCAGACTACGATGAGTCTCCAGATTCGTAATGTAGCACCATGGTAAAAGAAACACCAAGAATCCACACACGTGATTTCCCCAATTACAAGCTTTTTAAGCCAATATCTTTGATGCGACATTCATATAATCCCATCCAATGCGTAAGTATCGACGCACACATCTCGTTGCATACTCAGCCAAAGCTAGTCCATCACATACACACTGTACCTCCAGATGTTCATCCAAAAAGTCACCTCAACAGATTTACCACGGCTCCGCAAATTCGTTGGCCGGAATCCCACCCTGGAACTCATCATGCACCAACACCTCCTCAACCGGGACCACACTCGCCAACTTCGGGTCGACAGAATGCAAATCCATCTTCATCCTGCACCCCTTCATCTGCCCTACACACCCATCCTTTTGGCAAATATGTCCTTGGAAGCAATCACCAGCCCTGCACGCCCCCTTCTGCGGACACGGACTGCACTTGAGGACGTACTCTAGACAATGCTGGGACTCGACTTCGAGAGGATGGTGGTCGAACGCGCAGTTGAAGTTGGTGCAAGCGCCCTGCAGGTGGTGGCTGTTGCACGGCTTCTGCCTGTGGAAGCGTGCGTTGTAGATGAGCCATTCTTCGGTCGTGGGCGGACGCATATAAGTATCGATGCGTTGTGCGTCTTTATTCAGAGCAATGAAGCCAGACGGAATGGACGTGGGCAGGTCGGAGGAGATGTTCTTGCGATCTTGGGTCGTGGGAGCGGAGATCTGGGCCGCAGGGTTGAGACTGTCGGGGACGTGGATGAAGTTACATTTGTTGCCGAATCGGCAGAAGCCCTGGCTGCATTAGACATGCTTGTTGGAAATAACCCCGAGAGACATACCTTCTGGAAGTACTTGCACATCTTAGTCTTCTTGTTCCCCTCATTGACTGTGGAGTCTTCCGAGATGGCCTCAGTGTTATCGTTAATACCAAGGAGATCTACACCGTTCGAGAGAGGCGGGAACTGGTCGGTGCATACCGAGCCTGCGCGCCAATCGCTCGCTGCCGACCGCAAAACCTTCGGAGCCTTGTATGTCGGCGGCAGAGCTTTCTGCGGAGAAGCCGTCTGCATTGTTATGCTGGCTGACGCCTTTGTGGTAGATGCAGGAACCAATTCTGACCACCGAAAGACGGTCGGGAATTGAGCCATGTTCAATCCAAATTGATAGAATTCAGAGTTGAAGCCGGCACCTTGGACAAGTGTAATCTTGCTCTGGAGCCCATTGTACGGGGCTAGCTGGGACAAATAGCTACTGTCGTGACAGGCGCCAAACAGGATATGCCTGCAAGCATCATCCTCTGCGGCTAGTTTGAAGGTTTCTACGCAAATAAGTTAATAAGCATTTGCTATGTTTGTCGTGTGATACAGTACGAAGTCAAAAGTACGGAGACCGATTGTGGACTGATTTACCCTCGAATACACAACTTGGTCTCCAAACTTTTGACTTCGGGCTCTGGAATCGGGAATACAAACCTCTAATCTTGAACCTAGTCCCCTCCTCATCCAACGCATCAACGAAATCGAAAAAGTTGATAGCACGCGTAAACCCAGCCGCGAAGGGGGCCAACGAGCGCTTCTCTAACCCGATCAACTTAACCTTAGCAAGTTGTTTTGATAGATTCGTAAGATCGGCATAAATGCGAACGATTACGCGGGAGTCTTTGGCTTGTGGAAGGTCTCGGAGGTACTTTTCGACCACATCGTTCAGCATGCGGGCTGCGCGCATACCGCCTTCCTCCTTCTCCTTGACGAGCTCATCGTTGAACTGCAAATTGTCAGGTGCTACGATTGATATTATAGAGATTACGCTTACTACGTATCCGTTGCCATCGACTAGGACTAGGACATAAGGACTGCACGTTGTGTCGGCGACGATTGTATTAGCACTCGTCACGTCGCTGCCTTTGGATTCCGAAGCGCTTCTAAGTGCTTTGTAGGCGTCTAGCAATTGACTGTATTCTTTAAGGATTGTCTGGTGGATTGTCAGCGGTGCGGTCGAAGACAGTGCTAGCTTGAATATTTTCTCGAGCAAAGCGTACCTGCAGTTCATGCTGATTATTCGTATTATTGAGTTTGAACTGCTCCAGGCGCGTATCTAGCGAGTCTAGCTTCCCGTCGCCGAGCATGCTGGCGGTTGAGATGCAAAGTCGATTGCCGCGCGATGGTGGGTGGATTATAAACCTTCTGCGCACCTGCGGAGCATTTAGGGCAAGGATCCGGACGAGCAATTAGTACACGCTAAATACTGCGCGCTAACCTGTCTCTATAGTATAGAAGTGTGAAAGACGGGAGTCCATTCTTGTCCAAAGGCTGAGGGCGTGTTCGGTTCCGTCAGTTTGGGCGTTAGATTAACTGTCAATTTCAAGTTAATAACTAAGTAAACTAGGTATATAACTAACGCTGTGTTTAGTTTTTTAATATTACTTTAATAGCAACTAGTAATACTAGTTTTAGCCTAATTCTAGCTAATATTTTATTTCTGCTAGCTTTTATATATTAGGAAAATTTTTAAGCGCGCGTGCGCACCTATAGCACCTAGGCAGCTCTGCGCACACCTACGCACTAAAAACGCTCTAAGCGCATCTATAATACTACTTTTTTTTTAGCGTACGCATGTGCAAGATTGCGTAAGAATACGCACCAATACCGCTAGTATACCTAGGGCATCTATAGTATCTATACTATTAAAATAATACTAATTAATTAGCAACTAAAGCTCTTTAATTAGCTAGAATTTAAAAAAGCTTAGTAAGCTACTTAGCAAGCTACTTAGTAAGCTTTAAAAAAAGATTTTTAAAGTATAAAATTAAAGTCTCTTACTAGATAGTAATTACTAGTTTATATAATAGTACTAATTACTAGCGTATTATATAGAACTTCTACCTAATTCTAAATTCTAGATTGTAAAAATTTAAAAATAAAAAAATATAGTTTTATAATTATTTAAAAGAATTAAATTAGATAAAAATTAGTAGCTTAGTAAAAAACACTATTTTAAAAAGTTTAAACTTTAATAACTTTTTAACTACTTTATTATTAATTATAACTTTTATAAAAATTTATATAAAAATTTATTAGTACTATAATTTTATATAATAATATTACATAATATATATAATAACTAGTAAAATAAAGAGTTTTTTATTAATTACTAACTATTTACGTAACAAAATTAGTATTTTTAAATTAAATAATTAAAGACTAGTATTTGCTCTACAAATCTATAAAATAATTAAAATTATAGCTTTACTAGTAAAACAGTTATAAAGCTTTAAAAAAATTACTTATTTAGACTATTTGTGTATATCTACACAAGTCTGCGTATATTTATATATCTCTAAGCATTTTTATGCTAGTAAATTACTTATGCAAAAATGCGTACAGTTAAGCAGAAAAACTTTCCTAATATAGTTAGTCTATTTAGGCTATTTAAATACTCTAGTTTATAACTAAAGCCTTAGGCGCTTTAATTATAATTAAAGTCTCTATTTTATAATATTTATAATTATATAGCTATACTACTAAGCCTAAATCGTTCTATATTATTAGTACTAGTAGGTGCCCTCGCTAATATTATTACTATAATTTCCTAGTAGTTATAAGGGACTTTGGACTAAGAGGTTAGAGTTGTCTAAGTAAACTTATAAATTTAATAGAGTTTTAAAGGTAACTCTAGCTATTAACTTATATACTTCTAGCTTGGCAGAAGCACAAACTTAGCGCTCTAAGGCTTTAAGAAGCACGGACTAAGAGCTCTAAGGGAGTAGGATAAATAACTAGTAGAAGGGCGCTTAGCCCCTCATAGTAGTAGAGTAGCAAAACTAGACTAATAGGGTATTAGAGGTAGAATAATAATTAGAAGAGGGGTATAAAGTAGCTAGAGGACTATATAAGAAATCTATTATAACTATTTAAAAAAACCTAACTCTAGCTAACTATATTTAATATGCCTATTAATTATATATTATTTTTTGCGACTAAGGAGTTTCTAATAAAAATATTATAATAATAGTAGTTATTCCTCCTACTATTATTAATATAGAAAAGCGTTTTAATGTATTTAATAAAAAGAAGTTAGCGTATTGGTCCAAACTCGCTAAGCGAGCTTAGCGCGCCTACTTTAACTAAAAAAAAACCACACGCAAAATATAGTAAGGCCACATTGCCGTACTAGTTCGAAGCGGAGGGAGGAGAGATTAATTATATAAAAACTAAGTTATTAGTAGATAATAATAGGGTGCTAGTAAAGGAGAAAATTCTTACTTTTCTCTATATTTATAGTAATAGGATATTTTAGAAAAATACTAAATATAAAGTAAGATATTTAATAAATACTATAAGCTAGCAAGTTGCCTATAATAAGAATAAAGTTTAGCTAATAATTATAGTAATTTCTATAAAGTACTTAATACCCTTTTATACTTATATTACTACTCTTTTACGCTCTTTTTAATTACTAAGTAGGGGCTCTGCTTTTTTATTATGTTATTTAGGATAAAAGCCTTTATCGTTCTACTCCTAGGTAGATAATTTAACAACACAATATATACTTACATTGCAATATTATAAAAGTCCTATTAATAAAGATACTAATTAAGATTTATAATAACCTAAAATACTAGCTATATTGTAAAGACTATATAGAAGTAATTAATAGCACCTAAAATCCCTTTTATTAATACCTTAAAACGCTTTTCTGTGTATATAATAGTAGGAAGAATATCTGCTATTATGGTAATATTTTTATTAGAAACCCCTTAGTCGCAAAAAAACTATAGTACCTAAATACTAATTTATATACCTACTACTAAGCGTATATAGTACTAAAATTACTATAAGAACTTATTATAAATTATACTAGTGTGCGTTAACTTTAAGATAAACTTTATATAATAGTAAAGTACTATAAAGTGCTCTTAATAAAGGCTTTAAAACTTCTTTAGACAAGTACTTTTAGTAAACGCTAGGTATATTAATAGTAACCTTTTATTAACACTATAGTATAGCGTATAGTACTACTTAAAAAAGATTTATAAGGTTGCCTATAAGTTTTAAAATTTATAGAAATTATTTAACTATTACTATTTAAGCCTATAAAATATAGTAAAGCGTACTTTTAGTGTCTTTAAAAGGCGTTAGTATATACTTAATAGGCTATATAAGTTTTTAATAGAAATTTAGGTTAAGCTTATATATATCTTTACTACCTTATATAACCTTATAAATATAGTATATAGCGTAGCTAATAACTTTAGAAATCTTAATAAGTTTAATACGCGTAAGCAAATAGAGTATAGTTGCTATAAGAATAAAAATGATAAAAACTTAGCTACACTAGAGGTCGCTAGTATATTAGAAAGGCGAAATAAGATAGCTAAAAGTATATAATAGCAATATATAGCTGCGTAGAAAGTTATAAATTAAATATTAAGGTGTTAGAGTAGGTGCTAGATAATAGAAGAGCTTTAGTATTAAGAAGTTAAAAAAGTACACTAGTATAGGTTATTATACCTATATTATAAGATTTATTATAAATTATAGTATCGACGATACTACCGTAAAGAAAGTTAATAATAAATTATTATTATTTTGTATATATTTTATTACTATAACTATGTGCTAGGTACTAGATTTTAGTGCCTTCTGTTTTACTCCTCTCTATGTATAGTGCGAACTTAATCTTAGTTAGAATCTTCACACAACGAAGATCTTTAATAAATTATGGTATATTATAGTAGAATTTATAAAAACTATAATTTTTATAGGTAAATTTTAGTCTTAGAAAAATAAAAATACTATAAAAAGTGCTCTAAATAGGTACAAGGATAATAACTCTATAAACTAAAAAGTTGCGTATAGGCTACTATTACTAATCTTAGCATAGAGTTAAGATCTCTATATTAGCTATAAGTTTTAACTTGCCCTTTCTACCCTACTTACATAATTCTGCGCAGCCTATTAGATAGATATATAAAGACTAACTATAAGTAAATTAATTTTTAGCCTTACCTATGCCTTTTACGCGCTACGTAACTTTATATTTATAAATAATTTAGTAGTAAAATGATTTTTAAAATTATTAAATATAGTAAACTTTAGTAGATTTTTAAGCGCTAAGTAGCTATTTATGTGGCGTTATTTTATCTACCTAGGGGTAGGACGACAAAGGCTTTCATCTTAAATAACATGATAAAAAAAGCAGAGCCCCCTGCTTAGTAATTAAAAAAGGCGTAAAAAGGTAATAATAAAAAAAGTAGTTATTGATAAATAATAAAATAGCCTCCTACTAATAGTTCCTATGAAGAAAGATAATAAGATCACTAATTTAGTCTAATAACTAGCTAATTTTTCTACTTATATAGTTCTTTAATATTGTCTTTTTTAGTTGCCTTTCTAAAGTTCTTAACTAAGTCGCCGCACGCTTATACTATATACAACCCTTTTTATTAATATTATAAAACGCTTTTTTGTGTATATAATAGTAGGAGAAATATCTACTATTATTATAATATTTTTATAAGAAACCCCTTAGTCGCAAAAAAAAACTATACTATATACTTAAGTAGGCTCGCCAAGCTCGCTTATAACGCGCTAACCCCTTTTTATTAATACTATCTTAAAATGCTTTTCTATGTTAACAATAGCAGAAGGGATAACTGCTATTATTATAATAATTTTATAAGAAACCCCTTAGTCGCAAAAAAAAAACCTATACTATATGCTTAATAAGGTTTTACTACCTAATAGATTCTTCTATAAATATAAGCTACTAATACTATTCTACTTAATTAACTTAGCTAGCTTAGATTAACGCCTATTAATTAAGTTATTAATAGTAGTAAAGTTCTTTCTAGTAGCTAAGAAATCTATAAAAAGGTTATAAAGTTTATTAGCAAATTTAAGAGGCTTTTTATAATACTTTTAAGCCTCTTTATAGGCATTAATATCTATACACTATATAGGCAAGAGTATCTAAGAGGGTTAAGATTTTAATATTATTACACAATAGTATTATATAGGAATTATATAATGCCTATGCGCTGTAGCCTATACACTATAGGATTTTCTCCTTTCTATTTGCACTCTTTATAGAGATAAGCAATTAATACTAAGTTAGTTCTATTATATTATTTTCTTTTCTTATATAATTACCCTATACACTCTCTACACTTACTAGTATAGAGTATTAGATATTAATATCTATATAGCTAGCTATAAAGCCTATTTAATACTAATTAGTAGTTAACTAACTCTTAACTACAAATTAGCAAGAGTAAAGACAAATTATATAAGTTATTATTAGCTATATAATTTATTATATTATACTCTATTCTTTATATATAAGAGGATAGTAGATTAAACCTTTATAAAGTTAGTAAGTAACTATTACTACTATATAAAATAAAGAAAGCAATTGTATAAAATATATAAAACTTATTCTTATTTATAGGAATAGTAGATTAGCTCTTTTATTAAGTTAGTAAGTAGATATTACTACTATATAAAATTTAAAAAAGATAGTACACTAAGTATACGACTAGTAACTGTATAAATATATAGTTAGATAATAATAAACCCTAATAAAACGTAATCCTTTATATAACTAGCTTATTAAATAAACTAGTTACGTAATAACTACCTTTACTATTACTTTATATAAAGTCTCTGCCTTTACTACCTTTACCTTACAAAATAATACTAATACACCTAACTATACTAAACTGTATAATAAGTATACTAAAGAAATAGAAATATTAGAGGCAACACTGCGTAAGAAAACAAAACTTAAGTACTAGAAGAATAAGATTAACCTAGTAGACAATCTTTCTTTATTAGAAATATAATTATACATAGTATATACTATTGCAAATTATTATATATTATACTAAAACGGGATAGCTTTTTTAGAATTATTCTAGGCAGACTTTAAAGAATAGGAAGAACACTTATTTTTTAAAGTTAAACTATGCGTTTAAAAAAGAGCTTATTATAGTTCTAAAAAAAAGAGTATTATACTAAGAATAAATACTAGAGCTATAAATACTAGTAAACTATATAAAGTAGTCTAAGATAATATAAATATTACTTATATATTACTACCTTTACTAGCTTACTTAACTCCTTATATATAAACACTAAGGCTAATCTTAAAAATACCTAAGCTAGTTAGACTATCGCACAAACCTAAATAGAGTAAGCTGCTACTACTCTAGGCACCTATATCGCTATAGGTCTCTATAGATATCTTAAGAGAAACTTTATATAAATACTAAGAATAATTTTATTTATATAAATAACTAAATAAACTACTACTATTTATATATAGTACCTAACTACTAGACTAGTAAATAGGTTCGAAGTACCCAGGTTAGGTATAGGGTTAGGTTAAGGTCGCATAGACTATAAGTATAGGTTAGGTTAGGTCGCACAGACCTTAGGTTAGGTTAGGTTAATTACGTAAGATTCTAAACCCAACCTAACCTATACCTAACCTAATTACGTAATATCCAACCTAATTACGTAAGACCCTAGCTTAATTTAACTTAGTTTAATATTATTTAAAGTATATTTTTAATTAATTATAACAGCTATTTATTATAGACTAAATAGGTACTCTAGAATTAAGTTAGGGTTAGAGTCTTATATAAGTAGAGTTAGGTTAGGATTAGAGTCTTACGTAAGTAGGATTGGGTTTGGGTTGGGTTAGATTAGATTACGTAAGACCCTAACCCTAACCTAACTCTACTTACGTAAGACCCTAACCCCAATCTAACCTATACTTATTTGCTAGCCTACTAACTACTATTTTATCTACCTACTTATAATTATTAAATACTATATAGAATAGAGCTACTACTAGTTAAACGTAAATTATAGGCGCTATACTAATTTATATAGACTAAGTCTATACTATAATTTAACCTATATAAGCTTTTACTAAAGTATAACCTATCTTCTTAGAGGATTCTAGCTAATAAGATAATCTAATTCTAAAAGGTATAGAATAAGAATAATAACTATACTAGAGCTCCCAAAGTTCTAAGTGGCCTCTTTATAAAAACTTTGCATGTGGGAGCTATGCGTGCCAAGACTGCCAATCTCGCTTAGCAGTTCGAACGCGCTTTTTTTATAATCACTACCTTTTTTACGCTCTTTTTAATTACTAAACAGGGGGCTCTGCTTTTTTTATTATATTATTTAAGATAAAAGCCTTTGTTGTGCTACCCCTAGGTAGTTAATATAATGCCACACATACTAGAGCTTTATATAATATTTTAGTAGATAAGACTAGAATCTTTATAAATCTATATAGACGCCTAAATATTACTAAGAATTAATACCTAGATATCTTTCTAGATATTCTTACTAGCTATATAGAATAGTATTACCTCTATACTATTTGCCTTAGATAATTATAGAAGTGCTTATATAAAGCATTTAATTTCTTCTATAGGGTTAATTTATAATATTACGTAATTCTAGACTGGCTGTTTAACCAACCACTATATTACGTAATTAATTAATTAATTAATTAATTAATTAATAATAATAATAATAGTAACTAACCTAACTATTTTACTAACTCTCTTTTATAGTAAATCTCCTCTTATAACTAGCAAGCTATATTTTGCCCCCCTAGAATCTCGCCGCCGTCTATCTTTCCTATACTCCTACTACCGCTACTTACTCTTACTTTTATTGCTTAGTTATAGTCTCTTACCTTAATAGCACTCTAAATAATTACTACTATATTTATAAACTTCTTATACTATAGCTGTGCTTTTAAACTTCTATAGTTCTAAAGAACTACTACTTATTATCTAGTAGCTGCTTTATGCCTCAACTTTGCTAGTTTTTATTTTTAAACTTTTTTAGCAATACTTTTACTTTGTCTTATTATTATAGTATAAATATCTAACCTAATCCTTTATTTAGGTACTAAAAGAGTGCTTTGCACTCTAGAATTTAAAGATATAAAACTAGCTAATAAGGCCTAAAAAGCTAGGGCTAGGTGTTATTAATAATATTAAAATTAAAAAACTTCTTTAATAATCCTACTTACTATATAAGATTACTAAATCTCTAGAAATAATTATTAACTTTACCTAGCTAATCCTTTATATACTCTTAGAACTTTACTATAGCTATACTACCTTTTATAGAAGAAGTAGTATAGTTAGGCTACTAGAATATTATTATATTACTAAATATAATAGATAAAGAGCTAGATTTATAAGATAGTAGTAGTAGTTATATATTAAAGATAAAGATTTAGTGTACTAGAAAATACTAATATTATAAGAGGCAGACTTTATACGCTATATATATGTGTATTATTAAATTAACTACCTAGGAGTAGAATAACAAAGGCTTTTATCTTAAATAATATAACAAAAAAAGTAGAGCCCTCTACTTAGTAATTAAAAAGAGCGACGCTATATATATAGTAAGGGGTCGCATTATTTATTTAGTGTTAATTACTCTTTTTAACTCGCTTTTTTTAAATTTAAGCCTGCGTAGGTTAGGATAGAAAGGCTGCTCTAGTCCAGCGTCTAAAAATATAGTCTACTAGTCTCTACTAACGCAATAATAGTTTATAAGAATAGTTTATAAACTGTATACTTGCGCTACTATTTATAAGCGCTTTAATACTATTAATTTACTTAAAGTGTGCATAAAAAATAACTCTTACTTCTTTGCTATTATTAGCAATTACGCTATATTTACGTACCGCTTACGTAGTATACTTACGCATCGCGCTTATCTAACGCTATAATAATTATAAGAATATAACGCATCTACATAATACTCTTCTTTTCTAGTAACTTATTAATAAACACCTTCTTTTACCTCTTAATCTTACCCTTTATTACTACTATTCTAACCTATAGTAATATAAGGAACTATAGTAGCAACCCTACATATCTATTATAATATCTATAGTTACTAATCTATTATAGCCTAACTAGTACACTCGAACTGCCTTGTATAGGCTAAGGTATACCTTCTTTTACTTTAATCTATTAATAATCTTCTAGATAGAGCGGTACTCTAGTATAGATCTGGCAACTTTAAGTAGATAGATTATTAGAGCATACTTTTAGGCGGCGTTAATAGCGTCTTTAGTATTAGGACTTAGGAAAATAGTAGAAAATAGAGCGATAGTAATAAATAACATCTTATTAAGATTAACTTTAATATAGAGATAGAGCGTTAGTATATCTATAGTGTATAAGCTTCTACTTAGTATATATTACTTATAAATAGCATATAAACCTACTAATATAATAGCTATTACTTTTAGTAATATTTTTAGAAACAATAATAGAGGAGATAATAATTATAGTATTATAGCGTCAGCGCTATCTTATACCTTCTACTCTAAACTAGTATATATGGCGTTATTTTATCTACCTAGAGGTAGGACGCCAAAGACTTTTATCTTAAATAATATAATAAAAAAAGCAGAGCCCCCTACTTAGTAATTAAAAAAGGCGTAAAAAGCTAAACTAGTATAGCAATATAGCCTTATTATGTTTTGTATATAGATTTTTTTTATTTAGAGTAGGCGCGCTAAGCCTACTAAGCTTGCTTAGCTCGCTTATAACACGCTAACCTCTTTTTATTAACACTATCTTAAAACGCTTTTCTGTGCTAATAATAGCAGAAGAAATAACTACTATTAATATAATATTTTTATTAGAAACCCGCTTAGTCGCAAAAAAAACCATATATAGCAAACTAAGCTTTTTTTATAATTACCTTTTTTACGCTCTTTTTAATTACTAAGTAGGGGGCTCTGCTCTTTTTGTTATGTTTTTTAAGATAAAAGCCTTTGTTGTGCTACTCCTAGGTAGTTAATTTAACGCTACACATATAGTAAACTATAGTTATACTACTACTAGATTATAAATATAATAACTAAACTATAGTTAAGTATCCTATTACCTACACTACTCCTATAGTTGCAACTCTATAGTCTACTATGCCTTTCTTAGTCGTATTATTTATCTAGTGTTAATTACCCTTTTTAACCTCCTTTTTTTAATTTAAGCCTGCGTAGGTTAGAATAAAAAGGCCGCTCTAGTCTAGTGCCTAAAAATATAATCTACTCCTAGTCTTCGCTAATATAATAGTAGTTACTATACACTTACCCTACTATTTATAAGCGCTCTAACGCCTATTAAAAGTTACTTAAAGTATATATAGAAAACTAACTCTTACTTTATTATTACTATTATTAGCGATTGCGCTATATTTACGCGCTACTACGCGACACACTTATATAACGTGGTTATTTAATACTATAATAATTATAAGGATCTAATTTATCTATATAATACTCTTTTTCTCTAGTAACTTATTAATATACACTTTTATCTTTCTTTTACTATCTTTAATTCTACTCTTATTTATTTCTTTTCTAATATATAGTAACGTAAAGTATTATAAGTAACATATTCTATTAGTAGCCCGAACAAATTAGTCCGCCGAATAGTTTTTGCCAAGACCACAACACTTTACTATAAATTATAATGTCTTAATAACACAACGCATTATTATCTAATTAAGAAGGCAGAATTAAGCTTGCCCTTTACACCTATTAGAATAAGCAAATTTTAAGCCTATAATGTACTGCTCTAGTATATAATATCCTAAAGTCTACACTAAGCAATTAAATTAATAGAATTATCGCCTAAGCAGATACACAATTAGGCATAGCAAAGCTTACTATAACTAAAAAGCAGACGCTTATATAGTATATCCTTAACCTAAATTCGCGAGAATTTGCATCCTAGCTAGGTAAAGTAGAAGATATAGCTAACAAACTACTAGCTACGCGGCATAGAGATCCTATAGGATAATACTAGGCTTAGCGCTTCGTAAAGCGCATACCTAAGCTTAAAATAGCTTTTAATTAAGCGAAGGACTAATAGAGGATATAATAGGAAGATCTAGAAGTTATAAACGCGTGGTTTGAGCTAGTAGAGGACACAAAAACCAAGTATAGAGTATAGGATAAAGACATCTATAACTTTAATAAGATAGGCTTCTAGATAGGAATTATTAGCTTAATAAAGGTTATAACTAGTTTAGAAAGACGTTCTTAACCTACGCTTATTTAGCTAGACAACTATAAGTAGGTTACAGTAATTTAGAGTATTTGCGCTACTAGGTATACTACCCTATTCTTTATTATCTATAAAGGGCAAGTCTATATATTAGCGTAGTATAAGAAGACTAGTATCCCCCGCAATTAGAAGCTCTTAGTCTCTAAGACTAGCTAGACTAATAATAAGCTTAGAGTTGCGTGGTTAAAGCACTTTAACGCGTATACAAGGTCGCGCATAATAGGGTTATAGAGGTTACTTATTCTAAATAGCTATAAGAGCCACTACTTCTAGGATTTTAAGGATTATTACCTAGAATAAAAGATCCTAACACTCTATATATCAGCGCACTCATCTTATATCCTCTAGCCGCTTAATATAGTTTATTTCGCGCTACTAAAGCTAAAGTACTTCTAGCGCGTGCGGGACTTAGCGCGCCAACGCGTCTTTTATATTGATAAAAAGAGCTTCCTACTAGCCTTTTATAACGCGTTTTTTAATATATTTATATTAGAAAACTACAAGAAAGCCTTTAAGGCCCCTAGGCTTATTTCTTTAGATATATTAGTAGTAGTAGATCGCCTTAATATGCGTATTCACACTCTACCTTAGGGTACCCTACTAGATACACTATGGCAAGCCAGGACCCTAAGTAATACCCTTAAGTTTGGATCCTAGTTAAAGCTCGTACGCGACTCTTTTATTTAGTCTCTACCTAATACTAAATTAAGCTACTTACAACTTATAAAAAGTGCTAAACTTATGCTCTACTATAGTGTACTTTAAGAGACCCGCATTAAGAAACTTAAAAAGCAAATTAAGGTTCTAACAAAGCAAAAAACGCGTAGAAGAAAGCGCATTTAGAAAGATAGGACGCTAGGCTTTGCTTAGAGAGTAGACTTAGGAGTAGAAAGCCCTTCTATTAGGGTGAAGTTATTAAAAAGGGCGCAAGGTAGTAGTAAGGAAGAGGCAGGTCCCTGAACACAATACCGCTATAGAAGGTGCGAAGAGTCTAGGCACAACGCAAGAACCTATTAGATAGATAAAGAAATAGAGGAGAAGTTAGATGTTATCCTTAGCAGCTTATTTATAGATAGTGTTAATAGTAAATTAGAGTGATTTTATTATAAGTTACTATAAGGCTAAAAATAATAGGTTAACTTTATCTTGCAATAGTACGTACTTAGTAACTAAAAATTAGATAAAGTACTACTTAAGATATAGTATGCTTTACTACGAATTATAATAAGTATACTATATATTGCCTACGTATAGTATAGTAGATAATATATTGTATATTATAGGGAGTCTTGTTATAAGTTCGTACTACCAAGAAAGACTCCTTAGCTTTACGCAGCTGTAGCAGCTACGCAAAGAGGCTGCACAACGTAAAAAGTAGATTAAATAGTAACTTAGTATATTATAAGTTATAGTAGGTTATTATAAGTTACTATAAAGTAACGTTGGTAGTATTCTATAATAAGTTATAAGGGACCTCGAAGTTAATAAGAAAAACTATCCGGCGAACTAATCTATTCGGGCTACTAATAGAATATGTTATAGTAGAAAGTCTCTATATTTATTACTACGCCTATAGTTACTAATCTATTACTAGCCTAACTAGTATACTAGGACTGCCTTATATAGGATAAGGTATACCTTCTACTTTCTATTAATAATACCCTAGATAGAGTAGTATTCTAGTATAGATCTAGTAACTTTAAGCGGTTAGATTATTAGAGCGTACTTTTAGGCGGCGTTAATAGCGGCATTAGTATTAGGGCCTAGAAAGATAGTAGGAAATAGAATAATAGCAATAGCGATAGTAATAAAAGTCTTTTTAAGATTAACTTTAATATAAAGATAAAGCGTTAGTATATCTATAGTGTATATAAACTTCTACTTAATATATATCTTATTAGTAGCACAAACCTACTAATATAATAGCTATTACTTTTAGTAATATCTTTAGGGATAATAGTAAAGGAGAAAAATAAGAGTTATTATACTAGTTGTGACGCTAGTGCTATTATTTTATCTGTCTCCTCTAACTCTAAACTAGTACAGTAATATAGCCTTACCTATAGTTTTATATAGAGATTTTTTTTAGCTAAATTAGACGCGCTAAGCTCGCTTACTAAGCTTATAACGCGCTAACTCTTTTTATTAACACTACCTTAAAACGCTTTTCTATGTATATAATAGTAGAAGGAATATCTACTATTAATATAATATTTTAATTAGAAATCCCTTAGTCGCAAAAAAACTATAGCTTTCTAATAGTTTACTAGTTAAGAGATAATATATAATTTAGTTATACTAGATAGTAGACTATTTATTATCTACTATTAATATTACTATTATAAAAAAGTTAATAATAAAATTATTATTATTTTATATATATTTTGTTACTACTACTATATACTAGATACTAGGTTTTAGTGCCTTCTATTTTACTCCTCTTTATATATAGTGCGGACTTAATCTTAGTTAGAATCTTTATATAATAAAGATTTTTTTGTTATTACCTTTTTCACGCTCTTTTTAATTACTAAGCAGGGGGCTCTGCTTTTTTTGTCATGTTATTTGAGATGAAAGCCTTTGTCGTGCTACCCCTAGGTAGTTAATTTAACGCCACATACTATCTACTTTAGATAATTATAGAAGTGCTTATATAAAGCACTTAATAGTTACTTTAACACTACTATTAACTATAACTAGTATTAGATAGACTAGACTATAATAACTTTTATATAATACTAGTACAAGAACTCTAATAAAAGTCTATATAAAGTCCTAGAGGTAATAATTAATAGGCTTACTCTTATATAAAGAGTATTAAGTGTAAACTTTACTAAGGAAGTTCCTCTCTATACTATTATTATATAAATATGCTATAGATACCTAGAACTAGAGTAAGCTATATTTACCCCTAAGCCTATTTATAAAGCTCTATTTACTAATCTCTATATATTAATCTAAGTTGCAATTAATTGCTAATCTAATTAGCACTTATAAAAGGCTAATATATACTACACTAATTGCAAATATAACTTTTCTATATAAAAAGGTAGACTACTAGCCCCTTATAAATAAGAGTTTTATAGACAATTGATACTATTATTATTGCTATTTAGATCCTAATTAAATAATATTTATATAAGACAAAAGAAGTATTTTATATACTATAAGAAAGGTTATTAGTCTTCTAACTATCTATATAATAAGTGTACCTACATAATAAGATAGTAAATTATCTTCTATAAAGAGTATAATAATAAAACGCCTTTATACAAAACTGTTTAGTCCTATAGTTAGAATATAGAAGGGTATAATAATAAGGAACCTAATTTATATAAAAGAAGTAAAGTAAAGATAATAAAAATAGTAATAATTAAGTGTTCTACCTAACTACTACTATCTATCTTTACTATATAACTAGTAAACACATCTATAAAACAAAGCTAAAAGAGTATATAGAATAGTTTATTTTTAAAAATTAATACTATACAATATACTAAGATAAACTATAGAATATAGGTGTAGCATGAATTTCTACTATTAGAAAAGTATAGGTAGAGATATACGTATAAGAGAATTCCTATATATTAATTAATTAGATACCTAGTAATACTAATATTAGCTTTAGAGGTTAGAATCTATAAAAATTATAAATTTAATAGCAATAGTTACTTACTATATTCTAGATACTCTAACACTATTCCTGCTATTACTAGTAAATGCTAATAAGCTAGGTGCCTACTTTAATAATATTCTAGATATTATTATATAAAAGGATAGCACAATGATACCTATTATATATAAATAGAGACACTCTTTTTTAATATTAGTAAGGAAGAAACTATATCTTTCTTTACTAAATAAGAACTCTATTGTCTTTATTAATAATTTAGACATTCTTATATAGAAAGACTTTAGAAGATACTTACTAATACTAGCTATAAAGTAGATACTACTATACTAAATAAAATTTAGAAGTTTTGCTACTACTATTAATTATATAAATAAGTCCTATATCGCTTAAGTTTACTATTAAGGATAACACCTACTTTAATTATAAAATTATTATTAATATTATATATATTAGAACTAAAAACGTACTATATATTATAGATGCAGATATATTATTTTAAGCTACAATTTTCTTAAAATTAATATCTATATAAGATGCGTAGAAAGCCCTCTATAGATACTAGATTAATATCTACTAAGGTCTACCTAACTATATTATATATAATCTAGGTATAAACTTTATATTAGATAAGTTTAGGAACTACGTAAAGATTATTAGCGCAATCTATATATAGATGCCTATAGAGGTATATTAGGTAATAGGGAAGGTTAAGCATTTATACGTACCTTTCTATAAAGCCTTTAATATTTTTAAGGCTAAACTAGAAAATTATATAAATAAGAAGAATATCCTTTAGATAGCTATTAAAGCTATTAATAACACTATAGGCCTAAATAGCCTTATACCTATACTACTAGTCTTTAGCGTATATTCTAGAATTAATATAAATTCTTCTCTATTATCTAATATTATTACACGTATAAATGCTGTATAAAAGACAATAAAGATATTATAAAAGAAAAAGAATAAAACTAATATTAATTATGCGCTACATATTTATAATAGTCTATTAGTAGTGTATAAAGTTCTTAAGCTCCTACTTAAATCTAAGGTTATAGTTTAGAAAGAGAAAAGTAAATAGATAGGCCTATATAGAATTAAGGATATTAAGGATAAACATATAATTCTTAATTTAAGAAATAGTTTAGTAAAGTTTCGCTATATATAAGTTAACTCCTTTTTATTAATACCTTAAAACGCTTTTCTGTGTATATAATAGTAGGAGGTATATCTGCTATTATTGTCATATTTTTATTAGAAACCCCTTAGTCGCAAAAAAACTATATATAAGTTAAGCTATACTATTATAAAGAAGATTACACTTTCCTACTATTATATAAAATATATAATATTGTCCCTATATAAAGGGATCCTCTAGAGAAGAGGAAAAAAGGCCGCCTAAGAAAAAATACTATATTCCTTTTCTAGAAAGAGGCAAGCAGTTAGCAACTATTTCTAAAGCTCTATATAGAAAGTGTAATTATAAAACCTAGAGCACCTTTTAAAAAGTTAGATTGCATAAAGATAGATACTTTAATTGCTAATAGTATATTTAAGATTCTTCTCTTTAACCTATCTAAGTATAAAGGTAAAATCTTTAACCTCTACCTTATATAAGAAGTTAAGGACAAAACTACTTAACTATATAAGAAATTCTACCTTGTATTTACTAGCTACTCTAATAAGGAGAAGAATAAAATTCTTACCTAATTATCTACTATCTAAAAAATAAGCTAGCGTCTACTTCTTATATTAGGAGCAAGCCTTTAGGCAATATATAGAATATATTATAAACTATAAAATATTACCTAGGCCTATATTTAGTTTACTAATAAACTAAACTATATGCTCTATACTAGACTACCTAAGAAACGACGTATAAACTTTCTATAAAATATAATTTTTATATTATATAACTACTCTATAGTGCAGCTAAATTAGGTCTTTACTAGTTTAAGACCTACTATAACTACTATAAAGAGAAACTTAGTATAAAGACTTTATTATATAATCTATATCTGCTTATTACTAATAAAGGAGAACACACCTTTAAGATTACTAGCCTTTAGATAGATAATACCCTTAGTATTATTAATAAGAACTTCGCATAAAGAGAAGAAGAAGAGCTAAAGAAAGTAGCCTTCTATACAAAAGATAAAACTATCCTTGCTAAGGATTAACCTATTAAGTTTAATAGTAGAAGAATTTAGCTTATGCATAATACTATAGTTCTTATATAAAAAGGTTAAGTAAAGGGCCTTTATATAATTAATTCTAAAGATAAAAATACTACTTAGAGGTATATAGAGCAGTGTGTAAGAGGCGCCTATATCGCATCTATATACTAACTAGAAGCTATATTTAATTTATCTATTACTACTTAGACTATATTACTCTTATATAAAGATAGCTTTTTTTTATAATTACCTTTTTCACGCTCTTTTTAATTACTAAGCAGGGGGCTCTGCTGTTTTTGTCATGTTATTTAAGATAAAAGCCTTTGTCGTGCTACCCCTAGGTAGTTAATTTAACGCCACATATAAAGATAGTAAGGCATTAAATATATAAATCTAATAGCAAATTAATACTAGTAAGCGTAGTCTTATCTTTATACTATTAGATCTTTATTACGCAAAGCTATTTATCTTTACTAATAGCTTATTTGCTAATAATAAGGACCTAAGCTTATAGCTAGAATTTCTAATTACTCTAGGTAATAAGTATTATATAGGTAATAGTAATAACTTTAATATTCTAGCAAATATTATATACTAGAATTTAACTAAGTATAAGGGAATAATAAGAAGTGTTCTTGCTAGCAAGCTCTATAGTATAGTAGGAGGATTTAACAATACTATTACTATTAGCATAACCCTCTAAAAGATTATACGCACAGTTAGTTTACTACTAATTCCTATAGTTATTTATATAGATTTAAAGTCTTTCTATAACTATTTTATAAAACTAGGAACTATAAATAAGAAGCGCCTTATAATTAATATTATGTTACTCCACAAATTATATAAGCACTATAAGATCTCTAAAATTAAATAGATTAATAGAAAGGATAACCCTACTAATACCTATATAAAGAAGGCCCTAAACTAGGCTCTAGAGTTCTTAATCTCTAGTAACACCTTAATAATTACTATTAAAGCATTAGTAGATCATCTTAAGCCTGCCTATATAAGCTCTTCCTAGCCTTTATATAGGACTATTTCCTTATTATTTACTTATTTTTTATATAATATATTTATTTAATTCTTTATATATATATGTATATATATTACTTAAAAATATATATTTTCTATCTACTATTTGTATAAAAAGAGAAGAAATATAATATATATTTATTTAGAAAAGAGTCTTTTTATTTTAGTATTAATAAATAATATTTAGTATTGTCTACCCTATTACTCTAGCCCTATCCTATGTAATAATTACACCTAGCACTATAGCTCTACTATACGTAAGAACTATATAATTCTATCTAAAAGCCTACTAGTATATAGCACTTAATAAAGGGCCTAGGCCTAGTTGTACTGCTATAGTAGTAGGTGTATAGAGTACCCCTAAGGTAACTACGCAACTAGACTAATAGCGTATAGAAATATTCTTTGCGCTAAATAACTTTAGCAGCCTATAAATATAAGTCTATACTAGCTAGAAGAATAGTATTAATATTATATAAAGGCATATACGTAATATTAAGTTCCTAAGCCTATTTTAAAGTTAGTATCTATTAAAGATCTTCGTTGTGTGAAGATTCTAACCAAGATCGAGTCCGCACTATACACAGAGAGAAGTAAAACAGAAGGCACTAAAACCTAGTACCTAGCACATAGTAAAAGTTAGTATCTATATAATAGCAAACCTATAAGGAATAGGGGAACTTATATTAATAGAGATACTCTAGAAGAATGTATAGTTTATATAGGAACTAGTAAGAAGGGTAATATATATTCTTCTATCTAGAAGATTACGCACAATAAGATTAAAGCTAGAAAAGCTAACTTAGTTGCTAGCTAGTATAAGTGCTATTATTTATAGTAAGTTAGCACTATATAAAGACAAGATATTATATAATAAGAGGCATAATGTAGCACTATATAAAATAGGGAATTAGCTTAATAAAAAAAAGAGAAAAGAGCTAGAGAGAAGAGACACGTATAGAGAAATATTTAAAGTAGAGGATAAGAGAGAGAAGAATAAAGGAAGAAAAGCCTACCTTATATACCTTTCCCTTTTATCTAGAGCCTTAATTCCTACCTCTTACTAGCATTTATCTTCTCTTTATCTAATATTATATAATTGCCTAATATTACTACCTAAATAGATAAGATAAATAGGTCTACCTACTATATAAGGAATAAACTAAGTGAAAAGAACTTTGTATAAATAATATATTATTACTGTAATCTTATTATTAACTATATAATCTTACCTTTTACTCGACTTTAGTTAGAATCTCCACACGACGAAGATTTTTAATAATCTTATCTTTAACTGCTATTAGCTAGACTACTACTCTACTACTAATAAGCCTAATTGCGCCTTTAATAAATAGTAGCAAAGTATAATAAATAGTTACTTAATAGAATCTTCCTATTAACTAAAGTAAACTAGCTAGAGTAGGAGGCGTATAGATAGGGAATAATAAATAGATAGAGTAAATATTAGCAAGTAGATAGTTTGTACAGAGGAAGAGAAAACTACTAATAGTAATCTTAAAAAAATAAAAAGTTGCTAGTGTCTATACACTATATAGGTAAGAGTACCTAAGAGTATTAAAGTTTTAATATTACTATATAATAGCATTATATAGAGATTATATAATACCTATGCGCCGCAGCCTATATGCCGCAGGATCTTCTTCTTTCTATCTATACCCTCTCTAGAGATAAGTAATTAATACTAAGTTAGTTCTATTATATTATTTTATTTTCTTATATAATTATCCTATACACTCTTTATACTTACTAATATAGAGTATTAGATATTAATATCTGTATAGCTAGCTGTAGAGCCTATTCAACAATATTATTACTATATAGCGTTAATTTATCTACCTAGGGGTAGGACAATAAAGGCTTTTATCTTAAATAATATAATAAAAAAAGCAAAGCCCCCTCCTTAGTAATTAAAAAGAGCGTAAAAAAGGTAATTACAAAAATAAAGCGCGTTTAAACTACTAAGTAAGCTTAATAGTCTTAGCGCAAGACTCCTATAAGTAAATTTTTTATAAAGAGGCTACTTAGAACTTTAGAGGAGAAATAAAATAGCTTTAGCGCCGCTACACTATAGTTATCTATTCTTCGTTTACTATTTTAAGTTGTAAACTACTATTTAAATTATTATAAATAACACAAGTTAATATATTAATATATATATACTATTTCTTATAAGTAGTAGGATAATAGTAATATATATTAGATACACTATTACTCTATTACTATATTAAGGTTATTCTAATAAAATTTCTACTATTTTTCTACGCCTATACTTTCCTATCTATCTAGACATTAATATTGTTCCTAAAGAAGTACTTGCTATTGCTAAAAAGTATACGCTAAAGATTTGCGCCGCTACTACTAAGGTAATACTAACACTAGAGTTCTATTCTATTTATAAGATAATTATTTATAGGAGACTAGTATATCTAACTATCTAGAAGGTAATTCTTATATACTAGCTAGGTTAATAGCTTATCTAGTTCTTAAAAACTAAGAGAACTATATTCTTACTCTAGTGGACACAATTACTTCTTATTAGTACTAGAATTCTCTAGTAGGAGATATAAGAGGATAATAAGGTCTTTGTTAATAAGCTCTAGTATAGTAAGAGTATTATATAAATCTGCAAGATCTTTTTAGCTATTATTACTATTAAGTTAGCTTATATAAGCAAGTATACTACGTAGCAGCGCAAGCGTAAATAACTAATAATAGTAGTAGTAATAAGCTAGGTGTACTATATATACTATAAGTAAATCTTATACTAGGACTAAGAGCTTATAAGTATTAGGAGTGTAAGTAAGTTTAAACTATTATCGCATTATTAAGGTGTTTAAGGTTAGTCTTTAATTAGAACTAGGTGTCGTATATAGTACTATATAATAATCTTTCTTTTTTAATCTACTTTAACCTTAAACTAAAAAAAGATTAAAAAAGGCGTTTGCCAAGCTAATAATATTATTACTATAATATTATTATTAACTACGCAATCGTACCCTTAACTACTATTAGCTAAACTACTACTCTACTACTAATAAGCCTAATTACGCCTCTAATAAATAGTAGTAAAGTATAATAAATAGTTACTTAATAGAATCTTTCTATTAACTAGAGTAGACTAGCTAAAGTAGAAGGCGCATAAATAGGGAAATAATAAATAAATAGAGTAAATATTAGTAAGTAAATAGTTTATATAAAGAAAAAAAGAACTACTAATAGTAACCTTAAAATAAAAAGTTACTAGTGTCTATACACTATATAGATAAGAGTACCTAAAAGAGTTAAGATTTTAATATTATTATATAATAGTATTATATAGGAATTATATAATGCGTATACGCTACGGCCTATATACTATAGAATCTTCTTCTTTCTATTTATACTCTTTCTAGAGATAAGTAATTAATACTAAGTTAGTTCTATTATATTATTTTCTTGTTTTATATAATTACTCTATATACCCTTTATATTTACTAGTATAGAGTATTAGATACTAATATCTATATAGCTAGCTATAGAGCCTATTTAATAGTTAAAGTACTACTTAAGTACTAGGCTATTAGTAATAATAATACTATTATTTACTAAAAAGCTAGACTACTATATAAAATCTACCTAAACTTTCTACTTTTTTTATAGATGTTAACCTTTATCTTAATTTAATATATAGTTAATAGCTTACTAAAGACCTTATTTATTTCTTTTAGTATATACGCCTATACCTATAGCTTAAAATTATTATTTACCCTATTATCCTTATTAGTCTAGTATTATAGAGTATTAAGTAGTATTTCTAGCTATAAGAAGCTCTAAAGAACTTTTCTTAACTTAATAGAATTAGGCGTAAAACTTAGTAATAGCGTTATTAGCTACATTAGGAAAGGTTTTTTTAGAGAGGCTGCTTAACTATGCGTAAACGTACGTAATTTTATATAAGTAATTTGCTCGTATAAAAATACTTAGAGATACGCAAATATGCGTAGAGTTATATAGGTATATATAAATAGTCTAAATAAGAATTTTTTTAAAGCTTTATATATAGCGTTATTTTATCTACCTAGGAGTAGAACAACAAAGACTTTTATCTTAAATAATATAATAAAAAAAGTAGAGCCTCCTTCTTAGTTATTAAAAAAGAGCGTAAAAGATAAATTAAATAAAAAAGCTTTATAACTTTTTTGCTAGTAAAGCTATAAATTTAATTTTTTAATAGATTTATAGAAAAAACACTAGTCTTTAATTACTTAATTTAAAAATATTATTCTTATTATATAATCAGTTAATCATTAATAAAAACTCTTTATTAAAGTTTATACTTTTTAAAATAGTATTTTTACCTTAAGCTACTAATTTTTATCTAATCTAATTCTTTTAAAAAATTATAAAACTATATTTTTATATTTTTAAATCTATAAAATCTAGAATTTAGAATTAGATAGAAGATTTATATAATATAATACTAGTAGTAATTACTACTAGTGTATAGTAAGAGACGCTAAGTCTTAACTTTATACTTTAAAAAATATTTTTTAAAGCTTACTAAGTAGCTTACTACGTAGCTTACTAAGTACTAGTGGAATATTACTAAATTAGCTATTAAACTTTTTTAGGAGCTATATAGCAGCGTTAGAAATAAAAGGCTCTTTTAGGTAAGGCGCTTAATAAGTTAGTAATAAGAGGTAGGTATTTATACTAGTAAGATAATTTTAATAAAAAATAAAATTAAACTTAAAAGACGTAAGGCAAATAAAAAGATAAACTAGTATTTAAAACTAGGTTTTTACTAGCTAAATAGCTACTTTTAAATAACTCCTAGTTAGCTAAGGCACTATTAAAATACCCCCCTATACGCTTAGCGGCGTACTTGGCGATTACCTAATAAAACTAACGCTTAAACTGACGACGGAACCGAACACGCCCTGAGTTGGCTGATGCCCAGGTGTTCCGAGCTCGCGCTATCCCTGAAATAGTCTGTGCGGTAAATCACGTGCTAAGCCAGACGCCCGCCGTCGGGACTGTGGTTCCGACAGGTACTACCAGTGAAAAAGTTGCCAGGTGGGCACAAGAACAGTTATTTATGGCATGATTTACACATCTACGAAGCGCTATGGAGCATCATAGAAACCGTTCACTTGATCAACGATGTGCAGGGCTAAGTACTCATCTAGCTGCCCCCTCATACCTGTCATCTGCTGTCTGCTATGCTATGCAACGCTAGCATGCAGTCAACCCTTCTCATACACGTTGAACTATGCCCAGGCACAATGCGTGGGAACACCCGTCCTGTAGCTTGCACACAGCCCAGAATTCTCCCAATGGAGCCACTTACGACCTCCCCAAAT
Organism: Laburnicola sp. R22_1; assembly: GCA_014281115.1. NCBI lineage: Eukaryota > Fungi > Ascomycota > Dothideomycetes > Pleosporales > Didymosphaeriaceae > Laburnicola > Laburnicola sp. R22_1. Next base: position 1,456,808 of record JACONQ010000017.1, read on the forward strand.
TGACTAATTTCCTGTTCCTCTTGATAAGACCCGAGAGCTTCTTCTCCAGTGCCTCATGGTCCTTCTTCGCAGCTAACATCGCCTGCTCAGCCTCCTCAACTGTCAGTACACTCCGTCTACCCCGTCTCCCCGAGCCGCCAATCCGGCCTAGACCCGCACCAGCCTCAAAAGCGCTGACTAGGCCATGAACGTCCAGTCCCGAGAAGTTGCCATGATTGTCCATGTCGTGGTTGACGGAAGAGAAACCAAGGTCTGCACCGACCAGCGCTTCTAAGTTCTGTGCGAAGACACCACCAAGGAGATCCGCAGTGATGGCGCCAATGCCTTCGAGCTCGGGACCTACAGCTCCACCCTCTGCGACAGCTTTGGCCGCCTTGGCAAGTTTGTTCGCATTCACGGACATGTTTGCCGCACCAGCGCCTGGAAGACCGCCGACAGCAGCCATCTCCGGACGTGGTGTGTTTGGTGGTGGATTGTCTGTATTGGGAAGCACGAATTGGTTCAGGTATACACCTGCATCGGCAGGCGTCTGTTGCGCAGTTTGTTGCGGTGGAACATCACCGGACGCTTGTACGAGGGGCAAGGGTAGAGATGTTGCCCCCTGATAGCTGGAGGGAGAATCGAGTTTGGGCATAGGTTGATTGGTGTTTTGACTCAGTTTTGCGCCAGCTTCTTTCAGCGCTGTAGCGAGAGCCGGTAAGTTTGGCTGGCCTTGGGAGGTCATATTTTGCACAGTCTGCTTCCTTGGATGAAAGCGAGCAGCACCCTTCAACTCTTCAATGTGCTTCTCCAACTCCAAGGCTTTTTCCTCCAACTCTTGTGTCAAGCCCCAAAAGAACTTGCCTTGTGGCGTGATCAGTGTCCTCGAATCCGAAGTTCCATCATGACCAGTAAGACGAACTGGCTGTTTCTTTGTAAATGCCTCTAGATCGGCCTCGGAGAAGTGTATCTTAAGATCCGGCGGACCGACAGGCCCACCGCTCGTCTGTATTGAACGTGAGGCATGCGTGAGCGACGTTGAGAGCGGCTTGAAGAACTCAAGGGCCGAGGCAACAAGCTCGCCCGTCTTCTGAAGATCAGCAAGGATAGACTGCGCAGTGGGCTCACGCCTCACTCTAGCCATATCGGATTCAGCGACTGACTCCGGTCGAGGCGAAGGAACAGAAGCCTGCGTGGCAACTGCTTTCTTTGTAGCTGTAGGTGGACTTATGTTCGCTTCGACCTGCTTCTCCTCTTCCTCGTCCTCTTCAATGACGGGTTTCGGAGTCTCAGGTTGGGTTCTGGTAACCCCTGGGGGCTTAGAACTACTGGCAGGCTTTTTGGTTTTCTTCTTACGCCCAACGATCGGTGCTTGCACGACTTCCGGCTCAGGCACCAGTTCTTCCATTGCACGCTCCTCTTCTGCTTGCCGAGCCCTTTCCTGGCGATCTTTCTTTTGCTGAGACTTGGTTTTCTTCCTGACCGGAGCACTTCCGACCTTTCCGCCCAATAATGGTGGAGAGTTCGCTCGCGACATTGATGTAGACGTAAATGAAGCAGTGTCAGAGATCATCTCACTGGCTGGTGTACCAGGCAAATTAATGGAAGCAATACTAGCTTGCCTAGAGCGCAATTTTTCGACGGTGGGCACATGGGGCAGAGTAGTAGAAGAAAATGGTGGTAGTTGTGGCGGGCTCTCGGTTTTGGGTGTCGCTATCACACGAAGTGTTTTGGCTCCAAGAGGCTTCCTAATTGGCGATTCCGTTGATGTGGCGGCTGGACTTGCAGGGACAGAAGCAGCAGTAGACACTGGAACGGTACGAACAGGCTTCGGTGCGGCATCTTGCTTAGTTGAGTTTGGTAGAGGAGGTGCCTCATGCTCATGCAATTTGGTAGCAGCAGTTATGTCAAGCTTCCCAGGATGTTGACGCTTCATGGACGATGGCGTCATTGATGGAACATGAGCAGCAGCAGCCTTCAATTCCTTTTGCGGGCTCACCTGTGTCATGGGCTGGCTCTTTTTATGCGTTGCTTTACTCTTAGGAGTCGCCTTCATCGGTGCCGATATTGCTTTGCTTTCTTTCTGTACCACGGGTGAGGATGCCTCGGCGACTTTCTTTGGCGTCTCAACATGAACTTTGGCGGAGCTCGCTTTTCGGTCGATTTTAGCGGGCGTTGACGGCGTTGTGATAGGCAACGATGCTACACCCGCTGTTGAATCGTTGACGGTAGCTTCAACTGCGTTGGTATCTTGCTTGACCTTCTTGGGTTTCACGAGAGTTGAAGCTGGACCAGGAGTAGCGGGGATGATAGGCACTACGGGAGCTCCTACCGTGGTAGGATTCCGGGATATTGGGAAGATAGGCTGATCGCTGGCCGTAGCCCTCGGTACCACTGGTGTCGAGAAGCCCGGTGGTATAGTGGGAGTCGCCCGCCTGGGTCGATCCAGTATGTGGCTGGTTAGAGGTGTGCTTCCTCCCTGCTGATCCTCCAGAACATCGTTGACCAAAGCATCGACATTAACTGATGCCTCTTCATCTAGGCTTAAAGTTTGGTCTTCTGTTCACGAGATATTAGCAAGATACTTTAGTATGGAATTAAACAGATTAGCAATGTGAACGTGCGAGGAAACAATGGGGTCAACCACGGCAAGGCGACCGGACGATGAAGGGCGGTGCGAATCAGAAAGACCAAGATATCAGAATGCTACATGAGAGTCTCTCGATCATCTTCGTCACTAGAGCCACACAGGAGAGAATTGAGTGAAGCCATCTCTAATTAAGAGTAAGCATGCCGACTTAAAAGCGGCAGGATGGGGATTTACGTACATAGGATGGCCATGACGAAGACGACGAGAGACGATGAAGCAAACCCTGGTAAAAGCAGCAAGATTCGCCAAACCAAAAACAAAATTCGAAAGAGAATATCAAGGTATTGTAGTTCCGTGAAGCCATGCTTGAGCCAAAGCCATGAGATGTGCGGCAGTGGCCAACCCAGTCATAAACGCCGAGCATCTCAAAGACCAGTGTGCAAGCCTGAGTGCCGATGCAGTCGCTTTAAAGCCCTGTAACTCCATGTGCCTGCCCGACAAGCGAAGGAAAGGTAATAAAACATTGTGCAAGACCATTTAGTCGAAATTTTGTGAAAGAATCGAAACTACCATCGTCCGGCGCCACCGTAGTTGTTGTACGTATTTAGGGAGGGAAACCCACCTTGACCTTGGCCGTACAGACCCTGCCCGACCATTCCGCCCCCTTGATGCAGCCTTGCCTGTAAGATACTTGGGTCTTGAACGTCTACCACACCACCTCCAGAGGAGGAAGTGTTAGCATGTCTGTGCTTCTTTCCCTTTTTCTTAGATTTTTGCGCACCAGAATCCTGGTAAGCGCCAGGCGAAGGCCCATAAGGGAAGCTGAGGAGGCCAGGGGCAGGGGCTGGCGTGGAGGTCGTGGGTTGCTGATTGAGAAAAGAAGGAAACATGGACTCACGCTTACCAGCATCACCTACTCTCGCACCACCGTCCATATTTCGGCCTCGGAATAGATCTTGGTACGCATCATTGTTGTTCCTACCAGTAACATTGGCGCCATAATTGAGACCGCCAGTAGGGAATCCGTGGCCTTGACCGAACATGCCCCCTCCGCTGACTGGTGGTGTGGGAGTAGCTTTTAAGCCCGGTGGAGGACCTTGGACGCCGCTGGTATAGTATTGCCCACTTAGTGGCTGATGCTGAGAGATATGATTGAAGTGGCCAGTGTTCTTGGGCATCATTGACGATTGTTGATGCATCAGCTTCTGATTTGCGACGGGCTGTACGGAAGCTGACGCTGACGAGCTGTCGTTGGCAAAGCTGAAACGAGATGTATGCCTTGTATGACCGGGCGCATTCCCAGTTGACGCATGTGTCTGCTGAGGCTGATTGTTCTGGAACTGGGATAACAGGCCGGCAGATTGAGGACCAGACTTGAAATTAGACAATAGCAGTTGCTGTTGTTGCTGTTGCGTCAAGCCACGAGAATTGTTCAGACCAAGGTTGCTGAAATCCTCAGACAGAGATGCGTTCTGGCCAAAAATATTGCCACCAAGACCCTGCTGGCCCGGCGGCGCAATAGCGTGCTGGTTCAAATGGCTTGCGCCGGGTTGATGCGTCTCTTCCGGTTCGCCGCCAAGTTGCAAGCTACCACCCGCTGTTGTCTCATGCTCTTCGCTTTCGGCAGGGGCTTGTTGCTGCTGCTGGGGCTGTTGCTGTAATGCAGCTTGAGCTTCCGCTTCCCGCTGTGCCAATTCCTGCTCCTTTTCCCTCTTGGCACGTCGTTTTGCGCCTCCATTGGGATCCAGGAGTTGGGGGAACTCGGTGATGGCTTTGAAATCTTCGTCAGAGAGCACGGCGCTAGAATACACGAACTGGAAGTCAGATGATGTCACGGCCTTGAGAATGCCCTCGAGACCGCGAATGCGGGGTTTGGGTGGACGAGAAGCGGGCTGAGGCTGGGGCTGTGGTTGGGCCTGTGGTTGCGGTTGCGGTTGCGGTGTAGTGGACTTGGAGCTCTGTGCAGATTTTTCCTTCTCTTTGCCTTTCTTCTTGGGCGGCTCTTCTGTCTTGGCTGGCTTGACTATCGGCGGTGCGGGCACTGCATTTGTTGTCATCGGGCTGGGGTTCGACGCGATCGTGGAGCGACTCGCCCGGCGCTCTTGAGCAGCTTTGCTGCCCCAGTTTGCCGTGGCGGGCAGTCCAGGTATGTCCTCGGAGCTCCCAGCCTCGCTGTCCTGCCTGTGCATCGGGGCTGATGCTGCAGCTACGGGCGGCCCTTGGTGTGCTGGAGGAGCCGAGCGGCTGGTCAACGACTGCGCGGGCTGCTGTGTCTGTATCGAATTCATCATAGAAAGGTCCTGCCGCGTGAAGCTGTCGTTGTCTTCGCCGGGTTCGTGCAGAAACATGCAGTTTCGGTTGTTGCATTGCTCCCCGCGGAGATAGGCTGAACAGTACTTTGTAGTGCCATACTGTGCCCTGTAATGCTTGTCAGTTTGCTAGAGATGAATCAATGCACAAACAACTCACCTCAACGTCCTTTCGCCGTTCTGCGAGCCGTCAACGGCTGCTATGCAAGCCGCTGCATCTTCTTTGCGCGCGAAGGTCACGTAAACGCCCACCGACTGCTGATGATACGCGTTCTCCCTTGCTTTGCTCACGACGATTTTGATTATTTTGCCGTACTGGCCGAAGTAGTCGTCTCCGCGCAGCGTGTCTAATAGACGGTCTTCGCGTATCGTAGGTGTGAGGCCAGTCACGTACACGAGGTTCTTCTGGACCACTCTCAGGCCGGCGAGATGTTTGCGGCTTAGCGAATCAGCCTCTGCTTTCTGTGCCTCCTTCTGCCGCATTTGCGCGTTCTTCTTTGCCTTTTGCGCAATCTGCTGCTTGTGCTTGGCCATCCTGGGTGGAACTAGTTAGCAGTCATCTCAGGCGGCGGCGGGGGAGGGACGCACTCTTCGGGAGTGATGTTTTTGAACTCGATGGTCGACTCATCGTAGGGACGGCGACAGGCGGGACACAGGCCGTTCATCGTCGTCTTGATGTTGTTGAAGCAGAACTGGCATATCTGGCACGGCGCGTTAGCTGGCGGCTCTCACCGAAATTTCGGGAGCGCGCACCTGGTATCCGCAGGGACATGGGCGGAAGTTCTTGTCGGACAGGTCGAACTCCTCGACGCAGAGCGGGCAGCACTCGTCCTCGTCCTCGTCGACGAACTGGTCCTGCTGTATGCGAGACATGATGTGAGGTGCGGTGTGCTGTGCGCTGGCGAACCGTTACGGTTGGCGGCAAGCGGGCTGTCACGGGCTGTCACTGTCAACACACGGCAGGGCTGGTACAGAGGAAAGCGACTGGTGTCGAAAGGAAAGGACGAACGCCGGCCGTAAACGGGAGGAAGGAAGGAAATGTGCTGGTGATTTGATGGAGGCGACGGGGGCGTGAGCGGAAACAGATCTGGAAGGCGCGCCTCGAGGCTGGGCAGGCATCACGTAAGCGCACTAGGCCGCGCCCGCTGGTAGGCTGGCAGCTCGGAAGCTCGCCAGCCACACTGTGAAGGACGAGGAACGACGACGACGACGACGACGACGACATCACACCCGCCGCCGCCGCACCGCCCCCGAAACTCACACAATGGCTCTGCGCCAGGCCGTCGGACGGCCATTGGGCGCTGTCGTGCGCTCTGCGAGCTGCGCCCGACCCGCTGTGCGCACCTTTGCAGCCACGGCGCTGCGGGCGAGGGAGGTCGCCGGCAAGGGCTCCGAGACGCCCAACATGCGCGTACGTAGCCGTCGACGTCGCTGCGGACGCTACAGTTGCTGATGTGGTGCCCAGAACGCCCCCCGCGACCAGCAGGGCAAGCTCCAAGCCGCCATCGTGAACCCGGCCGACAAATACAAGGAGAAGGCCGAGGCGCTGCACAAGTACGGCCAGTACCTCATGTCGTGTCTGCCCAAATACGTCCAGCAGTATGCGCTTCCCTCGCCCCTTCCCTGGCCCCCGTCTGACGACGCGCAGATTCTCCGTCTGGAAGGACGAACTGACCATCTACATCGCGCCCTCTGGCGTTATCCCCGTCTTCACCTTCCTCAAATACCATACCGCTGCCGAGTACACGCAAATCTCGGACATCACAGCCGTCGACTATCCCACCAAGGACCAGCGGTTCGAGGTGGTCTACAACATGCTCAGCATCCGGCATAACTCGCGCCTGAGGATCAAGACATACGCAGATGAGGCCACGCCCGTGCCCAGTATCTGCGATCTCTACGACGGGGCCAATTGGTACGAGCGCGAGGTCTACGACTTGTTCGGTGTGTTTTTTGTTGGACACCCGGATCTAAGACGTATCATGACCGACTACGGCTTCGACGGCCACCCGCTGCGCAAGGACTTCCCCATGACTGGATATACTGAGATCCGATACGACGAGGAGAAGAAGAGGATTGTAGTAGAACCGCTTGAGATGACGCAAGCATTCAGGAACTTCCGTGGTGGCTCGACTGCTTGGGAGCCGGTTGGTCCTGGTGATGACCGGAAGCCAGAAAACGTACGTCCACACCGACATATACTGTCCTGAATCTTCTTTGCTTTCGTACCGGGCTAACTGTATGTCTAGTTCAAGCTGCCAACGCCGAAACCAGAGCCTCCGAAGGAGGACGAGCAAAAGAAATAGACGAGTTAGAAATGTACAACGTGTATATAACCCTGCAATCGACACCTTTCAGTCTGAACACAAGTGACACTCACAGAGTACTCTCATCTGCCTGACCAACCTACTCAGAAATAGAGGAGTGCTAGTGTGCATATACACAGTACCCTAACAATAGCATGCCTGGTCGCAGCTTTCTGTTGCTGTTGCTGTTTTGGCCTACCTCGCTGTACAGTGTAGTCTGTGGTGACTCGTATAAATTTCTGTATCTCGCGCCGACTTTCGGCCAATTGCAAGGACACTGCAGCATGTCGATTCTAGCGTGCTTTCATGCACGACTTACGAGCTGCCAGTACTACCGCATCTGGCAATTTTCTCCACCACGTATCCCAGACCTGCGTTCAGATCGCATCCAGACAGCTTTTGCATCATCGCACCATACTTGCAGCCTGCTCCGCTAATAGATTCAGGTACCAGTCGGTTCCATCCCGACAGGCGCATCACCCCGCTTTCCCTCTTCGAGCACGCAACCTACCTCCGTGCTACTCGACCTGCAGAGGTGGGCACCTAGATTGGCACCACATCCGACCCCTCACCACCGTGAGTCACCTATATATCCATCATGGCCGCATCCTCTAGCCCTCACAAGGTTGGTGCATCCGACGATTCTCCGTTTGACAGTCACCTCTATTCTGCGATTTCACGTGTTGTGACCCGTCTCTAGAGACTATAAATACCAGAGTAGCTGTCCCACCATGCTATTGCACATCGCTACTCTCCTCGCTCTCTCAACCATGACTTACGCTACCAAGCTCGACAAAGTGGAGCCTTTCAACCTCTCGTCCCCAGCCGGGAAAGACATCTGGCGCAAGCCCCCCTCGCACAACGTCATCGACGCGCCCACGCACCCCTCTCCCCTCCCCCAATATGAACTAAAGTCCTTCCAAAGAGCTCGTCTCACCTTCGCCCTCCCTCCCGCCACCCAACTCCGCCAATACGACCAAGCCGGTCTACTCCTCTCCTTCACGACGCCCGACCGCCCCCTTGGCAGCGGCAAAGACAAGTGGCTCAAATCAGGCATCGAGTGGTACTACGGCAGGCCGTACGTGTCGACAGTAGGCTGTGACGCGTGGGCCGACTGGAGTATTCTTCCGCTCGCGCCGTTTGCGGGGAACACGTCGCGGCCTACGGTGACGGTGGAGGCGCGGCGGGAGAAGGATCAGCTGGGGAAGAGTCTGTGGGTGTATCAGATTGTTGAGGATGAGCAGGGGAGGGAGGTGGAGAGGCGGCCGTTGAGGGAGGTGAATTGGCTGTTTGCGGAGGAGGAGGGGTGGAGTGTGGGGATTGGGGGGTTTGTCGCGAGGCCGACCGCGGAGGGTGGGGAGGAGGAGTTGACGGCTGAGTTTGCGAGGGGGGTGGAGGTTGAGTTGTTGGATTATGAGAAGAAGTTGTGAGGGGACGGGGACGGGGTATGCGTTGGCTAGGGAAGTTGTGAGGAATTATCACTTGGGTTTAATTCAATTTAAGTGGATTGTTGTGTTTTTGGATAAGAATCGGAACTTTGGATTGATGCTTGACTTGCTCTGGCGGGATGCTGTTGTTGGTGCGTGTCTTTACCTTGGCACCTTCCATGTGTCTATTGACACATCTTGCTTCCGAAGATATACTGAAAATGGCAAGAGAAGATGGTAGACCGGGTTCTCGCTACTAACGAGGTAGCTATCACGTCGCTCGCTCTACAGCCCCAAACCAAAGTCCAATTACGGTCCGTTACCTCAGGACAGGCAATACGAAGGCGGAACAAACTCGCACTCTCGTCAAGCGGCCATAGCAGACAAATTAATCAAGAAACCCAATACACCAACCTCACAACCTCCACCATAAAACCGACCCACCCATTCACGTACTCATCACATCTCCATACCCGCCAACGCCGCAAGCCCTACAAAAAGTCAGCAACATCCCCACTCTCGCAAGACACCTCAACTCACAACCATCCACATCCTCCCCCACACTATCCTTAACCGTACACCGATTCGACACCTTCATACTCTGCTTCTCGATCGCCCCGCACCCATCATAAAAGCACTCGCTCTTATCCATCGCCCGCTGCAGCGAATCCCCCTTCCACCCAAACATGTAATCCGCATGTGTGCCGTACCCGCTCGTTCCTTCGAAGCTCCACACGAACGGGTTGGGCGCCCCAGATGGCCAGAGGCTGTTGAATTGGCGTGTGTCCCACACGGTTTCGAAGGCTACTTGGGGGACGCGGACGGGGTGGGTGGACGGACAGGCGGGCGCGTTGGTGAAGCCGTCGGTGCGAATGGTGTTGTACCTGGGCTGGGGGTTAGATGGTGGGTGGGTATGGAGCTGTGGGGGAGTACATGCTGTTTCAGGTTGTCCCTGGATAAGTCGAACTGTGTGTAGTAGACAGTAAGTCCACCTGAAGCACCGTCGGATCCGCCCAGCAACGGCTGAACGGGAATGACGGGCACCCACTTGTATGAGCCGTTGGTGGGGTGCTTGAAGTACAGCTGCGCAGTCCAGTAGTTGCTGCACTGAGTTAGCATACTTACAGATGCTCAAAGCAATACTGTGGTACCTAAAGTCCTCCGCCATCTGACAAGTGGTGCAGGTCGCCCTTTCGCCGACATCGCCTGTCATGGTATCATTGAAAGCATTTCCACCGAAAATGTGGTGGACGTGGGAAGATGGGCTTGATCCAGGCTGGACGACGGGGTCAAGACGTTCGGTGATCAAGGTCGAGAATGGAAAGCGGAGCCCAGCTTGGACGGGCGCGATGAGCGCAAGTGCTGCAGAAAAAAAACTTCATCATAGTTATTGACTGTTCGAGTCCGTAGGAAAGAAAGACGCGATCTCTTCTCTAACACGTGTTTATAGCTTGAGATGCGGAGAACCTATATGCATCGGATGCTTGTACAAGACCTCACTTGGTGAGTGATCAGCAGAAGGCGGAGAGCAGTTGATAGGCAAGTCCTGCTACGAATCAGCTGCAGGCTGCAACCCACGATTACTATATGTGTAGATTGCGTGCATGTCTCATAACCTTACATTGACCCTGCATGTGCTACCCGGATACTGTTGGGTTATCGGCAAATCTGCTGCGCTGAACTCAACCATATCTCTTCCCCCTTCATTGGGTTAACCAGAATGCCGAAGGTTCTTGAGAGTCTGAAAATGAAGATACCAGGCCGGAACAGGACATATACCATAGAGGATGTGGGTTGGTGGGTGCACGAGGGGGATATTACCACACCCTCTGCAATGTGGCTCATGTAGGGATGATAAAACCGACAACGTTGAGGTAGTACAAATGACTGTGAAATATTTCGGACCCCCCGGGAAGTACTACCGAGAGTATAGCTGGCGCAAGTAATGACGGTATCAGACGGTCTTGTATGCCAAAGAATTTTCCCGGTGACATCACACTAGGCAGTCGTTTCAGAGCCGAAAGTCAGCCTGGACCGGAAGATAGTTACGAAGACATAATTTGGTTTGGATTCTCGTAGAAGCCATCACGAAAGCTCGCCTGGGCAGTTCTCAAATTTTCGGCCTGATGTGAACGCAAATACCTTAGGTAATACAAAACCGTTTCCGATGATATTTTTTTAGTGCTCTTTGGTCTCCATTTGTATCCCGAGAGGCCTCTGCAAGATTGAAGAAATGTTGAATAGGAAGATGCGTATAGACTGAGCATAGAGAGTCGGGGTTGCATGCATGCCCAGGAGTGGTGGTACGGTACGTCGCACGCTTCCTTTCTAGCGTGCCCCTGGAGGTCCATACGATCAGGTGATGTGATCATGCAGTGTGTGTGCTTCCTAGATTCACAACAATCTTTACAACCAATTTACAAATTTTTACTTCTGTTATTGTCGGCATCATCTTATAGATGCGTCCTATAGCAGTCAAAGCCATTGTTGCATGTTGACGTAATTGCCAGCCGAGCTAGCATTGCTCCTTCTGCTCTGCCTTCTGCTCTGGGCTCTACCTCACCTTTGCCTTCACCACAACTTTTCGCTCGCTTATTCCTCTTTCTAAACGCTGGTGATAATTAAGGACACAATTTCATTACTTTCGAAGCCCTTATCTCAGACAATGCTACACTGCCGAGTTACACATGCTGACAAGCAGAGGCGTGAGCGGTGTGCTCCGCAGTTGGTGCACCATCCGCGATAAATATAATGCGCAGTTCAGAGACAGAGGCAAATCATGAGACCTGGCTCCATCTGTAATCTACGACACCATGAGCGAAACAAACGAACGGCTGTGTGAGCCCTGCAAAAAAAAAATTGCGTAGCGAAAAACAGCTGCAGCCCTGTACACCGCACCATTCATTCATATCCGTTTATAGTCGACTTATCCTTTTACAGATTATGACAGTACACCGCATCACCCCGATGGTTTATCGTTCGCAAAATCACTTCGACTACCATGTATTCTTTGTTCGCGAGCATGGACAATAATACGAGAAAATGCGCGTGGCCAGCCCGTAGCGCTAGAGGGGACAGAATGGAATATGCGGTATGACTCGACTACGGAAACCTTCTGCTTCGGTTTGAGAAGCGGACGTCAAACAGCTCAATTTGTGATTCTCCCATGGAATGGTCCGTATTTTCTCTCTTATCCCTCATTGATATCGAAGAGGTTAACAAACCAGCAGACCTGTCTAGTTACGGTGATCCCACCGTTTTCTCGACCAACACTGGCTCTCGGTCAGCAATCGATTTCCTCTACACGAAGTATAGTGAGTGTCTACAAAATCATAATCGCTGCCGGCGACGTGAGTCGGGAAACCGTTACCCCTCTAGACTAATCGATGTTGGTGCGTCAGGTGATGAATGCGTTCACTTGCGGGAATCTATCACCCTTCATGATGAGAAGCCCTACTTCTGTCTTTCCCACTGCTGGGGATATGCACAACCATACACACTCACAAAATCCACCTCATCAACGCTGCATGATGGGCTCTCTGTTTCCTTACTTCCAAAAACTTTTCAAAATGCCATCACCGTCACGAGAAATTTCGGGATCCGGTTCCTTTGGATTGACTCGCTGTACGTTAATAATATATATTCATGTGGGATACTTGCTAACTTAGCAGTTGCATTTGCCAAGATAATATCGAAGACTGGGCAGCTGAGGCCAATATCATGGGAGACATATATTCCTAAGAAGCTTGTACCATCTCTGCAACTGCCGGCAAAGGCAGCGAGGATGGTCTTTTCTACGATAGAGATCCTGAATTTCTGAATCCTATTCGCTTAGATGCCACATGGACTCGCGTGCCAAAGTGCGGGCGAGCTGTTCGCTCATCTATTCTGCCCGCAGGCGCGTTCTGGTGCGATCGAGTGGACAGTTGGCATCATAACATAGAGGCAGCACCGCTTAACAGACGGGCATGGGTTGCTCAAGAACGACAATTATCGCCTCGACTGATGCATTTTGGTGCTACGCAGGTCTTTTGGGAATGTCTTGAGGGAAAAGCTAGTGAACTATATCCAAATGCTCTGCCGAAATGGGGGTTACCAGAGTGGACGAACGATCCTAGCGCACTTAAGACCCATCTGCAATCGTTCCGCGAGAGGCAGTTTCATCATCTGTCTAAGTGCTATGACACAACGACCTGCGCCCAGTGCATCAGAGAGATGAACGACCTCTATCGCGCCTGGTTAATGTTCCGTATAGGCTACTCCGCATGCGAATCGACAAAAGAGGAAGACAAGTTGGTCGCTTTTTTGTACATAGCGAAAGCATTTGAGAAAACAACGGGCGACCAATTCGTTGCAGGGCTATGGAGAAACCGGCTTCTTAAAGATTTATGTTGGGTCCTACTCCCTCCTCGTGCGATGGAACCAGTTTCTACAAAACCAAGCATCTGGCGCGCTCCGAGCTGTAAGTAAAGGTCAGGGTAAAAAGTGAATATGTCTTCCGTTTGCGAAACAACCTTGATCGCTTGGTTGTGACATGCATTACTACCCCCCACAAAAAAAATTCTGAACTACACTGACTATGCACCTTCATACTAGGGAATTGGATCAGCGTGAATGGGAAGGTTTGGGGAAGAGATATCAACACATTAAATTATGAAAACCGTGCCATCAGGGAGATCTGGCCGGTGTTCGAGGACATAGACGTTCAGGCAAAGCCTCCCGGACAACTTCTAAAAGCTGCAACACACGTCAGGTGCAAGCTGATACGAGCTATAATCGACTGGATAGAGAGTAGCATTACATTTGAGAACAACGAAGAACGAGTCGAAACGGCCAATTTCCTCAGCTTCGAATTCAAAGAGATGCTCTTATCGTTTGACGACGATGAGTCAACCTTGAAGGGGTTCGCGAACATCTACATCCTTGTTATTGAGTGTGTTACGAATAATGAGACCAGACAGAAAGTCTACTCGAAAGGGCTGTTGCTGACACCGGCATCGGAGTTGGAGAGCGCTTCTGGAAAGGTCGAAATCGCCAATATGCTAGTGACGAAGGAGAGTGAGCCTGTGCACGATACTTTCAAAAGGCTTGGACTGTTCACAGTCAGAACACACTATGCGGCAATCACAGTCATCCAGGAGCAAGAAATATGCGAGGAGAAAGTTATCACGCTGATCTAGTCAATACGTGCACCCACGTTCTTCAGCAGGGTGAATGACACAACAGAGGATTCCCTCCTAGCACGTCCGAGATCTTCATGACCTATACTTTGGACTTTCCTAAACCAGCTGGTTTTAGAGCAGAGACCTTTGACCCACTGCTTGGCATCAGAACGGTGAAGAACGCAGCGCCACTAGCCCGCCTGCGTCTAATCATTGGCATGGAAACGGCACTTTCCATTTCTGTCGACCTCTTTTCACCACAGACACCGTGACTAGATCGCGCCAAGCCGCCTCATCTCCCGCCTCGCACGAGGTATATAAACACATCCCCGCCTCCACATCTAAACACCTCAACCCCATTCGCCTACGTCAAGGATCAACCGCATCGACTGAGAATAGGTCAATCGAACCGAACCTCCTGTCGAACAACTATCCGCTAAAGCAAGATCACCAGGATGTTTCGTGGTACCCGTGGAAACAATCAGGGTGCTCGCCGTGCGGGCAACCGCTCAGGCCGTGGCGAAGTCATGCGTGGTAACCGCGCGCAAGATACTCGCCGTGGTCGCGAGCATCGTGACAACATGAGGACTGCTCATATCACTCAGCGAGTTGTCCCTCTCGTCGACCGCATGACGGGAGGCGGAGGAGGAGTGCGGCGCAACAACAACAACACTCGAGGTGCCGCCAATGCGGGCTCTCGTCCTCTAGTTGAACGCATCACCATGGACACTGGACGCGGCGGCCAAGGCGGAGGAGGAGCTCAAGACAACGTCAATGTTCGAGGTGCAGTCCCCACTGCTTTCAACAGCCGCGCTGCCCCCGGCACTCAAGGTAGCACGCTCTTCGTCTCCCCCCAACTCACCCAAGCCTCGACATTGACTCAGCCGCGCTCCGTCTTCGCCTCCCAGACTGCTCCTCAAGTTAGCCCCACCCCTACGGCGCACGCCAACTCGCCGGCCAGGACTACTCCTCAAGTTCAACCCACCCCTACGGCGCCAGCCAACCCGCCGCCTAGGAGGCTCAAGTTCAAAGCTCCGCGCGTCGAGAAAGACCCCATCAAGCGGCTTTTCAAGAACCCTAGGCTGCGCGCTCTCTTCGGTAACAAGCGCATGGCGCCCGCGCCCAAGCGGTATGACCAGATGCTTCTCCGCGTGGGCGCCGGGGCTCCTCTCGAGCTCGTCTGCGAGTCTCCCGAGCACGAGCCTGACGCCTAGGTATCTAGCTGCCGGCTGGCTAGCAAAGTTGTAACGGGGTATAGTATACTGTTTGGGATACGGCGAAGCGGTATATAGCTCCCTAACTTCGTTATCTGTTTCCCGCCCCGCTTTCTTCGGACAACTTCGTTTCATGGATGGAGCGTTCTGGGATGGGAACGGCTTCTGAATGTTACTATGCACGTTTCAACTGGGCTTGTGTTGAGCCGGCGATATTATGGTAAGTCGGTACTGAGGTACTCGCTGGGAGAATGTGCGAGGAAGCTTCTTGGTGGACTTCTCTGACATGCGCAGGATGGGCATGATCAAGATCGGATATGGCGTTTGAACGGACTTTTCTTTCGGCGTAGAAGGAATATGACTCGTGATCTCTTTCATCAGATGAACATGGTCCATTAGAGGATGAACTTTTTCCATCTTCTCAACAAATGCAAAATGCAAATGCAAAACACACAAACATCACACTCCCGCTCATCGTGCTTTATGATGTCATCCATGCCGTGCTCGCTGCCCTCAAGCTATCACCTGCACCAAACGCGCCTTTCTTCTCTGCAAACGCATTAGTATTCGCTTAGGCGTCCTGTGTAACACACAGCGGTCAGGCATACGTCCTAGTGCTGTGGATAGAAAGTCATCCCGCTTCTCGACCGCGAAAGATAAGTGGATTGCACATAGTAAGTGCTTACGCTTGCATTGTAACAGTAGAATGCGAGAGACCTTACCAAGTTATCTAAGATATGTAAATGGAGTATACACAGGAATATAGCGAGGAAATGGATAGCCGCGAGAAAAAATTACGTACAAGAAGAGAAATACAGGAGATACATCTTCCCTAAAAAAGAATTGTCATGAAAAGAATTATTATACTCTTTCTACTACCATTGTTAAGAACTCGAAATCCAATCTCACTATTTCTTCCTTCTACGACTGCGGGCTCTGGAGCAGTTAGACAGTTTTCTAACATTCGGAGGCATTCGCATAATTTCTCTAGGAAAAATATTATCTAAGGTGTATTTTAAGGTTTAACATCTGGTTCTTGTTGTCCTAAGAGTTCTGCCGAACTAGACTACTATTTAATCACGTGACCGCCTTACTGGCCCCAGGACAGCGATGAATAAAATAGTAAAATCACTCTAGGGGTCCCACTAAGCTGACTTCAATCTCACAAAGAATCATCTGCAATAGAGCCTTTTTTGCGCAGTTCAATATATCATAAAATCGCTTCCGTCCCTTTCGGTATTATCGATAGAAAAAATATACCAGAGGAGGAAAGCACCGAAATAGGACCCAAGCTTCTATCAACAAGCCTAATCCAGAACGCCATACCATATGGGAAACCTAACCAATCCGCATGCGTAACATCTCATAGCCTCATAATACCATGCTATGCGTACGCCTTCACCTCCTCCCATAAACACTATGCTCCGGCTTCTTGAACCCCAGACTGCCCGCCTTCTTCTTCGGTGCCGTGCTCTCTCCAGCATCCTGTCCAGAAGACGTATTATCCAGCACCCTCGTACGCGCGTACAAGCTCCCCTCGCTGCCATCGTCCACGTTCTGGTGGTCGTACTCCGCATCGCGCTTGAAGAGGGCAAGAATATCTGCCATGCTGAGTTTGCCGACTGCTTTGCCGCCTTCGAGAGCTGCTTGGGCGAGTTTACGCTTGGCTTCTTGGAGCGCGAGGATGCGCTCTTCGACCGAGTTGTGGATGGAGAGGCGGTAGACGGTTACGTCCACGGTTTGGTTGAGGCGATGGACACGGTCGATAGCCTGCTCTTCCACAAACTACGAACATGTTAGTATTAATCGGATCCAGGTTGGAGAAATTACTTACAGGATTCCAGAACGGCTCCATGATGATTACGCGGCTAGCTGCTGTTAGGTTAAGGCCCAAGCTACCACATTTCAAACTACACAGTAGAACGCGGCAGCGCTTGTCGTTGCGTAACTTGTGGAGGCTAGCCTCACGGTGGTCGTTGCGCATGCTTCCATCGTAGCGTGTGAAGTTGTAGCCTGCACGGCGCAAGAAAGGTTCGATAAGATCAAGCATGGATGTGAACTGCGAGAAAACAATGACCTTGTGTTCTCCAGTCTCCTTCTCCAGAATAGTGAGTAGCTGTCGTATTTTCGTCGAGGGTACGAGGTCGGAAGCGTCGTATTCGATATCTGAATTCTCCGTGTCTGAATCCTCTTCTTCCTCTGAATCTGCCTCTGAGCCAGAGTCTTCCGAGCTCTGGTCGTCTTCAGAGGAGTCGTTATCCGAGTCTAGACTTATAACTTCGCGCGCTTTTGACTGCTTCTTGGGTTTCGATTTGCGAACGGCAGGGGTTTCACCCTCATCGTCTGTATCATGGACAATGAAGGAGCCAACAGAGTCCTCGTCTTCACTTGCGGAAGAGGCTTGTTCGACGGAAGCAATCGTATCACCGCCCCCTTCAGCATTCTCGTCATCCGTTCCACCAGCCTTGCCGAGATCGATAGGACCTTGTTCGTCCTCCCCTACCAGCCACTCGCCACTAGCCTCATCATCACTATCTAGGATGAGGCGACGATGTCGGGGTGCTGTGGCGGCCTTCGACTCGGCTTCTGACTTAGATGATTGTTGCTTCTTATCTTTTCGATGCTTGCATTTCAATTTTCGGTCCTTCTTGTGCTTCTTCGGCTTCTTCACAGAGGCATTCAAGTCGCCTTCGCATTCATTACATCGAATGCCTCCTGCGGCAGCATTGTCGCTGGTCAACGCATTCTGGCAGATATCGCAACGCTTGGTCTGGACACTAAGGCCACCAAGAAGATCGGCGAGATCGTCAGCGTCCGTATCCTTGGCTTTGCGAGGCGTTTGGAGGCCAGACTGGGGCCCTGACTTTTCACCGGTCGTCAGGGCATCCTTGTCATCCTTGACATTGCTTTTAGTCAAGTTGGGGTGATTGCAGGCTTGTCGAAGTCGTAGCAGCAACACCAAGGCTCCAATGTAATCCCGCTTCTCACCACCCATCATCTCTCGCAAACGTGACTCGGCACGGTCATTGAGGCGATCATAGAACGAACGCTCCCGAACTGTGAACTCTCCAATGACATTCTCAACGTTACGGGCGACGATCTGGAAGCCTCCCTTGTCTTCCCCATCCTTCGATTTTCCGCCAAAATTGAGGGCGCCTTCCTTCTTCAAGACATCCTTCGTCCGCCGCTTCATGAAAGCTTTCAGGAAGATCTGCAGTCGTCTCATGGCAAGGTTGCCTCTACCGTTCTTCATAGGACCGGTAATGGACTCCTTCCAACTGGACATCTCGCAGTAAGGCTGAATGCGAAGAAATTTAATCAAGCTCTGAAGCTCGTCTAGGTTGTTCTGCATCGGCGTTCCGGTCAAACACCATCGATAGTGCGACCGAACATCGTAGCAGGCTTTGGTCATTTTGGCATTGCGGTTCTTGATCGTATGGGCCTCGTCCAACAGAGTACGGTACCAATGCACACCGAAGCAGCCCTTCTTGAGACCGTCTGGACCATCGCCACAGCTCGCATGTTCCGATGCCAGGACCTGGTACGTGGTGATCACAACGTCATAACTCTTGAGCTTGTCAGCAGACTTGGTGCGGCTAGGACCGTGGTGAACAAGAACTTTCAGACTGTGCGACTTGGAGACCTTGGTGTTGATTTCGGATTCCCACTGCTTGATGAGAGCCAAAGGCGCGACAATGAGCGTGCCTTTCCCAACAGTAGGGAGGATCTTGTTCTTCTTGTTCTCCGGCTCGACACCTTCCTCCGGGCGAGGGTTTGAGAGGATGACAGCAATGGACTGCACAGTCTTGCCAAGACCCATATCGTCTGCGAGAATGCCTCCTTTGGGAAGCTTGGCCCGCTTGTTGTGCACGCCCGTTTCCTTCTCAATCATCCAGGCAACACCATCAACTTGGTGAGGCAGTAGCTTGATCTTCATGCCGTCAACGCTACCATCATCCTCGTCGTCGTCTTCATCTTCATCCTCGGCCGAAGGCTTGTCAGATTCTTTGACGTCAAGAGCTTGAAGACGCTCAGCTAAGGTTTTTTTGGCGTCGCTCTCTTCTTGTTGCTTCTTCTTCTTGCGCCCACGTGTGCGGGGTATCTTGTCGTTGTCTTCATCGAATGCACCCTCAAGCAGCTCTTTGATGTTGTCATTAGCCCTGGATGCGTCAACATAGCCATCCGTATCTGGTGCACCGA
The DNA here is from genome assembly GCA_014281115.1 of Laburnicola sp. R22_1. Lineage (NCBI taxonomy): Eukaryota > Fungi > Ascomycota > Dothideomycetes > Pleosporales > Didymosphaeriaceae > Laburnicola > Laburnicola sp. R22_1. Next base: position 1,475,995 of record JACONQ010000017.1, read on the forward strand.
AAGCTCCTCGCTCTGCGCGGATTACGGCATCCGGGTCGAAGTCATCCTCATCATCCAGGATCACGGTCTTCCTCGAGTCAAGGGAGAACATGGAAGGACCTCTATTGACAGGCTGGAAGCCGTTAGCATCTCCCATAGACGAATATACAGGACGCGGAGGCGGTAATATGGTGCGCTCCTTGGTGTTCATGGGCTTAGGCACAGACACCCCTTGGTGGGAGGGCCTGGACTGGAATTGGGATGCGGGGATTTCAAAAACTTCCGAGTCAATGGACGAAGCAATGCTGTGCCGTGAACCTACGTGGGGAGGCGCGGGTTGCGTCGGCTGCGCGTGCGCTGTTGGCCGAAATATGGATATGGGTTTCGAGTCGCGATGTTGCTCGGGTCTCGACTGGCCTGGCTTGGGCTGATTGAACACATGCGAGTTCTGATTCCGTTGTGCAAGATCCTTTAGCGGACTCTGGAGGGCACTTGGCTTCCCGAACTCGGGAGGCTTAGAGACCGGCGCACTCGCACGAGGGTGCCCGCCTGGTGGTTCCCGTTCTTTAACCATCTTGTTGTGCAGCGATGTGTAGCGTGGGGTTGAAGTGGGCGGAGTGGGGTGGGCTTGGTAGTCCTCGTCGAAGAGCGAGCTGGAATTGCCCAGGTGGTCGAGCTCGGAGCGGTCGGCAGAGAGGGAGCCGGTGCCGTCGCGCTCGCTATCGGGAAATAATGAGTTCTCTTCGTTGCGCGCGACTTCTTTCGCGAGCTTGTTCCTGCCCCCGTGTGATGCGTTGTTGAAGCTCGGCTTCTGTGGCGACGAGAGTGTGTCGACCGGACGAAAGGGAGCGCGCTGTTTTTTTGGGCTGCTGCTCATGGACTGGTCTCGCATACGTCAGTGAGGGTCAATTCACTAGGCTCAACAACGGCTTACGGGCTTTTCTGTGCGGTCCAAGGGCGAAAGCTGCTGTTTGTTTCTGCAACTAGGCAGCGGCTTGGCACACGTTACCCCGCGCAACGGCGCACGTTCCACCAGCCGCTTGACGCGTCACCGAGGCGCGTTGTCACATGCCGCAATTCTCTCACATGGGCACAGAAGAGGACGAAGAAGGCCAGGCGATCAGTATAGTATGTTACCCCAGGATACACAACACGGAGGCAGGCTATGCAAAAACATTATCCACAAATGCGTCCCTTTTTTTCCTGTCATCTACCAGCCGTTCTAACACTTCAGCGGCGCCAACCCCCTCTCCCTCCTCCTCCGATTCGCCATCCCAATAATTCTCCCGTCAAGACACCACCACCAATTCCTATAAAACACCTCTCCAATCTCCCACGCCTCCTCCACCAGCTCGCTCCCCGCGCCCCAGCCTACCAAGTTTCCATGCACCCTCACCCCATCCCGATGGTCGTCTAAATCCTGCAGGAGCCGCATGATCGCGCGGCCCTGTCCACAGCAGTCGTCGTCGTCCTGCGCAATGGGAGGCCGGCACGCAGACGGCAGCGAGAACATGCAGATGAGCTTTTCGCGCACGGATGGCCAGGGCAGCGCGTCGAGGAAGGGGTGGTGAGGAATCGTCATTTGGGCGGTTGTGGGGTGCAGGTTTGGTGGGAGGTTGGGGTGGGCGATGGGTGGAAGGGTGTGGAGGTATTCAGGGTCCCAGACCTGTTCAGTTGATGTACGATGAGTGTTTGGTCGCGTGTTTGATGCTCTGGACCACTCACCTTGCTTATCAGATCGAGGCAGGTTGCTATAGTTGTGAAAGCGCGGATGGTGGACAGCAAAGGCACGACCAGTTGACCACCGTCGCTGCTAACGGCACGTGAGGACGACGAAGACGCAGTCAACGCGGTTGGGCTCGATGGAGGTATAGGGCTTGGAAGACTGGCAAAATCTGTTCTTTGGTAAATAACGATAACGCGCTGAACGATGCACAGAGCTTACTGAGATCTTCCAATAGCTGCATCTCTAATGTATCCTGGCCCAAGTCCATCAGAGGGATGTCCGGTACGTGCATCTCAGCAACATCATGTAGCTGTCTGGGGATCTCTTCGACAGCTCCGGACTCATCTGGCGGAGAATCACATATGGACAGCCCAGGAGTAACCGCTGGAAGCCCCGTACTGTCATCACGCCTATCGTTGGATGACACTGCTGTGGAGTTTCTACCCTTGGCTTGAGCCTCCAGCCTAAGTGTAGGCAACCGAATCAGTACAGGCAATTCGAGAGAAGAATCCAGGGATAGCTAGCGATATACCTCTATGTGGGTATAGGTACACGTACGCTGCGAACTTCGCTTTGCGCCTCTCACCTGCATCACCATATCAGCACACTCCCTGCACGTTAACTTCCCGCACAATATCTCAAACCTACGGTATCGCCTCTGGGCTAGAACATTCAACACCCGTTTCCGATCAGGGTCACCCATCTCCGGTACACCCTTCGGCGTTTTGGTCTTCCTTGTTCGATCCACGGGCATACCGAATGACTTGCAATGCAATCCTCACGTTAAGCTTCAGAAAATCGGGCGGGCGAAGGATGATTTATCTTCACAGGAGCTGAACCGTCAGCATAACGTTATGCTGGTGCGATCCAATGACCGGCGATCCAATGACCGCGACTAATTAGGCCCGAGACAGCTAGTGGGACAAACACTAGTCCCTGGCGCTCCGTGAATGGTGTACTAAGCGAGGTACCCAAGGTACTGCAGATGATCCATGATCAAAGGTTCGCTTGTTGCTCGTATAATAGTTACAGTAATCATAGACGATTCAAACTTTACCTAGTCATCGAGAAATGCCAGCGACTCCTTGATACTGGCTCGTATCGACTCTATGTACGACTTGCTACCTCGCCGTGACTTGATATCCTCCTGGGCCATAACGGCCCAAAACAACCGTGCTCGATGTGGACGGGAGAATATGCCCAGGGCAGCCGCCGTGGGTGAGGCAGTATTCGGATGGAATCCCCCTACAACGCTCTAGGGTTTGCACCTGGCTCTGGATGGCATCGAGAATGCCTAAGGCATACGCCTTCAGCGGCATGTCCTGAAGCGAAGAGATGCCGCCGATGCGGAGTACCGATTTGACCTTGATGGACTTGTATGACTCTTGCGACACCTGGCAGAGGTATTTGTAGATGCGGTGGAATAGGGAGTCGAAAAGCCTCATCAACGCAAGGTAGCTAGATAGAACTAGGAGCACGATCGTGCTGAGCGCATCCTCGGTCTGCGTATGCAACTGAGCCGCCGGCGTCAAGCTCTGGATGATGTCGGTGAATTCGGAGCTGCATGTAAGAAGTAACGCTGCCGGATTCTCGACATCTCGGCCCGCGACCTCATCTTTGCAGCGCTGCAGGACTTTGGAGGAATCTGAGTAGTATGTGTCAACCATCGCAATGTGCTGGTCTATCTCCTCGCGGAACCTCACCAGACAGCTTTCCGCGCTGAAGCATTGTGGTAGGGGAGTCGGAGACAGAAGACCTGACCCCCCCCCCCCAATTGATCAAGAAGCGGATCAATATCCATATCGAGGACAGTGCTAGAGTCCCCGCCCATGTGAAGCAACGCGTTGAGTTCATCATCTGTACTGAGAAGTCCCTGGAGCTGTGATGGGCTGCTCAGCTGATCCGCTAGGGAGAGGATATCTTCGCCCCGCGCAGGGCTTTGATCCATCGAAGGGGAAGGAGAGTCGAAGAAAGCGGAGATGTCGCCCGGTGCTACCCAGAAATCTGGCTGTGGTTCATGAGCCACTGGGTCTCTTGGCGAATGCGGATGCACAACGGATTTGTTGTTGGACGCTCTTGCAGGCGCGGGCACCACTGCCATGGCGGGTGCATGCAACTCGATGTGATGCATGTCTCGCAACGTCGATGTGCGATGAGGCCCAGGCGAGGATAAGCGTTACAACCAACATGTTTTTGTCGGTGGAGGGGCCGAAATTTCTTTTTTTTCTCGGGCGATATGTGACTCACAAGGAGCCGAACCAAAGTTCAAGTACCACAACTATACTCCCATCACATGCGACTCTATCTGACGGCGAGACGCTGTTTGGGCGGTCTTCCAGGGTGGCCGGAGGCTGCTGTCACGCATCGCGCGCCCATATAGCAGCAGCGGGCGTACGGGGCCGTGCTGTCTTGGGCGCGAAGGCATCGAACTCGCTTTGCTCTGCACTGGTCGCAGGCGGAGCGCCTGACTGTGGGCTTCAGCATAGCTGGTATCGTGTTTGAAGATACAGGAAAAAGCGATTTCGAAGCGACCGAGCTACATAAGGTGAAGATGTTGTTATGGGTTAAATTGTTTAAAAGGTTTGTGTTGACTATAATCGGACATGAATGAATGAAACAAAGGAGAAGAAGAAGGAGAAGCTTCTCGTTACATGCACTCGCCAATACCTGAAGCTACCCCTCCTCCTTGGTAGGCTTGTTCTTCTTCTCTACTATACCAAAGTTGGTGTTGTTTTCCTTTCTGAGCGATACCTGCTTGATCACAGCAGCAGCGATGAGCCCCACCACGCTAAAGGCAATGGCAACCTGCTAGGACCGCTGGAGCGCGGTGCTCTGTACAGATATAACCTGAGCACGCGTCTGTGTCGAGAGCGAGTGCAGAAAGTCGACTTCAGCGGCCGCGTCGGCCCTACCCGCCATGAACTCGGCAGCCACGGCTGCGTTGCTGATGGCGCCCGAGCCGGCCAGCTGCGCGGCCTGGTTGCTGTAGATGGTGCCCGCGACGCCGACGCCCTACATGACGCCAAAGCTACCCATGAAGCCCCATGTGGCCGTCGCCAGCGCCGGGAGCATGGCGCCCATGCCAAAGCCCGCGCCGAAGGACTCGACCACCTGGAAGCCCACCCACGCGCCAGTGCTCGAGTTCTCGTCCAGGAGAGTGAAGATGCCAAAGCCGACGACGATTAAGGGAAAGCAAAAGACGAGAATGGGCTTGTACCGGCCGAACTTGCTGAGTAGCAACCCGCCGATGATGGCGCCCGGGAGGAGTGCGAGGATGGTGGGGAGAAGATAGATGCCGGCGTGGTAGGCATCTACGGCGAGCACGCCTTGGAAGTAAACCGGGAGGAAGTAGAGTGCCCACATGGTGACGATGCCATGGAGAAAGGTGAGGAGGAAGACGATGGAGCTCATGGAGTTGCCGAAGAGGTGGAGGGGTATGATGGGATTGGGCGTAAGGCGGGCATTGCCTTCGAGCACGACGAAGACTCCCATCGTGGCCAGACCGGCAATGAGCGACACGAGGACCTGATACGATGACCACGGGTATTGCCCTCCTGCCCAGCCAAGCGCAATCAGCACCGGGACAGTGCCGCTGATGAAGAGCGTGTTCCCCAGCCAGTCGAGGCTCGATAACTTGGTAGCCAAAGTCTGGGATTTATCATACTTGACTTGCAAGAAGGCAATCAGCAGCACAATCGCAACACCACCAATGGGCAGAGTCATGTAGAAAGCCCAGCGCCAGGTGCTGTAGCTGACGAGCAGTCGGCCAAAGAGAGGGCCGAGGGCGGCTCCGATCCCGACCATACCAAACACAGCGCCCATATAAGTACCTCTCTCGCGGAGCGGTACCAGGTCGCAAATGACAATCTCGCAGAGGACACAGATGCCCGCGCCTCCGATCCCCTGTATCGCTCGACCACCGATCATCTGGGTGATGTTGGTGGCTCTGCGCATTACCCCTCTCGTCAGCAAAGATTCTGAGCTCCATGGGACGAAGTACTGAAGTTCCGAAACAGCAACTCACCCGCCACAAACACCGCTCCCAATCATGAAGACGGCCCCGGATATGATCAGGGGCCACCGGCGGCCAAACACGTTTGCAAGCTGGCCAAACATGGGCATAAGAGAAGTCCTACATAAAGATAGTCTCAGAATCGGCAAGATACGCAAGTAACCAGAACCTGTGGCTCAAGTTGAGGCGGCCGCGTCGCTGTCGCGAGAGACGGGAAGTGGGGGGAAGCTTACAAGGTCAAGAAGTATGCGTGAGAAACCCATATGAAGTTTTCACCTGGGTATCGACCGAAGCTTCTTTAGACGCTAGAGTCGAAGCGGCCGCGTCTTGTTGTGTCATCATGCGCGACAAGATCGGTCGTCGTAGTAGCCGCTAGTATTATGGGATAATAGACCGGCCGTGGGGCTAATGTGAGGGTCGAAGCAGAATGAGGTGCGAGCGTCGGGCTGTCTTGGAACTTTCTTGCAGAAAGTCGAGGGAGTTTTCGGAATATTTACACCTACGATCCTGTCCGAGGAACTGTACATACCTACCTATTTAAGGCCGCATGTCGTCTGGTAATTATGGTGGCACGGTTCGGGTGACTCCATGCTCTAGTTGAACGCCGTGGAGGATTTTGTTGGATAAATCTGCGCCCGACCTCGCAGGGTTTTGTTTTCTTCCGCGGCTGGCGTGATTAGGGGTTATAGTTGTAGAGGGAAAAAAATAGCGTGGTTAACAGTCTTTCGTAGGGAGCTTAAGAGTAGCCGGTACACAATACTGTCTTTCAACTTTCGAATTGGGGCTATACATTGCCTAACCTATCCCGCCTGGGCCATGTCAGCAGCGTACGAGTCGAAAACCAAACTCATTGACTTTGCTCTCCTACAGTCCGCCCCTTCCATCATTCCCGTACAGTGGGTATCCTACTATGTTTCAAACCACTCCAACGCATCATCTTTCCCAAAGATCGCCCTATACACCCTGTCCCCATCGTCCTTCACAACCTCCTCTGTATGAATACTATGCAGCGTGTATTCCCTCTCGTCGGTGCTACTACCGTCGGTACCTTCCTTGGCCGAGCCAAAGATGCGGACGTGGATATATCCATTGTCGATGGCGGGGATCCTGACCTTGGCGAACAGGTGAATGCCATAGGCTGAGACGCCGACGCGGACGGCTTCGATGTCGGAAGCGGAGAAGGACGCCAGGTCGTCGTCGGACAAATCTTTAACAGCGCGGAAGTATTCAGGCTCGTGTTCTAGAACTGTGTTAGCTGGGTCTTTGGCACCGGTACGGAGTGGTAGGTAGGCGCTTACTGTCGTGGTCACGGCGGAGCTTGACGAGGTCCTCCTTTAGAGAGCCAAGAATGGAATTGAAGGCATCTATTGAAGCCTGCTGTGGCGCATGAGCTTCGTTGAGCTGGACATCTTGCTCCGTAGCCATGGTGTGAGTGGAGATATGGGAGTTGGTTGGACTGGTTTAAGATTTGATTTATGGAGGCTGTTTACCGGAAGTTATGGCGTAGTATGGCCTTATAAGGCCCTCGCTACCCCTCCCACGGTGGTGCCATCGCGCGCGCGTTCCAAGGATGTGAGGCATTGGGCGTCCCGGCTGTTGCCGAAACTTGGAAACCCCCGCCATCGCTTAGCTGGAGCTAGCCTAATAAAGCTAGCCGGTATCCTCATGTAACTCTACTGACAACTTCACATTTCGGGACTCTTAATTCAGCACTGTAGATGTTTATGCCGTTCCCAATTCAGGTAAAATCATTCCAACCATAACCTGCTTGAGAATACTACATCGACAGTTTAGAGACCTGTTGTGGACTCGGTGACTGCAGAAGACACCATACAGTCTCCAAACTTTTGACTTGAGGCTGGAGAAGGCTGTGGCAGACGATGGCCGATATATTGCTGAGTCAAACCTTCCCAGTTACGCTAAAAATGCAGCATTGGTGATTGGATAGCGGATCTGGCATGTTGAAATATCTCGGCCCGTGAAAGGCTATTTATGCAGTATCCTCATTCATTCATTCATTCATATGCGTTTATAGTCGACCTAACCTTTTACAGATTATGAGACTTAACAGCAAGCACAACCAAGGTTCAACAGCCAAAGTACGTAAAAAAAGGGCGCCAACAATATAGTATACAAACTATATTTATAGTTTAGTTAATATAGCTAGAAGCAACTCCTTATATAAAGGAAAGGCAGCTCTGTTGACTTTGGGAGCATCTTAACATCGGAGACGAATTCTTTCATGGCGGTGTTGCAGGCTCGCTGAGCCACAACGCGGACTTCGAAAAGCGCCTGAAGTCTAGCGAGCGATACCTAGGTACCGGAAGAGCAAAAGACCAGACACAATTAGGCTGGACAATCGATCGCAGGGTTGAGAAACGGTTAGCAAGGACGAGAATGACGGGACGTTGAGATAGGTCAGGGAGACGTGTATCGAGAGCGAAGTCCCTAGCGCGTCAAATTGAGTTCCAAGGCTCCAAGGTTCCAAGGTTTAGCTGGCATCACGTGCACTAATTTCCACAGAGGCATGTAACTGCCCACTCAAGGTGTCGAATTTTGACTTTCGTAGTAACCTTTCAGTTCAGCAATTTTTATTATTGTTAAACCATGCATAAATTGATCACACACGACGTAGTTCAATGCTGCGATGAATGGATCCATGTATCCATGAGTGACCCGTGGACTGCGGTCGCTCCCGTGACCGCACACTTGCACAACCTGGGCAAATCGGGAATCAGTATGACTATGTTCAGCGGTTCATTGTCTGTCACGACCTACAAATGGTGACGTCTGTTTAGTAAGACTCATAGGAATTTACCAAAGGACCTGGCATCCGTAGCAGTATGACTCACAAAGCCACGACCCGTACCACGGTACAACAAATGGCGCACTGTGCTCAGGAGTCAAGAGTAAGAGTCACCGCCCTTTTATTCGGAGATATATTCCTCCAAACCAAGGGCGCTGTGTTGTTCACATCAGTGCTCGAACTTGCATGTGATCCTTTCCTCTTGCATACAAAAACTTGAGTTCCTTCCTCTCTTCAACACTTAAACAACTCAAAAGTCACCGCCTACAAAATCGAACTGCGAACCGCCCGTCAGCATATAACACCACCTAATTCGACTACAAGCCACCGAGCGATACGTACTCAATGTCCGCCGACGCCACCGCAGCTACCCACACCCACAACGCCGAGATCGCCGTTTCGTACGCCGCGGTCATCCTTGCCGACGAAGGTCTCGAGATCACTCCGGAAAAGCTACAAGTCCTACTCAAAGCCGCCAATATCGAGGACGTCGAACCTATCTGGACCACGCTCTTCGCCAAAGCTCTGCAAGGCAAGGAAGTCAAAGACCTCCTTACCGTCGTCTCGACTTCCGGTCCGGAGGTCGCACGCCAGCAACCATCAACGGATGAGAAGACCAAGGACGAGCCCGAGGAGGGCATCAAGGTTATGGACGGCGGAGACGGTGACGACAGCGATATGGACGGCGGAATGTTGGACCTCTTCGGTTAGAGAAGGAGTAGGAGAGAGAACACCAAGGGCAATGATGAGTTTGCCGTTGGAGTTGGGAGTTTTGAGATCTTACGCTATCTTCGCAATGCAAGGAGATCTTTCTTCCACATTTCGTTCGCGCTGTGATGCTTCTCTTTCAGTCTTTATTGGCCCTAACGTACGCTTTGATTATTGGCACAATAAGCTCTTCTCGCTGTATAGAAACAAAGATATATGGTGAAACGGAAGCTCGTCTATTCTGGCCGTTCGCATACCAGATGTGATTATAGACCAGGGATGTACTCGGCCGTATGTCGGATATTTCATCGATTGATAGTCGAGTAGGATTGCTATATCCTAGGGCACCGTCCATTACCCACAATTCTTCGCTATAGTGTAGCAAAGAGACCTTGGGTAGATTAACACGAAAGCCGCAGCAGACATGTAGGCGCCTACTGCGCGAGAACGGGCTGGCAGGACTGGTACACGCGTCACGAGCTTTATGCTACACCTTGTCTCGCCGATTCTACCATTAACCAACTCCACACTAAATCCCTCAAAGCACGATATACAAACCTTCCACATACCTCCCACACTCCATGGCCCATTCTCCTTATTCTACCAGCTTACCCATTCCAGCCCCATATCCACCCTCACAACACACAACAACCAAATCGCTGTTGTGGGGAGCCGACGGGATCGCGGGGTGCCGGACGGATAAGCGCTAAACTTTTCGCTTTCACATGTATTTACATAGTATCTTACAGAGCTAGTACATAGAAAAAAAAGTTATAGTAGGATTTTCTTTTGCTATAGTATAGTTGCTGGATGCAGCTTTGTTCACAAAAAGAAACCCCAAATCATCCACCTCAACGCGTCACAAAACCTTAAAGCAAAAACACCATACGAAAGCAAAACATCCATACATTCATCCATTTATTCTTGAAAAATAAAAAGCAAAAGAGGTATCATAACACAAGCCAGCGCCAGCTAAATCGACACATGAACACCCGATTCCCAACGGCACAACAACTGAAATCAACAAAAGCCTATCCTTCTCCACCCCAATAAGACACTCTTCTATTCCGGCCACACAACACTAAGCCTCCCACTCTTATCCACCCTCTTCCCCCGCCTCTCATCCCTCCTCTGCCTCTCCCCCATAATAACCGTTGCCAACCTCCTCACCACCTCCTCCTTCTCAATAACCGTCCCCGCAACACCAGGCGCACAATCCCCCATGCGTATCTCCTTACCAGCTTTCCGTTCATATTCAGAAATATTCTGGAGCGTGAGGAGCTTCGTGTACACCGCGCAGAGCACGACGAGCGACTCGTTGATGATGACGTTGTAGCCCCATGCGCGGTAGTGGGCGCCGACGAAGCGGCGCGAGGTACTGCTGAGGAAGTCGTTGAGGAGGGTGGTGTTGAGTTCGGCGGTGGGGGAGGAGGTGGGGGAGAAGATGGCGGGTTGCTTGTGGTAGAGTTGGTATAGCCTGTCGAGCGTCTTGTAGTGTGTTAATGTCCACGGCTCGATCTTGGGGAGGTGGTCGAAATCTTCGAGCATGGGGTGTGCAAGTTGTGGCGGAGTGTTGCCCAATTTGCTCCAAAGGTTCGAAGACAAACGACTGAATATGCCTGCTGAAGGTTGCGCAGGCTCTTGCTTCTCTGTGTGTGGCGCAACGGCGATGCTCGCTTTAGTGGCCGCAGAACTTGTTACCGATTTCGATGTTTGGGTCTGGGTTGGCAAGGCAGACGAAGCAGCTTCGGCTGGACGGTCTTTCTCGAACAGCGGTGTGTGTGTGCGTTTTGATTGAATCAAGCTCTCCTCAAATGTTCGCTTGACCACCGGGGGGCTCAATGCCGGTATCGTTGTATCCCTGTTCCACGTTCTGCTCGGTTCAGTGACCTCGGTGACATCTTGCAGGGAACGTTCTTGAGGCTCATAAGCATCGAGGTAGTCGTCCGCTTCATCACGAATGCGGCGTAGACTAGAGTCTGTTCCAGCGATCTCATGTAATAACTGTCGTTGGTCTGATGCCATGGAGCGTGCTGTATCGCCTTCGACCAACGTGTGGAAAGGAGAGCTGGGAGGCATTGGTAATGTTGATTCTTCGAAATCCTGCTGGGCGGACTCTGAAGAAATATCGGAATTGCGAAGCTCTCGCCTCAGAGGACTGCTCTTCATAGGAGAAGAACATAGCGCAGCAAACTGTGGCGGTGTATTCAGGAACGGGTTTGGTTGGTCTAGCAAAGGTGTCCTGGAAACTGGCGCAGGCGGAGACGATTCTGGAAGCAAACTCTCACCCAGGAGCAAGGACAAGTCTAGCTTCTCGGCTCGCTTTCTCCTCAATTCGGTGGATCGCTTCTTGCTGAAAACGCGAGGCATGTTCGATTGGAAGAACATTCCGGTATCGTCGCTCCCATCGCTTCCTTCATCATATTCATCTTCTTGCTCCTGCGATGTTGCGGGCTGCACAAGTTGGCCTTTGCCATTGTTGCTTTTTGGTGCAGGGACTTCATCCGACTCAGTGGATGGAGGTGTTCCGACTTGAGAATCCTGAGCTTCATCGCTGTACTGAAAGTTGCCTGAGCTCTTCCGTCGCCATGTTCCAGGCAATTTCCAATGCGCTAGCTTGATCGGGCCTTCCTGAGAGAACAAGTCCTGGGACTGCAAAGACTTGTCCCCGCGAACATTGCCAGTTTCTAGCGACTCGGAGGAACGACTAGCTTCTTCCTCCCATATGTCAGGAGACTCTCTGCCAATGACAGCTTCACGAGGTGCGTGTAATCCCGTAGAGCGTGGGGCTTCTTGAGTAGAAGGTTGAACAGGAGGTGTGTCGACTCTCCAACTCATCTCGTCTTCTTGTCTCTCTGGGCTGCTGGCAGGGCTCAGTAGATGCGACCTTTGATCACTGTCGTGCAAGGTCGGGTATTCCACCTCAATAGGTGGAACGACTGAAGCGGTGTAATCGCCTTGGTCTTCGGGGGTGAGTAGACGTGACTGTTGCTGAGTAGTCTCGGGGGCGAATACATCGTCGGCAACGCAACTACGGTTCTTGGGCTTGGTGGGACTGGAGAGTGAAAGCGAGGAAGACTGCTCTGATTCACTCTGCTTTGCTAGCTGTTCGCCCAGGCGAAGGCCGGCTTGAAGCTCACGCCTGGTGCGTTCACTGAAGCCACGGAAAAGGTCATCAAGCTGGTCTCGTCGCTCGTCCACGGTCTTGGAAAGTCCAGCTTCCGGAGTGACACGGCTTGGGTCCAGCACACCTTGAAGGGCAAACCCTGCTTTCACCACTCGACCGATCTTAGGTGTCGCAGCTTCAGTAGGAGAGACCCGCGCAGGTTCAATAGCCGGCGGATTGGAAGGCTCGCCCGACTCCATGGAAGGTGTTTTGTATCTAGGTGGTGCAATTGGAGGGGAGGGATTTGCCTGCGCTAAAGGCTGTGTCGCACGCAAAGGCTCGGGACATGGTCCAGCTGCAGTTTTCGGACTACGTCTTCCGTGTAGATCCGTGGATGGTATTCTGAGGTAGGCATGATTGCGGATTGACGTATGATCGGAAGCCGCTGGAGTCGTCTCTGTCGGTCCGTTCACGGGACTTGTCATGCTGGGCAGCGAGTCGACAGATATCATACTAAAGTTTTCGCTGTCGATGATGGTCGTATCGTCGGGCATTCTTGTGGCACCCTCGTCAAAAGCAAAGTTGATCTCGTTATGCTCGTCTTCGTATCCTCCATCATCTTCAAGATCTTCAGCCGGTTGTTGGGGTGGTTGTTCCTGAATCACTTGGTCTTCTTCGTCGGTGCCCGATGGCGTCTGAGTGTTGCCCTCTTCTACAGACTCTTCGTCTGATGATAGCTCCACCAACTCTTTGCCTTTTGCTGCAGGAGTGCTTTTGCGCGCCTTTAGTCTTCGCGTCAGATCTGTCTGACGTGGCGTGGACTTCAAGGGTGTGTCAATGTCCACTAGCTTTTGTCGTTTTCTGTCCGCTAGAAACACGTCTCGACGTGGGCTTTCCTCAGAAGTTGCTCGCGGTTCTTGCGGTGTGGCCGAGGGCCCTTCAATGCCAGGCAACGCAACTTGCGGCACGGCTGGTGGTGCTTCATCTGCGATATCGGTCGCTGACGCTGTGTCCACTCGAGTTCCTGGCACGGCGTTTTCCGTCGGCGGCTGAACGTTCTTCCTGGGTCGCCCTCTCCGCTTCTTTGGTGTCGCGTCAGTCTCTACATCTGCTGCACTCGCATCTGCCCCCACGCTGGAACGACGCGCTTTTGAGCTTGCTCTCTTCCTGACGGGCGTGCCATTCCGCCTGGCAGCTGCCTCGGACTTCCTCGGCCTCCCGCGGCGCTTAGCGGGAGACGAGGCATCGGGGTCCTTTAGAGGGATTGTCGTCGTCTTCGTGCGCGTAACGTGCTTGACAGTCGGTGATGACACGTTCTCGTCGTCGCTGCCCGGCTCTGCCTCCACCGTGACCTTGATGCGCCACGGACTCGCGCCGCCGGTGCGCGGTGTGCTCAGCACCATCTGCTTCGAGGGCGACGAAAATTCCATTTCCGATATGCCAGGCCTGCAGTTCTGCTTGCTGGGCGAGCTCGACACCAGAGGCTGTTTTGTTGCACGCGTCAAGGTGCGCCGTGCTCTGCGTTCGTTGATGGAGGCGGCGAGCGGGTCTGGCGAGGACTCGGGATGATTAAAATCATTGTCGTCGTTCGCCATGGTGCAGCTTGACGCCATATTGGGGCCTCCGCGGAATGCGATGTGTGTGGGAAGAATGCGCGGTCCTAGCAACTATGTAATTGTGGTTGTGATGGGGCAGTCCCGGCACACTCGATTGTGTCGCCCCGTCGCCATGGCAACTATCTAATCCGCGGCCTGGGTGCTAAACCTCACGACAAAGACGGCGGTGCGGCAGCATCGCGGCATGGAGCTGCTGCCATGGGAATTCACGGGTACGTATATTTGCTCCCTCGCCTCAGTCGCATTTATTTACTCGTGCAGGATTTACAAAGAGATTGGCCCTGGCCGCCGCGTAGCTTTGTCTAAGCTTGCAGTTGAGAAATTCGAAGAGACAGGCAGGCCGCTGCGAATTGCTATTGATATATCCATATGGCTGTTCCAGATACAGGCAAGCAAAGGTAAGAAAGAACTGATGTGATGCCGTCATATGCCGATTGCTGATATCGCCACGCACAGGTGGCACAAATCCTGCCCTGCGCACCTTCTACTACCGCCTTCTACGCCTGATCGCACTCTCGATACACCCCATCTTCGTGTTCGACGGCCCGAACAAGCCCCCCTTCAAACGTAACAAGAGAACGGGACCCAACGTCGCATCCATACCCGAGTTTTTCGCCAAACAGCTCCTCAAGCAGTTCGGGTTCCCGACGCATCTTGCGCCAGGAGAAGCGGAAGCGGAATGCGCGCTGTTGCAGAGAGAAGGCATTGTAGATGCGGTTCTGAGTGAAGATGTGGATACCCTCATGTTTGGGAGCGGGCTGACCATCCGCAATTGGTCGCCAGAGCAAAAGTCAAGCAAGACGCCTACACATGTAAACGTTTACGATGCCGTCGAGACGAAGAACGGGGCCTCGGGCTTGGATCGCGAGGGCATGATACTAGTCGCTCTGATGAGCGGGGGAGACTACGTTCCAGAGGGCATACCTGGGTGTGGGCCCAAGACAGCATGCGAGGCAGCAAGAGCAGGGTTCGGGAGAGATCTTTGCCAACTTGCAAAGAACGATAAGGAAGGCATGCGAAAATGGCGAGAACGACTGCGACATGAGATCAAGACCAACGAGAGTAAGCTTTTCAACCGGAAGCGTCCTAGCATGACAATCCCGGACGACTTCCCTCGAACGGATATCCTGGGCTATTACACACATCCAGCCATCTCAAACCAGGCTGGGCTGGACAAGCTCAGGAATTCCATCAACTGGGACCAAGACCTCGATTTTCCTGGTTTGCGCAGCTTCGCGCGCGATGCGTTCGACTGGGTAAAACTAGAAGGCGCAAAACATTTCGTGCGCAGCCTAGCGCCCTCGTTACTTGTCCGACATCTTCGAATGAGAGGCGAGCAGACTGAGAGATTTCCTTCACACGACCTTCAGGCGATTCAAGAAGACGAAGCGCTTCTAGTGAAGGGCATTCACGGCAAGCGACAGCACGTAGTCACAGACAGTAGCACCGAGCTTCGAGTCAGTTTCACGCCCACCGAGCTCGTGAAGATCGATTTGAGCACCGAAGGCCCAGATGACGACATTGAGTTACCTCCAGGCTCGGAAGCGGATCTAGATGAAGAGCTTCCGCTAGATCTGGACGATGATGGCGAAGGACCTAAGAAACGCGGACCGACAAAATTTGACCCAAGCAAACCTGCTAGAGTATGGGTCATGGAGACTTACGTGAAAGTCGGTGTCCCACTGAAAGTGCAGGATTGGGAGGCCGAAAGACAGAAACCGCTGAAGTCGAAGCGGACCGCTTCAGCAAATGATGCTAGCACAGCGTCTAAACCTCGCGCGCCCAGGCGCACAAAGGCAACCAATGGCACACCACAAATGACAATTGAACGGTTTGCCAAGGTAACAAAACCAGGCGTCAAACTCTCACAGGCTTTATCGAAGATTCAGAAAAGTAGTCCTGATCCGCCTGTGGTCTCCCAACCCGTGCCTCAGCCAAACAAAACAGTCGTGAGCCTTCTGTCCTCATCGCCTGCCAGACCAGACGAGGCAAATGAATCTCGGAATGCGCGAGAAAAGTCACTCTCTCCTCTGTTAGAACTACCACCCAGTGTCTCCAAGAGAAGGCGTGGGCCAATGCAGCGCGCGCATACCCTGCCCGCAAACCCTACCTCTGCTTTCGAACGACCTAGCTCCCCACCACCGGATATAATAGAGACATTGGACTTAGTGGATCTCCCCGCATTACCATCTCCATCTCAAGCTCCAACAAAGAAAGCCCGAACACGAGCCATGAAAATCCCTTTGCCGTCCACGCGCGCAGGACCGATAACCACAGCACCGGAGAAGACAAGGCAGACAACACTGGACGCATGGAGATCACCGGCCGGTACGCCTAACAAGACTCAAAAAAAGAAAGGTTCAATTGATACAGCGCCTATACCACCAGCACCACGCTTTGAAGTAGCCGAAGACGATGTGGAAACTCTGGACCTTACCCTCTCTTCTCCCGTGCGACATTCTCTTCCGCAAAAACCCGCTGTGACAATAGAGTCTAGACGAATGAACACTACCGCGATGACTTCGAGTAGCCGCCCGGCGCTCGTTTCCATCCCGTCAAACGTGTCCAATACCTCGTCCTCTTCAACGTCGAGCAGGAACACGAAAGAGAAGCCAAAACTTGCGCCAGTTACGCGACGGACCTCTCCCCGTCTGCGCAAAACCAAGTCCGTCTCGCCAGAGATCGAATCCGTAGATCTAAGCGGGCTCTCATCCCCACCACCCGTACCTATCTTCGGTGAACCAGCTCAGCCCCGTCCAGCATCGCCAACGTCACCTACACAACCCGCCCCAGGTCTGCGCCGCTCACCTCGTAGCCACAAATCTACCTCGCCTGAACTCGCAGCACGCAAGGACAGTCCTCCGGCAGCGTGGAAAACGCAAGCTAAGAAGAAGCGTGAGATTGTACTGCGGAAGAGCTTGGCTGGGACGTGGGACTTTGTCGATGTGGAGAGTCCTGTCAAAGGGGGTGAGGAGGGTAGAGTGGTACTGAAGGGGAAAGAGAGGAGAAGGTGGAGGGAGAGTGAGATTGAGGTTTTGGATCTTAGTTAGGAGGCTGGTTGGTGTGTTTGGATGGAGGGAGACGTGATTGGGGGGCGGAGATGTTGCTTTCGATTCTGTTCCTTGTATGGACGGGGGAGCGGGCGTTTTGCGATGACGATATTGTTTACGCTGGTTTGTTTATAGTGTGTATGATTGGATGGATGGATGATGATTCTATAGCACTTTGATGATGCGCTGCATGGGTAGCAGAATTTGGTGCCACGGTGACTAGATAGTTGAGACAGGACACAACGCAAACGCGCCAACGTGCAGGACGCAGGCACAAAGGCGACTTTTCTATACCATACCATTCATTCAAGCAAGTATCCTAGACTCTACAAAAAGCTACACGCTTAGACAAACCTAGTCTTCTTTGCTCCCTTCCAAGTAATACAAGCCTGACCCCTGGAAAAGCACCAGGGTGGCTATATACAAGATTGCGACTTCCCCGCTGGCTTATACCGCTGTGCTATTTTTCGCCATTTCAACAAAAGGAGAAGAAAGACAGAAGAAAAAGTGGTGGTGCGTAGAGCAGCAACCTCCAAGATCTCAAGACTCCAAGCGACCCTTTTCCCGCTTTTCTTTCAAGTACCGCCACGCGCGGATCGGACCTGCAGTAAATACACCCTTCACGGTTTGCACGGCAGCGGGCCAGGCAACCGTCTGTCTGATAGCTTTGGCCACCATCTGCGGCAGGTCTTTCTCAGCTGCTATGCGCCTATCAAAGTCGCTGCCGACCTGCTTCTTCAAGCCGCCCTTTGCATCCTCGTCTTTGCTTGCTTCGAGCATCGTTCGGAACGTGTCGTCTTCGATGCCGAATTTCCGCTTGTAGAGGGCGTAGACTTTTTCTCGGAAGGATTTGGGCAGCCGTCGGACCATGTTGGCTCGTCGCTCTAGGTCCAAGTCTTGGGTTAGTTTGAGGTCTAGCTTGGTGTCTTCCATCCAGCCGGGCTTGGTGATGGCTTTTTCGTCTGCGTACGAAAGGTTGGGCAGCGACATGATGAGGTCGTGGTATAGGAGGCGGAAGTTCTTGATCTGGTGGGTCACGATGTTGTGGATCTTTTTTGGATTTTCGGAGCCATACGTCATGCGTGGGTCACCCTGGTAACTCAGGCCGGCAATTGTCGAGTATAGCTCTCTTTCTGTGAAGGTTTCTGGGAGGAGGAGCAGCGAGCAGCGCACCGCGGAGATGAGGTTGCGCTGGTTTGCGACGCGGATGTTGGGTTCTTCGAAGAGGATCTTGACGGGCTTGTGTAGGCGGCCGGCGAGGTACATCGTGTCCCAGTTGCAGAGGTCGCTGTGCATCGTCTCGAAGTTGACGACGGCGTATTTGATCATGGTGCCGTTGACTGTGATATACGGGTTGAAATAGACGCCAGCGCCGAATTTGTCCTGCACGAAGCTGACCGCGTCGGAGCCGAGTCGTCCGAGGAAAGAGTAGTGATCGCGGTGCTCGCGCAAGTTCAGCGAGTGGAAGTGCTGCGAGAAGCGCGTTGTGAAAACAAAGTCGATCATCTTCCCTCCTCCTTTCTGCCATTTCAGTATCGCCTCGGGCGGGTTCGGGTGCGGCGAATGCGTAATGCGCGATGCTGTCGCGTCGGACTGAGGGAAGACGCCGGAGCCATAGGCGAAAGCGTACGTGATGGCAGGGAACTGCTTCAATATTCCGCGCAGACTTCTCTTGAACTCCTCATTCGTCTCCATCAGCTGGTTCTTCCCAAAGTCCTTGTGCGGCAATTGCGTGAAATCCTCAAGCGACGGTGGTTCGTCTTCCCATCCCGGCGGTAGAGACTGGTTGTAGGCGGATGCAGTGGACTCTGGCTTCTGCGAGGTGCCATAGTAACGATTGATAGGTAGCAATGGCCGTCGGCACCATGCTATCCGGGCTACAGGGCGTAGTCGAGACATGGTGGACGGTTCGCGGTGCCTGAACATTTGCGATCCGCTGGCCTGACGTCTGACTAAGCCACTAGTGGGCCGGTCTTGGCATGCGACGGGCGGGGAGTTGTTTGTTTGGGCAGTCGCGACCGACGCATCTCCAAACATCACAACCGACACCCGCCATCGCATATCGGCGCACTAAGATATTCCTACGCCAGCTGTGCTCTAGGCGGATAAAAACACCTTGCAATCGGTATCAGCACCGACATCACCATGGACCCGTCGTTCGCGACCTTGCAGGCGCGCCTCGACAGCTTCGCGCCGCCCAAATCGAAGTCGCGTCGCACATCTGCCCGCGGAAAGAAGGCAGCGCCGAAAGCAGCGCCTAAGGGAGGATGGCCACTATCGTTCCCGCGCGTCGAAGACCTGGCCTACGCTGGCTTCGTCTTCAAACCCACCTCCGCCAGCTTCGACAACGTGCAGTGCTTCTCCTGCCAGACCCAACTCGACGGCTGGGAAGAGAGCGACATACCCGCCTTCGAGCATCTCACGCACTCTCCGGACTGCGGCTTTGCGATCAACGTGTGCATACGCCTGAGGGGCGACGATCCGGGGCGCATGGAGAAAGATCCGCTCAGCGAGGAAATGTTGCAAGCGCGCAGGGAGACTTTCGAGAATCTGTGGCCTCTCGATGCCGAGGCGGGGTTTCCGAGTATTGAGCAGGTGCGCCGCTATCTGCACCTTCCACCTGATCGTTGGTTAACATGCTGTAGATGGTCAACGCTGGGTGGTATTATGACCCTAGCCCTGACACGCCCGATGGCGCTACCTGCCCATATTGCAGTCTATCTCTCGACGCCTGGGATATTGGTGACGACCCCACCGATGAGCATCGCAAGCGCTCGTCTGACTGCCTGTTCTTCGCCCTCAAAGAATTCTATCACCCCACAGAAACGAAGAAACCCAAGGCTGCTCGCAGTAAACGGTCATCTGCCAGATCATCGACCGCCAGCGCGAAGACGAAGAAAGCCCCACGAGCCAAGAAAGGAGCCTCGAAGAAGGCCCTTAACAAACCTCTACCACCCCCTCCAGACGAGACAATGATGGATTCGGTTGTGGAGTCCTTTCCAGATCCTCCTAATGCTTCGCTATTGTCCATTCCTGCGCCAGCACCACCCGCAAAGAGGGGGCGCAAAGCCAAGAACAGCGCTGCTCCAGACGAGACCATGATGGACCCAGTCGCCGAATCATTTGGCGGAAGCGTTGGATTCTCCATGATTTCTATTCCTCCGAAAGCTCCACCACCCGCGAAGAGAGGTCGGAAACCCAAAAACTCTTCTATTCTGGACGAGACGCCGGTGCAGTCTTTCGCCGAGTCAGTTGCAGATTCCGTTGCAGTCTCGACGACATCAGTGCCCGCAAAAGGACCTGCGAAAAGGGGACGAAAGGCTAAGAATGCTCCTGCACAAGAGGACCAGTCCACAGAAATTCTCGCCAATTCGTTTGCAGGCTCGGTTGCTTCTACAATGTCTAAAGCGACAGCAAAGGGTCGGCAGCCTAGGAAAGCTGCGAAGCGCACATCTACCGTCTCAGCTGCATCAACAACCCGCACTACTCGTGGCAACAAGCGCAAGAGCAAGGAGATGGAAGTCGAGGCTGAAGTTGAGTTAGAAGAGCCGGAACCCTCACCAAAGCGAACCAGACTCAGCGACATCTCATTACCACAATTCGAATCTACACCGCTCAACACACCCAAGGAATGGCGCCAGACGGAGACAGTCAAGAGCCCTGTGTCCCACCTCAATCATGCAACCCCTAGGGCGTTTCGGCAACCGGAGACGCTCAAGAGCCCTGTCCGTGCAGAGCAAATCAGAAGCCCGGTGCCCGCTAAGACTCCGTTGGCCTCGCGAAGTCCTGTGCGCGCACATCCTCAGACCCCCGAAGAACCCCAGACTCCTGAGGCTACTCCAGCCTCTGCTATGAAGTGGGATCCCATCATCATCACCAACATCATCGCCGATGCCGGCCTTGACAAAGAGAACATGGACATCGACATGGCTGACACGACGGAGAACATCACCAAAGCCGTCTTAGCTGGTCTCACGAGTCCGGAGAAGAAAATGACGATCGAGGAGTATGTCTTGCACAACGCAAAGCGTGGCGAGGAGAAGCTCAGGCAGGAATGCGAGCGCCAGATTGCTGCTTTTGAGGTCGAGGGTCGTCGGGCTTTGGCTGCTTTGGATGCTTGTTAGCATGCGATACTCATGATGGAGGGAGTTAATGGCGTTGCGATCATGTTAATACGGAATTCGAGGCCTGCCAAGGTGGCCGATGGCGCTCTGGGTATTGTGGGTTGCTTTGTTGTTGTTTCTGGTCGTTATCCGCCATCCCCGCCCTTCCACCGCGGCTCGAGACGCTTGGTTGTAGGCTTGAAATGGCCTCCTGGGGGTCAATATGGCCAGGTGGAAGGGCGGGTTGAGGCGAGACCTTGGCGTTGGGGATGGGGTTTGGACGTCATGATGACTGAATGGAGTGTTGCATGAGCGGAGTTGGGGGCGCGTTAGCCATGGTTCTTGTTTATTTACTGTCTCCGCGGTGTGAAAGGAGATGGGCCAGGTCGTCGCTGTTGTATGGATTGTGTCTTGGTTGGGAAGGAAGGTTGTTTCTATTGTACAAATGAGTAATGTCATGATTGTAAACAGTTGATTGTTTTTGTGACGTGGGCTGCAGCGTGTTCGAGCGAGATGGGCGGCTATCCAAACATGTATGGCTCTAGGTTAGTAGGCGCAAGGCAAGAGAACTCGGTCCGGAGCGGTGGGGAGCATAACGAGAGCACGAGCGCTTCGAAACGGTGTTCATCTGTAAGGGTTATATGCGCTGTCCTGCCTATCGAGCTTTCTTGTGCGAGACACGAGCACCCGTGGACGACGCGAAATCACGTGAATAACTGAGGCCGTGTATCCAGATGTCTCATCGATGGAACGTAACATAGCATATTATACTATATATAATTCTCCCGTATCCTCTGCAGATTATCCAAAAAGCCCCCGCCACTTTTCTGCGGCGCAGCTGGTTGCGTCTGCACCTTGGGCACACTCCCGCTCCTCGCCGTCCTATTTTTCTTCTCCTCTTCTCTCGCCTTGTCCTCGGCCAGTCTGACCAAACCCTCCACAAACTTTGCCCTTGCCTTCTCCTCCGCCGTCCCTTTCCACACCGTCGCCAGGTCCCTCAGCGCCTGGATACGCACCTGCGCTGCCTCGGGCCCGCTCTCGGGATCGCCCGTCACCAACTCGGATATCTCGGTGCGCAGGGCAGCGGCGAACTCTTTGCCTTTTTGCTCGCGCGAGGAGGCGTCGCTGGAGGGTTCGGGCGCCGAGACGGAGATGAGCGACGAGGTGAGGGAGACTTCGGAGGGGGGCAGCGTCCAGTGCATGGCTTCGCCGAAGACTTTGATGACGGTTTCGAGGCGCGTGCGGACGAGGGAGAGGAGCCGGAGCTGGGCTACGTAGTCTGGGGATGCGGCGGTTGGCGTGGGGTGGGAGGGGGAGGGTGGTTCGTGCTGCTGCTCTGCGGGTGCGGGTGCCGGGCTCGTCGCTTCGGTGTCTTCTTTCTTGTCTTTCTCCAGCGTGATGCCGCCAGGGACGAACTTGGCGACGTCGTCTTTCAAGCCGTCGGTGAGCGTCTCTGTGAGGCCGATGGTGTCGCCGCGGAGGACTTCGACTTCGTAGGCGAGACGCGCCCCGCTGCGGAGGATGTCGTCGGTCAGTTGTGTGAGGATGGTGGATAGACGCGTCGTATGCGCGTTGAGCTGGGAGAGGAGGTCTTGGGTTTGCGAGGAGAGCTCGGCGAGCGGGACAGCTTGAGTCTGTTTGAGGGGGCGCGAGGAGACGGAGGAGAGCGAGAGGGAGGGGAGAGTCGAGTTGAGGTAGTCGGCGGGGTCGAATTGCGGCTGGAGGAAGGGGGCGAGAACGGGATCGGATACGTGCGATGGTTTTGGAGCTGCTGAGCTCTCTGGAATTGCCATGGTTGCTTGCTCTCTGGAGACGTGTGATAGCGGCTGGTGGTTAGTGGTGCACGAGGTGTTAGTGGCCGGAACCTAGAGGCGATCCGATCCTGGCAGTAGTGAGGGGCTAAAAAGCGGGCCGCTGATGAGGTATATTTACAATCCTGCCTGTTCGCTTGCGCCGTCTCGCTTGTCCTGATCAATCACCTATCGCACGCCACAAATGCTTGCTGGACACATGCACTCTTGCGGCACCGTGGCTCGCAGCCCGTGAGACGACGGCGCCACGATGCGCTTTTCACGGCCAAGGCGCACCGTGGGGTGGCCGGAGTGCGGGGTGGCTCACCCGACAGCAGCACTGGAGCTTGGGCCCGCGTCTGCCTGGCTGCTGCAAGCTATCCATGGATCGCATTCAGACTGACCACGGACGGTACAGGCAGCGAGTCGACAGTGACACGGCGTGTAGTGGTGGCACAGCTTGCCGCGCTAAGACGGCGCGGCTTTGCGTCTGCGCTCGCAGAGCGATTTCTGCTCCTCTTTCACCTTCATCGTCGCCCCGCCGACCCTATATAACCTAAGAGCCTCGCGGGCCACAGCTGCCGTCGCGCCTGCCTACACGTTACTTGCCCGCCCCAACGCTCTTCTCCACCACCCGCCTTTCTTCGAACGCTAACTCTCATTTGCGTTTCTGGGGACCGCCAGAAAGTACGACAGTCCTTGCATTCTTCGCGCGTACCGCACATGTCCCATTGAACTGTGCTAACTTGCGCTCTGCAGGTATATGTACCATGCCGCGCAGGCAGTATGTCGCCGACCTGAAGAAGGCGGAGGAGGGAGTTTCCATCGCCGGTGCGTGCCAGTCTTGCGACGCTACACAACTCTGCTAATACAGCACAGGTATAGCTAACGTGAAGCCGGGCGACGACGATGGCGACTTCAACTTTCTGTGTCTCGCAGACGGCAAACAACGGAGGATATCAGCTCTAATCACAGATGTCTCCGATTACCCGTCCAGTCATACCTACATGATCTACTCACCTGATGATGTGCCCGCGTCAGTCGCGAGGGCTCTGGAGGGCATTGCTAAATCTGCTTTCGGTAAACCTATTCAGCAATTGCTGGAGTTGACTTCCCAAGAACTCAAGTCCACGGACGGGGACGGGGACCAGCAGATGCTCTACTCACAAGACGATGATCTAGCAGATGAGGATTCAGAGGACGATGTCGACGATTACTTTCCAGATGACGATGACCTCGACAAGCCCTTCATGGTACAGTCAAACTCCGCATTTGGGGATAACTACAAGGAGTCGACCGCAGATTCACGAGCGCGTATACGTTCAGATCTTCTAATTGCCAAGGCTGCCGGCTTCAAAGTAGGCCACCTAGGCAGCTTGATGGACGGTGGCGGATGCTACGTTACTCTTTCCTGCCGCATATCGAAGCTAGGCATATCCGAGGAGGCTATGCAGGCCTGGCAGGTGGGGCCTTCGGAGTACCTTGTCGTAATCTTCCACTACCCAAACGGATACAAGGACATGGGCTCTCTGAGAGACTGTGACGTGTCTACTATCCGTCGCCAGTTCGGTATGCGGATCGGTATCAGCACGACATACAAGCCGACTATGCAGGAAGCGGTTCAAGCTTTCACTGTCCTGAGCAAGGATGACGAGCTGGAGCGCGAGAAAGAAAAGGAGATGAAAGAAACCCAAGCTGAATCGCAACGCATGCCGGTCGCCAAAGGTTTCCGCGACTCCTTCATCTCTCAGCCACTACACGACCTGTTGGAGAATCGCTTCCCACAGCTGCTCAAGTACCGCTACAATGGCATGCCATGGAATGGAGCCGAGGAATACTACCAAGATCGAATGAGTACAAGCAGCCGCTCGGATATGGGACTGGCAGACAAGTACCTGGCTGCCGAAGAAGTTACCACGACGTATCCTTCCATCGTTACTGCGGACCATATCACCGAATCCTTGGGCCAGAACCACTCACTTCCTCTAGTGGGAATACAGTTCGTGCTACGCCATTTCGTCCGCTGCACCGAATTCTGCCTCATCTGCTTCCGCAAGATGTCAGACGACCTCCAAGCCATTAAGCCGTATGTGTGCGAGCAACCGCTGTGCCTTTATCAATATATGTCACTAGGCTTCGGACCCAGTATCGAACATGAGATTCTCTCTCAACCAAAGGTCGTGGATCTTCTTGTCAGTTTCTGCTACTCGAGCGCACGTTCAGGAAAGCTAAGCGACTTCCCGAGTGGACTCAGCCTTATGGTTCCCGCCTCAGTAGCGTACGGGGGGGACTATCCCAGCACCCAACACAATGGTTTCATGCCCTACGGCAGTTTGACACCGACACCTCCGCCCACAGCTAGCGCGCAGGAAGTCAAGGCCACAAAATTGAGATACAATGCTGCGACCAATGAGATTCTCTATGATATCAGGGAACAGAAGTGTCCCTTTCGCGCAGGCGAATGGTGCATAATTCGTGTTACCGACGAACCAGGAAAGACTCTGCATTGCCGCATTGTTGATACATCGCTGTATCCGACTGTTACTGTCTCGGAACCTGTCGTACCAACGGTTGGCAAGATCATGGAACAGGCAGCCATACTCCAAAAAGGACGCCCAAACGCTCAGTCGGCTACGGGAGGTGATTCAGCGCCTCGTGTGCAGTCTCAGAAGCCTGTACAATCTCACAAGGAGTTCAAAGCAGCCGACTTCTATATGTACGATCAGAACTTTGACGATCTACCCCCGCATCTTAAATGCGAAGCTATATATGCTTTGCTGGACGTCCTACCCAAGGTTTCTGAGATGAAGGCATATCTCCTCCGCAAGAAACAATCGCCGTTGAGTTCTTGGGTTGACCGATTGCCACCGGCTGCTCTTGGATTGCTGCGTTGGATTATCGCATCGAACCGAGCGTGTATCATGCAAGTTGATGAGGGTGATGACCAAACAGGTCAGAAAGGTCAGGACCGTCTCTGCGGCATGGCTGGCTGGTCTCAGTTCCGATTTGCCATGGGCGCGCCCGATAAAGAGCGCCGATTCGTCCAAGCAGTGTGCGACACATCGACTCGATTGGGACTCAAGCATGATACCCTGTTCGCCTGGCATGGTAGCCCACTCCATAACTGGCACAGCATCATCCGTGAAGGTCTCCACTTCAAAGACACCGCCCACGGCCGAGCATTTGGGCACGGTGTTTACCACTCACTCGAAGTGAACACGAGTTTGGGTTATTCTGGAATGTACTCAGCAGGCGCATCTTGCCATTGGCCCATGAGCGAGCTGAAAGTCGACCAAGCCCTAGCGCTCAACGAAATCGTCGCCGCTCCCGACGAGTTCGTCAGCAAGGCACCTCATCTCGTTGTCGCTCAGTTGGACTGGATCCAGACTCGTTATCTTTTTGTGAGGCTGCGGTCGTCGGGTCATGACATTGTGACTAACCTTACCAAAGAGACAGCTCCGCTAGATGTTATACATCAAGACAAAGCTTACACCCCGCACGGCGTCTCAGGCTCCTTGATCATTCCTAGGTCGGCTATTCCCAGCCACCGAGGCCATAATGCGCGCACTAAGACCGTCAAGCGTCGCAAGACCGCTACTGGTTCGACTGTTTACGATCCAATCGAACTTGATACAGACGACGATGGCGCTAGCGAAGTGACACTGGCGGAAGATCGCGAAATTCTTGAGGAAGATGTCTACTTGCCTCGACAGGATAATTGTTGCAACCGACAGGATAAGTCTGAGATGGGAATCCTGACCCCGACCTCTACGAAGGGCAAGGGAAAAGCTACGCCGGGTTTCTTTTCTAAGATTTTAGGTTCCAAGTCGTCTACTCCATCGCCCGCTCTGACCGACTATGTACCTGGCACGCTTGACTATAACACTTTGCCCATGCTGCAGCAGCCGAAGTGGGCTACCTCGCATGCCACTCGGCGTCTGATGCAGGACTTCAAGCAGATGATTACCGTTCAGAACTCGACCTCGCCGCACGAGCTGGGCTGGCACATCGACGAGGACAAGATTGAGAACATGTACCAGTGGATCGTGGAGTTACATTCATTTGAATCGACCCTCCCGTTGGCACAAGACATGAAGCAGCGGGGTGTCACAAGCATTGTGCTGGAGATGCGCTTTGGCAAGGATTATCCGATGTCTCCGCCGTTCGTTCGTGTTATCCGTCCACGCTTCTTGGGCTTCCAGGCTGGTGGAGGTGGCCATGTTACCGCCGGTGGTGCTCTCTGCATGGAGGTATGTTTCCCTGATATCCCTTTGCAAGTATAACTCAGGACTAACTTGGACAGCTTTTGACGAACAATGGCTGGAGCGCCGTGTCCTCGATCGAATCCGTCCTCCTGCAAGTCCGCATGGCCATGAGCTCGCTTGATCCCAAGCCCGCCCGTCTCGAGAACGGCGGCCGCGCCGACTACGGCGTTGCTGAGGCTATGGAGGCCTACATCCGTGCTTGCAATATGCATGGTTGGACGGTGCCTGCTGGCTTTAGAGAGATGGCCATGGGCGGTGCTCAGCCCTCTTTCCTCTAGCCCTTCCCTTGCCTTGCTCGTCCCTTTTCCTTGTGACTGATTGCATTAGGACGGCGTACTGGAGCATCGGTTTCTGAGTCGAGATTCCTCGATACTCGGCGTATGCATCACGTAACTGACCGAGGTGGCAGATGGGTTGAAACGTCTTGACGGAGAAAATGAGGCGTTCATCTTGCAGGGGTCTTTGTACCTTCATCCTCGTCGGCGGCGATGGCATCGTGCGTTTACAACATGATAAGAGATGGTCACTTGGTATCAATCGAAATTCGAAAATATGATCGTTTTGTGAAAACATGTCCTTGTGCTTCTGTATGCTTGTGGTGGTGCATGGTGAATATCAGTGCATGAATGTGCTATGTATGACACGCTGATGGACTGAGCTGACGATGGCAAGATGCAAGTTGTCGCGTTGTGGGTTCTCAAATCAATACAGCAAGAATGGCCGCTGACTTGGGTATCATATAATAACATTCACAAGAGATTACCTAGGAACGAACATGCATCTCGACTGCGATAAAAACATAGGATTGCGCTATAAATGCTTAGTGGGTTGTAACATGCATATACCGTACCATAGCATGCCATGCCATGCCATGCATGCGACCATGCCATGCTATCCGTCCCTCCGTCCCATCGCCACACATGCGCGTACATAGTCGATGAAAAAAAGCACAACAAATAAACTCCGCCCCATGCCGGTATGATGAAGATCATGTCCCACCCCCCCTCCACCCCACGCAGCTCGTGGGCTTGCGATGTACCTTTGGTGTTCCTCCGTCTGTTTCCTGTAGATGTATGTTGCTGCGATATGGCGGCCTCTCGCGGCCCCCGCCGGCCGGCCAGGCGCACGCTCTCCCAACCCACCCCACGCTAACCCTACCCTACCCTACCCTACCCCACAACAGCCTTCATACTCAACCGCTCCAAAAACCCACTCAAATCCTCCTTCCGAATCTCAATCACACACGCCTCAAAACTGTCCATCCTCACCCTCGCCCCCGTCTCCCTCACCACCTCCTGAAACGCAATCCCAAAGCGATTCCTCCCCGCCTTGCCCCCCTCCTGCTCCTCCTCATTCTCGCTCTCCTCCTCTTCTTCAGACTCCTCGTCCTCCGAGTCCTCTTCGACCTCGTCTTCATCCAGACCCGCCGCTTCCAAACGCGCGAGTTTCGCCGCCCGCGCTTTCGCCTTGTCCGCAGCTCTAGCAGCGCGTTTCAGCTCGCGCTCTTTCGTTTTCGCAGCCCGCTTGACGAGCCGCTCTTTCGCCGACGATGTCGCCCCGCCGCCGCCCAGGCCAACCACGACGTAGCGACCCATGCGCTCATCGAGGCCCGCCATGACGAGTTCGCTGCCCTTGTGGCGGCCTTTTGTGCCGTTGAGTTCGACGATGGCTTCTGCGATCCAGAGGGCGAGTTTGGTGAGCGCGCCCGGGTGGGTGAAGAGTTGGACGTCTGGGCCTTCCTTTACGACGGCCATGCGGAAGGCTTTGAGGTGGCGGATTTGGCGCTTTTCGATGAGCGTGGTGCCCGTGCGGAGGATGGCTTTGTGCAGGTATTGCGCCGTGGGGATGTGCGTTGTGAGGAGGTTGATGGAGGAGAGGGCGTCGTAGGCCGTGTAGAAGCGGGCGGTGATGTGGTCTTGTGCGTCGTCGGCGGCGGCGGTGGTGGTGGTGACGGAGGTGGAAGGCTGTTCGGATGAGTGGTCCTGCGGTGCACCGACGAAATTAGAAGAGTCAAAGGAGGAGGTAGAGAGGGACTTTGCGTCGCCGACTTCGAGGATGGCGCCTAGGATGACGCCCGCGTCGATGGCGGAGAGGCATGCTTTCCATCCCCAGCAGCGCACGAAGCCCCACCCATCCTTGGAGTCGCCGCCGCGAGGTGCCGGGGGTACTAAACCGTCCAGGCCGTACATAGGCGCGAATTTGAGCAGACGCTCGCGCAGTCCGCGCTTCAAATCCATGTCCATATGTGTGTAATTTTGCTTGCACTGGGTGAGACTAACGCCCATTTTCGCGAGCAGTTTATCAAGGCGACGGCGTCCGGAGTCGTTCCAGATGTGCAGTTTCGCGGAAAGGTAGGGCGAGTGCTGCATGCTTTCGTATAAACTCCAATGTCGCAAAAGAAGGAAGCGAGGCTCGGGGGAAAGACGTATTGCTTTGTCTGTGGCGGAGCGCGCGCTGGTGGGGATGACACCTGTAGAGTCGCCCATGCTGGCTTCGCGGGCTAGGTCTTTGATATCGACGGGGTTGAGACGCCGTACTTCGTCGCGCAGTACAGATCGTATGCGTTCTCCGCGATCGCCGTTCCACCCTGCTGACCCGCCAGCCGCTGAGAGGGGGTTCAAGCCCACGCCGCTGCCTGTTCGGCCGTAGAGCTCGAGACTGCTGACACCGACAATGGCATTCCAGAGGAGGTCGTTGTCTTCTCTTCCGAGATCTGACGCTAGCGAATAGACCAGGGAAGACACGGGTTCTGAGTATGAGGCACCAAGATTGTAATAATTTTGGAGTGTCTTGTCGTGCTTCTCGCGCATGATCATGAGCTGCCTTCGGAGACTTTTGGCCGACTTCTCTTTCGGTGCTGCGATAGCGGGTGATGCTGATCTGCTTCGGGAGTCTGAGCGAGAGAAGTCCGAGGAACCGCCCGCGACCATCAGACCACGCCGTGGAGGTCTTCTTTCGGGCGTCGAAGGTATTGAGCCACCCTATGCGCTTGTTAGGTGGACTACATCCGACCAGCTAGATAGAACTCACCGAATTACTTCTCCGTCTTTGGCTCGGGCGCTCATCGTCTGACATGTCCTCATCTGAATCGTCGCCCTCGCCCCATGACTTTCGCTTTTTAGGAGCCTGTCCCGATGGAGGCTGTTCTTCATCCACGTCATTATCTTCCTCGTCGTCAGATTCCGCATCCTCTCCTATCTCGGGCATCTCCTCGAGCGCGCAGTAAGCCTCCCGCACCGCTTCCAGTTCCTCTTCGATATCTCCATCGTCAAACACTATGATGCCCCCTCTGGGCGACTGGTAGTTCTGAAGCAGCCGCCCCTTCTCTACGCCCGCTCTTTTCCTCACCCAGTCGCCCGTGGCGGGATCCTGTCCCATCGGCGT
Organism: Laburnicola sp. R22_1; assembly: GCA_014281115.1. Taxonomy (NCBI): domain Eukaryota; kingdom Fungi; phylum Ascomycota; class Dothideomycetes; order Pleosporales; family Didymosphaeriaceae; genus Laburnicola; species Laburnicola sp. R22_1. The sequence continues at coordinate 1,506,540 of JACONQ010000017.1, forward strand.
ACCAAACACGTTGGACAAGTTCCACGGCCGTCTCGCATCCATAAGCCACACCTCGACATCTCCTGTGCCTCCGCCCCCATTCTCATCGACATCCATACCGAATATTTCTTCCAAATCCACCATGCCCCCCACCCCCAGACACACGACAACGCCACCGCTTCCTCCTTCCGTAGTCCGCATCGGTCGTATTAAATCTTCGGCTGCGCGGTATAAATCGCCATATCCGGCAATGGGCTGGATCTTGTGGGGTATATAGTCGCGTTTCAACAGCGCGGTGAGAATGCGGCACGCACACAGCGCGTCTGGCTCGAGAGCGACGAGTAATAATACGGGTGGAGCGGCAGCATGATTCCGTTTTATGAGGTTCTGGTACAGCTGTGCGCTTAGGCCTCGGGGGAGGTACATGGCGGGCGCGAGGATGCTGTTCTGGACGCGCTGAAAGACGCGTCGGGTGGGCTACGGAAGAATTCTCGGGCTAGCTGCGGCTCATTACTCGGTTCAAGTAGAATCTGAAAGAATAAAAGGCGCAAGTAGAGTTTAAAGAGAAGGGGGAGCAATTGTTGGCGTGGAGGCGGGAGCTTGTACACAGAGGTGGGAGCCCTACCCAGAGCGCATCGTAGGAGAGGAACGCGTCGAAATGGCGCTAGTGCTAAAGTTGGTATAGCGTGAAAGTGGCGTCCCGTGTCGGCACTTACCTTGGGCTCCGCGCCGCGCAAGCCCGAGGTCGACGACGAGACCATCTTCCATAAAATGCAATGGACTGCATATGATAACATGTCGTTTCGAAAGCCAGCTACTCGTACAAATACATCGTGAACTCGTTGGTGTTGTGGTCCACTGAAAATGCTCGGTAATAACACGACCGCTTCGGGGATGAAGGCGTCCGACTTCCCAGCCATCCCGGGCCCTTCCAAGGTCGTCGCATACAGCCGTACGACATAAATCTGAGTAGTCTACACCATATCCAATTCTTTTTCTGCTTCGAGCTTTTCTCGCGCTGCCCTCCTAGGGTGGAAAATATGCATCAGACCCAGGTACGGACCAAACTTCGACAGAGTACCCAACAGCATACGACATCAATCGAGGACCGAAATCCCCGACAAGATTGATCGCGTAACCCGTCTGCCAACCGAAGCAGGCACCAATGCCGAAGATGAGGAAGAAGAGCGTCAGCGGGAACCATTTATCGCTCTGTGTAGCAAATTCATTAGTGGGTAATCTTGAGCTTCTGTCCAATTATTATCATACCTTTGCCATTCCGTTGTTCGCATTATCTTCTGGCGCAAATATCACGAACAAGAGGATCGCGCTCGCCTTTGTGACGAAGGGCTGCGGATAGGTGCAGAAAATCGCCGCTGTAGCTTTCGGCGCTGGCGGCACAGTTCGTATGCCTGGCCCGCCTTCATACCAATTGATTGCGCTGATGTAGTTGGCGTATACGAGGCCCGATCCCACCATGCCGCCGAGAAGTTGTGCGATAAAGTAGTCGGGAAAGCGCCGCCATGGGAGTTGCCGATATAGACAATTGGAGAAGGTGATGGCCGGATTCATAAGCACCGCTGTCGCCCGCAACGTAGATGCCTAGCATGACCCCCAAAGCCCATCTACAAGATTTTGGTCAGTATGATACAGAAGAAGAGAAAAGCAAATCTCACCCCCAGTTTATGCTCTGATATGAGCCAAATCCGTTCCCTCCGGGTCCGTCTGTTTGCCTAGTGGAGAGCAGCACTTGAGCAACCGACCCGTTTCCAAACAGCATCATAACAACTACACCCCATAATTCGGCGAATGACTCCCGCAGAGTAGTTCTTATTCTAGACCATAGCGTTCCTGACGCTCATGGTGTTCATGCTCGTGAGAAAGCGGGGCGGAAGGGTGGAGTCCAAGCTTAGCACGATGTCTGCGTGTAGTAGGAGAATCTTTCCGGGAAATGGAGCTTGTCACCTGAAGTGTTGTGTTGGAGTGCGCAGTGTTTTCGGTAGGGATTTGCTGGAGCGAATCGCTGCTCGCAACAGACGTGTGTTGTTGGGGATGCGCTTCGTTGTCGTCACTCCAATCGCGCCGTTTGGGATCCATCTTTGCACTTATCGAGACAGAACGCCTTGAGGATGCGATTCGTATAGAGAGGCCTCGAATTAGCGTGAAAACAAAGATGGGATGCGAGAGGACATTTGTACATTGCTACTGCTTCATGTCGTGCATTTGGATCGGGTGTGGGGAGACGTCACTCGGACATGCGCTGAATCCCACCGGAGCAGCAAAGCATGCGTATTGGACAGTGCCTCGATGCAAGCCGCGGGCTGTGCCCATGTAGGGAAAGGTCTATCTTCCCCGTAGGTAGTTTGGCTTAGTGCTACAAAGGTAATGCAAAACCTTCTGCGAATGCGCCTCGAAGGTTCTCTGATAAGTGAGAAGGATCATAGGTTAATGGGGCTTGTCATAATTATTCCCGTAATGCTGGTACGAAGTTACTACGAACACGTTGTTCATGCTCCTCGGCGGATGCTTTTCATGGGCCTCGGTGGATTTCGGTGGGGTTTCCTCAGATGACATCTAACGCGATACCCGATTCGGGATCGTCTGATGTGGGTTGGGCTGGAGCGTTCCTGCCGCGTGGTGGGTCGTGCGGAACTTTGATGCGACCTCAACTCTCTTCCGTCTTTGCCCCTCATCACTTTGCTGCTCGGTTTCATCGAAATTACTAATATCTCAGATGGCTTGGATGCATGTGGTGCGCGGGCTGAAGACCGCGTCGCTTTGAAGTGGCTTGCCGTGATTTGGCGGCGAGGACGAAGACGACACGTACGCAAACGCACAAGTCCGCAGAAAGATCCACCCTGCGAACGAAGCATGACGGGGTCCTTAAAAATCCCATGAAAGGCGGCCTTCTCAAAGATATGGTGTGAGTACTGCTATCATTCATCTCGCATATAGGAATCACCGCCCAACGCAGTTGTTGCCTTTGCCCAGCTACCTAAGTTAATAGCCAAGTGCCCCCATGCGACAGTCTCTCCTGGTTAACTTGTACCTTTACTTTAATTACCGCAATCTCCGTCTCGGACTCTTATTCCTTTACTCCACCTTTCCATTTGCGTTGTTGCCGCGCTGAACTTTATCACCTTCATCACCGAGTGCCCTTTGCACGTTTAGCGCCTTTTCGCAAACGTGGCCTCTACCTCAAGAGGGGTCCTTTTTATACAGTAGCCTATTGGCCTCTTTTAGAGTGTTCGAAGAGCTAGCTGCCCTACAAGTCTCTGCTTGCGCGGCTCCACTGTCGCCTATCTCCCAGACAGACAGACAGATGGCTCAATAGCAAACGGCATGCGGCCCGGCGAGTTATCGTTAGCCTCACTGATTCCTTTGGACACGAAACCATCGGTATCGTGACAGTTTATAGAGCTGGAGTCTCTGTGGGTTTTCGCCAAGCTGTTCATGGACGTGGGCGTCAGCTCGAACCTACACCACGAAGGTGCGACTAACGGGCAATGGACACCAAGGAACACGGTGAGCTTGCACATCACATCTTCTCTACTGGAGTACAGCTTGGTTAACGCGGTATACAGCAGCAATCTAGGCACAGGACTGCCTCGCACCCTTACGCGCCCGCTGCGTAGTGTATCAGTAGGGGCGAGCCTGCAGTATCGAACAGCGGGCGCTTTCAACAATTAGGCTGCGCTCAGGGCAGCGCAGCGTTCTTCACGCTTTTCGGCGTCGCCAACGCCAAGCCCTGCGCTTTCACCTTTCGACCACGCAAACGCGTCCACGCTGGCAGCGCCAATCACATGCCCCACCTACCCGTTTACGCACCTATTTATATTTAAGATTTGCAAAATCTTTCAAGTTAGATGTTCGAGGCCGTGGTAGTTTACTACCAACGCTTCTTAGGGTGTATGTGAGAGTATTGCGTCAGTCTCTGATTGGCAGCCAATGCGGCTCGTATGCCTGACACATGCATCTAGCCCAGGTTTAACTGATCGGAATACCTACCTACCTCTGCTGCAGCATTGGTAGGGCAGGTGTTAGTTCGAGCGCCAGCGTCAACGGGAAACCGGGGCTGCAAGTCAATGGCAGGTTAATTCCTTAAGGAAAAATGCATACGGTGGCATTTCCTTTTGCTGGTGGGGAGAAGTTCGAACCCAGTGCCTGTCTTTCTTTTTATTTGCTAATTTTTTTGAACTTTGCACATGTTCACTTCTAGCAGTAGCAAGACGCGCGTTCACTTTACCTATCCAGCTACTACTATTTTCCCTCTTCTATTTAGTCTTAGTAGGCTGGATGCTTCTCTTTGACATTTTCTTATAGCGCGTCTATAGGTAGCAACATGCGCCTTCGCTTCAACTGTCTGCCTAGCGCCATTCCGCCTCTAGTATTAAACATCTTCGTTGTGTGGAGATTCTAACTAAGGTTAAGTTTACACTATACATAGAGAGAAGTAAAATAGGAGGCACTAAAACCTAGTACCTAGCACATAGTAGTAGTAATAAAATATATATAAAATAATAATAATTTTATTATTAACTTTCTTTATAGCAGCATTATTAATAGTAGTTAATAGATAGTCTACTATTTAGCATAACTAAGTTATATATTATCTCTTAACTAGTAAACTATTAGAGAGCTATAGTAGACTATAGAGTTGTAACTATAGGAGTAGTGTAGGCAATAAAACGCTTAACTATAGTTTAGTTGTTGTGTTTGCGACCTAGTAGCTATAGCGTAACTATAGTTCGCTGTATATATAGCACAATTGTCAACAATTAAATTAAGCCAAATCTTCGCGCGGATTTAATTTGATTTGTCGATAGGTGACGTTATGCTGGATTTGGAGGATTTGATAGTATTATAGATTTGATAGATTTGATAGATTTGCAAATATGTAATATACTAAAATCTTCTCTTTGTACTATAATTACTATGTAGAATTGTCCTACTGGCATACGCCATACAAACTGTTAATAGCAGAGTTAGTTAATGTACTTTTATTAATCTCGTCGTCAGCATCTATTAAACCTGCTTCTATCCACCTCCGCACACACTATAGAGCTGCTAGCAAGTTGGCTCCAATTTTGCGACGTTGTGGCTCTAATAGATCACCAAGCTCGCTAAAAAGTCGCTCACACTCACAGCTGGAGGCGGGTATAGTCATTATATTGAGCGCCAGCTGCGCCAACGCTAGGTACTTACCGCGTAGGTTAAGCCAATAACGTACTGGGTTACCTTGTTGATTGAAATCTTCGCGACTCCAACGCGGCTTGTTGGCACGCCAGCGCTCATACACATCGCTATAGTCTGCCTTGTCGTCGCTCTCTGCCTTGATTATAGCGTTAATGGCGTTGTTAATTACGTTTGTGTGTGACTTTGTAGGCTTCGGCTGCGGACGAGGAGCTGGGCGATGGTTATAGAGGCGCTAGAGTTGCTAGAAAGCAGCATTAGCCGCTGCCAATCGAGCTAGGTTGTTGGCCCATGCTACTTTGCAATAGTTACGATAGCGGGGATGGAGTACAATTGCAGCGTAGTAGGCGGGGGAGTCGCTTAGTTTGCTATAGTAAAGCTTTAGTTTAGCAATAGCGGCGCGTAAGTTAATGGCCATGTGGTCTTCTGGTGCGTCTAGCTGCTCGAAATTAACGCTCTCCTAAGTAACTAAGCGCTCTTTAAAAGCAGCAATTAGGTGTTCAAAAGTAGGTATAATCTTATAGATAGCGCTAAAGCGACCGTTGAGCTTATACTGCTTCTTCCCACGCCCCTCCAGCCGCTTAGTGGCTACTTTCAGCGGCCGCAGAACATCCACGTAGTCAATTATCACCGCCTAGTCTGCAGCTGTGAGGCCGTCCGATCGCATCCACGCCGGCACAGATGACAGCTTGTTGCCATTATCACACGCAGCCTTATTAGCATTAGCTGTCTTCTTAATGTGATGGTTTGCGTAAGCTGTAATAGGTTGTTTAAGAATAATGCCTCGCTCAAAAGTAGCGCAATAGCTGTTCTAGCGGGTAACGCAGGCCTTGACTACAGCTAGCAGTAAATTGTTGTTGTTGGTGGGGTCTTCGTTATGCGCGAGGTGCTGGAAATGGGCAAAGCTAGAGTGCTGCTTCGGCGTACTAATGTAGTTGATAATGTCTAGGAACACGCCTAGAGGACCCAGCCGTCGCTATTTAGCTATAAACTTCTCCTTATCTTTTTTATGCCTTGGGTTGTTATTGTACGCGTCTTTATCCTTGCCAAACATAAAAGTTTGGCCAACTAAGTTAAGAGTATGGGGACCGCAACGGAGCCGCTGCCAAGACGATAAAAACCCATGCCTTTGAGCCAGGTACTTAATAGCCACATCGTTGCTTGCAGCGTTATCTAATACAAAGTAACCTAGCTTCTACGGCGTTATACCAAACAACAATAGCGTCTTATTAACGCACTCCCTAATTGCCTCGCCGCTGTAGACGCCTGTGAGCTGTAGCAGCGCCATAGGCAAGTCTATAATCTTCCCCTTAGTATTGACGTAGTGAGCAATAACACTAAAGAAGCCACGTTTGCCGCCTTTGGTAGTCCAGCCGTCAAAGCTTATGTGGACTTTGCTAACTGCAGTTGACAGCTCAGCTTTAACAATCGGCTTCAAATGATCGTACAGTCTCATTACGAACCTTGCAACACTGTTGTGGCTCGCCCACAGCGCTTCTTCAGCAGCTGGGTTGGCGAAACGAAGCATGCGCCTAAAGCTCTCAGTCTCAAACTCGCGCAATGGGTGGTTGTTTTCAACAAGCCAGGTCACAGCAGCAAGCCAAAAAGCCTGTACGTTAAAGTTACCCAGCTCATTAACAACCTCTTGGCTAACCTCCACACCCTTCTTTAGCGCGTTAGTTATAGTCTGTTAACCTCTAGGCAGCTTCGGCAGCTGCTGCCCACGTAGGGTTATGCAATGGCCGCGCTTATTCATACCCAGGTGCTTTGCGGCCGAGCTTGTAGCTGTTAACACCTTAATAATACCGCTAGTAACAGTATTGTTGTGACACCAACAGCACACAAAATAGGTATATTCTGGCTAACCTGCGCTTACTTCTGCAGCAGTCCTTTGCAAGGCGACGCGGTAGCCGTGCTTAAAGACCTAGCTCTTCTTGCCTATAAGAGTGCGCGATAGCTTCTCAAAACGCCGCAGCTTGCTCTAATCAATGCCTTCGAAGTCATTAACAAAGCGCGCGTCGAAACCGCCCAGCTCCTCCCTACTATCCTCCTCCACAGTAGTCACTGTAGCTGCCTTTAATGCCGCAGCCGCCGCAGCCGCCGCAGCGATTGTGGGCTAAGACTCTAGCAACTACAACTTCTATAGCCGCTTGGGCGCTCCTATAACCTGCCCAATAAGCGGGTTAACAGCCACCTTAACGGCTACCTTGACAGTGACTTTAGCGGGTATACTTAGGAATAGCGGCGACAGCAGCGCAGCTGGCTGCGTTTTGGGTAACTTAATTAGCTAGCTAGTAGTGCCGCAAGACAGCTTATCTTCCTCTAAGGCCTTCTGTGTAAGGACTTGGCGACGTTTGGGGCGGCTACCGTTAATATTAGCAGATACAGCAGCAGGTTAATTGTTATTAACAGCGCGTTTAGGAGCCATTGTTGGGCCTGGAGGTAAGTAGAGGCAGCAAAAAGTAAGCGCTGAGCTACTAACAATAGCCGCTACAACAATAAAAGTATACTGTTTTAATAGCGACGATAGCAATCGGCAACAGAAGCAGCGCGATGGGATGGCTAAGTACGCGACGATTGACGGCTAGGGACGCGTTGACAGCCCCGTACTAGTAAGTTAAGCTAATTACAATACTAGGAAAATCACGACCCTTGCATATCTATAAGGCCTACAGCTACAGCTATATAATAATATTAAATCTTCTAAATCTACAAATCAAATCTATCTCTAAGGTTTGATTTACAGCCAAAATATCCAGGCGGACTTGAACTGATTGATTTGCAGATTTGGTTGCCGAAAAAACGAGATTTCCAAGTATACTTGATTGTTGACATACCATGACTAATCACCAAATGCACGACCCCACCAAATGCACGGTTTTGAAAAAATCCACGTAGTTTATCAACGCTCATAACTCCACCAATATTGACGCTATGGAGGCCGCGCTGACAGCAATCGAAAGCTTGCCAGCAGGCGAAAAGCCTAATTACACCAAAATTGCCAAATTATTTGGCGTTGAGCGATTAACTTTATCGCGGCGCGCGCGCGGGATCAATAAAAGCCACATAGAGAGGGCAAATAAGTAGAAATTTCTTAACACCACACAAGAAAAAGAGCTTGTAAACTACATATATAAGCTTAACAAGAGAGGCCTGCCTCCTACAAAGCAAATAATCTGAAATTTTGCAATAGAAATAGCTAGAAAAGAGCTAGGCAAAAACTGGGTTGAGCGCTTTATTGCCCGCAACAATATTGAGCTCATATCGCGATGGACTACTGGTATCGACGCCTGTCGCCACCGCGCTGATTCTGCTACCAAATACGCCTTATACTTTAAGCTTTTAGGCGACAAAATAACCTAGTACGATATCGACAGTCGCCATATGTACAATATGGATGAAAAAGGGTTCCTTATTAGAGTGCTCACCAAGATAAAAAGAGTGTTCTTGCGGCAGCTGTATGAGCAGGGCCCTTATAAGCAAATGCTCCAGGACAGTAATAGAGAGTGGGTAACAACAATTGCCTGTATTTGCGCCGACGGCACCTCGCTGACGCCAGCCTTGATTTATTAAGCTACTATGGGCAATATACAAGACTTATGGCTTTAAGATTTTGATCTGCAACACTACAAGGCCTTTTTTGCGAGCTTATTAAGTGGGTGGACTAATAATAAGATTGGTTTGGCGTGGCTTAAATAAGTATTTGATCGCGAGACCAAGGAGAAAGCTTGTAGGGAGTACCGACTACTCATACTTAATGGGCATGGGTCTTATATTACTATGCAATTTATCACATACTGCGACAATAACAAAATACTCCTTATAACCTTCCCGCCACACGCTACCCACACTCTCTAGCCTCTTAATGTGGCGATGTTCAAGCCTCTAAGTACGGCGTATACAAGAGAGCTCTTAGAGTTTATGTACAACTGCTAGGGCCTCTCAGCAATTACCAAACGCGACTTTTATCGACTCTTTAACGCCTCCTAGCAAAGGGCCTTTTAAGAAACAATAATACTCAAAGCTTTTGAGTGTACTGGGTTGTCACCTTATAACCTAAACACTATACTTAAGAAGTTTATTGCAGAGCACACGAGACCTCCCTTAAGTCGGAGTAGCTCGTTAAACCTCTCTGATTCTGATTGGCGTAAATTATGGCAAATACTGAAGGACATTGTTGCGGAGGACCACGCTGAGGAGCGTAAACAGCTGTCGCAAAGTTATCACAAGCTTGAGATTAAATATAGGATCCTTTAACACTAATATGATAGGCTTGAGCAAGCTTTTATTAACGAGAAGAGGCGCCGTTAACGTGGCAAGCCTCTCCTACTTAATAAACCTAATAATTGGCATAGCGGCGCTGTATTTTACTCACCTAGCAAAGTTTAGAGGGCCTGCGAGAGGCAGGAGCAAATTGAGACTAATAAAAAGCTTCAACAACAACAACTCTTAGAGGCTTAACACCAAAGGCTTCTCAAAAAGCAGGAGAAACAAGCTCTTAAAGAGGAGAGAGCTCACGTACGTTTGGCGGCGCGAGAACTGAAGGCGTAAGCAAAAGAGGCCAAGGCTGCTGAGCGAGCTGAAAAGCTACTCCAAAAGCAGCTCGAAAAGCAACTCAAAGGTGATATACAATTGTCTAAAAAGGGTAATTAACGGAGCCTTAACCCTTGTACACCAAAAAAACAAGCTCTTAAGAGACCTGAGGCTACTATTGTTGATCAAGAGCCCACTGGAGAGAGGGTGCCCTCACCCGCCAGAGCCACGCGCACCCGTACTGTACAGCTCCCATAGCGTTATCGCAAGTAATTTATCATTGCGCAATGGTTTTACATGCTCCTACGAGTGCTACTGCAAAAAATCTAGTGATTTTACTATATATTTGGCGTTGTATAGGTTTTGGAGTGTTGCCCTTGGTGGCGGCAAAAACGTGCATTTGGTGGGTCCGTGCATTTGGTGGTAAAATATGGTAGTACTCCTGAGTAGAGCACGGGCCAAGGCGCTGACGTAATCACAGCACCGCTGACGTACTCACCTAAAATCCGTCACATATAATCTGTAGAAGGTTAGGTCGACTATAAATGGATATGAATAAATGAATGAAATAACTACAACAATGCTCTAGTGAGCAAAGGGCGTCGGCCTCGCAGAAACACGACACCCGCTTCCAGGTATGGTCACCCGCATCCTCATTGGCTTCGGCACACAAGGAAGGGCGTTAACCGTGCAATTTACACTTCGGATACCGCTTCTCCGTGGCGCATTCAAATGCCAATTATGCATTATTACGAGGCGACATGCAGTATGTGGCTGTAGGCTGCAAGGCTGATTAATTGGGCTGATCTGCATATAAGATGATAGGCTGCACTGCCCCGCTTTACACTTCCCTCACTTTTCTCACCGCACTCAAAAATCGACGCATCCACCGTCAGGCACCTGCAACTCAAACTCGACACGCCGCATATCTCAGTATGTTACCGAACTGCGATGATGCTACCGAGCATCCGCCGACGAGCGCAGCGAACGCTTCTTGCGTCATTTGTGCCAGGATCGCGGACTTCTGGCACACAAACGGCAATTTAGGTCACAGCAAAAGAGAGGTCATTGGAAAGTGGGAGTTAGTCGAACAGAAAATGGACTGTCGAACGTGCCAAAGCCTAGTACAAGCTTTTAAAGCCATTACAAGCACAGACGAAAGAGTTCTAAATACCAGAGTTGCCATTAATCAATCAGGATCAATTTTGAAGCTGTGATTGATTTGATTGATACTTAGAGACCTCGGAAACTAGTTTAATTAATTAAAGGTGATTTTAGAGGCGTATTAATTAAAGATTAATTAATTAATTAATAGAAAAATCGCCTAGAGATAATATTTGTGTGTAGGGGGCTACAAAGGCTTATCCTACTGCGATACCTAATAGATCTCTTATATCTCAAGCTCTAAGAGCTCTACTAGAAGCTCTCTGTCGGGCGTCTCCTAGGATAGAGAATATCCAGCTCTTAGCCAGCTCTGTACACAGTTGATTATAGAAAGCAATTAAGGACTTATTTTTTAATATTTTGGCTCCATTATATTAACCTTAGAGAACACTCTCTCACAGTAATAGGAGGATGCTAGGATTAATAGGAGATTAATAGCTAACTAAGAAAGGCAGGGATATGTATCGTAGAGAGATAGCTAATACCTAATAGAATCTATATAGTATATATAATTCTTAGAAACGCTTAATTTATTATGCCACTAGTAATTAAATTTGTTAGTACTATTAACAAAAGAAGCTATAGTTTTAGCTCTTAGAGGCTTAACGTGTAACTTAGTGTAGTTATTAATATTATTAACGCGTTTTAATTGTTTACGCAGAGAGGAGTTAATAGGGTAGGTATCTTTTAATTTATACTTAGCCTATAGCTCTTAGAACTGCCTATTAGCTTTTTTAAGCTATACTTTATACTCTCTAGTTTATAAGTTTATAAAGTAATACTTATAATATAGGTAGAGAACTATAGAGACGTAATAAACTAGCGTCTCTTTAAATAGTATATAATACTTTAAGAGCTTTATGTAGGCTGCTGTTATATTAATTTTTAAGTAGGTTTTAGGAGTGTTAGGCTTATTAAAATTAACGCTTATAAAGCTCTTAACAAGCTACTTAAACTAAAAGAAAAAGTACTTAAAAGTAGAATATACCTTATAAATCGTTCTAAAATAGCTAGAGTTGCTATAGCCTTTAAGTCTCTTTATAGCCTCCTTTAAGGGCTAAAGAACCTTAATATATTAATTAATTATAGCCTAATTAGTAGCGCTAAGGCCTTTAGTAGGAGCTCTAGCATTAGAAGAAGCCTTATTACGTGCGTAAGCTAAAAACTTATCCCTTAACACCCTCTCTACCCTATAATTAATAAGGGCATTAATTAGGTAGTAAAGAAGAACAGCTCTTACTACTAGTATAAAATTAAGGTAGCTATTCTAGCGCGTAACAATAGGCCTTATAAGCTCTAAAAGCTGCGTAGGCTCTCCTACCTTGCACGTTAACTGCTAAAAGTTATTAAAAAGGTTATACTGCTAAGGCGTTAATATTAAGTATATAACATCTATAAGGACTCTAATAAGGCCCTTCTCTCGCTACTTATATAGGTATTTCTTCTCTACTTTAAGCTATAATACATTATTATTAAAGGCGTCTTTATTAGCTCTAAATATTACAGTTTGCTCTACTAAATTAAGCAAGTAAGGATAGCAGTAAAGGCGCTAGTTCTATAGAAAAATATTATAATAATTGCCTAGCGCGTTAATGGCTATATTATTATTTATTGCGTTATTAAGCGTAAAGTACCTAATTAAGCTGCTATTAATCCTAAAGGCCTCTAGTATTTTAATAATAACTTTAGCAACTCTATTACCTATATATGCACTACTAAGCTAAGGAAGGGCAAGAGGCAGGTTGCAGAGCTTACTATAACTATTAATATAATAAGCGATAAGCCTATAAAACGCGCTCTTGCCACCCTTTTGTCAGATACGTAAGTATCTTTGATGAGATGAGATGAAAGTGATGGATTTGATGATGAATTGATTGTCGAGTGATCTCTGTCGGAGAAGCTCAGCTATCGTACGCAATATCTATCTAGCGCTAAGACGCACTAGTAATAGTGCGGAGTAGTGTAACAGTAGTACGCCAGTCTCCTTTGTGTATTTCACAGTGATCTCACAGTGAAATCACTGTAAGTTACACCAACTGTCGTCATAAGGAGACCATGTGATCGGACGCACGTGACTACTGGAATTTACAGTGAAATCACAGTGATTTCCAGTGACCTGATATCTGACACCTTTATAGTCTAGCTATTAAAATTTATATAGACCTTACTAAGCGCGCAAGAGAGCTTAGCTTGCACTTAAGGCTAAAAATTTGCGTATAATCTTAGTAGAAAGGTAGCAACGCTTATATAGCTATAGAAAGTAGCTAGCTTAGCCTCTAGATTAGTAGCGCGCAAAAGCTTTTAAAAGGACAGCGTTTTTACCTTATATAGTAGGTAATTATTCTTAGTAACCTAGCTAACTACAGCAAGTTAAAAATGCTGCTAATTAAAGTTTCTAAGGGTGTTAAACACCTCCTACAACACACCTACACTACCACATATAAGAGCCCTAAGAGTACGCTGCCCTAACTTTAGTTAAGCTAACTACTTGCCTAGGCGAAGGTGCCTATAGCTAAGTCGCCTCTGCTTAATATAATTCTACGCCACTATTGTTAAGCTTATTATCTCTAATATCCCTTTAGTGCTAGGTACTCTATATATATAGCAGTAGTAACAAATAAAGAAAATACGCCTTATATCCGCCTAAAGTGCGACATAATATCTATAAGCGTAGAGCACTAATTTCTTAAACTTCTATATACGCAGAGGCTTTATATATAGTAGCAACCTTACCTAGTTAATCCTATTAAAGTTATCTGCAAAATAAGCATTAAATTTAAGCCTAGGGCTGTTAGAGCTAGGTAAGAAGGCAGCTAAGGGAGTAGTAGCAGCTTAAGTTAACGTAGCTCAAGCTCTTAGTATTAGAGTTTCTAATAGTTTATAGGAGGGCGTTAACGCATTTAAAGGCCCTAAGAGCGTTGCATTAATTAAGGGTAGAGCCTCTACGTTAAAGGACGCAGTGTTGCAGTCCTAGAGCTTAGTTTTAAAACTCTAGCAGCTCCTATATGCTCTATAAGTCAAGCGCAATAACTAGAGGTGCCGCTAGCCTTGCCGCTGTACTTAGAGAGCTTCTTTTACTCTTATTTTATAAGGCTAGAGTTATTATATAAGTGTAGAGAGGAGGGCGTAAGAGAGCGTTAATAGAGAGGGCAGACGTAGATAATTTAAGGTGCTTAGCTAACTTAGTTAATTACCTAATTAGGAAATTGCTTAAAACTCTAAAAACGCGTAAAAATCACTATATTTGTTGTTTTTTTAGCTTTAAAAAGCTATCTTAGCGTTAAAAACAACATTAAAACGGATTAATATAATTAGGAAGATTAATTAGAATAATGGCCCTTATCCTGATTGCTGCAAAATTTGTATGGGCGGAGGATTGACCTGATTGATAGGATCAATTGGGCGAAAATCGATCAAAAACTGATCTCCTGATTGATTGATGGCAACTCTGCCAAATACACTAGTTATCCTGTGGTATGGGGAACAGAGCCCGTCTGAGCTTGTTATACTGAGAGATCATACATATCTCACACTCGCCCCATTCCAAGGAAACCCCAAGGACTGGGTAGGCCCACCTCGCCCAGAAATTGACACAACAATTGTTCATCAAGCCATCCACGACTGCAATCAAAACCATGCTGGAGTCTGTCATTCTATCTCGGATCCGTGGGCTAAGCTAGATCCTGCGACCGAACTCATTGTCATCGATGTCAACCAACAACGTCTAGTAACTCAGCCTGGCTCATGCAAATATGTGGCTCTCAGTTACGTTTGGGGTAACACGAATACTGCACCGCTACAGACGACCAACAAAAGATATAGGGAGTTTCGCCAAAAGGGTGCTTTTCGTTCTCTTTCAAAAAAGGCTCTTCTTCCAGCTACGATCGAGGACAGTATTATCCTTACGCGGCAGCTCGGGCTGGAATACCTCTGGTAAGTGGCGTCACGAAAACTTCATAAAGTATATGAATTGGCCTCTGCTGTTTTCCGGCTGAAGTCTTCACTATATGCATACAAACGCCTCCATTTTCGAGATAAGCGCATCCGGCATGTGTCAAGAACACAAACTGAAACTTGTTCTAGGGTAGACCGCTTCTGTATTATACAAGACGACGACTCACATAAAAATACGCAGCTGGATGCCATGGCTGCGATCTATGCAAACGCTTATTTCACAATTGCAGCATGCGAAGGCAAAGACGGAGACTTCGGACTCGCGGGAATAGGGCCGCATCGGCCTCGCAAAGATCCATATCGATATTTCGAGTTCGATACATGCTGTCGAATGGTTATCACTACACCCATCCCAAATACCTTGTGTTTCGAAGTCCCATATCACAGACGCGGTTGGACTCTTCAGGAATGGGTGCTTGCTAGCAGACTTCTAGCATTCCAGGATCAGACCGTGTCATGGAAATGTAGGGTGACTGATAAGCAAGAGAATGGCCACAAGACCAGTGTTATGACACATCCGCTATTGCCATCAGGTGTGATGACCGACTGGCCCGATATTCATGGTTATGCGGATTGTGTGGGCGAGTACTCCTGGCGCTCTTTGACGTATAATGAGGATGCAATAAGAGCTTTCTCATCGATAACCACTGCTATGGGACGCAGCATGAAAGGTGGCATCTTCTTCGGGCTACCAGAGATGATATTCGACGGCGCACTCCTCTGGTTACCTTATCCACTCTCTAGCCTGCGAGAATACACCTCTGGAAAGATCATTGAGAAATTCCCGAGTTGGTCCTTCCTGGGTTGGGACGGTGGAGCATGGACTGATATTTGGTGCGATGCGTACAACTACTCTAGGAACACAGATGGATTATGCCACAAAGACAGGACCTTGGCAAATGTCAATCTTCAACTCCACCCTATCATCGACTGGTACAAAATCAATGAACTTACGGGGAAAAGAGAAATGATACACAATACATTCTACATCGAGAAGGAAGGTACGAACTCCGGGGTGGAGAGGAGGTACGACCAAATAGGCTCGACCTTCAAGTTCCAACGCCTTGCGGCTCCTGAGCAGGTCATGCAAGCGGACACATACAGCCCCGTCATCTCATTCCGTACCGCTCGTCTATTTGCGTCTCTAAGTGATATTGTAACCTGGGGCGGTTCTATATGCGAGCAATGCACCATACTCACGAGTCCCGACGAAGTTGTTGTTGGGAAGATTGTCTGGAGGGCGAGTGCCTTTTCAATTCCCCAAGGACCGATACCGACTTCTTGCGAGCTTATACGCATAAGCTTGGTGGAAAGCTCGAATAGAATTTGGTGGGAAAATTTTCCAGATCCTGAACGAGACCATCAAAATTGTGATGGACAATGTCGCGATCGGAGATTGCGAGAGTATTGTCGTCTCAGCCCGGAGTGGACATTCAAGTTCTACTTCGTGCTCTGGATCGAGTGGGAAAACGGCATTGCGTACCGCAAGGCGTTGGGCTGGATATCTAAAGAGTATTGGGATTCCATGGAGACAGAGGAGATCGACGTGATGTTGGGGTAGATGGACGACGCTGCAAAAGGCATCCACTGTTAACAACGTTTCATTGATTTATCAATCCTAGACATACAGGCCATCGCTGGTGGCCAGCTCAGACACGGAGTCTTGTTCGTCCTCCACACAAACTCCCTCTGATAGCCAGCTCATATGCGCGTCTTTTACCGTCTTCCACGCTCGCCAATTTTCTGCATGCACGGCCAAACATAGGTACGTCTATCGCACGCGTAACGCTCTCGAGGCACCCTCAGCCCTCCGACAGCTCGTTCTCTAATAGCACCACAGCCTTCGCGACTACGTTTACCGGTTTGAAATTCTGCCTCTCCTCCCCCGACATGAAGAAGCACCTGTGGCCAGCGAGCGCGCTCTCAACATGCGTATCCGGCGGTAGTTCATCTGTCGGTTGGACGGCCAGCGCCGGGAAGAGACAAGCCTTCACTTTGCGGGTCCTAAACTTGACAACATCTGCTGTGGTTCTGAACCTGATGGCGTCTTTTTCGGTGCCGTCCTTCTCTACCTCCATCCAGGAATCATGGAAACACGTCCCTGGCGCCACGTAATGGATTCGATACTCCTTGGGACCTACAAGGAGGGATTGTTTTAGTTCTATGGCTTGCTTGAGCCATGAGCGAACGCCTCTCACCGCTTCAGCATGATCACAATCAGGCTGCAAGCGTTTATGGGCCTCGGAAAATTTCTCGAAGAGGGAATCGATGCGACTATTGACTTCTCCCTCAAGGTTTCCGGCCCTGAACAGCACTTTTGCTTTGAGCCTATCCAGATGGCTTACTGCTGAGATGCCATCTGTCTTGTTAGCAACTGCCTGGAGCTACTGATAGTCTGCGACTTACTGCTCTGCTGAATCAACTGATAGATGATCATCTCGCCGGGATGCTGTATACAAATCGGCTCAGGTGATATGAACACTAAGTAGCATACGAGAGCGCCCAAGACAATTTGCACTGCTTGCGGATGTTGTATGCAAAACTTCTTGATGCCTGTGACCCAGTCTTCTAAAACCTGAACGTTTGGTTCGGTCGTCTCGAACAGCTCTTGAACGTGGGTCGCCAAGGATGTCGCCAGCTGCTCAGGAAGAGGCACTGAGCTCTCGACTTCCTCGAACACATGTCTAATACCTAGTACGATGTCCGTCCAGGTCCGCTGAAGCTCTATTTTGGAAGGAACTGGCAGGTCGTACGATCCACCTGTGAAATTCACGCTGCCCATTATTGCCTGCAGCGTTTCTTGGAGCTTTCGCTTCCACTCGTCGGCACAGATGAGGTCGTTTAGTAACATGGGCATGGCTACCGCGGGCTCTTGGCTCAACGTGGTTTCGATGCTGTTGAGTCTACCCGTCAGCCCTGGTGTTACCTCGCCTCTTTTCAGAAGGGTAACCACCTCTACCATCGATACCAATGTGTTGATAAGCTCTAGTTTTAGCGTCCCTTCGGCCGCCGTGTTTTGTTCGCTGGGTGAGAGTGCGCTTGACGCAAGGTCGAGAACTTTTTCAAGTCGTTGATGCGAAGAGTCCGGCATAGTATTTGGAGGAGCGGACGGTCCAGGGCTATCCGGTATGACCACGATTTGTTGCACAGCATCATTTGCGGGTGTTCCATTGTGTGCTTCTGTCGGATTGTTCTCTTGTGGGGGAGGCGCCAAGTCGTCCTCCACGCTCATTTGAACGTCGTCGTCGATCGATTTCGGGGCAGGACTCAAGCTTGGGGTTGGCGTTGAGCTCGGGCTAGGCGCATACGATGACTGTCTCTCTGAAGAGTTGTCGACATGATCGACGGTCTGAGAAAAATGTCAGTCCATCTTCCCTTTGTGTAACACAAATGCCTATAATTACTTTGAGAGCCCGTGGCTTGGTTTTCTTGGTCTTCCGTTGAACTTTTGGCAATTTCCATTGGCCAAGCTGATCTTGTATTGCCTGTCTCACCGAAGGTGAGATCCTCTCGTGGCGCAATGCTTTGATTCCTTTGCGATAGAACCGTTCTCTCAAGGTTGCTGTGGTCAACCCGAGCGTGTCTCGAAGCTTACTGAGCACTTGCCTTTTTATATCGCCAGTTCTAGTCCGTCCATCGCATCGCTTGATACGCGAGAGCTCCTTCCCAACTGTTGTGCCGTAATCCTTTTCGTTCTCAAGGCAGTAGTGGCTCCAGCTCAGAATGAACGCAATCTCCTCGTCCTCCCAGACGAATTTTTTCCTGGACATCTTGCGTGCCGTAAGTGAGATGCTGATTTGCTCGATTTAGGACAGGAAGACGAGGCAAGCTGGTAGGGGACCAGGTGTCGCTCTGATGCCAAGTGAGGTTGTCTTGAAGCGCCACTGATCCAGGTTTCAGGTGAGGGAAAAGCGCGGGAGCTACCACGTCTGAGCAAAGCAAACCAATGCGAGATACAAAGCGGGTGTCGCGTAGAAGTTTCCAGATGGGTGCACGCGCCCGCCTTCGCTTGATCGGCGCACCGCAACAGACAAACACGATCCCGTCACCTTGCCTTCACGTGACGTCCAGGTCACACGGGTGGTATTTTGATTGGTTGTGCGCCCCGCGTTTGCTTCTACGCGTCGACGCCGCCACTATCTGCAAGTGTCTCTTACCTTCCATTTGTGTTTACAGCCTTTCTGTGTTTCAACCGCTCCCCTCACCTTCTGTTCGTCTCTGCGCTCGTCCTCTTCTATTCTACTCCGTCCTACCTTGAGCCGCATTACATCCCTTGCGGAGCTTCTCAGGCTCCAAACAGGGAGGATGTCTCAGCCTCTTCGCCGGTCTACTCGCCCGCATAAACCGTCCAATCGATACTCTGAGTTCCAGAGCGAAGCGGATGCTTCAGACGTGGAAATTCCCAAGTTTGTCCAGAGGAAGCGCAAAAACTATGAACTTCTTCATTCGGAAGCCCGCAAGAGGGTACATGACCAACTACTCTCTCTGAAGGGAGCTAGCGAGCCGGACTTTCGACTTGCAATTGACCTAGGCACTACGCGCACGTCCGCCCGTTTCTGCACCAAGACTGATCGCCCTGATCAATCACACCAAATCCAGCGCTTTCCTGACGACCCGTACCCTGCAAACGACAACAGACAGATGCCTACCGAGAGCTGCTACATCAAGTTGACCCATACCGCACCTCGTCAGTTGAAGTGCGGCTACGAGGTCGATCAAGCTTTGAAATTGCCCGAGACTGACCGGTACTACAAACCGATTCATATCCAACGAATGAAGATGCTTCTTGACAATAGCTCTCAAGGAGAGCGGTACCGGGAAAGTTGTCAAAGGATATACGGAAGTTGCGTGAGGATGGCGACATCTCTGACCAGTTCGATATTATCGTCCAATATCTGACCAAATTTCTCCAACATTGCAAGGATGTAATGGTGGATTACGGATACAACGAGAATAGTTCCGTGGAAGTATCGTTTGGCGTGCCAGTCTGTTGGACTGCCAGTGCCAACGCCGCTATGGAAAACTGCATGCGAAAAGCAATGGTGACAGCCAACTTCGGCATCCCTACCGGAAATACAACGCCCAAGATCTTTATCGTCAATGAAGCAGAAGCTTCAGCTATTCACGCTCTTCAGTCAGGCCTGATAGAGTCCTATCGTGGAGAAATCATCCTTTTGGTCGACTGCGGCGGTGGAACAGCTGATGCTGTTCTTTTCGAAGTGGGGAATGAATACCCATTTCGAATAGCCGCAGTGGTGACTGAACCAACAGGTAGGTCACCATATGCCCTGTTTTCATGGGATTGAAAGCTAACGAATGTATGTCAGGCATATTGGCCGGTGGATGCGATCTGAATGATGCAATGGCCGACCGTGCCTGGAAAGACCTATTCCCAGAGAAACATTGTGTCCGGTATCCAACGAAGATTCCTTTGACGGCTTCATAAAAGAGTGGATTATCGCCCCTTTCGAGGAACGGGAGAAACGTCACTTCAAAGGGCAAATTGGTGACCACCGTTTGATCTTTCGCATCCCTGGACTGAAAGCAAGTGCGACCAATCAACCCATAAAGAGGAATACTTACGAGATACACTTGTGAGTGATTTTCATATCGACGATTCGCTTCTAGTGCTGACTTCACAAGTGACGACATGCGCGCTATATTCGAACCTACTTTGGATAAGATCAAGAAGCTAGTGAAGAATAAGATCAGCGAAGCTGTAGCCAAGAACCACAAAGTCTCCAAGGTTGTTCTCGTAGGAGGCTTAGGAGATTCTAGAGCTCTTCGAGATTCCATGAGTGTGCTCACTGAGAGGATGAATGAGGACCTAAATCTGAGCATGGAGTTCGTCCGGCCGCCAGGGTATATCCACCATCCTCCTGGTTATGGAGATAGACATAGCTAACTATCACAGGTCTCCAGGTGCAACAGGCGTTGCGGAAGGAGCGCTAATGCGAAATCGTGACCGAAGTCACGGCCCAGCTAGGGACCTCTGGCTGAGCTTCGGTGTCAGTAGGACCGAGCTGCGGAGCGCACTTCCTGAGGAGGCGCGAGACCAAGATTGGCAGATAAGCGAATACGACGGGGAAGAGGAAGTTCTTGACACCATCATGTGGGTTCTCAAGAAGGTCAGTTAATACTCTTTCTATACAGTACTATACCGGATGTGATACTGTGTTGTCACGCATGACGGAGTCTGCGGTAACTAGAAGACATCGTATGGGCTTACATTTACCAGGGTCAACGACCTTTAGACAGAGAACACTCTGTGGAGTTTGATTCGGTCCATTGCTTCGACACCATGTCAGAGTCTTGGAAAGCGCCCGAAAAATTATACGTATCCGAGACCTGCACCCAAGACGGATTTCGGCTCGACCACCCTAAGAACGAAGGCAAGTTATCGATCTCACGCGTCACACTCGTTAATACATTATCCAACCCGTGACTTTTCAGGGAAAGTCATCCAATACGGCACAATTATCTCTGACCTTAACTGTCTGAAACACCTAATTCCACCCACCTACGACAAGCGTACCAAGAGGGAGTATTTCAGAGTCCAATATCGAGTGCTGTTGGTAGTCGTGGACCGAAATATCTTCCCCTTTGTGCAATACCCTGCTGAAGAGGGAACAGAATTGCTCAATGACCCCCGGCAGGGCTTCTCTATGGCAGCCGCATTCCAGCCGGGTACCGAATGATTTCTATATGGGGATTGGATGGGTCGTTACGAATGTGCTTGTTTCTGTCATGGTTATCTGATCTGAACTGGATTGGATTGTTGGACTAGTCTCCAGCTCTGTCGACCTTGAAAACTGTTTGTAAAGCAAGAGATGGCCCGGTGATGTACTTGTGCGCGATGGCAACGATCAGCGAGCGATTATGCAGAGGATTTCATGTGGTTGGAAGAGAAATTTTTTTTATTCGTTTTCATTAGACTATTCTCACCAAGAGGGACGTCAGCCGGCCATAGTAATCGTATGTGGTTGGAAGAGAAATGAAAAGTCTTCCTGTGTAATTTAGCGAGGTGTCTGAATATGTAGCACGACTACATTTTCCAGCAACTTCACCATTGCCTTCCGTATACTGCTGCGGTGTACAATACCACAACGTGCTACACGAATTTCCTTGGATATGCGTTGAAACACGCACAGCTAACAGGCTTACTAGGTTCTATACGGCTAGATGTTTCTTGATTATGATAAGCAGCTTATGGCAAGCATTTTAGATAGTTCCGACATACATGTATCCGTCACCCGTGAACCCGTGGACCCTTTTAGTGTTTGGTCCTTCCTAGAACGCTCGTTACACTCTTACCTTCTGCAAAGATAACATTAACGCGCCTTCTATATACTCTTAATAGCGTATAATTATAATCCATAGTAAACAAAGAGTTAAGCCTACATCAACTGCAGATCTTAGGAACGCACAACCCCCATAAGTGGACCTAAGCTGATCACGTGACGACACAATCACCTCACAGTTCTTGGCTCTCACTAGAATACTCATCATGCATTCAACGCTCTTGCCCTCTTATTAAGATAACGTTAATGCACCTTCTGTATTTTGTAAATGAGCACCAATAAGAATTTAGGCGTAATGCCTAGTTGACTTTTCTTCGCATAGTATTGACCGCGCATTCGGGGGACGCAGAGTGGATATAAGGCAAGATTGTATGAAGTGAGTGGGTTTTTCATTATGCTCGAAGCGTCTGGAAGAGGGATGAAACAGGCCTGATAAGCCTCCATGCCTCTCCAGGAATAAAAAAGCCGTTACTATAACAAGCCCAAAAAATAAACAAGTCATGCAAAAGATAACTCATCGATTTCACCCTCAAAAATAGCTAACACGCACCCCTACAGCCCCCTCAAAGCCCTCCACCACCTCGACTGCATCTCCACCCTCCCCTGCTCCTCAATCAACCACGCCCACTTCTCCCAAAACCACTCCTGCACCTCCCAATTCCTCCGATCCCACGGCAATCCCTCCTCCTTCCCGCGGGACCGCCAGCACACCAAGCCGCCGCGCAAAATATCCTTCTTAAGCTCAAACCTATCGTAAGTAGGCGGATCCGTATAGCCGAGCGTAATAGCGCGTTCCCGGAACCACGGGAAGGGAATAGTATCGATGAAGGGATGATGCGGGATGCGCGTTTGAGCCGGTGTGGGGTACAGGTCTGGGGGAACGCGTTCGAGTGTTATAGCTGAGATGTGGGAGGGGGAGGGGGGCAGGGCGAGGGGCGAGTACCAGGGTGAGAGGGTGGTGGGTTTCATGAGGTCTTCGATGGGCATGCCGATTTTCATGCAGTTGTAGAATACGACTTCGATCTGCGATTGGCGGCTCAGGAAGATGCCGTCTGTGGTGGGGTTGGGTAGCGGGTATATGGGAGGGGAGGGGTTGTCCATGGTTAGGGTGCGCCAGTTGCCGGTTGGCCAGGCGATTGGGCGGCGTTTCTGTTCAAGGGTTACGATGGTGTCTTTTTCGAGTTTTAGGACGCGGAGGCCGGCGATGAGAATTTTGGAGAGGGGGGGGCGTCTCCTCGAGGGCGTAGGTTATGAGGTCGTCGAGATCGGGGGCGGGATTGTCTTTTAGGAGGTGCTTGAGAGCTGCAAAGGAGGAGCTGGGTGTGTTTGGTGATGGTGATGTTGATGATGATGGTTCATTTTGTGTGTCGACGTCGTGGTCGCTCAAGTCTTGGAGAAAATGTTCAGACAGTATCTCAGGGCCGATGTTTTGCGCGCAATCATCAGCATTGGTATCATTTCCTTGTTGTTGCGCTGCTGCGGCCTGCCGTTCAAGAAGTTCCAATCGCTCTTTACGTCTTTTGCCTATCCCCACGAATCAGTAGCAATATCTCAGCGATCCCAGGGACAAATCACAAACGGTATAGCTTTTGCGCCGCTCAATTCTGATCGCGCCTTTTGTCCGTGATTTTCCGCTTGTACGGAGTTTTTTTGTTCGACTGTTGCGAGGCTTCCATTCCGGCTATTGAATTTCTCCGACGGCGCGTAAGCCAAAATTTGACCGTGTGAAAAGGTTCTGGTAGGAGAGAGAAGGAGGCGTGGCACGGGGTGCATTCTCATGCTGTTGCCGCCGGTATGGCTCGCGTAAGCCATTGTTCCGCTTTGGGACTAGTGACGGATATACGGTGCTGTCCGCTCCATCGTGAATCCCGCTCCTACTCGCGCACCAATCTCGAATTGGAACTGCAGTAGTACTTCGCGTTCAAAGATAACATGGCAGCATCACGAGATAGGCAGGTGCCGACTAATGAGGAGGATTGCATCGGACCACCATTCCACGGCGATACCGTGTTTCATCACCTGACGATCGGCCCCACCGGACGATCGATTTTCCGCCTCAACAGCCCAACTTCGGCACCTTTTGCAACGCTC
This sequence comes from Laburnicola sp. R22_1, assembly GCA_014281115.1. Lineage (NCBI taxonomy): Eukaryota > Fungi > Ascomycota > Dothideomycetes > Pleosporales > Didymosphaeriaceae > Laburnicola > Laburnicola sp. R22_1. Next base: position 1,530,755 of record JACONQ010000017.1, read on the forward strand.
TATACAACGAATATGGCCAAATTAAGTGCTGCTCTTAACTATTTGAGCTCGCTAAGCATCTCTGAGAAGCCTAATTACACCAAAGTCGCTCAAAAATATAGCTGCGATCGCAATACGTTGTCGCGCCGGCATCGCAGGGTGCAGGGCACGCGCGACGCGCTGGCCGACAGCCAGCGCCTCCTCAACTCCCAACAGGAAACTGAGCTTCTACAATATATTGATGGCCTTTGCGAACGAGGATTACCCCTACAAAGGAGATGATACGAAATTTCGCATCAGAAATAGCTAGGAAGCCTGCTGGCAAAAACTAGGTTGACCGATTTATACGACGCCACAAAGTCGACCTACTTTCGCACTGGACCTCTGGTATAGACGCCTCACGTAAACGCGCCGACTCTGCCTTCAAGTACGCCCTATATTTCGAGCTCCTACGTAAAAAGATTGAGCAGTATAACGTCAACAAGCGCCACATGTACAATATAGATAAGAAGGGTTTCCTAATTAGGGTGCTGTCAAAAATAAAGCGTGTCTTCTCCCAACAGCGCTATAAGAGCGGCGGCATTAAACAAATGCTCCAGGACGGCAATCGCAAGTAGATTACGACGCTGGCATATATTTGCGCTGATAGAAGCTCTCTTACGCCTTGCTTGATTTATCAAGCGCAGTCAAACAATATACAAGACACCTAGTTACAAGATTTTAACAACTCCTCACACAAAGCTCTCTTTGCAGTATCACCAAGTGGATGGACGAACAACGATTTAGGCCTAGCATGGGTCAAACAGGTGTTTGACAGGGAGACTAAGGCAAAGGCGCGCCGCGATTATCGTCTACTACTCCTTAACGGCCATGGATCGCATGTTACAATGGAGTTTATTAACTACTGCGATCAAAATAAGATCCTCCTGGCCATCTATCCACCTCATTCAACCCATACGCTCCAGCCGCTCGACGTCGCGCTATTCAAGCCTCTCAGCACTACCTACTCTGCTAAACTTACTGAGTATTTAAATAAGTGCCAGGGCCTCTCAAGAGTCACAAAGCGCGACTTCTTCACTATGTTTGAGAGGGCCTAGCAGTGCTCCTTTCAAGAAAATACGATCTGCAGCGCCTTTAAGGCCACTGGCCTAGTGCCTTTCAACCCCCAAGTAATCCTTCAGCGCTTTAATAATATAGACCCAGAGCGGCCATCCTCAAGCGATAGCAGCTCTTCTGTACTTAGCGCTTCAGATTGGCGTAAAATTGAGAGACTCTTGCGCCAGGTTGTCGCTGATACTTACGCTGAGGGGTCCCGGCAGCTCTCCCGCACTATGCACTCAATTTCAGTGCGCAACGCCCTCCTAAACCATGAAAATAAGCGTTTACGAGAAGCGCTAGCCCAGAAGAAGCGCCCTACGCAAGGAAAGCCTCTACTGCTTAAACCACCTACAAATTACGCTAGTGGCGCCATGTTTTAGTCCCCCACAAAGGTCAAGGAAGCTCGCCAACGCCAGGCACAAAAAGATTAGGAGGCAAAGGCTAAGGAGCAAGAGAAGGAGCAGAGGAAGGCTATCCAGGAGGAGCGGAGGCGTACAAAGGCTATACAAAAGGAGGAGCGCGCCCAGGCCCTGGCGTCAACCCAGGCGCTTCGGGCACCAAAAGCAAGGCCCCCAAAGGCATCCAAGAAGCTCCTCTCCTACTCCAAAACACCTCCAAGGTGACGCGTAAGGGCAAGGAGAAGGCTATTACACCTCCTTTAATTAATGAGGAGGATGTAGAGTACAACTTTTCATCTGTTGTAGATGTGGCGCCTACGCCAGCGCGTACACGCCGGGGTCGCTCTTTACGGCTCCCTGAGCGTTATCGCACCTAATAAAGTATCGCGATTGTCTCCTATGCCCCTCAAAAGCTCTCCACCAAAAAATCTAGCCTGTATACAATTTGTATTGCGTTGTACAGCTTCAAAAGTTGTACGCACGGGCCCCGCCAAATCGATCGTCAGGTGGGGCCGATCGTCGGGTGATGAAACATGGTAACGGCTCAATGCCACGAAGCAACATCAGGCAGTTTCCCCAGCGACATACAAAGTACGATCGCAGACAGAGCTGTAGCCATACAACTAGTTCCAAATCTCCCACAACGAACTCAACCAACAACCATACAACCGTATCCTGAGATGGAGAACAAAGCCGCCTTCCTCCTCGCCCCAAACACCCCCTTCTCAATCCAATCCACCCCCATCCCTACCCCCGAATCCCACGAAGTCCTAATCCTCAACCACGCCCTCGCCATCAACCCCGTAGACTACAAGCAACAAGACACAGGCGTCCTAGTTGAAAAATACCCACACGTACTCTCTCTCTCTCTCTCTCTCACTTCTCTTCTCCCCCCTCACCCACCTCACCCAAAATACTAACCCTCTCCTCCCCCCAGATCCCAGGCACCGACATCGCAGCCACCATCCTCACAGTCGGCACCTCAATCACCACCCTCCACCCGGGCGACCGCGTCGCTGCCCTCGGCCCCTCCTCACCGACAAAAACATGTTGGTTGTCACGATTGCCCCCCACCTCGTAACCCACAACCCTTCCCACGCAGACTTTCAATCCCACACCCTCGTCCCAGGCCACTTCGCCGCGCGGATCCCCAACAACCTACCCTTCACGGATGCCGCTGTCCTCTAGGTCTTGCCACCGCAGCCAGCGCCCTCTTTTCGCCCGAGTATTTGAGCCTCCATGTCCCCTGCGCGGGGGTCGATGCCCCTGCCGCGAACAAGGAGAAGGTAGTCCTGATCTGGGGCGGCGCGAGTAGCGTTGGGAGTTGCGCTGTGCAGCTGCGCAAGGAGGCTGGGTATACGGTTGTTACGACGTGTTCGCGGACATGAGCGCGGCGCGGGCGTTCGACTACACCGATAGCGACATCGTGCAGCAACTTATCGAGGCAGCGAAAGAGAAGGAAACGGTCGCAGTCTATGGCGCCATCTCGTCTGAAGCCACGCTCGCTTCTTGCGTCGTCTTTCTCCACGCGGTGGGCGGTGGGAAGCTCTCGTATACAGTCCCTACGACGAAGCTTCCTGAAGTACCGGAGGGTATTGTTGTTGCTGCTGGGCCGCCACCGCTTCAGGGCAAGGATGGCGGGCCGCCGGTGTGGAAAGAGGTGTGGGATGAGTTTATGGGGGAGGGGTTGCGGAAGGGGAAGTTGAGGGCTAAACCGGAGGCTTTTGTGATTAAGGGGGGGTTGGAAAAGGTGCAGGAGGGTGTGGATATGGTGCGGAAGGGGGTCTCGAATAGGAAGGTTGTGGTTGAGTTGGTGGAATAGGGGGAAGTCTTGGAGGACTATACTTTGGTGCTTTTAAAGAGGAATGCGCTCATGGTACCTGGTATTGACGAATGCAAGACCGCTGTTGATGGCAATTGATCAAGATCAGAAGTAGTTACGTTTCATTACAAACAGAACGTATCGATTCCGGAGACTTTGTCGAGTGCCGAGACCCGTGGCTTGACGTATAATACGATTTCAACGTCGATTGTAAGTTCCCTATATGCAGCGGTTAATGAACCACGACACATTGTTGGCATTTATGATAAGATACTCGGATTGAGCATAGACCAAATCGACCTGTCGATCTTTTATTATTAACGGATTAGAGGATTAACAAGGTGGTATCTATCTACTGCGCTTTTCATTGTGTCACGAGGAGGTACCCCAAGGCACTTCGACTCCAAAGGCATCTGCAACCCGCATGGCGGATACAATGCAGCCCTCCAAGAGAACCATTCCATCCCAGCACCATCCCCCTACAAGCCACACACCACCATCGCCATTCTTCCAGGACTGTAATGGCTTCTCGTCTTCGTAGGCTTTGGAACCATGGCCAAACAGATTGTTCACAATACGTTTGCTCTCGGGGGTCCTCAGGACGCGTGTGAACTTTGCCGAATGAATCGACAGAGACGGATCGATTGGCGTGTACGGACAAGTGCTGACTATAGCGCCTGACTGCTGCACATGGTGCGACTCGGTCTGGTCTATGCCTTGCGTTGAGGTGCGGAGGTATATGAGCTGTGCGCTATTGGTGCAGTCGTCTAAACTGTCGTGGATACCAGTCGCGCGACGGTCGGTGTGAACCACGCTCTCCACCCAAGTTGTCGGTATCTTCGCCATGTGGCGCCGTAGTGGCTCAAAGATTTGGCCCACCACATCGGGTGCGACAGCAAGGATGACCTGGTCAAAATGCTCGGTGCGGAGAGACTGCTGGCTCTCCCCGGATCTACTCCACGTTATCTTCACACCCTTTTCCTGCGGCTCCACAGCCGATACTGCCGCCAATCGTTCCCACTGGATGCCGCGAACAAGCTTTTCCTGCACGCTGTGCACCCCGTTCGACACGGTGTAGTGCAGCGCTCGGTGTGTCTTCCTCTTGTACTCGATTATGTCGCTTGCGGGAAATCCAAGCAGAACCGCATGGGGGCACGTTGCAACGCTCGACAGGAGCGGGAGAAGGTAGTACGTGACGAAGTAGTCGGGCACCCGCACTCTCCGCAAGTATTCACCCAACGTCTCCGAGTGCACCCCTTCGCGGGGAGACACTAGAAGGCAGCATATGGTGAACCAGGCGTAACATGCCAGCAGGTACACCGTCTCGATCATGTGCGACACGGCTGTCACCGATTTCGGGCGGGGCTCTGGCTGGTGGAAGTTGCTGGCGTGGGCGAAGTAGGAAGAGCCTCTCCTGTGCGCCCGTTGTTCATCGTCCCTTGGTGTGAGCTTTGCGAATTCGAAGAGGAAAGGCTGCGAGCGGTAGCGCACGCCCAGGTGGTCGTAGAGGGCTCGGAGGTTGCCGTAGAAGCCGCCGGCGAAGGCGCGCATGGGCAGATCGACCCGGTCGACTGATGAGCCCGCGGCATTGGGTATGGAGACAGAGGCGGCGTCGAGGGAGAGGCAGTCGCCCTTGACGTGCAGGCCGAGTCAGCACGCGCCCGCGAGGCTCGAATTGCAAAGAGGAGCCTACCGATTCAAACAGGCGGACGGCATAGCGCTGGGAGGCGTCGCGCTGCAGCAGCCAGGCGGTGGCCAGGCCGGCCATGCCAGAGCCTACAATGGCTACCCGAGTCGGGCGTTTCTCATCCATTGCGCACGCTTTGTGGTGGAAGCTGGAGCGCGTCGGCCTCCATGGCCAGGACGGTCAACAAAAGAGGCCAGCGGCGGAAGCGATGACGGAACTGCGGCACGCCTGAAACGAGCTCGGAGTGGTCCCAAACAAGCACACTGCAGCCGCGTCCGAAGCTTGATAGCCTATCTCTTCATCCATATCCGTGTATAGGCACAGCAAAATTAAATAAGCAGCTGCTGATTGGCTGCAGACGCCATGTCATGTCTGGGTCACTGGGTGAGCTTAGTGGTCTCTTTGCACGCTCACGCTCACGCTCACGCTCACGCTCACGCTCCATCCAAGCTCGACCCACCCCCATCTTCGACAATCCACAATCCGCGCATCGTGCATATACTTTGGCCAAGCTGCACATGGCGGCGCTCGGCGGACATGTCCGCGTGCGGGTAGCCGTGGTTGGCGCAGGGTAATCCATGTGAAACGACGGCGAGGCATGTTGCTTTAGACTAACGTGTGAGAAGACCTGGAGGCCTGGCCACCCTCAAGACACTCCTCGAAGCATCAACGCCCGAGAGGACAATCGAGGCCTGGCTGTTCGAAGCGTACGGCGTCTGGTCTCGTCTCCATGTACTCGCGCCTTCCTAAAACTGACTGATTTAGGGAAGACGACATCGGTGGTACCTTCCAATACAGGTCATACGAGAACGCCGAACTCGTGTCGTCTAAACAACTCACAACCTTCTCGGATCACCGGCTGCCTATCTCCACACCGGATCACATCTCGCTTCCTCAATATGTCGACTACCTGAGATCGTACGTGAAGCAATTCAACCTGCAGCCTCACATCAAGTTGGCATGTCCAGTGACCAGCATCACGCCTCTGGGGAAGGCTCCCGACCAGCGATGGCGACATCAAGTCAAATACCTTGACCGGTCCCAGGGAGGGATAGAGAGAGCAATGAGCTTCACTCACATCGCGCTATGCACAGGACTACATGTCCAACCTAACATACCAGATATCCCAGGTATTGAAAATAGCAAGGGTGCAGCCATCCATTCATCACAGTACAAGCAACGCTCGCAACTCACAGGACGACATGTGCTGGTCTTGGGATGCGGCGAAACAGCCATGGGTTAGTTTTGCGTACGAGGCTCTTGCCGCTCCTAACCGAGTCCAGATATTGCCTATGAGTCTATCAAAGCCGACGCAAAATCAGTAACCATGTGCTTCCGTACCGGCTTCCTCTCCTTCCCCAAAGCCCTCTCGCGCTTCCAGGTCTTTGGCAAACAATTCAAAGGCGGCCTGCCTATAGACGGTCTGATTACCAACCTGTTCGAAACTGCCTATGTTCACCGCGCAATCGCCGCGAGTCGCCTTCGCTGGTTTGTGTCCGACTTCGTCATCAAGCGCGTTCTGTGGTTCTTGACGGGCACGCAGGCGGGTATGAACCAGCATGTCGGCGCCCTCCCGAGTGACCGTCTAGGACGAGCGTACGTCTTCTTGAACAAGAGCAGCAAAGCGATGCCGTACCTGAACCGCCCATACCAAGAAAAGCACCCCCTGGGCTTCCTAGGAAACGGCTACGTAGACCCGCCAGAAGACGCAAATTCTAAGCGATGGGTCGACACGTGCACATTCCCTTCCTCGATCGATAGTGCTGGCAGAGTCATATTTGAAAAGCGCGCAGACCGCAAGGATTGGCGTCGCATGAGGAATGCTGAAATCCGCCCAGACTTGATCATCTACTGCACAGGCTACAAACAAGTGTTTCCGTTCCTCGATCCCTCGTATCCCACGGCCGCTGACGCTACAGTCCGCAACATCATCGCGCCATGTCAACCTGATGTTGCATTCATCGGTTTCGTGCGCCCAGGCGTTGGAGCCATTCCACCCATTGCAGAACAACAGGCCATGTGGTGGACTGCATTCATCACTGGCCGGATGGAACTTCCCACCGACCCGCCACACTACCATCTTCTTGCAAAGGAGAATTCGCGGATCCAGTACGGAGTTGATCATAGTGCTTACATGAGTACATTAGCGAAGGACTTTGGAGGTGCGCCAGGGCTACTGGAGCTATGGAGAGTTCATGGCTTGAAAGTCCTTTTGGTGTATTGCTTCGGAGCTTCTTTTGTAACGTTCTATCGACTTATTGGGCCATTTCAGTTAGCTGAGGCGCCCATCATTGCGAAGACGGAATTGGCTGAAACGATTACGCGAAGAGGAATCCTTGGAAATGTGTTCTTTGGGGTGAGGTGGTCTTCGATGTCTTCTGGATCTGGGACAGGCTAACAGGATATAGGTCATCCCGATGATATTCTATGGCATCATTAGTACGGTGGCGCTGGTGCTCGAGGGTCTCCATCTTTTGCCTAAGGAGAAGCCGATTTCGCTCTAGCCATCTGAAGGATTCCGACGGGGCTGAATAAGGAGCATGGTCTTTGGAGGTGGGGCTGGAGATGGGACTCGCATGCTGCGATGGGGGTCGGTAGTTGTTATTTCGTAGGCAGACATGCAGAAGATCGAGCCTGTCTGGCGAAGGGGCTTCATGACAAGCGGGCGCGCACCGCACTGCTAAGAGCCACCAAGATGAAGGATGGTGAGCTAGGGAGGACTGGAGGAACTAAAGGGGGTGTGGAAATGGGGAGAGATGAGGTAGATGCCTGATCTCCGCCCTACGGACCACACCCCAACTCCACTCCAGCACCTGTCCCACCTTTCGTCCAGACACGAACGGGTTAGCAGCTCGCTTAGATTTCACTGGTCTATGCTACCACCTAGAAAACGCGCGCCACGCTACATGCACAGGCTCCTGAATCGTCTTTGACTGGCCGTGGTAAAGCAAGCGTAAGAAATCCCACTGGTATCAAATAAGTACATCCACCAAGAACTACCTACCAGATAAACCATCACATCCATCCAGCCAGCCAGGCCCCCACTCCCTCACCAACTAAACGCCTCATCCACCAACCTCACATTCCCCCTCCCCTTCCTTCCCATCTCCGCCACCACAACGCGCGCCTCATCCGCCATCCCATTCGGCCCCGACACCAAAACCACAACCCCATTCTCCCCCGCCCACGCCACCTCCTCCCCCAAAACCTCCCTAATATCCATCCTCCTCCCGACAAAAACCTCCTTCTCCACCCCCCTCAGAAGCTCCTCCTCAATCGCGTGCACAATCCCCGCGGACCGAATGCCCCAGTACAGCTTGCTAGATCCAGCATGGCTCCGTAAATACGGGAGAACCGCCGTGATGCCGATGCCACCCACAATGCACACCAGATGCGGGAAATGCGACGTCTCCGCATGCGTACCGTAAGAGGCTTCTACGAAGACGGGAAGCGCAGCGCGGGTAACTAAGCGCTGCGTCAGACCGCCGTGGCGCCTGAGGAAAAAGGTTAATCCTAATTTTGCGGGACCGCTGCGCGTCGTCAAGGCTCGACTCGATGTTCTATCTGTATCGGTAGAAATCTGGATCTGACTCTCCTCCTTGGCATGATACGAAGCGCGGTCTTCGTCGTCGAGCGATTTCGATTTCGGTTTCGTTTCCGTCGTCGTCTTGCGCGCCGTCGCCGTCGCCGTCGACGCTGCTACGGAGAAGGGATGATTCTCCCAGACGCGCCACGTGAGCGTGGGGAAATAGAGGTACGCATGTCCCGTAGCAGCGACGCCAGGGACATCAACGCGGACGTAATCCTCATCTATTTCCGTAACAACCGCCGAGCGGAGCCCGTTCCTAGCCACGCGCAGCACACGCATGACGCGGTCGAAGCCCCAGACGGCCATGGCGGTCCACATCCACGTTTCGTAGCCCCACTGGTGGCCGAAGCGGAGCAGGATGTGGTAGTAGCAGCCGACGAGTGTGAGGATGGAGAGCGCAACGTGGCATGCGAGGAAGAGTTCGTAGGCTCTTTGGCGGAGGGAGAGGACGGAGGTGGGGAGGAGGAGGCTCATGGCTAGGGTGGCGACGATGCCCCAGATCCAGTAGGGGAGTTTGGACTCTGCGGTGTGGGTGTGGGCTTCGATTCGGACGTGGAGGTAGATGAGGGAGTGGATGATGGCTTGGAGGGTGGATATGCTTGCGACCCAGCGGTGTAAGAGGAGGAATGTGGAGTGGCTCCAGTCGGTGACGCAGAATAGGATGTTGTTGCGGCTCGAGTAGAGCATTAGGAGGGGGATGTTGGCGAAGCTGAGGACGCCTACACGGTTGGCTACGAGCGTCATGATTTCGCCACGGACACTGCCTGGGTACCAGGCATTCGGTTGGGCTGAGCGGTAGCCGACTGCTGAGAGGACAAGGTTGATGATGAGGATGTAGGCGATGAATAGAGCTTGGCCTCTTGTGGGTACTATACCTAAGCCACCAGCTAGTGGCTGTTTATGCTTTGTGCCCCATAGAGGAGGATCGATGATCCAGGCGTTGAAGCGAGTGACGAGCGGTCCGGGGAAGGGAATGAAGCGGAGGAAGGAGAAAGCGATCGGTAGGGCGAAGCACGTCACTACGATGACGATACTACAGACTAGTTAGCATATCCTGTGTAACATGGACTCCTGTAGTATGTACAGCAGATGCAGATATATAACTAGTACGTATGCTGCAGGAACTGCGTGTGTTGAAGTGGCTCATTGCTGGCTACCGACGTGAAGCAACGCCTCGATGCGGAATTTCTTGGAATTCGAGCGTGAGGAACTGAGTGTACCCTGAGTAAACTTACCTGTATCTCGCATGTTTCCCTTCAGCCTCCTCGAACCAGTCTTGCGTGTTCCAAACTGGTAGATAGTCCTCGTCGCTAACCAGCATAGTCTTATTCAAAGGATCCCCACTCTTGACCGTCTCATTGGGAGGACTAGTAATCTTGCTGAGCGACTCCTGGTACGTCCACTTCGGGTCCGGTTGGACCGCACTCGTGCCCGCTATGTTGTCCTTCCAGTACTTCTCCAGTTCCCACGTCGAAAGTCCAGGGCACTTGACGGAGATGCAGTAAGCCATGGTCTGCAAGAAGGACTCGTCTGTTGCATAGCACTCGGGCGAGGTATCCATTTGCATGTTGTGCATGCTGTGCATGCCGTCCATCTCTTTCATAGTCGAGCAGTCTAGAGTGCAGGATGATATGGCGGCGCGACAAGAAAACGCACAGTTGGGTTTGTACATAGTGATGCCATAGCCAATCAGACCGTGGCCGTTTCGTCCGTTTATGTCCATGCATGTTGCTGTAGCCAGGAGAAAGACGGCAGCATAAAGCACGTTGAGGAGTGCCATGTTGGAACGGATGATGTCCAGACAAGCAGTGCGTGTGAAGTCTCGAAAAGAGTCTGCGCAGGACACTGCAGCAGGCCCAATATGTAAATGGGTCGACACATGGCGTCTGGGAACTAATGTGGTGGCTGCAGCACTTGTGAGCTTCGGTGACATTAGCCGCTATATTGGGTGCGGCTGCGTGAGGCTGTTTGCAGAAACATGCTCATTCTCGCTCCTATTTTATAAGAGGGAGTGGCTGCCGCCGCACGATTTTGAGCACTTTTCCCGCCAACGCTGAATACCCAGATCTTTCTCCTCGTGAGCACATGCAGTTGCTGAATGTTTTAGCTGCACGTGTGTTTTCGGCATCGCATATTTTGGCGCGTCGAGCACATTTCCCCATGGACCCGTAGACGCGTTACAGGCACGTGTGACCCGACACCTTCGATAGCAACTACGAGTCGAGACTGCGTATCAGATCCGCGAGCTTTTCTAGCTGTCTGCGCGATGCGCTCACTCAGCCAGTACCCGTTCGCGCCGGCATGGTTGCTCAGGTCCTCGGGTACGCAACAAGATTTCGTTTTGCGGAACGTGCGACAACAAAGAGGATGCTGAGTAGGACAAAGAAACGATGTGACAGGGCGGTCGTGCAAGAGACAGGGAGAAGCCACGAATATATAAATCCATATAGTAGTGTTGGTGGTGAAGCCATGCACAGGTGGTGATGCGCATCGTTCCGACCAGTTGATGTGTGCGGGACGCTGGCCTGGTGCTACCGTGTCCGTGCGCGTAACGGGCCACGTCGCGTAACGGGCCACGAACAACATGCTCACCACCACAAAGATGAGGTTATTGTAACAGCTATAATAGCTCTTTTAACGAGATTTTTTGGTGGAGAGGCCCGTAACATGCTCGCGATTGATTTGTATTATCTATATTTGCGTGGAACGTTGATGGTGCGGCCACGAGAGTTGATTTTGGGTGGAGCAGCTGGTGCAGCTTCTGGCGACTCCCTGACAGCTGCAGTACCGCGCGCGCGTCTCTTGGGCTCACGCTTTGCTGAGGGCGCTCTTGAGGCTTTGCGCTTACCCGTTTGGGCAGTTTTAGATGCTCTCTTAGTGTTTTGGGCCTCGATTCTAGCCGCGCGAGCAGCTGCCTGTTCGGCCTTCAGCTGATCTCTCACCACTTTGGCTCTCTCTCGCCACGCGTCTCTCCTCAGCCTCTTGCTCTCGGAGGAGCTTAGCAGCAGCTTGAAGCTCCTTCCTGTTCGCCTTTGCAAGCTGCTCCTCATGCTCTTGGTGTTGTACTACTGCCTCACGTGCACGTGCCTCTCTCAGCTTGCGCGGTGACCAGAAGACAGCACCACCATAGTACTCCTCGCGCTGCTGCAAGTCAAGAGGTTTGCCGCGCTTTTTGTGCCTCCTCTTAACAGTAAGAGCCTCTCTCAGGCCGTTATTCTCATGGTATAGCAGCTCGTTTTAAGCTGCGAGTGAGTGGAGCGTTTAAGAGAGCGTCTTGGAGTCCTCCGCGGCAGTATCCCTCACTGCAGAGCGTACGAGACGCTCCATGTGACGCCAGTCGCTCTCTTTAGGTGCTGGGGGACATGCTTCACCTCCTCTATGCTCGCTGGAGCTCTCTCTCTCAAAGCGTTTGAGTATAGCCTCTGGCTCCATAGGCCATATGCCAGTGGCTTCAAAGGAATTAAGAATCGTCTCTGTCGTGAAGGCAGACTGCCAGGCACCCCAGAACAATAGGAAGAAGTCTCCCTTCGTGACTAGGATAAGCCCTTGGCTCCTTTGGAGGTGGCTGGAGAGCTCCTTAGAGTAGCTACTTAAGAGAGGCTTAAAGCAAACAACATCAAGTAGCTGAAGCGTGTGAGTAGAGTAAGGGGGAAACACAGCCAGGAGTATACGATGGGAGTCGCAGTAGTCAATAAAGTCCTTTGTGAGGTGACTGCCATGACCGTCAAGTATAAGGAGACGCCAGTCCCTCCCGCGACGCGCTTTCTGCTTCGTACAGCGATCGAATACCTGCTCTAGCCACGCCAATCCGATGTCGTTGTTCGTCCATCCTAACGGAGATGAAGCCACAAAGACGTCGTGTTGCCCAGCTTCAATGGCGGCCACCCATGAGGCCTGCAGTGAGCTGTTCGCCAACTAGTAGATAAGGCCGGGCGAGAGAGCACTCCCATCTGCGCAGACGGCTGCCAGGAGGGTGATCCACTCACAAGAGCCATCTTGGAGAGCTGCAGTGACCTCCCTACGCTCCCACATCCGACGGCTAAACACTCGTTTGGAGCGGCTAAGTACACCAATCATAAAGCCCTTCTCATCCATATTGTATATATGGCAAGGCTCCAAGCCGTACTAAGTGAGCTTGGAGTGTAGCAGCTTGAAGTACGCCTCGTACTTGTCCTTAGAGTCGGCTCTGTGGCGTGTGGCGTCCATCCCGAGGGTGTATTTAGAGGTGAGATGCTCATGGTTTCGGCTCAAGAAGCGCGTAACCCAGGCATCAGAGGCGCTCTCGGAGGAGATCTCAGAGGCGAAATTTCGTATCATCTCTCTTATAGGTGGTAGCCCTCGCTTTGTTAAGCCTCCAATATACTCTACAAGCTCGTACTCTTGTTGTGGGCTGAGGAGTAGTTGATCGCGATGTTTGGCTTCCCGTGGGCGCTGACGACCTTGGTGTCTTTGAGTCAACGTAGTCTTTGGTACACCGAACTGACGAGCAATTGCGCGGTACGAAAAGTGTTCTCCTAGTTCTGGCAAATCAATTGCTGCAATCGCGTCATCAATCGGAGCCATAGTGGTGGAGTTACGACGCGTTAAAGTTGGTGGCTTGTCTGGTGTTTTGGTGTTTGTGACCCGTTACGCGACGTGGCCCGTTACGCGCACGGACACGGTACTTCCGGACCCCACATGCCGTCTCCGCTACTGCCTGCAGCCCAACCACGACCACGTCTTCAACTACATACCGACCTATCCCAGCACCTACCAAACCCGTGCAACATGCACATATGAATCGCGCCATAGAAGCCGCCCAGTATCCCGCTGTGCGCTACAATCAGTCAAAGAGAAGCAAGTCGGAAGGGAAGAGTGGGATCTACATTAATTAAAGCTTTTAAGAGATGGCACGGTAGAGTGGGAAGATGCGGAATTAACCCAGAACGGGGAGACGCAGGCGAGGGATATTGAAGATCTTCGTCGTGTTAAGATTCTAACCAAGGTCGAGTCCGCACCATACACAGAGAGGAGTAAAACAGGAGGCGCGCAGGCGAGGGATATAGCAACGTTTTTTTGTTCGGGGCAAAACATCCCGTTGCCGGAGAGAGAGAGTGTGTGTGTAGTAGTCCTCTGCGACGCTGTTTACGGACTAGATACTTCAGCTTGCGTACCCGGCCGGCTCTTCTGAGCAGTGAGTGTTAGGCCCATTGTCAAAGAAAGAGGATGTGCGCGAGATGTTGGGCGTGCATACGTGCGATAAGCGTAGCGCTGGATTTGGTGTTTATGCAGCTTCTTCTGAGGTCGCGGCTGAAGAGGGATTTCTAGAGGACGACGAGCTGTGGAAGGAGGATGTGAGGGAGATGCTTGAGAATTGGTAGCACGAAAGAAAAGACTGATTGACCCTATTCTTGACGGGGATGGGCATGAGGTTGTGAGTCTGATTGCACATTCTGGAGCTATCATAATTTAAAGCCACGTGGCGACTAGGTAGCCATAAGTGCTGGTTGCGGCAGGAGCGGTGCACCCGACTCTCGTACTTGGGGAGAGTGTGGGGCAGTGAGAGGCGCATTGAGCGTGCAAGACTGAGTGTGTATATATAGATAGGCTTAGCCTAGCAGCGCTACAGGTTGCAGTAAGAGATTCAGGTGCTACTTCTACTATCCAGGGCCTGGTGAGGAAGTAGACTAGTGTTTGCCAAAGTTCCAGTTAGCAAGTGCTCACTGAGATTGGGGCACAGGAAAGAGAGAGGCCTTGGGCACGCTGACGACGCTTGTACGAAGTTTCCAGTCCGTCCAAGATATAGGCTGTACCTAGCCAGCAGAAGCAAGAGACAAAGCGAGCTCGACGATATGAAAGCGAGCAAGACAGACAAAGAAACTTGCATGACGTGCTTTGAGGTATACAGCGCGGAGGAGGGGATGTTTAGCTGGGAGTTTCACAAGGCGACGGAGCATGGCATCGACTTGCTGTGTCACCCGTGATATGAATGGAAGAAGATGAGGTCTTTGGCTTGCGATCCAAGTAAAAAAAGAGCAGTCACGGGTGCGCTGAGCTTCCAAGGTTCCAAGGTTGGCTGAGCTTGGTGTTGAGCTGAAGCGGCGAGAGGGCGCTAGGTGAGTGGTGAGTCATGCAGTCCGGTGGCGGGAAGGAGCAAACCACGGCGCACCACAGACCACAACCAAACAGACGCCACACGCCACACGCCACATGCAACGCGACTGCCTGCGACTCATCATCCTCCTCTCCTCGTCGACGTCTCTCCTCCTTTTTCTCGCTGTCTTATCGCGAGAATAGCCCTCGTTCTGGGCTCTCGCTCCTGTTATCGCAGCCTGACACGCGCGGCAAAAGCCGGGGATGTTGGAACTTGGGCCGACCGGTGAAGCAGCGGGGCGCCCGCTGCATTCCGGCGTCAAACTGCGCCATCTGGCCTCTCCACCATGCACACACTGGGTGACAACAACCGTGGTGTCTCTGTCGTCCTGATGCCCGTGATCGGGCTCCTTTTTTTTTCTTTCTTGGGCCGCTGCGACGCCACCTCGGCAACGTTGGTGGTGCAACAGGGGCGCGGCTGGGGATACCGAGCAGCGGCGGATTGGGGGCGCCATGGTCGGTGAAGGCCGCCGCCGCCTCTCTCGGTGCGCGCACATGCGACAGACACGTACCGTGGCGTGCGGATGCAGCAGCGCGACACAAACGCCAAAGCATAGCATCAGGTGCAAAAGGCGTCACATGCGGGCGCGTCGCAGCATGGACAAGCACAGGCAGGGCCCCGAGGGTAAGAGGGCGACGGCGGCAGTGAAGGAGGCGCGCATTGATGGCGAGCCCCTTTTCTTCACCCGCGGAAGCTTCTAGCGTAAAGCGGCGCGGCGCTAGCAGGCGCACGGCGCACCCAGGCCCGTGCGCTAGGCAGCCGTCGCAGGTATAAAGCCAGCGGCTCCCCCCAGCTTTAAAAACCCTTTTCCGGCCTGCTCACCCCGCCGCCCTGCTCAACCTATCTCGCCCCCAACCCGCCGCAGCTGAGGATCATCTGCCGTTCCTTTGCGCGCACCCTAATAATACGCCTGCGATACATCTACCCGATTTTCGCACGCTCCCACTCTCTCCCACAGGCAGGAGCAGTTTTGCGCCCGCGCTAGGCCGAATCCGATCGAGCAGCCTCGCGAGCAGCCGCCTCGGGTCGCATCACGATAGACACACCAAGCGCAAGCTGGTATCGCACTCGGTGTCCTCTCCTCCTGCCACGTAGATAGCTGTCCTCACCGGACACGACCGACGACCGGCTTCACACTCGGCACTGGGACTCATTGGGTTGAAGATCTCCTGCCATCGGTACGGACCTCCCCCGCCTCCCAAGCCACCCATCAAGGCCAGACCGTCCTCGCTCGCGCGATTCGATCAGCCGCCCGAGTGCCCGTCGTCGCGTCTCGTACATAGATCTGACCTGTGCAGTCAAGCCAAGTCATCTCGAGCTCACCACTCGGACGAATCAATAATTTCTCTCATCATGGACTCTCTTACTACCCATCCGTCGAACCCTCAACAGGCCAAGACGGTAAGCATGAGTGATGTCAACGCCTCACTGCAAGTCTTCTGACACTGAACCAGTTCATTGCGCCGGGAAGCTTGTCATACCCCAACAGCGCTGAGCTGACGCCTCCGTCCTCGGAGAAGAATGCCAACGGTGATGCCAAGGTCAACGGCGTCGCGACTCCTGCAGACACGCCCGACACGACCAACAATGCCTCTGGCATCGTGCCCACCCTCCAGAACATCGTCGCAACTGTGAACCTGTCCGCCCGCCTTGACCTCAAGACCATCGCTCTGCATGCGCGAAACGCCGAGTACAACCCCAAGCGTTTCGCTGCCGTCATCATGCGCATTCGCGAGCCCAAGACCACTGCCCTAGTCTTTGCTAGCGGAAAGATGGTTGTGACTGGTGCCAAGTCAGAGGACGACAGCAAACTTGCCTCGCGCAAGTATGCGCGCATCATCCAGAAACTGGGCTTCAATGCCAAGTTCAGTGACTTCAAGATCCAGAACATCGTCGGCAGCTGCGACATCAAGTTCCCTATCCGTCTCGAGGGCTTGGCCAGCCACCATCATACTTTCTCCTCCTACGAGCCTGAGCTCTTCCCTGGTCTCATCTACCGAATGATGAAGCCGAAGATTGTGCTCCTCATCTTCGTCTCCGGCAAGATCGTGCTCACAGGAGTAAGTAGTGTCTGAATCCTGACGGACGCGTAACATGTAGAACCTGTGCTAATCATACCGTGACTTGTAGGCAAAGGTTCGCGAGGAGATCTACCAAGCTTTCGAGCTCATCTACCCCGTGCTCGCGGATTTCCGCAAATCTTAGGCACAGGCCTTACTCTCTTCACACCTGTTTATTATGCGGCATTGCACGGTGTTTCGGAACATCTTTGGGTGGGCGGTCTTCTTTCTCGGCTTTCGAAAATTTCCCTCTTCCCTTCACATTAGACCTCTCCGGGTGATTTGCAACCCACAGGAGTCGCGGTTGCGGTTTTTCCTTTTCTTCTCTCTCAACGTGGGTACGATATGGCGTGGTGATGCTGGATTCGAGATTGACATGGGCGGGCTCAGGCGTAGATGATTGTTTGCTTGCGTGTGCGGCGGACGGACGAACGAATGGAACAAAGTCCGCAGAGGAGGGGCTCGATCAGGGCTGCCGGTGCGAAACCCGAGCCTCTCGGTACGTGGGAGACGGCAGTGCTTTGATCGTTATCGTGGGTATCTTATGGCGGGGTTTACCTGGGAACTTCGTCGATGGAGAATACTTTGGTAGCAATGCCAACCACGATATATTGAACATTGCGTCGTGTGCCTTTTCGCTTGTGTTGGTTGTGCTCCAGGCAAAAGACGCCCTTTTTCGCTTGCGACGTCCTTTGTGTTCTTTAAAGTGGCCGGAAGTGGCCGGTTGTTGAAGGCCCGTTTCGGGGACCGAAATGCTGAGAGGCGCCGGGTTGGATCCTGAGGGCCGTGGGCGTTCACACTACCGGTAGTAGCTAAGGTAAGGTAACTGCCGCTTGTTCGCGAGCGAAGAGCCGCGTCAGAATGTATGACCCCGGCCTCGGCGGGGCGCGGAGCGTGGGAGTGGTGCGGTGCCCTGCACGTCGGTCGGTTGGTCATTCATTGTGCGGGTGGATTGCTGGTGGTGGTGGTGGTGGTGGACGGCTGGTGGATCCGTCATGGAGGGTGTTGTGTGCGTGCGTTGCGCGTGCGTGGGAAAGGGAGAAAGAGATACCTAGACAGCTAGCTAGCGAGAGGGAGAAGGGAGGGTTCAGTTGCGTTGCGTTGGGTTGATCGATGGCTGATGGTTGATGGTTGATGGGTTATCGGTCGACTGACTGACTGATCGTTGAATTGAGGAAGTGGTGGATGGAGGGCAGCTGGAGTGGAGTAGAGTAGAGAGTACCAGAGTCGCCCGACGAGTAGATAGTGGAACCGCGTCCGTCGCGCCATTGTGATGCTAGGTAGTAGGTACCGGTATTTGACGTGTCAAATCAAGGTTGGTACACTAAGGTTAAGGGCAAGGGTAAGGTTTGCCCCGGGGCGGCCAGCCGCCAGCCGCCAGGCACCGTGGGCGGCGTAAACGACTGGAGGGGCGTCATGGCATGGCATGGCACGTCACGGCATGTCGGGTTGCGTTGTGTCACATGATGATGGGTTTGTGGCCGGGGAACGGAATGGAATTGAATTGATTGGCGTGCAGGGGAGAGGAGTACCTAATTGGGCTGGTGCTCACTGCTGGTGCTTACGAGCACTGGACTAGATTTGCTCCGTGGGGCGGTTTGCAGGATTACATTATGCTATATGAAGCTATGGATGGATGGAGACGCGTATCGTCGCGTCTATAGAGTACAGCAGGGTACAGGAGTAACAAAAGGAGCGGTATCATGGATAGAAGCGCGCATGGAGGCGCAAGAGGTGGTGTACAGGAAAGAGAGCAAGTAATGGTTTACACGACGAGAAGCTGTCACGGCTTGTGTAGCCGAGACTAATCTAACAGGCCAAGAAAAGTGTACAGACAGGGTGCTCAAGCGATGCCCCGGCTCCGCTCCTGTGGGCCTCGCGGGCTTCAAGAGCGAGGCTCAATAGCGGAGTGGAGGCCCCAGACCCGGCGCTGGGCCTAATGTGGCGGTATGGCTCTGGGGAGATGTATGATCTGGCTGCGGGTGCCTTGATCCCCGGTACGGAGGTGCCTTTCAAAAGTTTTTGCCCACCTTGGCGAGCAGGGGGTTCTGTGCTATTCCTAATTAAGAGCGTTCTCCGGCTGGCTCTAGCTCTGGCTTCCTGAGCCTCCGACCCTCCTTATACTCGTTGCCTCCATTGAGCTCAAGGATCTGTTCTATATGGTATGGAATCCGCTCAATCCAAGCCTGTATTTTCTCCTGAGGCAGCTCTCTCCAGCACTGCTCCCATGCCCGTACTGCCTCTGCTCTATTCTTAGGAGCTCCTTTCTTCGTAGTAGCCCTTTTCATCCATGGCCAGCAAGGCTCAATAGAATTCAAATTAGGAGAGTTACCACACCAGATAATCCTCTTAACATCATGAATGCTATATATATAGCTTTGAACGTAGTGGTCGTGAGAAGGCGCCTTGTCTTCCTGTACAACTGTTCTAGGCCGCGTAGCCTTACACTGCTTTGCAAAAGGAATAAGCTTTGGCAGCAGAATTGTTGTCTGGTACCGGTACCAGTCAATTCCTGAGCCACTGCCTCGGCTGAGCTTTCCAGTCCTCTGGTTCCATCTCCACTGGGGCAGCCGTCCAGGCTTGGTACGGAGACCTAGGCGACGCATGCCATTCTCAAGCTCCCACTCAGCCTTTTTGATAGGCTCAAGCTCCTTGTTCAGTTCATCAATTTGAGCAGCAGCAGCCTCCTTCTCTTTCTTTGTTTCTGGCGTCCAGCAGTGGCAGGGGCCCTTCTTGTCGTACGAGAAACAGCCCCAAAACATAAATTCAGAGTAGCCTTTCCATCTCTCACGAATACAGCTCCGTACGAAGGCCTCATCTGCTTTCCTCCATACTCGATATCCTCCACGCCTATGGTTGAGAACAACAGACGTTTCGTCTGACCAGATAACATTCTTCCAATCTTCAAGCGTCCAGTCTTGATGGGCCTGGCACCACTTATATCGATCCTCCTTCATCTGCTTCGTCAACCCAGGCTTCCTCGTTGGCTTGGTCTTCTTGAAGCCTGCCTTCCTTAAGATTCGCCAGACTGTGGCAGCTGAGATATTGAATCCTTCTTGGCTAAGTGCGCCAGCAACGTCAGCGCAAGACTTCTCTCGCCCATATCGATCAGTGCGTACGGTGTTGACTACTTTCTCGGAGACTTCAGATTGCTTTGATGGCCGGCCAGATCGATAGGCGTTTTCAAGATGCTTATCTTCAAGCTTCAGCGGCCGCTGGCCTGGATCGAAACCTCGCTCGATTGCTCGCGCGTATATAGAGTTGATCGTACGCTTCTCGATTCCAGTGAGTCCGGTGATCTCATTGTTTGACTTGCCTATAGCCTTAAGAACGACTACCGTGGCACGAGTAGAGTTATCGTGATGAACCATAGCGACAGTACTAGATAGATCAATTGACAGAGAGTAGTAGTTACAGAGGGTAAGGCCTGAGGTTGAGAAGTGGCCACGTCAACTCGGAGATGCTTCCCGATCTGGAATGTGGCGCATACCCCTGCTCGCCAAGGTGGGCAAAAACTTTTGAAAGGCACCTCCGTATAGGCAAATCAAATGCCGAAGCGGGTGACGCGGTTGCGCTATCTAGAGTTCCATCTTGAGGATCCTCCATGCATGGAGTTCTTCAGGGTTCGGTGATTCCGGGGATGTGGTCGAACGGTGACCATGCAAAAATGACGATGCTAGCGGGCATAACGACCGTATCCAGAAGCGCTCATCCATCCTCGATATGATACTGATAAGGCAAGTCGCCTTCTCTGGGCTTAGGATGCAGACGCACGACCACCGAGCCTTCGGACCGCATCGAGGAAGCCGAAGAATTAGGCATTATCGTAGAAGGACTCCTCTGCACCGCTCTCCTCCTCACAGACCCCGCGTCCGAGACTCCTGACCTGACCGACGGCGTCCGCGGCCCTGTGTACCCTCCACCGCTCATAGTCCCAATCTTCGATGGCGCAGTTCGCACCGTCTGCGGCGACCCCGGGCTGGCGCTCTCGTCGAAGGAGAAGGCTGAGCGGTTATCCACCATAGGGGTTATATAGGGCAGACCGGTGCCAGAGGTACTGTGCGAGGAGACGGTGGGAGCGAGACTGCGCGTCTCGGCGTCGGGAAAGGCGGCGCGTGCTTCGTCGATGACGGCGGGGTCGAGGTCCGTCATGCCGTTGAGGATCTCTGCGAAGACGGCCATGAGGTCTTTAAATTCGGTCTCGGTGAGGGAGTGGGTGGAAAAGCGTGCGTACTCGTACAGCGAGAGGAACTTGGGACCTAGACTGGGCGGGTTGAGCAGGCCAAACGAGGACAGCCGTGCCAGGTACTCTCGTAGCCCCATGATCCGCGGGCGCTGTAGCAGAGCAACCGTCTGCG
Source organism: Laburnicola sp. R22_1 (assembly GCA_014281115.1). NCBI lineage: Eukaryota > Fungi > Ascomycota > Dothideomycetes > Pleosporales > Didymosphaeriaceae > Laburnicola > Laburnicola sp. R22_1. The sequence goes on from JACONQ010000017.1 coordinate 1,551,879, forward strand.
CATCCGGCAGCATGGGTGTGGCTTGGATGCGGAGCGCGCGCTCCTCCAGAGCCGGATCGGGCGGCGCGAGGGAGACGGCTTTGGCTTCGATCAGATTCGGCAGCTCGTTGATCACATTGCTGTACTGCAGGTTGGGTAGATCCGGGCTCGCAGGAGACGCCCATCCGGGATGCGAAACGTGCCCCCAAGGCGGCGCATTAGGGTTGATGGGTATCACGGTAGCCGGAAACGCATGCCTCCTCTTATGATGCGCCCTCGCCATGCCCGACCTCTCCTCATCGCCCACCTCACCCCGCGCATCCCGGGGCCTGCTATCCCATGCGACCACGGCGCTCCACCGCAGCTTCTTGACAATCATCCTCCGCACCAGCTTGCCGACCTCGCCATCCTCGATGGGCACATACGGCTTCGGGATAGCCTGCAGCACGCTCCTGTTCGTATACAGGCGCGTGCTGTAGATGAGCAGTATGATCAAGATGGTGAGGACGTAGACGCCGCCGATGACGAAGATCTTCTGCAGTTCGCCCGAGCGGAAGGACTGGTAGATGGTCTCGGTGGGGGAGACGGCGAGGAGGACGAGCAGGAAGCCGAAGATGAAGGTGTAGGTGGTAGAGTACCAAATGCGGAAGAGGGTTGGGATGCGCATGATCGATGTTTCGGCGGTAGGATGCGCATTAGCGACTACATGGTTGGGGATGCGGTCGTGTTCCGAGGCAGGAGGGCGTCATTGGGTTTGTTTGGATCATCGGAGGCATGCTGCCAAGGAGGCCTCGAGCCGGGGTCATGCATCCGTACCACCTGCACCTGTTCACTTACAAGTTACAACCACCGCGTCGATACACATATATCTATTAAGCCCCTTGCGTGATCCAACTTTCCGTCCACGCAACTACTTCTCCCGCCGGCGCAATTCAGCACACCATGTTAGACAGGAGCGGTGGGCTTGATGCGCTGCTTCAACGACCGCGACCAAGCTTATGGCAACAATTCATTAAAGAACCATGCATGTTTCTAGCATCAAAACTATACAATTGGCGTCGAATTGTTAGTTTCGAACCTATCAAGCCTATCTCTGTCGTCTGCATATCGGATACACACAACAATCAGCCATCTGACATACCTGCTGGTGAAATTCTAATACACGCTGGCGACATGACGCAAACCGGCACCTTGAAAGAATTACAGACGTCTCTCGATTGGCTGAACTCGTGCCCTCATCCCTACAAGATTCTAGTCGCCGGTAATCATGACAGCCTCCTTGACCACACCGACCCACGCGCCGATGCCGCCGCACGCGCATCCCTCAGCTGGGGAAATATAATCTACCTTGACTCCGAATCGACGACTATATCCTGCAATAACGGCCGCCAAGTCAAAATCTACGGGAGTCCTCTTACCCCACGCCATGGCAATTGGGCATTTCAATATCCGCATAATCAAGATGTATGGCAGAACAAGATTCCGTCGGACACAGACATACTCGTCACGCATGGTCCACCAAAAGGCCATCTTGACGCAGGTCACTTTGGTTGCAAACACCTGCTTGATGAGGTATGGCGGAAGAAGCCTAGGCTGCATGTGTTTGGACATATACATGATGGACATGGGGTGGAGTGGATACAGTTTGACCGGTTGCAGAGAGCATATGAGGATACAGTCATAGCCGGTGGAGGACTCTGGAATCTTGTGAGGGTGCTCTTTGAGTTCTTTGTTGCTCGCCTTACCCCTGTGAAGGAATCTAGGGCTGTTTTTGTCAATCCCGCGATGGTCGGAGGTCTCCGCGATGAACAGAAGCGACGTCCAATAACTGTGCAGGTATAGAATCAATGTAGGGTTAGCGTAATGCAACTTAGAAGCATATATAGAGATTAAACTGCCTCTGTATCTTCTAGCAGGGTACATCCGTCCGTGTGCATCTTCCCAAACAGTAATTGCGAGATTCAAAATGTCTCAACATAAAGCTATCCCTCAGCGGTGGACCTTAAACAAACAATGTATGAGGATGTGAAACAATGATGTTCATGTTTAGAAATTGAGGGCTGCAATGCTGTTTGTCGGGTACGCTGCCGTCAGCGTTCGGAATCACAAGTTCCTCTGGGAGCTTGGGGACATCCGCGATCCATGATGGTAACGACTCCAAGACGACTGGTCTTGACTTCAGCTCCTCCTCTGCCTCGTCACCGCAAATGATTCCCGGACTGTCTCGAGGCAAGCCTCTTTCAATAAGCCGATTGAATGCCGCAACTAAGAAATGAGGAATCACGGAGAGGATGGCATAACGTGCTGGATCTGGATCTTTGGGGTCGGGGATGGAGGCAACGGCCCAGCTTGGGTGATTGAAGAAGTATTCAATCTCTGTTCGAAGGCCAGCGTTGTAGTCGTTGACAATGTACTCATACATTCGATAGAGTGATGCGAGGGGGTGTTCTCCTATGGTCTGCGCAGTCCGCCGTTGCCGATGAGCCAGGATCCATTCGACGGTTGGAGGCAGGGTTGCCTTCGGTGTGGAATTCGTCAGACGTTTGTATAAAGAGATGACCGCAGTGTTGATGGTGGACAGAATCATTTCTAAATTATGTATCGATGGACTGAACAGGAGTGTTGCGATTACGCTGGCGTGTCTTTAACATGGTAAGAGTTTTGGATCACCATGTCAACTTACTGGTCTTGGCGCCAAGGCTGGTATTTACGCGCCTTGTTTGCCGGTGCAGGAACTTCGCCACATCACATGTAGAGAGCGTGTCTTCCTGTCATATCGATCGGAAGGTAGTCATTAGTTTGTAACATGTGCGCACTTCCCAGTCTCTCTTACCGCGCGCCTCTCAATCGTAACCGCCACGGCTCCCTAACGAAGGTACCCAAGGTATACCAGTCTCACTTACCGCGCGCCATGACGTCGTAACCGCAACGGCCTCCCACCTACAGATTACGCTTCACGGCGCAGTCGTTATGCTTCCGCTAAGCTATCTACTTAAGCTCAGCTCGATGGGTTGTCTTAATGCCAGATCATCTGTATAAGATTGTACCTTCAGATCCCCCCACAAATCATCCTCTCATCAATTTCAACATGGGTTGCAACACTTCTAGGCCAAGCGGTGGTGACCCTGCAGGGACACTACTGGAACTCGCACCCGTAATGACGGCCGGCAACGGCAATCAGACGGCGGAACTTGATCGCACCACGTTACTGCGTGCCCTTTCGAATGTGGCCTCCTATATCAATTCTCGGAGGGCCAACGTCACCATTGTGGCCGTTGGTGGGGCAGTCAACACCATCTTTTTCCAAAGCCGACAATCTACACATGATATTGATTTTTACAACAACGACTTCACCCAGAAAGACTATAACCTTATCTTACAAGGGGTCCAATACGCCAAATCGCAGGATCCGACTCTACAGGGCGAGTGGTTCAACAACCGGACCGTTCTGTTCATTCCGAAAGCGCAAAGAAGTTATCTGACCCAACAAGCAATCGCACAGAACGAAGTCGTGTTCGAAAGCCCAGGGTTGAAGGTCGTTGCGGCGCCCTGGAATTACGCACTATGTGCGAAACTTGACCGCTGCTCGGGAGCCGGACTCAATAATGTAAGGCCCTACGACTATTCCGATGCTGCTACCTATCTTCATCGTTATCTGGAAATGCATCGCCTTCGGTCTATTGCGCGGAGTGACCTGTTGAAATGGGCCGCCACATATTCCACGACTGTGACTGATTCCGTTCTGCGAGAGTTGAATACTATCTTTGCCAGGATGTATGGTTGGGAGGCCGTTGAAATGAACGCTCGAAGGCCCCTGCAACATAGTTCGGTCGCAGGAATTGGGTATCTAAAGATAGATTGGGGCATTTGGCGGTAGGAGGTCTGTTGGCCGGAGCATCATCTTGGAGTTCTTGTTTGACGTCGTCTTATGGCATATTGTATTTAAGTTTGCGAACGTTTTTAGCGTTATACTTGCCTATTGAAAGAGCGATTCTTACCCTGTTTGTCTTTCAGATCGGAGGAGAAGTTGAACAACAATTAAAACAATGTCTTACATGAGCTGATAGACAATTGTCGCTGTCCTTGTGGTCCTGTTCCGTGTCTTATTGCTCATTAAATAAGCCAGGGGTCCTAGTTTCCGACACCCCCGTGTTTCGGACAGCCCCACAACCGCGCCTCCTCATCATGCACTACAACCGAATATAAGTTCTTAAAAATTCAATTCTTCATTAATTTCAATTCATCTTTTTGCATCATTTTTTCTGTCTTCCAATGGCTAGATATACAGAGGGCGACGTCCAAAATGCACTCGCAGACCTCGAATCTGGGGTCGCTTTAGCCACTGCTGCTGCTCGGCATGGGATACCACGGAACACTCTTCGCGGCCGCTTCAATGGTGCCCAACCTCACCAACACGCTCACGACGGTGAACAGCGGCTTACAACTGTTCAAGAAGAGCATCTAGAGCACTGGATTCTCCAGCAGGAGGCCCTCGGTTACGCGCCAACGCATGCGCAAGTGCGAGCCATCGCAACTGGCGTGCTCAAGCAAGAGGGTGACCACAGGAACCTAGGGAGGAAGTGGTCTAATCACTTTTTGCGGCGCCACCCAGCCATTAAGACAAAGTTAGGCCGCCGGACTAACTGGGAACGCATAAATGCAGCTACTCCAGATAATATCAGGCACTTGTTCGACCTGTACGGGACCGTGAGCTGGATTCCCCCCCGACGGAGGTACAATGCCGACGAGGGCGGCATTATGGAAGGCCAGGGTATTAATGGGCTTGTCATTGGCTCCTCGCAGGAAAATCCGAACTCTGTACCAGTTAAGACAGTAAATGCCCATACTTAGACCTCTGTAATAGAGTGTATCTCCGCGCTTGGTGTCGCTCTAGACCCCCTTGTTATCTTTAAGGCCAAAAGCATCCAGGAGCAGTGGTTTAAGCGGGAGTTTTTGGCTCGACATCCTAGCTGGCATGTTACCTTCTCGCAAAATGGATGGACGAGCAACGAAATTGCTGTTAAGTGGCTGGAGAAGGTGTTCTTGCCCCAGACTGAGCCTGACGATCCATCCGAGGCACGGTTGCTTATTGTCGATGGTCATGGCAGTCATACCTCGGACGAATTTATGACTACATGTTACCTGAATAATGTTTACTTGCTCTTTTTGCCTGCCCATACTTCACATATACTCCAGCCTTTAGATCTTGGTTGTTTCTTAAGTCTAAAGGCAGCGTATTGGCGGTTCCTCGGCGAGCATACAGCTCTGACAGATGCAACGAAGGTTGGGAAGGCCAGATTTCTTGAATTTTATGCAGAAGCGCGTAAAATCGGTCTTCGAGAGCAGTGCGTACGAGCTGGGTGGAAGGCGACAGGGCTGTATCCTAAGAGCGTGGATAAGCCCTTGGGTTCTCGGTGGGTCGTAGTGCGCCAACGGCCGTTAACACCCCCCTCTTCTACCATAGATATTAGGACGCCAAAACGCGGTGGCGACATTGTGAAGCTATTTTCTAGGAAGAACAGCTCTCCAGCTACACAACAATATATTCGGCTTGCTGCCACAGCGCTGGACTATATCGCAATAGAGGTCTCTATAAAGGATCGTGAGATTGCTTCCTTGCGCGAGCATGTTGAGCAAGCAAATCCGCCAAAACGCCGCAAAGTCGCAATTAATCCAAACAATCGCTTCGCGAGTCTTGCAGAGGTTCTCTCTTAGACTAATCAGGAGCCCTCCCAACGTGTTCGCAAGGCGAGAAGCCCAACGCAGGAGGTGGAGGAGAGTTGCTCTAAGGAGGAAGCGGAGCAGGCATTGGTTCGACGTTCGGCACGGGATCGACGACCAACACAACGGTATCTTGCCCGTGATTTAAGTGTAGACGAAGAAAGCGATTAAAGCTCTTCAAATGCAGTTTATTTTGTGTTTTTAGAGATTTATTTGACAAAGTTGTGAACACATTCGTAACCAGGGTGGTGACGGCGGCGGGGCTTTGCAGGGTGTCGGAAACACGGGGCTGTCGGAAACTAGGACCCTTGGCTTAGTTCTAGCTGTTCAAGGTAGTCTCGGGAGGATAGTCTAGATAACCCTGTTAAAGGAGAGCTATGCCTTACTTTCTAACAAGATAAAGGGTGCAAAGGTAGCAAAAGAGACTCCTTCATGACCCGGTGTGTCGATCAACTATACCAGCAAGCGGCTCTCCCCCGGGGTCAATCCATGATGTCACGTGATCCCGGGCCGGCTGTTTGACCGACCACCGTGTTACGTAATTGATGATTTCTTCGACGATATTTTTGCAAAACGTTGACAACAAAATTATTGTTATTTTGTGTATATTTTGTTACTACTACTGTGTGCTAGGTACTAGGTTTTAGTGCCTTCTGTTTTACTCCTCTCTGTGTATGGTGCGGATTCGACCTTGGTTAGAATCTTAACACGACGAAGATCTTCAATACCAGTAAGCGGGCCTTCTTGTGCATACACAACTAGGTACGGACATGAAAACCTCACACCTCACACCTATAACGTTCTTTACGGACTGCACAAGACACGAGTGTCCCAAAAAAACGAGTTCGTATAATGATTCCACCCGTGTTTGGGTGACATCGAAAAGAGTCTAGAGATGCTACGCACAGTCCACCAGATGGATCAAAAACAGCAAGGTGGGGCGCCTTCTTCCACGTCATCTCCGCACCTCACGCAACATCTTTACCACATACAATATGCCCTCTTATTTCTATCGCCCACTCGAAAGCGAAAGACATATTCGATTGCTGAAACTATCGAGCAGGGACAATCGCTCAGCGCGAGATGGACTCATCGACAGCATTAGCCACTTCCACCTCGCCGATGTAACGTGGTATGAGCCAGTGTCGTACGCCTGGGCCGGATATAAACCGAAGTCATACATTCCCGAGGAGACGGATGGACCTGTGGAACGTGACAATCATGCAAATTTCCGGTATAACCGGCGACCGGGGCAAGGTTCAGAACATGGTGCGGCGCATCACCAAGATTCAGCATCTCCACAAAACGATGAAATGTACAAAGACGCTGGGAATCTCGACCAGGAACTCGAGATAGGTACCGGTCAAACATTAATCGTCTCCAAAAGCCTACTTATCGCCCTTCCTTACCTCCACAAAGTCTCGTACACAAGGTGGCTGTGGATCGACCAACTGTGCATAAACCAAGAAGATGATTACGAACGCAGCAATCAGGTTCGTATCATGCATATGATCTACAGTCAAGGCTTCGCTACCATCTTCTGGCTTGGCGAAGACACAAGAGATATGGACTTCTTACGGGGTGTCTTCCGTGACATGAACACTATGGAACGCCGCTTCGCTAAAACTTGCCGGTTACATTACGGAAATTGCTATCATCCTCTAAGCAAGAAACAGAAAGCTATATTTCAACGAGCAGCACCGGCTTATCTGTGCAAGGGAGATCCCACATATTGGCCAAGGGTTACGACGGCTCTAACTGAACTTTTTGAGCGACCTTGGGTACGTTGGTCGTTTTCTTTATTCTGAATTAAACACGCTACAGGAAAGGAATCTGTAGACAGTCATAGGACGTGTTACCTACCATAATTCTAGTATTTGTATGCACTCGCTGATCAAGAGCGTCAGTTCACCCGCATGTGGATTCTCCAAGAGTGGTTCTACACATACCGTGGCCTCTTCGTGACCGGTGCGCACAATTTTTCGGCGGCCAATCTCATGCGCTTGTGTTATATAAATCCAGGACATTTTTTTACTCTGTCCGACGGCTCCGCCGCCATGGAGTACCTGTGCTTGCAATCAGCCATGCCAAGTAGCCTCAGCTATTATCTACGACAGCGCTGCGAAGAGATACTGGCCGGGAAAATGCACTGCAGCGACCCTAGAGATTACGTATATGGGATCTTGAACGTCGTGGAAAAAGAACCGTGCTTGCCGCGGGTAGACTATAGCCTAAGCCCCATCCAGGTGTTTGTTGCTGCCACGCGATATTGTTTCGAAAGCGAGGGCGATCTCGACATTTTGTGCTTGACACAACCATGGGCTGGGACCGAGGATCATATGGAGTTGGATGAAGATGGTCCAAACATGCCTACTTGGGCCATAGACATGGCTCGGCCCGCAGGCAAATCGCCAGACTATCACCCTCCTATCCATTACGATTTAAACCGCTCGCCGTTCCGAGCCTGCGGTGAACGCCGCCATCCGCGTAAGAGGGACACGACCTGGGATGTGCTCAGCTGCCGAGGGAAAGTAATCGACACTATAACCTGGCTTCTTCCCTGCGATAGATTCAACTGGCTAGGTGCAAAAGAGCTAGACATTGGGCTAGACAAGATCATGGCAACATTGAACGAACGAGAAATGGCCCGGACAAACCAAGAAACTACGACAATCCCAAGACTCCTACGCATCACGACAGACGGCCTCCGCCTAAAACTCGACGAACTGTTCAACCCCAAGATAGAAATCGAAACAACAGGAACAACGACTGCGGGACCAGAACCGCCTGCAGAAACAGCATCAGCATCCGAAGCACAGAATGCAGACCCCCTCCCTAGAAACTTAACCGACGAAGACATCGCAGCGGCATACACTAACGCACCACTCCCGCACCCTCTCCACCCCAAGCAAGAACATAATCTCCGCGAGACGCTGCTACGGCCGGTGGTAAATCGTGTGATTGCGGAGACTTCGACAGATGCGCTGGGGCTTGTGTCGAAGTATGCGCGTGTGGGCGATTCCATAGCTATCCTTCATGGGTGTCCCTGTCCGGTTGTCTTGCGGAGGCATGAAGATGATAGTGCTGGGAAGGGTGTGTATAGGTTTTTGGGGACTTGTTATTTGGAGGGTGCGATGTTTGGGGAGAAGGTTAGTTGGGGGGATGAGGAGGCGGATAGGTTTTTGCTGGTGTAGTGTAGCTGGGAAGGTTGATACCGTACTGGGGTATTCCTTAATGTATTGGGGGTTATCGCGGGACGAGCATGTATCCAGTCTAACACCCCGGGTGTGCTTGCCGGTACATATAACTTAACACCAATGCAAATACATGGCACGCCGTCCCAACCACAGCACAACTTTGACCATGTTTGTGGTAGGACTGATATTAGCGTAAAGAAAAGGAGAGATGCGATTTCGCATGAGTACCATATGATCAATACCTGACCGATGTCCAAACGCACCGATAGTAGGGTCTGGTTACCAAAGTGTTCAGAGTGTTGGTGGGAAGGGTGGTGGTGGTGGTGCTCAAGGCCCGTGCGACCGAGCTCGCAAAACGTCACGGCTGTTGGTCGCCAGAACATCGGTTCACACCACACACCAACCATGTCGCAATCACTTCTCCCACGCGCAGCTTTGCGTCTGAGCCCCCAAAACACCATTACCGCGTCCAAACGCGTCGTCGCCGCACCATGTCGCCAATTGTAAGCTTCACCATCGAACCCCATCAAGCCTCGTCGCACCGCAGCTCCTCACACACACACGCAGCCTCCTTCGTGCCCCTTGCACCCTCCGCGCCCAAAATGCCACCCGCGCTTTCACCACTAGCCCCCATCTTCACAAGAAAGCCGGCAAAGCTAACAAATCGCACGCGCGCACGGATTCATCGCCCCCGGTCTCCAAAGCCGGGGAGAGCACGCCCACAGACGAAGCATACGACCTCTCCATTGTCGAGTCCGAGATCCTCAAAGCGATAGAGCAGCTCACGCACAAGCTAAGCCAGCTGCGCAGCGGCGGGCGGCTCAATCCCGAGATTGTAGAGGGCCTCAAGGTGCAGTTGGGCATTGCGGGCAAGGAGGGCGATGGCAAGGAGACGGTGAGGCTGGGCGATATCGCCCAGGTAGTGCCCAGGGGGAGGATGCTGAATGTTATTTGTGGGGAGGCGGAGGTGAGTTGGTGCTGGTTGGCGTGAGGGCTTGTAAGGGCACTTTGCTGACGAGCGCATGCAGCATGTTAAACCCGTCTCGAGCGCTATTGCTGCTTCGCCTCACTCGCTGACGCCTCTTGCGCCTGAGGCTGCGAACCCGCTTACGATTCAAGTACCGCTGCCTCCACCGACGGGTGAGACGCGTCGCGCGGCCATCGAGAGCGCGTCTAAGGCTGCGGAGCAGGCAGATAAGTGGATACAGAAGGCGCGGCAGAATCACCACCAGAAGCTGAGGAAGTATGGCATAGACAAGGAGGTGCTGCCGGATGATTTGCAAAAAGCGGGGAAGAAGATGGAAGAAGTAGTCAAGAAGGGGCACGCCGAGGTCAAGAGGATTGTAGACGGGGCGAAGAAGGTGCTTGAGAGTCAGTAGAGGACTATAGGTATGGTATATGGTTGCTATGTAGTATATGTATATAAGAAGTTGAGCGCTGATAAGCATAGACAGCAGGGCCGTCTCAAAATTATTGTAAAGGATGGGGTATCTATCGTGAAGGAAAATCAAAAAAGAGTTGGACCGCCTTTTAACTTTTTATCGTTTCGCATGCTAACATTGCATATTTGTCGGCCAGCCGAGCATTGCGCGTTTCAGTATTACTTCATCTTATATCCGTTCTTCAACATGCCGGGGGCAGAGGGGCCAGCCGCGAGTATAACATCAATGCCCTCATGCTGCCTGTGCCCGTGTACCGCAGCCTCCGGCGTCCTCAGCAACCCTTGCTCGCTATGCCAGCTATCATGACTAGGTTTGCGCACCTCAGAGGTCACCGTCGTCTCCTTCTGGACGTGGATTTTGGGTACAGAATCCTTTTTCTTATGTGACTTGAAAGGATTAGAAGGCCTTTTCCGCTTCGGTTCCGTGGACGACATTTCGACCGCGGGTCCTGGCATGGGCGCGCAATCGACGAGGGCGGGATCGCCGCGCATAGACGAGTACGAGCGCTTGCGCGCTTCGTGGCCGTTGCGACTCCGTGTTCCCGTGTGGACCGTGCCGCCGCCGGTTGAACTTAATTTGCGCGCGATGATGTCGTCGAGGACGGACTTAAAGTCGTCGAGAAAAATGGTATCGGACGCGCATTTAAACACCAGGGCCAAGCGCCAGTACGGATTGATGCCCGAGGAAGCCGTAATTTGCGCGGCATTGACGGCGACGTCGGTCAGGAGAAACGCAATCGAGACGAACATGCAGGCGAGCATGACGCCGAAGCGCGAATTGATCCTCACGAGGGCCCAGAGGGAGAAGCCGTAGGTCTGCTTGATGGCGCTGATGAGTTTCCAGGTTGTGAAGATCCACCAGGGGTCGCGGAGGAGGGCTTCGAAGGGTCGGGTGCGCACGTTGACGTCGGTGCCGAGGCTGTTGAAGTAGGAGAAGTTGGACCAGGCTTCGGCTATCCAGAAGGGTTGGACGGCGACGAGCGTGAGGATGAAGGCGCGGGAGCCCCAGAGGGGGAGGAAGGGTCGGATTTTGAGCCATGAGACTACGTTGTGCAGCTGGTAGGAGATGAAGAGGAGGGTGGCCGTCGAGGAGAGGTACCAGCCGTAGAGGGGGTCTTGGATGAATATGAATGTGCCGTGCCATAGTGCGAGGATGAGCTGGGAGGGTTAGTTGGTTGGTTCTTATGTAGTTTTGAGGTGTGTGGTTGTCATGCGACACGTGTGGTACATACTTCGAGGAGGATGAGCTTGTGTAGTAAGATGCCAGACCGGTAGTTGCAGATGACGATGAGAATGAGTATAATGAGAGAGCCGACGTTGTATCCCTGAGCCCAGGCTTCCAAAAATCCGGCCTCAGTCGTCAAACTGTCGCGCGTGGGCGGTTCGGTGCGCATCGACAGAGCCGACACCCTCTTCTCCACTTGGTAAAAGACGGGAGCCATGATGTCGCATTCTCTCCTTTGAGCGAGCGAGCCGAGTGAGGATCGACCGTACGAGAAAAAGAACTAAAGGGCCATGGGCATTGAGAAGCGGTTGCTGTAGGTATGTATGTTTGCTCGCTCGTGGAGCAAGTTTGGGCTTGGTGTCGGGCAGGGCCCCGAGTATGATGACGGGGAGCCTTCCCCCGAGCCTTCTGGGGAGGATTGCTGCGCTGCGCTCGTCTGGCCCCAGTCAGACATAGACAGGATACCAGGCCGTTGGCGAGTCAAGCGCTTCCCGAGAGGAAGCGGCACATCACATTGGAAGTCTAATGGTGGCCCAGTACAGCGGCGGTGCGGCGTGCCGACCATGTGGCATGCTTTGCGCTGACGGACGGTAGCGAAGATGATCCATCTCTGATTCTCTACGCCGTCTATCTCATAAGTTATCTGTATGGACCACGCGATTCCTCAGCATGGGTAGCACGGAAGTCAGGCTGAGCACGCCAGCCGTTCCCGACGTTATGTGCCCCGAAAGGACTGCGAAAGGTTTGGCTTCCGGGCTTCACCGCAGCCCGAAGCCGGATCATTGATGTACGGCGTGGTCGGCATTCTTGCATCGTTCAGCAGCTGGCAAGGCTGAGGTGTTTCGTGAGTCGTCTGGGCTGGGCGCCTAATGCGCGCATCGTGTTACGCTCTCTTGCATGTCGTTGGAGGTTGCATTCCCTTATGTGCATCAGTCACAGCTTACGTGGACTGTAGTCTTGCAGTAGGCATCAAAGGGGCGTCTGGATGAGTTGTTGCCTGCATTGTGTCGCTCCCCATATTCATAATAGCCAGCCAACAACCTCATATGGCCTGATGTCGGAGGTAAGCGGATATCCAGCCTCCCCGCGGGGAGGCTGGATATCCTCCGAACGGATATGGCGTGGTCCGAGCAGCCCTCGCAACGGGCGAATCCGGGGCGCCATCTTGGCACAACCTTAACATTCCTCGACACTGGTCGTTCATAGATTATTACTAGAGCATAGAGCTAAGAACCTTTAATAGTATATTTTAGTTAATTTTAAGCTTAGTAGTATAGTAAGCTTTAAAGTAAGTATTTTAACAAACTTTTTAACTAAAATTTTCTATATTTTTATTTATTTATAACATAGTTTTTAACTTTATATATATAGCGTTAAATTAACTACTTAGAAATAGAATAATAAAGACTTTTATTTTAAATAATATAATAAAAAGTAAAGCTTTTTACTTCGGAAATAAAAGAGTATAAAAAAATAATTAAAAATAAGCGTGTTTAAACTTACTTAGCGGATTTTAGCACGCGTAAGTTTTTAACTTTATAGCTAGCTTTTTATTATAATAGTAATTATTTTTAAAATTAATTAAGTAGCTAGAGTTTTTATATATATAAATTATTTAATAATATAGTAGATTATTATAGAGAAAGTAGCCCTAATTATTACTTAGAAGTTAGATATATTATATTCTATAAGTAGATTAAATTATTAGGTTAAAAAAGAAACAATTTATTAAGTTCTTAAGAATTAATTAGACACTAGGTTACTATATAACCTATATAGTAGAATCTACTTTACTATAATAATACTAAAAATTAGTAAGGTAGTATAGTTTTAGACTAGTAAAGTATATTTAAAAAGTAAAGTTTAATAGAATAAAATAGCTAAATAAAGTAAAAAAATTTTCAGTCTAGTATTTATTATAAATTTTACTTTTAAAAGGTTAACTAAAGTTAAACTTTACTAAAAAAATATAGTAATTATTAGTAACTATAAAAGTATTACTATTTATTTTAGTATTTAAGAAAATATTTAAAGTAACTAAAATTCTAAATAGTAAATAAGTTGAAATAAGTAACTATTTGAAAAAAACTATAATTATATAAATATATTAACTAATAGTTAATTATAGTTACTAGTACTATAAGTACATAGGTAAAGGTGAGCTTCGGGCGACCATCTCATTAACTAGCCTTTTTGGAGCTGTGTTGAGCACGACGAGGGCGAGGAGGGCACTTTTCGTGGAGGCGCAACCGCTTTTCCGCTTCTCCGCGCAGCCTTATCCTGCATTTCCGCCGAGGGGAAGGGGTAAGCTGGAGTGGGCATCACACATCACGGCGTTATTTCGCTGCATGCTGCGATATTCTCAGGTTGAGTAAAAGATTGATTCCTATATGCCAGGTGCGCTATTATGTAAGGGTAAACACCAACAGACGAATAGGCTCTCGTGGGCCCCGAGTGAGCATTCAGGGCGCAGGAACTCCGTCAAGCTTCACAAATGAAGCATATGCCCGACCAGCTGCAGGTGTGCTGGTGAATAAAACAGGTGTTTCTAATTGATGGCTAACCTGCCCTATATATGTAGTCATGCGCACAAAAAAAAACCTCTGTCCCAGAGGAGGATATCGCGTGCAGGAGCTAATGTTAGTCCAGTCTCACATGCTTATTGAATCACTGCGTTTTCCCAGCAACTCTATTGCGTTCCCTCTCACAGCGTTAACCCTGGGTCCTATAAGCGAAAGGTTACTAATATCACGTGATTCGATACCTGCCCAGGTGCCCAGGTGCCCAGGTGTAGCCCTGGAGGTACCTAGGTGCTGTATGCAACAGTCTGCTTGCAGCTTGAAAAGGAGCGGTTTACTGTCCCCCAAATTACTTAATACTCAACAAACCAATTAATACGAAGCCGAAAAATGCATGTGGTTTGCCGAGCTAAAGGTAACCCAGTTCACCCTGCCTGTTAATGATCGACCCACCTGACCCTACAACCAGATGAAAACAGCTCGTGAATGTATCGAACAAGCAATTAGAAGTAAGGTGCCATCAGGAGAGCAAACCTACATGACATATATAATACAAGGAACACGGTCTACGTAGGATTGATACAACATTCTCAGCTACGAAGTTGGGTGCCCGAATAGGTACGTGAATTTTCAATGCGCGGAATTCATCAACATTGAATGCGTCCAAAGGAGGACGCTGTGGTATGTAGTATGTACTAAGTGGTATTCATGTGCTTATGTAATAGCCTGATGATGATGCACAATGTTTGCACGATCGTCATCGTTAGGCGCCCATCTCTGGCCACATATGCGTCGCGATGCCCTCTACATTTCTCTGTATTTCTGTTTTTGCAATCGCTATTGCCGCATTCGCGACTGATCCATTGCGGCATCTCGTTCTGAACGTGTCTTCTTGGGCGAAACCGGACGCGTCTCATTTATTTGCTCTTCTCTGCGGGACGGCTCTCCTGCCTGTGGCTAGACGCGTTCTTGCAAAGACTATAGGCGCTGATGCAAAAGATGGCGCGGACAACGCGTCGTTGTATGGACTCGAGCATGGCAGGCTGCATTTGAAGCGTCCAGAGGCTCTGTGGATGAATATGGGCTATTGGAAGGTGAGTGCTCGACTGTACTAGCCTGTGTTGGGCCAAGCGCTCACGCAACATAGTGTGAAGATGAAGACGATGATCAAGATTCATACGACGATGAAGATAAAGAACAAGCGGAGAGAGCCCAGGCTGTGTGTATAAAGCCGAGCAAGACGATGGCAGAGGCATGTCGCGATCTTCTTGTCGAAGTACTAGGAACTGCCGGCTTGCAAAGAGAAATCGCCTCCAGCGAGGCTTGTCGCGGCATGAAGAAATCGCGATGTGTGATCGATCTTGGCTTTGGGTGCGGAGATCAGACGACTTGCTTGATGGGTTCTCTAGACCCCCAGACAAGATGGCCCGATTCTTCAACATTCGGTCCCTGTTTTGACTATTACGTGGGTCTCACGCTCGACGAGACGCAATATCGTTTCGCTTCGGAACGGATTTTCCTCTCATCAACTAAGTCGCAGGTACAACACCGTAGTCTTGCATACGGAAAGACTCGAATCAAGGAAGTTCACCTCTTTTGTGCCAATGCAGCAAATCCAGAGTCGTGGAGCGCAGAGATAAAGGCTTGCGTGCAAGATGCGCTCAAGAAAACACAAGAGCGTTGGGTGTTGGCACTGGATACTGCCTACCACTTCTCACCTTCTCGCTGGCCCATCATCAAACACGCTTGCCATTCTCTCGATGCTTCCTTCGCAGCTTTCGATCTTTGTCTCTCCCCTACTGCCTCATTCCGTGAAAGGCTCGTCTTGCGACTGCTCACGAGCCTCATGAGCGCACCTTGGACTAACTTCATCACTCCCGACGAGTATCGCGCCAAACTGATAGAAGCGGGTTATCATGACTCCCAAATCACGATCAAAGACATTTCAGGAGATGTATTCGGGCCGCTCGCTGAATTCCTCGAAGAGCAGGATCGCACTTTACGCGTTGTTGGACTCGGTCTCGGATCACTCAATGTAGCGAGGCTTATGTTTAGATGGTGGGCACGGAGTGGGGTTGTAAGAGGCGTTGTTGTGGTCGCCAAGCGGGCGCATGCGTGAAAGCAGATTTATGCTATGAGCAACATTCACTACACCTTCCAGTGAATTATATAATAGTTTAGATCGCTAACGATTACACCATCACCTCATGCCCTCCACAACAATTTCGTCGCTCGCACGTTACAACCTCAACCTCCTTAACCTCCTCACGCTCCACATCGAAAACGCACTTGCACCACGCGAAGGCTAAGTACGTCACCCTTCACATCACCCTTACAGTCGCACCATTGCAATTAAAGGAGCGCCGTGAGAACGTAATATTGACATAGGCATCCGCCCGACTGGCTGCATTCGACATGGCTGCGCACCCGACCAAAATCGATCTCAGTCGAAATGGACTGGAACTTCATGACTTCGCCGGCAACATGGAGTGTAGCATCTGTCTCGAGCCGCTTCTCACCCCCGCAAACACACCGCCTCCCGTCACGCAGCAACGATTCGATGAGCTCAAGTTGGGAAATGGCGCATCTACCACAACGAATAGCAACGCTGTATCCCCTCAACGCGGCATACAGCACTACCAGCATACATCCATCAAGATCAAAGCTTGTGGTCATGTGTTTGGGGTGAAATGCCTCCAACACTGGCTCTTGCGAAGCCGGACCTGTCCAGTCTGTCGCAGGGAGCTATTCCCGGACCAAACCTTCGCAGAGTATCAAGTCGACTTGATGCTGAGAAAGCCGGCCCCTGCGACACTTATGACGGATCTTGACGCATTCGAGAGGGAAGATGTGCCAGACCTTTTGGAGCAAGAGTGGGATACCCTCCAGGATTTCATCAACCAAGCAAGGAAGGAAGATTTGCAGTGGCTCCGCGAGAAAACCGAGCTGCTGGAACGCCAACGGGAATTGATGCAGATGCTGCTCGATGAGGCCAGGGCGTTGAATGCGCTTGGAAGTGAAGACGAGGACGAGGACGAGGACGAGGAAGTCGCAGCTGGCGAGGAGGATCAGGAGCAGGAGGTCAATAACCAAGAGGTAGCAGACGTGGAGGCAGATGAGCAACAAGAAGAGTGAGAGGCTGGAGAAGATAGCGGCGAGTGAGGCCAAGGTTAGTGGTCGCGTTTTGACCCTAGAATTACATCCCTCTCGAACATGCGTATTGATGGTTAAAGTCTAGTTAAGCGATCGCCTTTCTATTCTCTGGCCCAAAAGCTCGGTATGCGGCAAGCACAAATAAAATTTTACAGGATGCATCACTTGGTTCCATGCTTGTTCAATATCCCAGTCACATGAAAATCGTGTATTTTACGCCTGTGCGAAGACAGTTTTTCGTCCCACTACTAGTGTTCTGCGGCCCGAGAGAGCAGTCTACGGCTCCCCATGGTTGACCTGCTCGACTTTCCCGAAATTTGGGATGCGATCCAAGTTCGGCCCCAATCACACGCCTATCGGTAGGTCAGATTTACTCTTTAACAATGATACATTTCCATCCTGTTTTGTGCCTCGACTGCAAATAGTGCACGCACAAAGTTCTTTCAGCTATGGTGAGGGTTTGGTCGTGTACCCAGACAACAGATCTATTACCTCACAATGTACCTTACCATGGTTCACTTTCACCGCTGTTCGTTAACAACGCATCCGACTTCGGCACCCCCTCCTTGCCCTTCTTGCTTAAATACCGACGATATTCTCTTCCCGGCTCACAAATTCTCTTCATCAATCACACCTTCTTATCACAACCTACAAAATCCTTTCAACAACCAAAACAACCCTACCTTCAAAATCCACGCAAAGAAAATCAAAACTAAACATGACCATCTTTGCAAACAAGAACGAGTTTCTCACCCTCGGCGTTGACGCCATCACACCGAGCGCCTACCAAATGGCGCAAGACTGCACCATCTGCCTCGCCGCGCTCGATCTCACACCCGAAGACGTAGCCAACGAGCAAGATCACCCCGCGATTCGCATTAAATCGTGCGGCCACATCCACGGCAAAGAGTGCCTCACAGCCTGGCTCGACGTCGGCAATACATGCCCAACCTGCAAGCGCATGCTATTCATACCTCCTCAAGAGCAGCCCATCACGCAAGAGGACGTCAACGCCATCATTCACCATCTCGGACATTGGTACGACGAGGACGTGCTGTTCCAACACCTTGCGCGCTGTATGTACCAGGCGGATGTGGAGGCGCTTAGGAGCCGACAGCAGGCTGAGACGCTGATTGCGATGGAGCGTCTTAGGGAGGAGGAGCAGGCTAGGAAGGATCGGGAGGAGGCCATGCTGAGGGATGAGGATTTCATGGATACCGATGCGGACGATGGCGATTTGCCATGGTCTGATGGCGAGGGGGAGGACGAGGATGTCCAAGAGGAGGACGAGGATGAGGAAGAGGAAGAGGTCGAGGAGGAGGAACTATAGGCTTCCTGGGCTAGGTCTCTGCAGGATGGAACGTGGTGCGTGTTTGCTTGTGCGACCTGGATTCGCGGCTTGAACGTACATGGAATCTTGCACACCATAATTGTTTTTCGCACCTTTTTCTTATTAGTCCAGTATACCCAGTTGTTCGAATGGAATGAGCAGCGAGCGAATGCTGCGTCGCGAATAATTCTGCCTCAGAATACGATGTTCAGCGGACAGTATTGGCAAGTTTAGAATGAATTATAATCTATCAGTATCAGGAATTATGGAATAGCATGTACCTTTGATTTATGCGGTGATACGTGCTCAGAACCGGGGTAGATGTAGCTCTCTATACAAGATTGATTGTATTCTTCTAAACATATTCCGTTCTCTTTAAAAGAGGCCACAACAGAACAATATGCGGTCGAACATCAAATCTTCTATATACAACAATGCAATTTTTCTGCCGAACATACAATAATAACAACTAGACAGAGTCGCCATGCAACTAAAAGACCGTTCCTGACCCATCTTAGGATCTAACAGCCCAAACTACAATATAATAGCCAGGTAAGGAAAGAATTAAGCGTAGTAATAACAGTGTCAGTTACACATAGCGAAGAGCTGAGAGACAACATGGTGGATGATAAAATTGTCAACTTTACATGTTCAGTGCTCAAGGCATGATGAAGCATGTAATAAGATTCGGCCCTGCTAGATTCGACATGCAGATGGCATTTTGCCCGATCCAGAACTCGTGATTTATTAATCTTCTAAGGTCTATAAAGGCGCAATCTAAATGTTGGAATTGATCGCAGCTTTGGCCGGCCTGCGACCAGAAGAACTTGCTTCATGATTGTCGTGGCTAGTAACTTGTCATAATCGTCGCCACTCCGCTTCCATCCACCTTGGAACTGAGAATCCATCGCTTACAATAAGACTCTTATTTGTACGCGAATTGAGGGTGTCCCGAATGCTACGAGTGGCATGCAGAGAACCCCATGGGCGATGAGAAGAAGGATATGATAACGGGGTTGGTGGTGTTTTATAGATTTTGAAAAGTCGACTGATGTGTTGAAAGTACAGAACTTCGTGATTGCTGCGGGACGAGAATTCTGGGTGTGGCCTCTGTACATATATATTATATGATATTTAACACTCGCTAGTACTTGCGTTCTTATCAGTAAGTTGGTTCGGCAATAATTCAGCGTATTTATGTATACGGCTAGGATAGAAAGATAGCATAGTAGGACAGCATAGCTAGTCTGCTGGGACTCGGGCTTTCGAAACTTGATACAATGGACTCTGGAGATAGCTGGTGCGTTGTAGGTCAGCCGAGCAATCTCAGCTGAGAACTACTTCCATGCATTGCCTGAGTTTGAGTAACGGATCGTACGGATGCTCGAACCTTGGTTGTGCTTGCTGTTAAGTCTTATAATCTGTAAAAGGTTAGGTCGACTATAAACGGATATGAATGAATGAATGGATCGAACGATACTCGCAAGTGTAGTCTAGTAGCTACTAGTCTACTGAATTCTGACTCTACTCAAGGAAAACTCAGCGAGGACTAGAGAGACAGAACGCTACAGTCTCGGCTCTCAGCCTTTCCCTCATGGTATTTTACCGATTGGACACCATCCATTTGCAGAACCACCTTACCTAATCCGCACCACGCGCCGAGCCGCTCGGAAATGAAGGGATCTGTTCCGCGGGGCGGGCATTGGCGCCAACAGTTGCGCAGTGTTGGAACTTCAGACAATTGGCAGTTTCCAAGACCTTGACACACATACTCAGATAATCTTTTAACGGCTAAATGGTGGACGTTAGGAGATAGGTACGGCAAGGAGTGGGAGGCGCCGTAAAGCCGCGGGTAAACCGTGGATCAGCCGCGCATTTCAGAAATCCTGAAGTCGCAAGGTGCCGGCTCTGGGAAGTGGAGATTACAGGCGCTGCCGGCTTGGTTCGATGCGTGCTCGTGCCAATGAGTGGAGCCACGAAGCCACGGTACGTGCTGGCACTGGCTTGCCCTAATGCGACATACAACAAAAAGCAGAAAGGGGCGATTCCAGGTACCTGGTTAATATGATCAATGTGTGTTGTCTTCCGTCATTGTCTGGTGTTGGGTCGCTAAGCATGGCGTCAGCGCTGTGTTACAAACACATTTGGGTGCACGACGTTCCCGGGGGCTGCGATCCCAGCGCTTCGTCCTCGGACCATCTCATGGGGACAGATGCTGAGGTAATGAAACAATGCGTTCGAGGGGGCGGTATCTGAATCGCACAAGTGCTACGTCGTAGCGCCGTAGTACGAAATCTCGGCTTTTCGGTCCCCAGTCAAGAGGTATCGCGTACCCTAGGGTAACACAGTTCACAACAAGGCTCCAGATCTTTGATTCAGTGCTGTATGTAGCTCATACCTAGGCGATACATGAGATAGCGGCTCGCGACGCATTCTCCTGTGAAGGTAATAACCACATGGCACATGCAATGGCGACCGAAGCAGCGACCAAAGGGAAATCGCAAGCGCTGCCTGACGGATGTTTGTATTCAGCCCTTCAATTCCCTGTTATACTTATTTCAGCCTACAAAACTCCAAGAGCGGGACTTTGTCATCCATCAGCACTTGCCATGTTTCAGTCAGCTCGTCCATGGCCCCATGGTGGTCAGCACGCCACGGTCAGCTGTGTCACGAGGTCACGGGCCAGCCGTGGGGGTGTAACTGTCCAGTGTCGAGGCCTCGAAAAAGGCAAGGCCTACACGTATCTTTGAGGATAAGCTGTTCTTCTACTGGGACGAGGCAATAATTGCTTTTCAGGCAGAAAATGCTGCGCGAGACGATACGTGTGGCGCTACATGCTAAAAGCCTGAACTCGCTTGCTTTTTCAGGGGATACTCAGCAGCTGAAAACTTAGCAGGTACTAACCGAGAGGTGTTGGAGGTTGCGGCCCGGTGCAGGCCGCTAGCCACAGAAGCAAAAAAGGCTAAGCAGCACTAAATCCTGCGATTCCTACCCAAAGGCAGCTGGCTAGGCCTGGCTGTTTCGATACATGTCCAAACCTTAACACGTAGGTTTAGATACAAACCTAGGGGCTATGTTGATCACAATCCCAGTTGGTCACGCATGTGCAGCCGCATAGACCCGATGGGCAGAAATCGTCGACCATCATCTCCCCACGCCGGGCCATGGTTGTACCTCTCCCGTCTTAGGCTTGGCTCTTACTCTGTTGCGCAGGCATGCCACCACGCTTTGGGCGAGGTGCAGTGCGGCCGTGGCAGAGATAGAGTGTTGGAGGGCGCGCATTGGAGCGACTGGTCAGGGATGTATACGGCTCTGCAAATCAACCAACCCACCCGGATTCTTGGATTCTTGGTTCCCGAACTCCGCCCACGCGCGTGGACATGTTACGTGCAGACCCTGGTTACACGAGCCGCACGTTGCGGTCCTGCCATAACTGGTCCAGCCTATCGTTTGTGCCTAACAATGGCCTCGGTCAAGCGTGGAGCTTAGCTCTCCCACGATTGTTGCCTCATCTACCCTGCAGCTCGCTCTTTCGGCTACCGCGCTGGTGTCTCCATCTTCTCTCGTTCTCTCGTCCTCGATCATGGTATGAGCCTTGGACCAGCCTCACCATGGTGCACCTCGCGAAACGGCGCTTCGACATCGTCAACAACCAGCAGGTCCTCCTGCTGGTGATACCCCCGATATTCCTGGCCTGCGCAACCGGTGTCGTAGTAGTACGATGGAGAGCAAGGCAGATGAAGCGGATCAACACCCTGGCGGAGGATCTGCTGTGTTTGTGCGGTCTGGTGCGTGGCATCCACTCATCCACTCAACATGGATGTGGTACTAACAGGAG
Source organism: Laburnicola sp. R22_1 (assembly GCA_014281115.1). Taxonomy (NCBI): domain Eukaryota; kingdom Fungi; phylum Ascomycota; class Dothideomycetes; order Pleosporales; family Didymosphaeriaceae; genus Laburnicola; species Laburnicola sp. R22_1. Next base: position 1,574,282 of record JACONQ010000017.1, read on the forward strand.
CAGATTATGAGTCTTCTCGTTGTCATCATCGTTTTTGTCCTGGTTCTTGTGGACGGGCAGGGGAAGACTACCCGTGAGGTCGAGGAGCATTTTGGGGACTTGAAACTCCGATATTGGCTACGAGTACGAGAGTGTCGCACTCGCAGACGAGAGATTTGTCCGCTAACCATTTCTCAAGACACAATTCGCCGTCGACTGCTGCTGGGCAACCTCCGTCACTGCCATCCATCTCTCCTTGCTGCAATTCTACACCCGCCTCTACGATGCACGCCGACTCCTCCTCTATATTTGCTACCTGATGATGGGTCTGGTAACATTGTGGTTTGTGTACGCCATTGCAGCATGGGCGTACCACTGTCATCCTCCGGGTAGCTGTACGCTGGCGACCAAGAGCAACTGCGTCGTCATTGGGTCGCTACACGTCGCCTTCAATGGGCTGGTCATGGGTCTCGCAATCCCGGCTGTCACCGAGATGGACTTGGCGTCAGTTCGGAGGAAGCTCTCCATCGTGGGACTGTTCCTGTTGGGCTGCTTGTACAAAACAACCCCACCACTATCATCTCAAGCGCATTGCTAACAATCTCAGCTGCACCATCTGCGCCGTTTTGCGCATGGACTGCGTGTTCCCCTTCTTCGCGGAGATTGACAAAGACCCCATCGGCGCGGCCTGGGGCCGTATGCTGTTCTCGCCCCTCGAAATCGCCGTCGGCATCATTGCCTGCTCGATCCCGACCCTCACCCCGTTCCACAGCCGCTGGCGACTCCAGCATCGACAGCCGCCGAAAGAAGGTCCCACGCACGCTCTCCGAAGACTGAAGTTCCGCTCCGGAAGCAGCGGTTCCTCGACGTCGAACCTGAACCCGGCAAATTGGGTGGGGAAGAACACGGGACAGAACAATGCTTTTGTGTCGCTCGAGGACGGCGGGAAGTCCAGCGAGAGGGTGAAAGATTTGGGCGGTCATGATATCAAAGTCACGAAAGAGTATAATGTCGTGCATAGAACATGAGAAGCAACACTGAATCGAATCCAAGCTATTTTCCTTCTACGTCCACAGCCCTTGACTGAGGAGAGCGGCCATTTTCGTCCCCTTCGGACATACGAATCGGCGCGTCGTCGCATTACATTTTTGTGGGATCCGCAAATTTGCATAGTTCCGGTGTCCCAAGGCGCAAGACGTAAGGTTCGGCAGCGGGCCGCTCATCCTAGATTCAACCTTCCAAATGCGGATCGGCTTGGCTTTATGTGAAACATCTGAATTCCTGCCTGGACTTCGGCATGCCCGGACGACGCGAATTCAAAATGGATATGCAGTTGCCAACGCACAGGAATGTCGAGTTGCTGCGACGTGTGGAGCGGCCGGCAGATCAAGGGTCCTTGCGGAGTCGATCTACACATTCATGATCTACCGGAACGGAATAACTTCCGGCCTAACTCCGGTGAAGAAACTCCATGACCGAAAGGACTTCGACGCGACAAATACAAAACATTGATCGCAAAGCCTTTCGATGGTCTTCCACTCGCTATCATTCTCTGCACCTTAGGCTCTGCACTCCTTATCCATACATGCTGGTTAATTACCTCCTCGTATTTGACAGGTTCTAGTCCCGCGCTAAGTGGAGTAATAATAAAACTCCCTTGCGTGGCCCTCAACTTCAAAACCTTAAATGCATACTAGTCATCACACTGGCTTCCTGTGCTCCAAATCCAAGCTCTAAGATGAAATGCGGACGGTTGACGTGGATGTTTGCGCTCTTCGTAGTGCCTACCTTCAAATGTTGTTAAGATTAAGGACTGAGTGCACGAGGTCCTAGAAACTCCAACCCCGCAGCCACTCCGCCAAAAGATCCTCAGTGACAGGCTCAGCTTCCACGCTCGAAACCTTGCCAATGTTTTCACAAGCACATCTCATATCCTCCATCCCATCACTCATTGACTTCAGAAAGTCTATGTGGCGTTAATTTAATCTACCTAGGGGTAGGACGACAAAGGCTTTCATCTTAAATAACATGACAAAAAAAGCAGAGCCCCCTGCTTAGTAATCAAAAAGAGCGTTAAAAGGTGATCACAAAAAAAGCGCTATTTATTTATTTAGTGTCAATTTTTTTATAAGAATAGGTATAAATAAGTAAGCGAATATAAAAAGTACAATTAGGTAAACTAATACTAGTCCATAACGGTGGTAGTAGTACAGCATCCATCCCTAATATGACCACAGTAAGAACAACCGACAGTAATAGCACCATGCGGGCCACCGTGACAGCTGCCACAATACCATGAACTCGTTACTCCTGTTTTTTGCATGTCTTGGTTCCAGCTAAGCACCTGCTTCTGTTCCTGATGGAAAGTTTCAGCAGGTATGAAAGGTTTGTTATCTTCGCTGGCGAATAAGTTGTACATCCATGTTATAGTGCTTCCGCTTTCCTTCATGAAATCTTCAACCTCAACATATTCTGCATTTTTGGAGCGAATTATGTCATGAATGACGATAGTGTTCTCAATTGTTGGAAGCATGTCCATCATCGAAACAGTATAACTCTTGAGGTCTTCCGTTATGTTTCTCAGTTCTTCCCACCATGATTCAATCGTTATGAAGTCCTTTGTTTTGTACACGCTGCTTGGTAGGTGGATGCAAGAACAGATAAACTGTATGTCTCTCGTGGTCTTCGCAAGTGCGTCATCCTTGAGTAAGGGAGATAGACCTGCGAATGATTAAAAATGGCTGCTTGAACACGTTTCTAAGCTTGACTTACGCTCTGTCAACGAAATCCCTATCTCAAATAGGAAGAGCGACAATGTCGACCTCAGCTCATCGGAATATGAAAGCAAGCTTCCCATCGCTTTGCTGTCTTTTCCTGCACCCCATAATCTCGATCGTATCCATTCATCCCTTAGTTCGTGATTAAAGCTGCACGATATTGCCCACAGCTGTTGGACTGGTTTAACGACACTGAACTACAAGCGACAGGAAGCAATCGAAATTATCGAGAATGAGGCTGTACGTACATTTTGGCTGAATAATAGCGTCATAGAACTGACATTATCTAGTCAAGCCAGACATCAGATCTCCCTGTCTTGTTGGAAACTCCAACTAGCACACTTTCGCTTCAAATCGAGGAAATACAGCAAAACTTTGATCACGCAGTTTCAGGACTAAAATTGATAGGTGAAGAGCTAAACAAAACCATGGAGAGTACCGAAGTGCTTCCTGATGCACCAGTGAAGGTCACGCGAGGTCCGCACACAGTCGTGCAGCCACCACAGAAGCAGATCACGGAGAAATTACAGCATTACAAACAGGTGCAACAGAAATCCCAAACTCTATACAATGTTCTGAAAAAGTCTTGTAGGGATCACCAACAACACTTAGCACACTTCCGGTTACAGCCGCATTTACCCATAGGGAATAGCTCTGGCGCGTTCATCGAGTTCAAGCTCCGGTTCACGAAGTACTACAAAAGAACGGCAGCACCACATCCTCCGAACAGCCTATCATGGCTAGCCATTCAGACGTGCCTTGCAGATACATTACAGAGGATGAAAATTGGCCCCTCGTGCAGAGTCAAAGTAAACTCCCCTGACCGGATGGAACTTGATGACCAGCCCACACCAAGCACCGTCGGGAACCGCTCGGCTCGCAGAAATCGTTGCACACTTCTGAGGCGATACGATCAAGAGACTGCTGAGGATCCTCGGCTTTATCTAGGTTATTTGGAGGCAGATGATTACGATCATTACCCGGTGTTTTTCAACGAAGCATACCTCACACATGGACGAAGTGAGCCTACTTCATTAGCAGACACTATGGAAGGCTATTTTGACAATATTCGAGCAAGTTCCATGCCTTACGAGAGAGTAGAGCTCGCAAAGCAGCTCGCTTCCGCTATGATGCAGTTTCAGAGAACACCAATGCTACGCTCTGACTGGGGCAGCAACGATATTGTCTTTTTTGGAAAGCCTCACGATCGGATTGAGGCTCATCTACATCCACGTTATTAATGAGCTAGAGCAACTGAAGGTATGGATGATTAACGAGGACGAAGGGTGAAAAGGTAAATGCAGTTAGTGCACTTACTTTTAGCAAGGGATATGAACAATCACAGAGTGACAAAAATACTACATTCTGCCAGCTTAAGAAGTAGCCGCACTCGTTAATAAAAGAATGAGTCGCCACAAGTCTTCAATAATCCTACAAGAAGAAGAAGAAGAAGGATGAAGTTTCAGAAACCTTTGAAAAGATGGTGCACACCGGCACAGCACCAAACTCCAACCACCACCCACAAAAAAAAAATACGGGCCACACTGGGATTCGAACCTACACCAGCCCCATTAGCACTCTTCTCTCCCCCGCCCAGCGGCTGACAACTTACCCAGGACCTCCTGCATCCGTGCGCCAACGCCCAAAGCAGGAATCGTAACCACTTGACCATGTGGCCGCTCGCTTTCTCGATGCCTGTTTTACGGCAAAGAAAATTCATATGCAGGCAGCTTAAGCGCGGGAAACGCGAGGTACCGTAACTAACGCTGGGGCTGGGGCTGGGGCTGGGGCAGCAAACAAACAGGTTGGTTAGGGCTAGCGGCGGGAAGAAGAGGGAAGAGAGCTTGAGAGCAAACACTCCGCGCTGGGACGCATGTGGATACCGCGGTTAGTGGGGGTAGGGAAAGAGTCGCTGTGGAAAGATAATGATGATGAGCATGTGGGAAATACCTAAGTAGGGGTTGTGGAACTTGCTAAAGTTGTTTCAAATGTGGCATGCCTGCCTGCATACATGTATATGAGATGCGACTACATGATTATAACTAGGCTTTACTGCACGGGATGTAGATGCTTGAGTCTAGTTTGGTTCATACTACACAAACAAGGATGCTTGCATGTTTTTTTGTATCATGGATGAGCGATTTGAGAAGTCATGTTGTATCACCTGCAAAGATGGAGCGAGAAGCCGCATTGTACTACCTACCCATCTACACCCAATACATACTCGCCAGGACACAAATACCAGCAAGCGCCCCAGCTTTCTCCGCGCCTTCATACACACAAGTACCAAAAAAACGCTTCTATAACCAATTCCCAGTTCAACATTGCGTTGTTCAGCACACCAACAGCTTTCCCTCACGGCGTTTTATTGTGTCTCGAAAGGTCGCCAAGTCTTATCTTTTGATCCACAGCGCCAAAAAAAAAACTAGACCTCTTCTTCCCAGTCTTCTTCGCATACCCTCCTTCCACCCCTAACCCACTCCCAAAACCATCCATTCTCCCCCATTCCCCAAACTCAGCAAAAAAAGAACGGGCTCCACCGCGATTCGAACGCGGGGCCTCCTGCAGATTCGAGTAATGCTACCCAAAGCAGGAATCATACCACTAGACCATGAAGCCAATCATCTCTCTGGGAGACTTGTTGATGGAAGATTTTTGAATTTTGCAGATAATGTGAAAGTGAAAGACTGCCCGGGGTGTGAAAGGTCGGCGGGGTTTCCAGGGTGCGCTTGGCGGGTGCACGGGCGAGCTGGGAGTGGCGGGCGCTAGCTTGGGTTGGGATAGCTGCGGATCGACGTCTGCTGACGATGGAGCACGGCGTGATGAGAGACTGGATGCGCGGCGCGGTGCAAGGAAGAGGTATTGTGAGTGTGGAGGAGGCGGAATGTATACATTGACAACGACACAACCTATGCAAAAGCTATTCGTTAGCCTGGGTACAAAAACAGAGGCCGAGGAAGATTTCGTCTACTAATCGATTTGCACACTTGTCAGCTACTCTGGTCCTCCCGACCGCGAAACCAAGCAACAGAACCACCCCGGACATACATGGTACAGTACTAAGACAGAAAAGTCTCAAGTACCACCGTCCGCGTGTTACTGTAAGATGTGCTCAGCAATCTGAATCCAGACAACGACCGTACTCGGCTCAACCACTCACTCACATCTCCATCGATCATCCGTCTCTTTCAGCTCGCATCTCTTTACAATCCTGTCCAGCCCATCCCCATCTCTTCCTCACTTACCGACCGCCACCATCGCGGAACAGCACCATCTTCCCCTCCCCCTTCCCCACAGCATCCAGAAACGGTTTCCAGCGCATAGCCTCCCCCCCACTCCCCTCAACAAGCGGCACCACCCCCCCCTTCTCAAACAACAGCGTATCCCGCCAGATATTCCGCGCGCTCTTCTTGAACCCAGACCCAGCCGCAACAGGCGGAACATCCTCCCCCCCCGCCTTGCGCAAAGCCTCGCCCAGACCCATCATCACCATCCCCTCCCCCATATCCGGATACACAGTACTACCGCACCCCGTCACCCCCGTACCCACCGTCCCAGGCCACGCAAGACACGCCCACTCCCCCTCCGCGCAAAACCGCATACTAACAAAGCACCACCGTCCCCACCCCTTCTCATTCCTCCCCCGCATATCCACATACCGCACCCCCTCGTACGTCCTCGCATCGCAGGGATACGTATCCACCTCTGCATACGAAAGGTGCAGCACCTCCTCGGGCCCCACGAACAATATTTCCCTAGCAGGCGTCGTCGACGTGTCATAGCAGGCGATACCGAGAAGCGGGACGTCTATGGGTGCGGTGGGCGGGTAGAGAAAGACGGGGTTGTGTGGCACGGTGGTTGAGGGGTGTTGGACTTGGGCGTACATGGCGGACATGGCGTTGAACCAGGTGAGGAGGGTGGGGAGGAGATTGGGTGTGTGCCCGGGGAAGGGCGGGGCGAATGCCTTTCTCGGGGTGGCGGTAGGCGTTGTGAGAGGCATAAGGGTATTGGTGTATTTGCGAGCTTTCTTTTGTTGGGGATTAGGGGCATCCGGGTGTATGTCGTCTGTGTCGACGCGCTCGCGTTTGCGGCTTGACATGTTCTGGGCTTTCGAGGGGGTGGGTTCGAGGTTTGGGCGCATGGTGCTGATGCTTGTGACGGCGGCCGGAGGCGGTCGAGTAAAGAGAGAGTTGAAGAAGCTGTCGATCTCAGCGAGTTCCTCGTCAGAGCGTTCGACGCCTCCACGCTTCCAGGTGAACCGCGAAGGAGAATCAAGAGTAGCCCGTCTCAAGCCGTCCGTACAAGCTCCCACGCTGACACTCCCAGCTGTCCTGGTAGTAGCCCGACCACCCTCTTCTTCTCCAACATTGACACTGTCATGGCTCTCCGCCTCAACTTCAGCAGATTCCCACCCCGCCCACTCCGTCCCAATCTCCTTGAATCCCGCCTTGACCGCCGCTCTGAACCGCTTCGGTATCACAGGCGGCATCCTATACACCTCCGGATCAACATATCCCAGCATTTCGTTCAGCCTCTCCCCCGCTTTGTAAGCCCTCATGCCCTGCTCTTGCTGCATTTCGTGGCCCCTGGGCCAACGCGGCGTCGCCGGCCTGTACAAGTGCGTCACGTTTTCGAAGAAGTATGTTGGGTCGAGCTCCAGCATGCCCTTCATGAGAATATCTCGGTCGAAGTCGTCGGCGTCGGGGGACGGATCCGACGGCGGGCTCGGGGTAATGTCGACTTCAAAAGCCGTGATGTCGGCGAGGGGGATGCGAGGACGGGCTTGCAGGATTGCAGCAGTTACAAGATCCGTGATGTCGGCGAGTGGCATACGCTGACGGGGATACTGACCTTCTACCGAGTCTGCGATGACCTGATCCGTGATATCGCCAAGTGGGACACGCTGACTGCTTCGCTGAACCGCTCCCACATCCGTAGACATCTCAGCCGTGATATCCCCAAGCGGGACATGCGTGCGAGTTCGACCCCTCGGCGGAAACGCCATACTTTCCATAGACCTCGTTCGTTGAAAGCGAGATCCGTATCAAGTTCGAGCTCGAGATGCTGCGCGTTGAGCGTAGTAATAAGAGTCTAGTATGTTAAGGATAGACACTCAACCTCTGAAGAGTGCAGCTGTGGGCGGGGGAGTGGAGAAGGAGGATACGCGATGTATATACCTTTGGGGGAGGAGGTCAAGGTCACCGCGGGTGCTGTGCGGGCGACGCGGTGACGCGCCTACGCGAGGGGAGGGCGCCATGAGAGTGCGGGTGAAGCGAAAGAAGGGAGTTGAATAAGGAACAATACGACACCGACGAACGGCGAGGCAGATACATACCGTTCTCTTGAAGATTGCCAACACGAAGGCCGGTTGTGCCCAAGCTATTGTCCGCCAGCTGTCTCAGCGTCCCATGAACGTTGTTTGTCGGGTATTGAGTGGATCGGTGCTGCCTGAAAAAAAGAAAGTGTGGCGAGGTAGCATTGCAGTGTGAGACATTTTCAACTCTGAAGTTTGTTCCCACTTAGGTGAAAATTGACATAGGTGCTTCAGTTAGTAATCAAGCCTTTCACTTCTGCTTTCCATGGCTTCCACTCGACACTAGCAACAAAGAAAAAGACATCAATCGTGACTGACATGCATTAAATATTATAGAACGTGACCTTCCAGCCCGATAGTCCCACTATCGAGCCAGTTCTGCATCTTTACCTGCTCTTAGTTGACTGAGAACACATACTTCGCCTCGAGCACATAAGGCTCATCGCCAGGCCCAAAGATCTGCTTCTTCTCGCGCTGCCACTCCGGGTGATTGATGCCATCAATCCACTCTTCTACCTCCATGACGACACATCCGTACTTCTCAACGACGCGCGGGCGGCCTTCGTATCCTTGTGTGGATTTGATCGGGAGAGAACCTGGTCGCTACGTTAGTTGCTACTCTCGGAGTACATGAAGGATAGGAGTGTATTTACCGTTCTGACCCGGGCAACTATACACCTGGAACGCGTCCTGGTCCGTGAAGATATCGATCTGGATGCCTGTGAAGTTGCTCGAAAGCGTCGCAACCGGGCCTTCGGTCCGCCAGTCGTACGGTCCATTCTGTGCGCGGTTTACAAGCCAGGCATTGTCATAGCCAGTGCAGTTGAAGCCGCAGTTACCGAGAAGCTCAGGAGCAGTGAGGTTGGCACCGAGCTGCTTGGGCGCTGACCAGAAGTCGTTCACGGAGTACTTCTTGTTGGGGAGGATGGTGCCATCGGGAATGAGGATGTTGTCAACGCCGATGCGCTGGCCGGAGTAGGGCAGATGAAGTGTGTGGTTGTGCGCGGTGGGTGTTTCCGGGTTTGCAAAGGCGTCAAGGTTCCAGTAGGTCTATATGGTCAGTTTCTTGTTCTTCTGAAGGGAAATATGTGCTTTGCTTACGTGCGAGCTCAGCATGATGGGCGTCTTCTTGGTAGTCGCAAGAGCCACCATCTTGATGTGCCACGTATTCGGCGTCATTGTATATGTGATGTAGCTGACGACCTCACCGGGGAAACCCTCCTTGCCATCAGGATCCACAATGGAGAAGGTGATGGAGTCGGTGGTGTGTGCGACGACGGTGAAGTTGCGCTGCAGTCATGTCAGCATATTTTCGGGTTATCACAAGGGGCATGGACATACGAAGTCCCACCCGTCGGGTCCACCATGCAGGGTATTAGCACCTCCGTTCTCGTTGGGCGTCACATGGTAGTCGACGCCATCGATGTTGAAGGTCGAGTTCTTGATGCGGTTCGCGTAGCGACCTAGTTTCCAGTTAGCCTATCGTCCCTTCTGTATGTGTTGAAGCAGGCATACCAGGCACGCCTCCCAGATGCGGATGGAACTTGTCGACAGAGTAGTGACTCGCGTTGTCGAAGCCAAGCACGATATCGCGCTCTATGCCATTCGTGTCGTTGATGAACAGATTGGCAATGGACGCGCCATACGGGATGAACAAGCCGCGAATGCCCTCCGCCGAGATCTCGTACTTGCCATTCGCGTCCGGTCCATGGGTGGAGTTGGGCGATGGCGACGGTGCCGTACTGTACTGGGCGAGCGCGGAGGCCGCAAAGAGCGAGAGCACAGCTGAGGTCCACATCCTGCTGTATCCTCTCAATTGATCCTCTCAATTGACGTTGGAGAGATGCAATTGACTGCGGAAGGCCTCACTTGGTCCGGCGAGCAAAGTAAGAGCGGTACCAACGTACCATGCAGGCGCGACCCACCGGCTTTATACAAGTCTCACGCACGCGGGCGAAGCACCACACGGATCTCCATTCCCACGGCCAGGGGAGCTCTGCCCACCATCGTCTCCAATTCGCCGTGTGATAAGCGGCTGGTAGCCCCAACTGCAGTCGTGCCCTGCCCTGACCGTCTCCCGGGTCGAGCTCCAGCGTGTGAAGGTACGAAGCTTCCTAGGTGGTGCTAGGCTACTGCTAGCCCCTCCAGTGTCATTTCCCCGCAGCCTGGGGAAAGAGGATCGCGTCCAGGTACACGGAGCTATGACACCCTTGGCAGAAGGCGAATGTGCCCCATGGGGTTACTTGCGAAGCCTGCACAAGCTTTCGCGCCTCGCATCCACACCACACAGTATATATACTGTCAGTTCCAACCTCTCACAAGCTCCTCACACAACCTTCTCAACGCTCATCCCGCTCAGCTCTTCCAGAAGCCCGCGCAAAGCTCCATGCAGCTCCCTTGCCACAACATGCTTGCTCGCTGCACGCAAAGTCGTGCAAAACACGGACGGACGCACCACCGACGTGGGCTCCGATTGGAGGGATTAGGTATTACCGCAGCCTGCAGCCTGACGGTTGATTGATGAAAATGTGGGCATGCTTGCGGTTGGGGCTGGGCGCGGCACGTGCGTCGGTCGGTACCTAGGTATTTTTCGATGACGGCTTCACGGGGAGTCTCCATACTTGTCTGTACATCTGCGCTCTAGGCCTCCCTCACATTTGCCCATAGTCAACTACCCTACATCTCGAATCTGTGCATTGATTTCCCGTCATCGCCGTTTGTCACGCTTTGTGAACCGGACTGTACCTATGGTATACAGTCGTCCATGCCTAATACATGCTCGTCCTCAAACATAACCATCGGTAAAGGAAACCATCCCTTGGGTATATATGTTCCTTCGAACGCCCTGGAAACACAGTTCCGTACCACAACAAAGGAGAGGGGTATTCGTAAACATCGTCATGCTGGCCTGTCTCAAACCTCTCTCGCCCTACTACATACATACATAAAACAAAATCCCGACATTTGATTACTTCTCTCGGGAAATGGGGATGAAGGGAAGAATGCGACCTTGGGGGGAAGCTCATATCTTTGACTTTTTTTTCTTCCTGAGCTCCAAGGTGAGGCTGTCGCTCCGAGTTACTTCTGCTCGCGCTTCGACGTGACCGACTTCCTGGTTGACACGCGCCGACGCTTGCCGTTTGCTCCAATTTCGTCGCCAGAAGTAGCAGGCCGCGAAGCGGCGCCTGATTGAGCACCATCTTCGGCGCTAGAAGCCGGCGGATCATCCTGATACGGCATAGGAGCAGAGGCTTTGATACCGCCTGTCTCCTCGCTCTGCGATGTGAGTACCATGTTGGGAGGAACTGGATACCTCGCATAGTGTGCGATGCCCGACCCCATGAGAGGGGAGGGCCCTTGAGTGTATGGTGACTCTTTGCCGACGCTGGTCTCTCCACGTGTAATCGCTCTCATCCAAGGCATGGGCTCTCGAGGATTGCGCTCGGCAGCAGCAACTTGAGCATCTAGGTGCGATGCCACCGAGTCGTTTCGTCCATCCTGTGGCTTGGGTGCATCAAGCTTCGACGCAATCGAGGCAGCCGTCAACAAACTATCGAAGCCGTATCCTGTCGGTGCCGGGGTAAAGCCAAACTGATTCGTCACGTCAGGGAAGTTTGCCATAGGCTGCATGACTTCTGCGACAGTATCTGGGAGGTCATTCAGGGTAGGAAGGCCTGGAATGACGTTCTTAGGACTCGGAATCATGGACGGGGCCGTGGGTGCCTTGACGCCGGAATTCGCCTGTGTGTATTCATTCTTCTTTACAGACGTGCGTCTCGTTCGCTTAGACCCTACGCCAGTATCCTGTCTACAGGTGGGATGCTCGTCCCTGTCGGTGGATTAGACATAATCAAGTGCATTAAACAGCTTCACTTACCAAGGACGATCTGGCTTTCCATTCTTAGCCCAACACCCTCTATGTGTCTCAACATCCTCGGATTTGGGGCCCCAGTGATGTTTCTTCACCGCGTTCCTAGTCGAAAAGCCCTTGCCACAGAGAGCGTGAATGAAGCGTCCCGAATCACTGGACTTGCGCGGCTTTGTGTTGATCGGCTCCGAGAACTCGACTGCGTACTCCGCCTCGCCCCTATGCATATCTTGAGGAGTGTCTCGTGTTGAATCATTACGATCCCGCTTTCCAGTCACCATGGATTCTTTGGTAAGCTGTCCAATGGGAACTGATACAGGTGTTCCATGTACCGACGGCGGAGCGTTCATTGGGCTCAAATATGCTGGTGCTAGCTGCGGAGTCTTCTCTGCTTGCGGGCTAATGGTGGGCTGCGGGCCGTGGCCTTCAAATGACATCCGCTGCTGTCCATACTCATGATGGCGTTCAGAGCTTGCTTGATCGTCCCAATCATTGTTCTCGTGCCAATCTTCATTGCGAGGGTACTGTTGATAGAATTGCTCTCCAGTCTGCCCACCCAAAGAGCCAAATCCGGTGCCATATCTAGCATTGTTGTAGGACTGCAGACTCGTTGAATTCGAGTCAAGTGAAGGTGATTCATAAACCTGCGGCAGGGGAGCTAGATTCGACATGGGCGGACCTGGAGATGAGAAGCCATTCGGTGCGAAAGTGTTCCAATACTGGTTCTGCGTGTATGCCGAAGGGGGTCGTGTTCGAGTCCCAAGGCCCTGGTATCCTGCAAATAAGTCTTGACCCGTCGGATGTGCATCGGTAGATTCGTGAGTGGCTTGATTTTGGTATGATGATCGAAGAAGGGCAGGGTTGATGTTTGACGATGGGTGTGGCTTTGTCAGGTATTGACCAGAAGGCATGAACTGCGACATCGATGGCAGTCGGAACTGCGGCTCGTGTTGGGGTTGCAAAATGTCTGGCGAAGTTTGGTAGACAGGTTGTGAGGTTGGAAAACTGTCAGCAGACTGATAAAAGTCGTCAGGTCCCCAGCGCGCATCTTTATGGTAAAGAACGTCGAAGAGCCCCTGGGTGAATTCGTCGTTGTCGCCCAGAGCTTGACTCATGGTGTGATGAGCTTCTTTCTTACTTATGCGTCCCTGCATGAAGTCGTCGAGCGCGCGATGAATAGCTGACCACTCGCGCGATTGCTCGCCGTAAGCTTGCTGCATATAATCAGCAAATGTATACGCTGATCAAGAATGATGGACATGCCTGGATTTTGTCCAGGAAACTGACACATAGCGTGCGGATGCTCCCAGACGGCGAACCGTGCGCACCTTCGCCATGGGAGTCCTCATCTAGTTCATGTGGCGTGGATCGGCGTGGCTCGTTTGTTTTCGGCGAGACCGGATTGGAAGCATTAGTGTCAGGAGGTGTAGAGTGTGAGCTGATGTGATTCAGTTGTCAGTGTGCAAAAGCAAATAAAAGCAAATAAAGTTGTGGCGTACCTAGCTGCATGTACAGCTCCGGGGGCGTCCATGACGTCCGTGCCAGTACCGTTGCGGTTGGTGCGAGATGATCGATTGGGCTGCGCACCGTAGCTGCGAGATGGTGGCCGGCGATAAGTAATGGAAGGTGTGGGGGTTTATAGCGGCTCTTGGCAAACGCTACCGGGCCTACAGTGAACGAAAAACACGTGAGTGATACGAGCCCCAGCGGGCAGCGCACTCTGGGGAAGCGGAAAGTAGCCGACAGCGGCTGATGCAAGACTGCTCGCCTATCACACGTTGGGCATGGGAGCAGTAGGTGTCACGCAAAGTTTGTTGCACGGCATGAGTACCGGGATAGCTGCACGTAAATGACAGCGACCCACTAGAGTAGAGCGGCGCAGCTCTGATCGCAACAAGGCCGATCCTCATCGCATCAAGACACATGACACTGCCAAGTGAGCCTGTTCTTATCACCAGGCAGTCACTTTTCCGCGGCGTATGGTCTGCCTGCTCGAACCGGCATCATAAACCACTTCTACTAGGCTCTTCCTACACCGCCAACCCGTTTCCATGCTGTCGAATAACACGAAATCGGTATATTGTCCGATTTGCAAGCCGAGAGACGACGACCCGCAGCCAATAACGGCTCTGGCTCTGGACGAGACGGCTTCCTGCATCGTGGCGTCAGCGGGGATGCTCAAAACGGTGCCAAATCAAACGAGAAATTGTTACCAATGCCGCATGCACATTGATACGAACGATGTGAGGACCCTATTGGGTAAGACTTGCCCGCGAACTGGCCAAAAGGTGACCTCACTGCTCGGATGTTTACATGTTTGCATGTCGTCGTACAGGCTCAGAGCAAAAGTTTGAAGACCCTATGGTGTGTACTAGGTGACCCAGCCCACAATGGATCTTCAGACTTGTGATTGAGTGAGTCTGCAGGGAGAAGCGGCGACTTACATATAGTATCTCCGCATCTTGTTTAGTACCAGCTTGGTAGACCGACACGTGGATCGCAGTTCCCGTAAGGCGTAAAGGCATTACCTACGTTGTTAACGGCGATGGCCGAACTCAAGCCGTGACTCTGAATCATTTCCACTATCGGCAGCGTTCCGCGAACATGTTCGGGCGTGCGCATCATAAAGAGGTCCGAAGTCGGTAGGCCAACAAACGATACCGGGAGCTTGCCGATAGCCTGTCTCAGTAATGTCCACTCGTGGTCACTGAACCTAGTCAGGCGCGTACAGTGGCCTAGTGTAATATGTTTGCCTTGACCCTCCATCCAGTGTTCTTCTTTGAAGATGTTCAAAGCAGCCCATATCATGGGCTTTCTGTGCTCCTCCAGGAAGTAGTCGAGGTGGAGATCAAGATGTTTCCCATTGGCTAGGGCCAACGAGGTGATCCAGCGCATGTTCATTTCTTGCTTTGCTTCATCCTGTTCAACGTAGGGTGTGCTGCCTAGCACGTCGATGCCTTCCATGCGAGCGGCCACACCCACGAGTTTCCGAACCTCTTCGCCTCCGTCGTCTCCGGAGAACAGAGGCAGCTGGGCGAAGGCACACAACTGCACTTCGCAGCGATCTTCAAACTCTGCTCTTACTGCTACGATCTTGGTCAGATGTTCAGAAGGGCATCCGTCGACATGGCGCGGCGGTCTCGTCTTGTGCTCTGTTCGGCTTTGGGCCTTCGCCATCTCCTGAGGCATGTTTTGATATTGTCTGCTTCAGGGGTCTTCGGGGCTGTCTGGTCCCTCTGTTGTGCAATGCGGCGAGCAAGTCGAATGAAGGAGGTCTAGATTGATCGCCTACGCGTAGAAGGTAACGGGAGGACGTGCCTCCGCGATGGCATGGCGGCGCGTGCAACCAGGGTGCTCGGGAGGACCAGGGGGTGAATGGCTTCGCGCAACCGTCGGACTGAGGGCGATGGCAAACCCCCGCGCCCCGGCGATGGGCGTCCCTGGCCCCAAGACGATCACCAGGCGGCGGCAAGGAGGAGGTGCCGCAAGCTGTCGCGGGGTAGCAACGGATGGCGGGGCTGGGAAAAGGGGAAAGGGGCTTGATTCGCCCACCTCAGCCCTGCGACAGACGCGTCTCTAGAAAAAGCACGTCCCTGCCTTCCCTCGTCTTCGTCTTTCACCGACGCGCTGCATCGTGGTTCCCATCGTCCAGGTCGTCCCATCGCACGAGCAGCCATGCAACAACAGTACCGGAGCTACCCGCTGGCTGCCCAAGCGGCAGCGGCGCATCACGCAACGCCGCCCACACGGAGAGCGCCCGGTACGTACCTCCGCAGCCCGCGCCCACCCACCCACGCCGCGGGCTCTCCACGCTGCCATCGCAATCATGATCAGGAAAGCTGACCTGGAGCACATGTTCCGCAAACCAGGCCCCGTTGCCCACCAGCCGCAGTACCCGCCCGCCGCGCAGCAGAACAATGCCCACGTCGTGGCCCAGCAGCGCGCCGAGCTGGAGCAGCGCGACCGCCTGCGGCGCATGGCGAAGAACCCCACCAACAAGAACGTGCCCGAGGGCGTCGAGGACATCTGCATCGGCGACGGCGTGGCCCGCTACAAGGAGCTGCGCGAGGTCGAGCGCACGCTGGATGCAACCATGATGCGCAAAAAGCTCGAGGCCTCGGACTCGGTCTACCACTCGCGCAGCGGCCGCACCGGCACCATGCGCATCTGGATCTCCAACACCGCCGAGAACCAGCCCTGGCAGACCAGCGGCATGGACGCCGACGCCTTCGACTTTGAGAGCAGCACAACGGCCACCTACCGCGTCAAGATCCAGGGCCGCCTGCTCGACGAGGGCAATGACGAGGGCTTGGAGGAGGAAGAGGAGAAGGAACCGGATGCTATGGAGGAGGACGGCGCAGAGGCCGAGAAGAAGACGGACCATGCGCAGAAGCCCAAGCCGTTTTCCCACTTCTTCACTTCCATCACCATCGATTTCGACCGCGCCAAGGGCCTCCAGCCCGACAGCTTTACGCAAATCGAATGGAAGCGACCCGAGGGCGCCGCGCCCAAGGACACCCCATCGTTCAGCCAGATCGAGTTCGAGCGTAAGGGGGACGAGAACATCAACATCACCATCAACCTGCAGCGGCATCAGAGCCCAGAGATGTTCCGTCTGAGCAAGCCGATGGCGGAGCTGTTGGACACGGACGAGGAGGACCGAGCCGGTGTGCTGATGGGTGTCTGGGAGTATGCCAGATCACAAAATCTGCAGCAGGACGAAGACGAGCGCAAATTCGCGTGCGACGCAAAGCTCAAGGCTCTTTTCGGCGGTGCAGATTCGTTCTACTTCCCCAGCTTGCCGCAGCTCATCAAGCCCCATCTCACCACTCTACCCCCAATCCAACTACAGTACACAATCCGCGTAGACAAGGACTACCTCGCGCCCGCTCCTGATTCTGGCAAGTCGCCCTCCGAGCCTACCATCTACGATGTGCAAGTCGCACTCGACGACCCTCTTCAGCCGTTACTTCACAGCGTCCTCCGCTCAAAGCAGAGCGCCGAGACTCTTCAGCAGATCCACAGCCTCGACGACCAGATTGTGCTCCTCATGAGCGCCGTGAGCAGATCAAAAGCTAAGCACGCCTTTTTCACCAGCATGGCCAAGGATCCGGTCGCCTTCGTCAAGCGCTGGTTCTCGTCACAGAAGCGCGATCTGGAAGTCATTCTCGGCGATGCTGCGCGGGGCGGCGGCGAAGATATGTCAGGCGAAGAATGGAAGCGTGGAGGCCCTGATAGCGTCTGGGGAAGCGAAGTTGCAAGAGAAAGTGTGGCTCTCTGGTTGGCGCGCCAGAGCATCCCGAAAGCGCACTAGCTTGTCTTGTACGGAGTTGGTGTTCAGGATATGTTCTATTGGTGCGTAGGGGCTCGTGTAAGTGTATGCAATTGGAGTTTGGGCGTTTCCGTCTTGTGCAGAACGGGGATACGGCGTACAAGAGCGGCTGACCGAATCGATACCTTTGGTGCACGCGCAAGAGAGGATAGTCGAAAATAATAACCAGATTTCATGCTTGGTAAGTAAACAGTGTTGTGTGTTTTCAAGGAGTGAAAGTAGTTTGAGCTGTGTGGCTTCCGGGTGATGTTGAACGTTGAGAGTAGAAAGTAGGGCAGCGTTCCCACGGACGGATAACAGTCAGAAAGAATGGCACAGCAGAGTTGTTTTGATATTACTTCGCTATACGAAATGCCTTAGCTTAAAGCGACTCGGATTTTCTTCCAGAGCTAGCGTTCGGCTATGGCAGGCCTGGTTTGTGTAGAATGGATGTCGTCGTTGGCGCTGAGCGGAAGTTGCCTGTAAGACGAGCGAGATAGAAGGTGGTACAAATCACACCTGTGGTAGGAACGCTGTCCATATGCCCTTTTACTCTTTTCTCCTGATGGCGTGTAGGTCTCACTCGAGAACTAAGAGGGATTTAAGATCCGTCGCCAGCCAACATGCGACGTGCGATGCTCGAAAAATAGGTCACGTGTTGAGTGTTATCCCGAGGTCTCGGGCCCGTATACACACCATATATATCAATCTATTCCAATACATGTTGAAGCTTTATGCAGGTGCAGGAGCTTTCAGCACCTCAGCCTTCATCCTGTCAGCCACAGTAAGCAATATGTACATAGTCGCCGAGTGAACTATGCCTCTTCGAATGTTGTGTTGGCACTCAGCTCGCCACGGCCCAATTTCCCGTCTTAGTCTCCATAGTCGTCGCACCACATCGCTCGCCCCCAAGTGCCCCTTTAAGCATGTATAAACCACCAACACATCTCAAGCTCCCATGAGTGCATACCAAAACAACGACCAAACTCCCGATCAACCATTGCCGTTCCGTCTCCCCCCCGGATCTACACACGACCGAGCAATTGATCCTTGCAACCGAGCTAGAGAAAGAGGAAGGAGGTCCGTGCAAGCGTGTGATCGCTTTCCCTATCAAGCCATCACCACCGAGGACGGACGGCCACGCGCGCGCCCTCTATCACATTAACTGCGGGACCGCACCTGGGCACCTGGGCACATCAATACAGAGCGAATAATAACAGCTGTTCGCCCTTCTCTTCCACATCGATGCGACTCGGGCGCAAGACCTCGCCTGGCCCCTGGATCCAAATGGACGACATTACGCATAGAGACAGAGAGGAAAGTACCGGGAAAGACGGAAAGAAATACAAGGAAGAAGTAAATGATGGACAAAGAGCTGGGGACGGGGACTCGGGGTTGGCGCAAGGAGGGGAAGGGGAAGGGGAGGTGCAGGTGGGCGAGGTACGTGCGGGGGGGAGGTGGTGGAATCGTGGACGACGACCAGGGACGTATAGTCATACGCATTTCAGAGTGTATAAGAGGAGGTGGTTTGGGCTGGCGCAGCTGGTGCTTTTAAATATTGTGGTTTCGTGGGATGTGAGTATTTTGTGCCTGGCTGGTTTTTAGGCGCGATGAGGCGAGGTACGAGACTAATGTTTGTAGTGGTTGACTTTTGCGCCGGTTTCGACTACGTCTGCAGACTACTTTGGGGTCAGCGAGACGGCGATCAATTGGCTCAGTACGGGGTTTTTGTTTTCGTTCGTGGTTATCAGCCCGTAGGTTGTTTACGCGCTTCTGAGTTATCAATGCTGATGTGAACAGGGTCACCGTCTGGACTCTCAATCGTAGCCCTAAGCTGGGGATTATAGTCGCCAGTGTGCTGCTACTCCTGGGAAATTGGATCAGATATGCAGGGACCAAAGCTGGAAACGGAATCTACGGCGTGGTCATGTTTGGTCAGATTTTGACCGGATTGGCTCAACCATTTGTTTTGGCAGCACCAACACGCTACTCGGATCTTTGGTTCACCGAAACTGGACGCGTGAGTGCCACAGCTGTAGCCTCGTTGGCGAACCCTTTCGGAGGTGCTGTAAGTTACCCAAATTCCTAATCGATTCCTATACGATGCTAATAGCACGAAGCTCGCCCAACTCATCAATCCCCTTCTTGGCTCCATCCCCAACATAGTCCTATACGTCTCTATCATCGCCACCGTAGCCACCATCCCCAGCTTCTTCATCCCCGCCGCTCCCCCAACCCCACCCTCCGCCTCCTCCACAGTAGCAAAAGTCGCTCTCCTCCCCTCGGTAAAAGGCTGTCTGCACTCTCACCCTTTCTACGTCGTCTTCATCGCCTTCTCCGTCTACGTCGGTTTCTTCAACTCGTTCTCCTCGCTGCTCAACCAAATCCTCTACCCTTACGGCTTCTCTGAAGACGAAGCCGGAATCTGCGGCGCCGTCCTGATCGTCGTCGGCTTAGTAGCCGCAGCCATTGCGTCGCCCATCTTCGACCGTACACACGCGTATCTGATGGGCATCAAGATACTCTGCAGTCTGGTCTCCGTCTGCTACCTCGGTTTAATATGGGCGCCTCAAACACGCGGCCTAGCTGCTCCGTACATCCTCTCCGCCATCCAGGGCGCAGCATCCTTTTCTCTCCTCCCCATCGCCCTCGAATATCTAGTCGAAATCACGTTCCCTGCGTCCCCGGAAGTAAGCTCTACCATCTGCTGGGCAGGCGGTCAGCTCTTCGGCGGAATCTTTATCGTCATTATGAACGCGTTGAAGGACCAGCGACCTGTGGATCTGGAGCAGGTTAGAGAGATGGGACGGGGTGGCGGGAGCGATTTGAGACCTCCGGGGAATATGTTTAGGGTGCTTGTTTTTCAGGGGGTGTTGGGGTTGGTGGTTCTGCCATTGCCGTTGATGTTGGGTGTCAAGCGTCTTGGGTTGGCGCATGGAGAGGGGAGATTGAGGATGGATGAGCATAGGGAGGGTAGTGTGGTGGAAGGAGAAGGGGGAGGGGACGAGGGCGCTTGACTATTGGCGCGGGGCCAGGTTCATGGGGCCGAGTTGGAGCGGCTGGAAAAGTAATTGTGATACCTGCGAATGTACGCGCTTAGGGCTACGGAGAAGAATCTATGGCGTAATGTGACATTATTGACAATTGGGTTTTTTGTACGGAACGGTGTAGACTACTGGTAGATGACTGGGATGGTGAAGCGCTTGCAGGTTGATACAGGGATACGATTGAATGAGGTTGGCAAATAGCACATATTTCAACCGAAATTCCCAGGCAACTGCGTTTGGACTACCCAGTTCGCTGCGTGGTCTGGAAATTGTGCCCAGACGCTAACAATGAGCTGTACAGGTTGCAGCAAGTGGAGGAAATAGTACAATGATATTCTAAACAAGTCTTTGGTGGTATTTACAATTGTCTCATTGCGTTCGGATGTGTATCTTGGTTTCATGCATCCTTGCTTCCCACCCACTTTGACCACATAGTTCGACGTTGATGATGGATGATTCGGCTCCAGGTACGTTCGCAGGTTTACTTGAGCTGGGCGAAAAGCCTGGGGGCGGCACATGCAGTTGCGCAGTGGGCAAGGTGGAAGACTAATCAACCGTCAGCTGGCTTCAGAGAGAGGTACTCCGCGGGCGCTCACATTCTTCGACGCAGTCCTCCTTTGCCTGGCCCTCGTTCTCGATCTGGCCTGTTACGCGCTGGGCGCACTCGTCGTAGTGGTGCTTTGCGGGAGCGCACTGCTTGGATTCCTGGCACTCTATAACCCAAAGTCAGCATGTCCCTGGTGTCCAATGGCATACGGTAGAGCTCCTGTTCCCTCTTCGGTATGCAATTGAGCATCTGAAGCTATCAAGATAGCTCATTTCAGCATCCCAGCAGCTCTAGCTCCACCCATTCACTTCAGAAAAAGCTGTGCAGTCGACTCACCCTTCTCCAGCACGTCCTTCGGGTCCTGCGGTTCCTCCTCCTCCTCTTCCTCTTCTTCCGCCTCGTCCTCCGCTTCAGCGTCCGCGCCACTTGGCTTGTGTCCTTGCTCGCTCGACCCCTCATCCTTGGAATCTTCCTTGTTGACCTCGGCTTCCTCCTTCGACTCCTCGTCGGTACCAGATGCTGACGTGTCGGTGGAGACACCGCCGTGGGGTGGCGCTTCGGCGTCGGGCGACGGGTGGGAGAAAGTCTCCCAGACGTCGGAGAAGAAGTCGGTGATACCCATTGTTGCTGATGGGGGGTAATTGGCTGGCGGGAAGACGTGGGCGTGGGTCGATGGGGTTTTGGAGCTCGCTGAGGTTGGACCGGGATGAGAGCGAGGAAGTTGCGTGCCAAGAGATTAGTCAGAGTGCAATTCGGTCATCAGAACGACGTGAAGCCTACTGGACTGCCGTTGATACTTATTGTTACGATGGTCAAAAAAGCGGCTTTACGCAAAAATTAGTTCATGATGGTTCTGATGACATTCACGCATTTCTATGGCGCTTGAAACCTTCCTTCACGCTCATGCCGTTCTCAACATCCTCGATCACCTTCTCATCCGCTCCCACTAGCTTTGGCAACAACTCCAGCAGCTCCTCCACTTTGTTCTGAGGCACTGCAACCACTCCGTTCTCGAACGGATCTATCATAATTATGTCTCCAGGCTCGACCACCGTTTCGCCCACCCGCACAGGCACATTCCGCGCATGGAACTTCGTTTCCGCGCCAGCCCCGATTATCGACGTACCCTTCGACCAGATAGGAAGACCTGTCCCTGCCAGTGTGACTAGATCTCGTATACGACCGTCTACCACAATACCTTGTGCTCCGAGGTGCTTCATGCGGGCTCCCATAATACCACCCATAACTGCGCAGGATTGGCTGGGAGGTTGGCTGATGATGACAATGGTATCGCGTTCTGTGTAATCTGCGTACGGACCGGCTTCGGGCAAGTTTGACTCTGGAAAGCCTTTAGGTAATGATGCCGGGTTGGGGAAGGAAGGTGTCGCTTTTGGTGCCATAAGAAAGGTGGATGCCGGCGCAAGTATCTTCTGGGGTTCTGGTCTAGATACACTGGCTGTATGCGGCATTGGTACTGCCAGGAAGTGAAATCAGATGGGCACACAAGACAGGCGAAGCTAGACATACCGAGGTCTGGTAGAAAGCCTGCGCCAGGTACATTCAGCTTCAAGAGCGCATCCGCAATCTGTTGAGCTTAGCTTGGACTGCCAGGCATGTCAAGGCGCCTTACATCGCATGCTGCGTATCGCGATAGTGCTTTCCATCTTGGGGCTGACATCTTGCTCACTGTTCGTCGAAGTGGGCAGCTCTTAACAATATTTGGGACGTTGTCAGCCTGCATCAGACGCGCGGAGCTCTGGTGGGGTCATCTAGCCCCGCTGACCGAGGTACTGGAATTACCACGATATCAAGGCCTGACGTATACGAGTTACTCACGAGTTCCGTCGACTATTGATCAGGTCATGTTAGATTGTCAGCTTGTAGCTCACCTTCCTCTCCTACTTCCAACGTCCATAGTAATTTGGACACTTAAGGCATGCATGCAACCAAACCATTCTGGACCTATCCTTCCATACCATAAAATCATGTAGACGTTGTCTCTGATTCCCTACGACAGATATCTCCTCATAAGCTTATACTACCACTTGAGCTCTTTCCGAATAAGTACATTAGTCATCGGTGAATGCCAATTTCCACGTGACCTGTGCCAAGCACCGATCGGCGGATTCGCTCGTCCGCGCGCTTCTACTCGACACCATTTGGTTCCAGCGACATTTATGACACGCACCGGGTCATCGCCCAATCGCCTCAACTGATGCGCCTTCATTCTTTCGACATCTGAGGTGGTTGTCTATTAATTCCACGCGGCTTGCGCCGCAATCCCCTCAACATGGCCTTCCACTCGCCGATGGCCGTTCAAGTAAGTTCTCGTCGCCACGCTTCCGCGCTGCGCCTGGTAGCAGTTACTGACTTGCACAGACTGTAGTATCGGTCACTACTGAACTCTGGCCTACCATGTCCGCCGTCTTGAAAGCGCCGTGGCAGGGCTTCGGGACGCAGCAGACAACTGTCGGTGGCGCTGGCCAGCGTCGAGGTGCGCATACTTCGGCACCAGCACCAGTCGCGCAGCCGCAGGTGAGAGATGCGCTCCACTGAAGCAAAGAAGACTGCTAAAACACTCTCAAGTCTGGTTCCGCATATGCCCTCCCTGCGTGCCTCGAATCGGTCCCCATATCTTCGTTGCGCCAAGCCGCATCCTCCCGTGTATTGCAGTCGGTACCCACCTTTGCCGGGTCGATATCTGCAGGTTAGTGGTCCTACACTGGCATTAGGTCTCTGTTAACAGCTGTAGTGCCAAAAAATGCGCTCCAGTTCTGCATCCCCGTCACACGCAGTATGCCTTTCAACTCGTTCATGGCCAGGCAGTATTCCACGGTCTCGCGCAACAGCCCGTTCGCGAACCTCCGCGCAGTTCCCAGACCCGGAAATCTGGGATTGGGTCTGAATCAACGGCGCTCACTCTTCGGTGGTCCAACCCATAGTCAGCTCGCTCGGTACGAACAATCTGCAAATAACAACCCTACGAGCGCATCGGCGCAAGCGACTTTTTATCAAGCATTGCTCAGGGCAAACATGCCCCAAATCATCATAGATCGATACACCACCGGGCAGTTTGCTTCCAATGCAACGGTCGAACAAGCCTATCGGAAAGCCTTGGAGAAAACGGGTCAATCCGGTATTGGTGCTGGAGAACAAATGTCATCGGGAACGGCGCAAGTCGTTGGGCAAGCAATTGCTACTCACATCGGGAAAGGGAAAATGGGCAAGACTAAAGGTGGCTCTGGCGAGAAGGCCGATCCACTGTACGTCGTGGTTGAAGAGTCACTCGCGAGCACCATCTTCAAGTGGGTTCGTTGGGCTGCTGCCTTCGCTTTGGCCGGCTATGTCTCCTTGGTCCTCATCACGCTCTTCGTCGAAACTAGCGGTGTTCTGAAGAAGGTCGGTGGTGCTAATTCCGCTGAGGTTCGTCCGGAGAGCCAGAGTACACGATTCAGCGATGTCCAAGGCTGCGATGAGGCGAAGGAAGAACTTACCGACATCGTTGACTTCTTGAAGAACCCAGACCGTTACAACAAACTTGGTGGCCGACTTCCCAAAGGCGTATTGCTCATTGGGCCTCCTGGTACCGGAAAAACTCTACTTGCTCGCGCTGTCGCCGGTGAAGCTGGTGTGCCCTTCTTCTACATGTCTGGATCCGAGTTCGATGAGGTTTATGTTGGTGTCGGCGCGAAGCGTGTTCGTGAGCTTTTCTCTGCCGCTCGTGCCAAGGCCCCTGCCATCGTTTTCATAGATGAACTGGACGCTGTCGGTGGGAAACGGAAGTCGCGAGATGCCAACTATCACCGTCAAACACTGAATCAGCTATTGAACGACCTCGACGGCTTTGACCAATCTACCGGCGTCATATTTATTGCAGCTACCAACCACCCTGAGTTGTTGGACAAGGCATTACTTCGACCTGGTCGTTTCGATAGGCATGTGCAGGTCGAGCTGCCAGATGTCCAAGGACGGCTGGCTATCTTAAAACATCACACTCAGAAGATTCGCCTCTCCCCTGAGGCCGATTTGTCCAAGATTGCCCGCGGTACGCCTGGCTTTTCTGGTGCTGAGCTGGAGAACCTGGCCAATACTGCGGCTATCCAGGCTTCCAAGCAGCAGGCCAAATTTGTTTCGTCTCTGGATCTGGAATGGGCTAAGGACAAGATCATGATGGGCTCCGAACGCAAGACCAAAGTTGTGCCACTCGTCGACAAGCTTCAGACAGCTTATCATGAGGGCGGTCATACTCTCGTCGGTCTTTACTCTAAAAGTTTCCAAGAGGTTCACAAGGCGACCATTCTACCCAGAGGTCCTGCTGCTGGTATCACCTTCTTCCTTCCTCACGAACACAAACACCACCGTTCCAAAGCAGAATACGAGAGCCAGCTTGCTATGTCTATGGGTGGCACAATAGCTGAAGAGCTTGTGTATGGCGCTATGGAAATTGGTGATGGCGCCTCGAGTGATATTTCGGCGGCTACTAGAACAGCTCATCTGATGGTCACAGCCTTCGGTTTCTCAGAAAAGCTGGGCAGCGTGGATTTCAGGTCCAACTACGAACAAGTCTCACCTGAAACGAAGCGTCTCATCGACAATGAGGTGCGACGACTAATCGATGAGGCCAGAGAGAATGCGAAGAAGATCTTAACTGAGAAGCGCACGGAACTGGATCGCCTGGCGACGGCTCTTGTTCAGTACGAGACGCTGGACAAGGAGGAGATCTTGAAGGTTATCAAAGGCGAGAAGTTACCGGGTCGTTTGATGGCGATGCCGGATACACCCATCAAGCTCCCTGAGATACCGCTCCCGCCTGCCATTCACCCGCCGGTGCCTGGTGATAACGATGGCGATGGAGGTGTACCTGCTTAAATTGGTAATTGAAATCGCGCTTTTGGCATGCATGCGAGGCGAACGGCGTTACATCACCAACAAGCCCTCCCCTCGTCCTTTCTTTGCGACCGCGATCTATGGGGATCGTTGGGGTTTCTTTGACTCGCTTTGTATGACTATTATAGTATTTGGGTATGGCTAGCAAATGGCGGAGGAAGACTGGGCTACCGCCGGGCAATGCTGTTTGCAGCAGATAGATAGGAAAACTAAACATAAAATTACATGCACCTTGTTTTTGTTTACTGACTGGAAGTCTACTTGCAGGCGAGACGTAGCGCCCATGCAAATCATGTGCGACGTGCTTCACTTCCTACGTAAATCAAGCATAGCCAAGTCGTATTCGGTAGGTAGAACGGCGCAACGAGTATCTGAATCCTCTACTGTCTTATCACATCCTTGGCAATCAGACGGTGCTATCGTGTCCCTGACAAGGTGTCCATCTACCCGCCTACATGTATGTCGGCCACTACTCACTCACTTACCTAGGCATATTTGCTTAACCACTATGTACATGATGACTCCCCCACACGAACGAAATCCACCCAAAAGCCGCATTCAATCACGCTCTTGCCGTATCTCTAGAGCCAGCTCCTTTCATACAGCTCTTCTAGTTGCAAAGGCGCTGGAGTCGAGAAAGAATGTGTGAACAATTCATTCATTCCTTTCAACTAGTGGATTGGGTTGTTCTCGTTAGCTGGTTTTTATGAGTATTATATTATACACGGATAAACACGTATATGCGCACGCACACACGCACTATTTCTCTCCATGCTGTCTGGGGATCATGTTGTGTCGCACCTCTCTCTCTCTCTCCTGCACATTATACATCATGCGTCATCCCTCAACCTCATCCTCATCTCAGAAGTATTCTCACAACCCGAAATCAAAACCAACATCTACTTCTTCCTAAAAGCCATACGCGAAAATAATCATCTACATCCACATCTACACCCCTCCTTGTTTTTCCTCTAAAGACTCTACAGGTGTACGTAGCATAGCGTATATAGCCGTAGTCACGTTACGTCGAGAGCGAGCGAGGGCGAGAGCGTATCATCGCATGACGAGAGACACAATAAGACAGACAGTCAAGGGGTGATTTGCTTCGGTGCATGGCAATGCTAACGTTACCGTTGAGTTGAGTCGAAGCGGAAGAAGGGTTGGTTAAGAGACGGCATGTACACCTACCCACCTACCTACCACCTGTGCATGTAGAAGCCGGGGCGTAAGTCTTTACGTAAACATATTTCGGTTATGGAGGTAGCTCACAACAGCAAAAAGTACATCATCTCCTTGCATATATATCCTCCGACACATCGCGGAACGCTTTAAATTGGCAGACACCCCAACGTCTTTTTTCGCCGCCAATGCAGAAAAAGAAAAGAAAAGAAAAGCCCCCCGATTACTGGCTAGTAGCATGCGCTCTATACAAGGGGCACATCGACTCTTCCCAGGCAATAAGTACACGAAGAAAGGGATGAGTGGGTGGGTGGAGGGGGTACGCTTCAACGCCACAAGCGAACATCTTTCGACAATCTTTCTCTCACGCGCCCAAGCCAAGCCATACAAGAAAAAAAAAGTAGTAGTAATGATGAGAAGCGAACACCAAGAGGCCTTCTTCTATAAGAAGCCGGGCACCAAGACGTCTTCGCTGCCCAGGGAAAAAAAGGCCATGAAAGCCGAAGCCGGTAGATGCAAAGCTTTGAACCAGAAAGGGTACTTTCCTCCAAGAGCATACGTGCCAAAGGGGGCGTAACAAACAGACGAGATTGGGGAGTTGGGACCATGCCAAACAGCAAGAAAACGTACCATATATAGAAAAGTAGAAAAGAGACGCCCAAACGCCTATCGCTGGATGGTTGTGATGCCGATACTATGACAAGTCGGTATAAGGAAATGGCCTGACAAGGCAAAGAAACAACGTCGAAATGAAACAGGTTTCATTGCACACCGGCAATGGATTGTCTGTTGACAAAAAGAGTAGATCCGCGTCTTAGAAGTTTGCGAGTCCATTTTTCGAATGGCGCTTGCTGAATCTCTTCCTGCCCTTTAACGAGTCAGAATCTGCGTGCTCTTTGCGAAGGATACGTGTAGTTGGGATGTTGACCCCATCCAGGGCAGAGTCACCACCTAACGTACTAGCAGGGCTTGAAAGAGCGGAGTTCAAATCATTAAGTGTCGAATCGCCCGAGTAGGAATTCGTCATGTTTTGTGATATGGCGTAGTCTCGCGCTTGTTCTATACTGTCGAGCCATTCCTGAGTGTAGTATTTGCTGCCGTTTGGATCGCTGGTGCTTTTCGGATCTTCGAAAACGTACTGCTTGTCTCGCTGTGATATGGTTAGCCAGTCATCCCTATCAAGATGGCAAATTATTACCGTCTCCACGAGCCATGAGGTCAGGCCTTTGGAATCTTGGAAGCTTCTCCAAGAACAACCTGCGGCTAAAATCGAAACTTCTTCCTTCAACTTCTTGTCATTTGTGCCAGCAGCGCACATGAGCACTCTGGCATTGGAAGTGATCATGACTAATCTCTGCCGTTTCTTGATCGTGTTGCCACCGAAGAAACGCGAGAACTTCTTCGGTGTTTCGGCAACAGCATCCGCGTTTCCGCCAACGGGGTGACCAGCCGGGTGGTGAGTAACAAACAAGTTGCCAAGTTTCAAAATGCGTTCGTCTCTTTTCGTAAGAACTGGGGACCAATCTATGTCTAGCTGGCTCGGAGGAGGCAATTCAGTTATGAGTCGCGGTGGTACTCGCATGGTGTTTGGAGCGGATGCGGCAGTTGATGCCGGGCCTGGTGTTGTGTTACCCACTGGAGCCTGTTTTGGTGGGTGGGGATCGTAATTACCGTTTAGTCTGATGGGTTCATGGGCTGGGGGTACATAGGCTTTTAGTCGCGGGGCTTTCTGCTTCCACAACCCTACACCCCAATTTATCCCCTCAAAGAAAGGATGGCTCTTGATATGCTCGACCGGAAGGCGTGTCACGGGATCCAGCACTAGCAGCCTCTCCACCAGATCTTTTGCCAGCGGTGGAAAGCCGTCGGGGAAAGTGTATTCCAGCCCAACTATCTTCTGGAAAGTCTGGTATTCATTAGCAGCTTTGAATGGAGGCCGGCCGGCAAGTAGCTGGTAAATTATGCAACCAAATGCCCAGAGGTCGCTGGCTTTGCACGCATTCTTATCTGTAAGCAACTCCGGTGAGACGTATTCGGCAGTGCCGACAAACGACTGCGCTCGATCCGAGTCCATGCCTTCCAACGGGTCACCGGCCGTTGAGCCGGCGCCATTCGACCTTTTCTGGTCTAATATCTTGGCTGTGCCGAAATCTGTAATTTTGACATGCATCTGATCGTCGAGCAGTACATTCTCCGGCTTCAGGTCGCGATGGATGACGCCTCGCGAATGCATGTAGTCGATTGCATCGAGTATTTGGGCGCCGTAGAACCTTGTGCATTCCACGTCAAACGTGGTCATCTTCTTCAGAAAGCCAAGCAACTCTCCCCCGGCAGCCAGGTCCAGGACAAAGTATAGCGAGCGCTCATCCTGGAATGTGTAGTAGAGTCGGACGATGCCTGGGTGCTCGGTCAGACGGTTTAGGGTGTCTTTCTCGATGTTCACGTATTTGACCTTCTTCTCCTTGATGATATGGCGCTTGTCGAGCACCTTGATAGCATACTCCCGCAGCGTCTGTCGGTCCGTGGCGGCCAAGACGGTACTGTACGATCCTTCTCCCAGTGTCCGGCCGAAATTGAAGTCCTTGACACCCTTCTTCACTACTCTTGTTACCGGTCTGCCGTTTTGATCCACGTCTTGTCTTAAACCGGTGGCTGCTCCTTTGTCTTTCCATTCCTCACTGCTGGGCAAGGGGCCGCCCTCTAAGCCGTACGGTGAGCTCGACAAGTGGCTTGCTGGGGGAAGGCTCGATGGGTGGGCGCCGTCCATTGGGATACGCCGTGAGCTCCGCCGCGGGGGAAAGGGCCCGTTCCCTGCCGCTATTTCTGGTGGATATGGTCTGTGGCTCCGGCTAAGCTCGCGCGCGGGCATCCCCTTGGGCGCTACTCTCGAGCTGCTTGTCCGGCGTATGTCGGTCGCGGTGCTATCATTGTAGCGATATGTGCCCGGGGGCGCCACAGCAGTCGCCGAGCTCGAGGACAGATTGGAGTGGTTGTACATGCTGGTCGACACGGGGCGGCCGGCGACGTTTTGCTGGGGGGGAGCGTTGCGGGGGTGGCTAATGGGACCGCCGGTGTATGGCGGGTAGGACGACTGCTGCTGGCCCTGGTGCACGAAGGGCATCGACTGCCGGTGGGTGAGGCGAGAGGCATATGTTTCTGGGGAGGGTTGCTCGGAGGGCGAGGGCGCGGGCGCGGGCGAGGCCGTGTTGAAGGCATCTGCATTGAAGCCCAGCGAGCCTGTGGGCGGGTGCGGCTCGGGCAGCAGCGGGGGGGCGAGTGCCTGGGAGGCGGGCCTGTCGGTGATGGTGCTCGACGACGACGCGGCCGAGGACGATGACGGGCGGGCTGCGGCCGAGGGCTCCGTGTCTGCAGGCGGCGGCGGCGGCGGCTGCTGGGGCGGCGGGGAGGGCGACGAGGGGCCTGTGTCTGCGTCTGGGTTCGCAATGCGCAGGCCGCCGAGCGACTGCGAGAGGCTCAGGTCGCAGTCCATGGCGGATGGCGGCGAGCGCTGGGCAGTGGCCGTTCGGTTCGGTGGGCAGCGTGGGCAGCGGGCGCAGGGAAGCCTACGGCGGGCGGCAATTCGCGGGGTGCAGGCGGGTGCAGGCGGGTGCAGGCTGTCGTGATGGCGAGGCCCCAGGGCCGGTGCAGGAGAAGGCGTCGCAGACGATGGCAGCAGGCCGTGGGCGCGCGGGACACACAGTACGTACTACCGGACGACTACGCGGTGAGGCTGCTGGCCGGAGCGGACCCTAGCGCTGCATTCTCGGCGCCGCCCAGCTGGTGCTGACCACCAGCTCCTCAACACCACCACTACCACCAGCCCATCGTGATTCGTGGCCTGGGCCACACCTGGCCATGCGGACGCACCGGTGCCGAGCCAGCCAGTGCGGAAGATATCCCAGCCTGGTGCGACCTGGAGTGCATGCTAGCTAGGCCCAGACACGCGTGCCAGGTTACGCACAATCAATATCACTCCATGCAGTCCTCCCTTGATCGTCCCCTTTCTTTGGTTATTCCTTGGACAGCGTATGCATGGGACGACTGGCACCGTCTGGTCTGAATCAAGTAAATCGCCATGTCTAACACATTACCTCATCCGTTGCAGGTCGCTCCAGTGATGCTCTCTCTCCTTGGTGGTACGATGCGTGAACAATATTCAACTACATTCATTCATTCATTCATTCATATCCGTCTTCATGGCAGCTCCCGCAAATCACTCAAGATGCCATGTCGATGCCGTGTCGTGTTGGCTGTGCGTGCTGGTCCAAAAACTGGCAGTGACCTCTCGGGGGGCTCAAGTCGACCCCCTATGGCGGTAGCCGCCATGAGCTGCAATGGTAGGAAGCCGTCGGCCGTCACTGATCCCTTTGATCTATTATTTGTCCACATGTCGCAGCTTCGCTCTCTCACCTCGACATCCATCTGAGCGAGCGCGAGAAGCTCAGCCGGCCCAGTTGGACTTTTTGGCTTCGTTTTGGAACGACTCCTTTGCTACACGTTACCACGCTGGATTTACTACCACCACACATTTCGCAACATGCTACGATTGAAGCCTTCTGAGATCACCCTAACGCCGGCGGACATTGAGGAGACCCGTCGACGCATGGACCGCAGACAAGCCGTCAACCCTCCTGCAACACTGCCAGCACGCATCCACAGCCCTCCAATGCCGCCTATTTTCGGAGCCCGTCTGAGACGTGGACCAGGACGGTCTCGCGATGATGATATTACAAGCCTCGGCAACATCCCCATTCTCAGGCCTCAACAAGCTGTCCACAGCTCCATCGATGAGCCAGAAGACGATTCACATGCTCATCATGAAAGTCTCGTGCAAAGCGGCGAGACCCCGTCGACAGAACCAGGTCCTTCGCTCCCGGAAGCCCAGTCTACAACCGACTCGAGCTCTATAGCAAGACTCGTAGTACCACTTCAGGACAGCGCTATTCGACTTGCTTTTAGGCCTGCTCCCCTGGATGGAGACTCCGGTCGTTTTGCATCACAAGAAGAGACCAGCGAGGGCAGCCCCTCATCCCCTGCAAAACAACACCTCAATTCCCCCAGGCTTGATCGACAGAGGGTGCACTCCTCGGGAGCCGGTGAAGAGAAATCATCGCCTTCTCGGGCCCATGTTGCTACGGATGGGCTTGTCGAAGACCCAAATGTGCTCGAGGCACCGATGAGAGATGGGCCTCACTCACTTCGTCAACACAGCATTCATGCGACCTCTCCTTTACATCAAGCACACACAATCAGCTCGTCTAGATCTCAAGGCAATCTTCGTGGACGACACGAAGGGTGAGCCCTGCCCCTTCTGTTTCCATTTCCTGAATTCGATGATAACGATGTAGCGATAGCGATGACCGTGTGCACGTATCTGGAAACAGCAGACATGCTGCGGCTGAAGAAACTTCGCCGGCGCAGTATAGACGAGGTTACGGGGACTCTTTTCAGAGGTTCAGGTTCTTAGAAGGCGTGCCTCAGACGGAACCACGCGCGCGGAGGGAACCGTACAGACGCAGTCGAACCATGTCTTCGAGCAGCGAACCGTCACACCGGCTCCAGGGGCAACGTCTCGATCCGTCTGGTGCATCCATAGAATACGTTTTCTGGAGCGGCATGGCTCCTGAGCCTCGTTTTACTCGAAGAGATGATGGTGTTCGTGACAGCGCGCAGTCTTCGAGTGATCGCTACTGGACACCTCTAGGTTCGGACGGGATGGGCCATCAGGATTCCTTAAGAAACACGTCCGGCGGACAAATCAGTGAAACATCAACTACCAGTCAGCCGTATTCTTTTTATGAGCTACCGGAATCTCGACACCCCAGTAACAATGATTCCCGAGAAGAGCTCATCGAACAATCGCAATACGACGGCGCCGCACCATCCCGCCAGGTTAGCCGTGGAGCTTACCATTCAATTCGTCTAAACCAGAATCCCACAACAAGCAGAGCATCTCTATGCCCAGCACCTCTTTCGCGAGTTCCAAGTCGTTCCTCGCCTGACCTGACTGGGCTAGGCCAGCATGGGCGCAGTGGCGCGGTATTCTCCCCGCTGCCTGCAAGGCCGTACAGTCGTGTACCAAGCTCTCAGCATCCTATAAGGCTATCTACGGGACTGGTTAGTGTTGCTGACTTTGTCGGTGGCGATCAAGATGCCACAAGGGCTGTCCAACGCGATCTTTCGTCACCTCTAGAATTAGTCCAGGACCGTGCCACTGCCTTCTTTCACCAAATTGCAGATCGGATCGAAGCCAACTCTTCACATGCAGGCCGACCGACAGAGCCTGGGCAATATAATCATGTCAGAGACTCAGAAGAAGCACCCGATCATCGGGGAAGGGCATCAGGATCTGGAGGTCTACGGCAGAGATCCGACAACAGCGCCCACAGTCACCTCAGTACACAAGCCCATCAACGAGACCAAGTTCACATGCGCCAACCGCACTTCCAAGCCGATCAGACCCTTCTCCCCAACCGAGCCGCTCCCCGTCAACGCAGAACCATGCCCGCAGCCCGAATCGGCCAACGCTCCAGCGAAAACGTCCCCGTAAGCCACTCCCCCCAAGAAGGCCGTCCCAACCGCGCCCCGCGCCTTCCAGCCCAAAGAATCAGCTTCTTCCCCCCCTCCAACCGCCCAGGCGTAACCCTGCGAGGCGGCGACTTCCCCATCTCCCCCGTCCCAATCCGCTTCAGCATGAGCATGCCCCAAGTCACCAGACCCAGAGATATGTCCAACCGTCCACACATGCACTCTCCCCACCCACTTCTCCTTCCCGACTCCTCCCCCTCCGACACCCTCACCCCCATCCAGAACAACGCCCACCTCTTACCTCCTATCGTTATGCGCGGCCCGCGCATCCCTCCCCGCCATACCTCGCGCCAACAAGATGCCGTCGACGCGCCTCCTCGTCGCCAGCTCACCCGACTCGCTGTAACGCCCATGCCAGGTGGCATGCCGTTTATCCGGCACGCTGAGCGTGGTCCACCGTCGACATCCACAACGCTGGATAGCGCGAGCGGAGTCACGAGTCGCAGATCGCAAGGGGGAGGGTTTGCGATTGCGCGGCGGAGGGTGGACGAGGAGCAGGAGAATTCGGGGGAGAGGGAGATGCGCGAGATGAGGGGGGAATGGGAGGCGGTGGGGTATAGGCGTGGGAGAGGAGAGGGGGAGGGGAATAGGGCTGGGGTTATGGATGAGACGCCGCCGAGGGTGGGGAGGTATGAGCGGTTTATGGGGGAGTGAGGGTAGGTGCCGGACTTGGGGGTATGGTTTGGACGTTTGGAGTCCCGGATTAACACCGTACCCTATACAATACAACATAACAAAAAATGACCAACCCCCATGTATTTATGCATGCACGCATCACCACACCGTCCTTCAACACCGCGATATCGCAAAACTAGTCTCCACCGTAGATCTCATATACGAATATCCCGCTTACTGAATCACCTCACCCTGCACGGGAAAAGAAAAGTATTACCAGTAAGACATGAAATATAATCGATCATGCATGTGAGTACAGATGAAGATCTAGATCGGATAAGATAAAGAGGGAGTATGTCAAGATTTGTGAGATGGGGATAAAGATAGAGATAACGTTTGTATATCCATCCATCTATCCATGTACCCAAACCCCTATACACGCCCTATAGCACGCCATATTGAAACCACCCAAAAAGAAACACGAGATACACCATCCCAGCCCACGCAAACCAGCGCAAAAACACCCTCAACCCTCAAGCCACTCAAACATAGACAAGACGTCGTAAAAAGCGTTGTCGTAGAACTTGCCATCGGAGGAAGGAGTAAGAGTACCCGGGTTGGGTTCGTAAAGACGCTCGGCAGCCTCGTCGACACCATCGGTCCAGTTCCAGCCAGCGGGCCAGTTCTCGAAGTCGAAGCTCGGAGGTCTGATGGAGGCCATACCGTTGACTGCTGTACCTCCACTTAGAATGCATCCAGCCATTCCCGCGGTGTCAGAGCACATACCTTTGTTACCTGGCTCGACGAATGAAACTCCACGCTTTAGCCACAGCGTTCTTAACATCCGACTTATTAATTTAGCCCTTGCAGTAGAGCACAGCCACGGTGGTGAGGACGATGACTCCAAAGCCGTATTTGACGTACAGGTTGACGTATTTGAACCTGGTCTCACGGCGGTGCTGGTTGTCATCGTTGCCGTTTGTCTCGTTCTGGAGTGGTTGTAGCTCGATAGGCTGTTCATACATCGGAAGTATGGGTGAGTAGCGAATGCGCATAGAGTGGTAGTGATAGTAGCGTGCGAAGAATTGGGTGACATGAGAGAGAGACAGATGCAGCCAAGAGGGCAGCTTTTCAAGTAATTGCATTGCGTAGTCACGCCTGCGTTGTTTGTGTAGAAAGAGGGAGGTGTGCTGGAGATTTTTAGACAGTGACTACTGGGTCCCCACTCTAGCCGAGGTGCGCTATTTCCAACATGCAGCCGTGGTAATGCAGTTCTCGCAGAGGAAAGTATAAGTGAAGCCTGTCTCGTTGACGCTGGAAGCGATGGGCTTGAGTGTCGGTCCATCATAGATCTTCGGGTTGGCGTAGTTCTCCACTGAACGTAACGACGCAACGATTTCCTCTCCGTTGGGCCAAGCCACGAGCAGCAAACTGTTCATAATACGGTCGGAGAATGAAACACCAGCCCATCCCGTCGTGGTGTTCGCAGAAAGCTGATTGATGAAATCTGTAGTCGGGTTTTCGGGAAGTGCAATACCGAAGGAGTAGTTTGCATAGATTTCTGTTGGAAAGTGATTCCCGTGGCGTCATCCGTGTAGGTAGTAGTGCTGTACTGAGCGTGAGTGCCAGCTAAACTCGCCGCTAAAAGGAGAGAGGAGAGAAAGCAACGAGCGGCCATCCTGGGCAGAGAAAAGAATGTATGGGTTTTAAAAAAAGGTGGGTGAGAACGAAAAAGAGTGTATGCGGTGAGTTCAACTACAACCGGCCCGTGATAGCTCTTCCTCCACGACGCCTTCTCTCCATGCTTATATCCGTTCCACAAAGTATGCCTTACGATGATGCATAGCCAAGTGTTACATCTTCCACCAGGCGTCCGGCAAGGGTGAACAATTTTCCTGAGTCGCAGCACGACGGGAAGCCTAGATTCTATATTCAGTACAACGTAGACGATCGAAACAACATCAATGACGAAGGCCGATAAGCTTGTCGTCTTTTGGTGAGCCAAACATCGAAGGCTCTGAAACGTAGCAGTGAAACAATCCGTTGGCCAATCAGCATAGTCGAAACGGCCAGCCGAAACGGAGCAGTCCCTCCACCGATCTCCACCAACACCTCTAAGCCTCCACCCCAGGAGATTTCATATCGGTGACTCTGCAGCATTGCAGCAAGCCGTGCTGTGTTGTTAGTTTCCTGCCTCACAGGTCTAGCCCGGCCCAGAGAAAACGGGCTGGCGGCGGCCCCCACGTTGTAGGCGCTGCAGCATGTAACATCGTGTTGTGGACTGCGCACGCTCCTATCATCTAAGATTGCCGAGAACTCGCGCGATGCTGGTAGAGACCAAAAACCTGGAATGTCGAGGGGCGGCTGTCATTACTAGGGAAAGGGTATCTTCAACACTGCCTACTGGGTCTCCAAGCATGCGATCTCCAGTTTCACAGCGATTCGAACCAGGACCCAGCGGCCCAGATACCAGCGCATCCAACCAGCGCTGCGGCGCCCACAATCTGCTTAGCCCAGCCGGACTCTGCATCGACTTTCACAGCCCCCTCTCTCTTCATGCCATGCTGTTGCGGGGTAGCTGCTGCCTCTTGTACGACGTGCTGCACCTGCGGTCGCACATTGAGTGATTCGTTGTGCCTTCTCTTCGCCTCCATTATCATCTTCTCGATAGCCTCCAACTCTTCCCGCCATTGCGTCTCATTCTTCTGGTTTTCCCCATCAACCTCCACATTTTGCACGTTTCCAAAGAAGTCCATAATTAGCCTTGACCTGGCACCAGCTTCGCCACCCTCGAACAGATCATAACGTATACCGGGCTGCGAGTGCATCTTGCTTGGGTCGTAGCTGTCGAAGAGCTCGCCCATGGTGACTTTGGAAGTTGGGTCGCGGATCTTGTCTTCGAGGAACTCTAGATTATAGTATGTGTAGCGGTCAATAACGGCGACACCTACGTCATTGTCTGCGTGGTGCGAGTACGAGGACTGGTCGATCTCGGAAGATCCGGTGGCGAGAATATTCGGAGAGTAGAACTTGGAGTACATGGTGTTCGCCTGGCAAGTATCGATCATGAAGAGCATTTCGTGGTAGCTGCAGAGCCATCAGTATCAGATCCTCCTACGAGGTGGACCATGAGCCTACCGCTTCTTTTCCCACATCTGACCAAAGGCGTCCGCCAGGTCATAGGCAGATATCTCTTCTGCATCCTGGAACTTCAAGAACTCGTTTCCGCCGTGCCCTGTCATGTACACTAGGATGTTGCTCCGCTCGTCGGTCATCAGCCGCTTTGACCGTGGCATGTCCTCCGAGACTCTGTCTGTCATGAGCCTGATGAAGTTCTCCACTGTGACCTCGTATCCTCTGTAGTCCACCTCGATGTTGTCCCCGTACAGGTCAAGCGCGCGGTCGGCGTTGTTGTACACAGTCCCTGGAAATGCATTGCGCGGGTTGCAGGCCATGTCGTCGGGCAGCATGAGGATGATTTGCGAGTCGGGGATGCCGAGGCGCTTTACGGTGCGGTATAGCGAAAGCACATTGGCGAGGTGTCTGTAGTTGAACCAGAAGCGCGATGTGCCGACGAGGACGGCCCAGTTGGAGGTATGTTCGGCTGCGGCAAATGGCGCGAGCACGAGCGGAACGAGAGCGGCGGAGAACTTCATGTTGTGTTACAGGCAGAGGGCACAATTGAATAGGATAGAGCTCGAGAAACTGCCCAGGTTCACGGTGCACGTTGAGTTGCAGGGGTGGCAGCTGACAAACGAGAGCCATCCTCGGCGGAATGAGCTAGTGGATCGCGTCATGTGCGCTCATCTATCTGAACAGCCTAAGAGCAAGATGATCCCCATATAACAATTGTCTTCGTCTGTCCTCTTCATTTCGAACCGGTTGCCACGCCGCACGCTCTCCTGGCTACAGAATATGGCTCCCGATCGGGGACGGTCCGAAAGTGGCCTCAACGATAGCGAGCGAAACCACGAACTCCACGATGCAGACAACGCATCGCTCCCCCGGAACAGTTCACAGGCATCAGGAACTCAGGTGTTCCTAGCGGAAAGAGCCTCCCAACCTCAGAATTTCACGTTCCGAGGCGTGCTTTGTGGCTTGGCCATCGGGGTTGCGATATGCTTTAGCAACATGTACTTTGGACTGCAAACCGGCTGGGTCACGGGCATGGCGATGCCTTCGGCTCTGATAGGCTTTGCCTACTTCAAGACGGTGTCTCGTATGCTCAAGTCCCCTTTTACGCCTGTAGAAAACGTGCTGGTCCAGTCCGTTGCTGGGGCGGTGGGCACGATGCCTCTGGGATGTGGTTTCGTCGGCGTTATCCCAGCTCTCAATTTTCTCTTGACATCGGACGAGAATGGGCCGCTGGATATCAGTCTATGGAGATTGGTCATCTGGTCTCTGGGGATATGCTTCTTTGGCGTGGTGTTTGCGGTGCCTTTGCGCAAAGAGGTTATCATTCGGGAGAAGCTCAAGTTCCCGAGTGGAACCGCTACCGCACTGATGATACGGGTACTACATGGAGACGAGAAGTCAAAGGGCGTGGTATCTCAGCCCAGAGGCGAGTCAGGGAGCACAGGAGAGGAGGAGCAGCGCCTTTTGCCCTCTGCCAACTCCGTGGAAGATTACGCACTACGACCGTCAAACGAGGAGAATGAGCAAAGAAGACGAGAGGGGGAACTTGAAGAAGATGGAGACTGGAAAGGCAGAATGCGTCTGCTACTGATATCTTTCGCGGGCTCGGCTGTCTATACAGTAGTAACCTACTTCATCCCGCAGCTGCACGACGTCCCGGTCTTTGGACTCACATTGGCCAACAGCTGGCTATGGACTCTGAATCCCTCTCCAGCCTACATTGGTCAAGGAATTATTATGGGCCCCGCTACCACCCTCCACATGCTCCTAGGTGCAATTGTGGGCTGGGGCATTCTATCACCCTTGGCCAAGCACAGAGGGTGGGCACCGGGCCCTGTTTCAGACTGGACAAATGGGTCTAAAGGATGGATTGTGTGGATATCCCTCGCTATCATGCTGGCTGACTCCCTAGTCAACCTCGGATGGCTCGTTGTTCGACCCCTACTTGCCGTCGGCAGGCTATACTACCCCACGGCCAAGGAAGTCTACCAAACTCATACCTGGAAGCAACTTCTAACCTTCAACATCACCCGTCAACCCGCATACAGTCAACTAAACGACAGTACCTCCACGAATCCCATAACCGCCAGCAAACAACACCTCTCAGAAGACAACGAACCCGACGCCCCACCCGAACACCAAATCTCCACCCGCACCACAATAATCGGCCTCATCCTCTCCCTCGCCGCCTGCATCATCGGCGTCCACGTCTCCTTCCCGCACCTCATCCCCCTCAGCCTCACCATCCTAGCCCTCGTCCTCGCCCTCTTCCTCTCCATCATGGGCGTCCGCGCCCTCGGCGAAACAGACCTCAACCCCGTCTCCGGCATCTCCAAACTCACGCAGCTCATCTTCGCCCTCGTGACACCCACCACAGGCCCCAACGCTAAAAACTCCATCATCATCAACCTCCTCGCAGGCGCTATTTCCGAATCCGCCGCCCTGCAAGCCGGCGACCTGCTCCAAGATCTCAAATGCGGACATCTCCTTGGCGCAGCGCCCAACGCGCAGTTCTACGGCCAGATGATCGGGAGCGCCGTCGGGGCCGTTGTGTCTTCCCTCGTGTACAAATTGTATACGCATGTGTACAAGGGCATGATCCCGGGGGGGTTGTTCGAAGTCCCCACGGCGTACGTATGGGTCTTTACCGCAAGACTGGTAACAGGGAAGGGACTACCCCCCATGGTACGCGAATGGGCCATCGGCGCTGCTGTCCTTTTCGCCGCCGGCACAAGCCTCAGAGTATACGGACAGTTTCGAAAAAGGCAGGGTCTAGCTGCGAAATGGTTTGATTTCGTACCGGGTGGTATTGCCGTCGCTATTGGTGCGTTTCAATCTCTATACTTACTTGTTCATATACTTTTTGCTCTAGAGGTTGGTTTTGCAAATCGCTGACGCGGGGCTTCTAGGCATGTACAACACGCCCTCCTTCACACTAGCCCGCACCATCGGCGGGCTCCTCAGCCTCTGGTGGCGCAAGTGGAAGGGCCGCAGCGAGACGCCTATTATTGTGCTTGCGAGCGGGTTGATCCTTGGGGAGGGGCTGTTTAGTATTGTGAATTTGGGGTTGGCCAGCTTCGAGGTGCCGCATTTGTGATGGATTGCTGTTTTTCTCTCGAGCATTGATTCACGGCGTTATACCGTGGACTGTACCGAAAGTGTGCGACGTTTCTCTTTGCGAATACGTACCATGGCCTTCGGCGAAGTAGATAGACATATTGGAAGGAATGCAATAGCGTGGTTAGTTGTAAACTGTACTTTCAGGAATGCATGCGCACAGGGATGATACGTGGTGAGTGGTACAACATTGCGCATGGTACATCTTCCGTGTAGTAAGTAGTAGGTGATATTTTTCTTTGACGTATGTATATAACATCGGCTTCATAAAATTATAACAAGCAATTGTGCTGCTTGCACTCCACCCCCATCGTGGGGAAAACATACAGAGGGTATCTATCCATCGACACTGCAAATATATCGCAATCGCATTATTTCCATCATCCACCCACCGCTCGTGTCTAGACCTCAACCATGAGAGACACAATACAATATCGGCCAACAATCAAACCCCGATACCCACAACATATCGATCAACAACCCGGCGCCCACACTTAACCGCTGTAAAGTCCAAGTCACAAGCAAAAACGACGGCGAATCAAGCGAGAGAAAAAAGTCACAGCAAAAAAGATGAATCATTGACGACAGAGAGAGAGAGAGAGAGGTACCAGATACAATCAACGGCACCAAGAGAAAGAGAAAAAAATGCTCCACAGGCCCACCATAGGTGGGCGCAACAACCCAAG
Source organism: Laburnicola sp. R22_1 (assembly GCA_014281115.1). NCBI lineage: Eukaryota > Fungi > Ascomycota > Dothideomycetes > Pleosporales > Didymosphaeriaceae > Laburnicola > Laburnicola sp. R22_1. The sequence continues at coordinate 1,615,332 of JACONQ010000017.1, forward strand.
CTATTTAAACGCCCATGATCATAAAGACGGACAGCATGCTCGCGCGCTATGCTCGCTATGACATGACTCCATTTTCCAAACGCCAGTATAAACAATCGTAGGGCCGTAGCCCATTTCATTCAACACATCAAAACAACCATGGCCTGCCTTACAAATCGCCGACTCCTTTTCTCCAACCGCAAACGCCATTAGTGATGCCGCCAAAATCAAAGACCGGGACGCGGAGTAGGACGCGGAGAAGGGTTGTACGTCCAGGCACCCTCCCGGAACAAACGCTCCTTTGCCTCGCGGTCTTTACGCCTCTCCTCCTCGGTGACTTGGTCGTTTGCCCAGTAGGCGCTGCTAGTACGCTCACGGAAACGCTTCTGCCTATCCTTGTTCGGGAAGACTTGCTCCATGTTCAGGGGAGGGATAGGACCGAATACTTGCTCGGGATCGACCAGCTGTTGCTGAGTCAATAGGTCGCGCAAGTTCGGCGTGTTCACCCAACTGGGCTGCTCAAACTCATTCTCAGAGTCCTCATCTTCAGAATCGGTCATAATCTCTGGCAGCTTGATTTCCTCGCCGTTCTGATACTGTGGTTGCGTTGGCTGCGCGGGTTGAGCGGGCTCAGCGAACGGGATCTTGCCCTTTGCGAATTGGGCATGAGCGGGCGTCATAGGGTTCATCTTCGCCTGCTGTGACGGACGTTTGGCGGGACGGTGAAGCGTTTCATCTTGCTCGGCTTGGAACGGCCGCTTAGCGGGCTTAGCTGGATTGACAGGCGGAACCTGAATGCGATTCGCATCTTGTATCGTCTGCATCCGGCCGACAGGTCGAGCAGCAGCTAGATCTGCACGAGGCTGAGCTACAGGTGCCTTCGGCTTCTCGATCGGCTTTTCAGCCGGCTTCTGTATCGGTGGCCTGCCCACACGGGGGGCAGGTTTGGCAGGGGCTGGTTTGTATGATGACCCAGACTTGGAGGACAGAGCTGATGCCGGCCTCGTTGGTGCAGTGGGGGCAGGTTTCGCTGCAGGTGGGCCCATCCTTGATGCAGGAGGGGCGGGCCTTGCTGTAACCGGTGCGGCGGCAACAGGAGCTGGAGCCGGAGCGGGGGGGGCATGTTTTGAAGCAGTGGGAGGACCTTGTCCATACCGACTGCTGTGAAGCGACACCATGATCTTCTGCGGCTTGGCTTTGGGCAAAGTCTCTTTGCTCGAAGCCTTAGCAAGCTTCTTGGTTTCTATCTTGCGCGGCTCTCTCAGCTTCTGTCCGGTCATGGGGAGGAAGCTCTTCGGAGGCGGTGGAGGTGGCATTTCATCTGCCGAGTCGTGCTCATGAGATGTCGCAGTATTGGTCCTTGTGGTTGCAGGTCGAGACTGCGACTGCTGCGGCTGCTGAGCTACAGCAATAGGCGTCTTCGTAGCTGCGGTGGCGGCCTGTCGGATGCTCTGCTGAGATGGCATCGCCGACGGTGTCTTCGTATTAGCAGCCTTGGCCTTATGGTGATGCGCAGCAGCTTTTGACTGTTCCTTCTCACGCATATCTTTCAACCTGTCTTCCACACGCTGCTTCTCTCTCTGATCTTTCTCCTTCTGCTTCTCTCTCTCAGAAGAGCTGCGAGTGCGTCGACTATCCTCCTTCACTGGGCTACCTGGCATGGTAGCGAGTTTGGATTTACCGGATTTGAAAGATTCTTTTGAAGGCGAACGCAAGTGTGAGAAAATCGAAGTGCCGGCTTTGTCGTTTCGTTTGGGGCTAGTCACGTCTTCGCTGGACTCCTGAGGTTTGAGCTTTGGTCGCATAGGACTTTCAGAAAGCGCATCGAGCTTAACCTGAGCGCTAGTAGCGCTTGAACCAATGATCTTCTCTTTGGCGGCACGGAGAGCTGAATAGAATTTAGCCTTGGAAGCGCTGAGAGGGCCATCCATATATTTCTTACCAGTCGGTGAGCCTACCGGAGTGGTTGACTCCACGACTGCCGGAAAATCAGGGTTAGAAACAGAGATTGGCTTTGGCGGGATGGCCTGGGCAGGGGTTGGCCGTGTGTCTGCCGAATGGCTCTTGCTGAAGGGAGGTCGGACAGGGTTCGGGGCGGGAGCAACTGTTCGAATGGGAGATATCCAGTCGTCATCATCGTTGTCGTCGTCGTTCTGTTCTGGCGCTGCAGCAGCAAGACTCGGATAAACAGGTTGCGACACTTGTGCTGGTTGCGCTGGCTGCGACGTTTGTGGAATATGAGCGTTCTCCTTGTGTTGCGAAGATGTAAAGCTGGGGCCTTGGCTCATCTGCGAAGCCATAATATTCTGGCTGGTCCGTTTGGGGGCCTCGTTCTGTTGCTTAAGCATGTTGATGCGTTCGAGAAGGCGTTGCGAGGACGTCTTGTTATGCAATTTAGTAGTCTCGGACTCTTCACGTCGAAGCTCCGGCCGCTCCTCATCCACATCCATTGGATCCTGTTGCGATTCGGGTTGCTGAAGTTGAGAGCCGCCCAGGCTTTTACCTCCAGTAAAGCGACCTAGAGTGCTACCTCGTGCCTTGTTCTGATCGACGTGGCTAGTTCGGGAGATGCGGTTGCCCATGCTCTTCTTCGCAAGCAAAGGCTCGCGTGCAGGTAAAGACGCAAATGTGAGACTGCTCTTCCTAACGAGCGGTTTCACGGGGCTGGATCCGTCCGATGGTGAACGAACATCATCATCCATATCCATCTGGTCGTCGACATCGTGATGAACAACAGTGTCCTCCTGCTGTGGTTCCTCAGACTCAGGACGGACTGGGGCGGTGAATAGCTCGACCGGCTCAATGGTTGTTTTCGGCTCCGGCGCATGAGCGCGCTGATCTGCAGTATCAAGAGCGGCCTGTGTGTCGGCAGAGATGCTATACTGCTCCGACGCGATCCTAGGAGGCTCCGAAAACCCAGGAATCTCGTCAATTGCCATCTCATCATCAACTAAACTCAAGTCGTGGTGCACGACAGTGTCCTGAGCATCGGAGTGCGACTCATTGGGTTTGTGTTCGTCGATGTCCATAGCGTCAGCGTCAGGTTTCGGGCGCAAGTCTTCCTTCGACGCATTCTTGCTGGCAAACGCTTCTTTCGCGGAGACAAATGAATCGCCAGTGTCGCGTCTTTCGTCCTCGGAAGTCTGAACGGACGGCGCAAATGACTGGGTCGCCTGTGTGGGCTGAGTAGACTGTGTCTGGGGGAATGAAAAGACGTTGTCAACATATGTGGCAACGGTGTCCTGGGTCGAAGCCACAGGGCTGAACGGATCGGCAACGGTGGAATGCGCTGTTGCAGGACGGCGCTCCGGAGACGCGTGCTGGCTGTGATAACCGCTCTGCCGGTTTTCCTTGCCGAACAGGCTCGCAAAGAGGGACGGAGCGGGTGGCTTTGCTGGCGACTTTGCCGGCGCGATGTTCTCGGCGTCTTCGGCGATGTTGAAGTGGGTTTTAATGGGACTCTTGTGCAGATTACCCTTGAGGCTTTGCTCCGCCGGGCTTGCTCGATTCTGAGCATTCGCACCCAGAAGGTTTCCAAGAGGCTAGAGACGCGTCAGTACCTAGTGCTAGTGAGGTCGGAAGACAATGCATACCTGGCGAGGCTCAGCCGCCTTCTTGCGAACGGTTCGCGGTGTCTTGCCACGTAGCTTTCCTGGCGTCTTGAATACATCCAACTTGTTTCTAGACGGAGGTCAGAGAGAGCGCCGGCTGAAGTGGTAGGCGCAACATACTGTCCATTCTGCGCGAATATGTCGGCCATGTGCTCGTTGAGCCATTCCACCTCGTTGCGCACCGAGAAGCCAAAGTCCTCGAGCTCTTGGGACACCAGAGCATTTGACTGGTTGCGCTCGTCGAGGATCCATTGCGCGGATCCAATGGCGGGGACCTTGCTACGTGCGGTAGCCATGGTGCGGTGCGGTCGCTTGTTGTTGTCCAAAGACGCGTGTCGCGAGAGGCAGCTGCGATCGACGAAAGGGAGGTGCGCGGTGTATTAGCTACTCATCGCATGCTAGAATCCGGGGTGGTGAGTTTGATGTTTAATGCCGTCGCGTTGCGGGCGAGATTAGCGGAGGACAAGGAAGTTGAGAGGGCACTGTTGTGAGGTGCGGTGTGGACCCAAACAAACCGACTCGCTCGCGAGGGCACGTGCGCTGCCAAGCCACTACCAGCCGTCGAGGTTCCATCTCGACCCGAGCCTGCCGATGACGATGGAATCTTGAATTCGGCAGATGCAGTATCACGTTGGTCTGCAATGGAAAGCAAATGTACAGCACTAAGTATGAAGCTTCGCAGCGTGGTGCCATCACGAGATCTTGCGGTGTGAGCTACTTTGCATTTCGACGACCGAGGATAATGCTAGCAGCTTAATCCCGCTTCGAGGTTGATAGCTTCAGATCTTCTCCGCCTCAATCGAATCATCACCAGTTATCCGTTCTCGTACTTCCATACCATGTCTTCTAAGCTTCTCTTCCGTTCCATTCTCCAACATAGTCGTCGAATTCGCCTCTCACAAGCTTCCTGTGCTTCCTTCAAACAATCAAGATGCTTCTCCTCTACTCCATCCTCCCGACTAATGGAAATGACCGGCTTCACACAAGAGCAGCTGGACGTGCGAGAAGCCGTGTCTAAGATTTGTGCCAACTATCCCGATGTCCGCATCCCACTAATGATGGTAAGAGCGGACGATTGACTATGAGCAGGAGTATTGGATGGAGCATGACAACTCCGGAGAATATCCACATGACCTTCATCGGGACCTGGCAAAGGATGGATGGATAGGCATTGCTCTGCCTGAAGAGCTTGGCGGTTCTGGCCTGGGAATTTCAGAGGCGACGATGATGCTCCACACAATAGCTGAGTACGAGAACCGAGGAGAGGGCCATCTCGTCACACAGTCTTCCTGACGTGGAGCAGGAGTGGAGCAGGCATCGCAGGCGCGCAAAGCATCCATGCCAATGTCTACGCCACACAGGTAAAGCGATGCCACCAGCTTGAAAGTGCAATACGGCTAAAAGCTGCAGCCAGTTGCGAAATTTGCAACACCAGAGCAGAGACAACGCATGCTTCCTGATCTGATAACAGGCAAGACCCGAACTTGTTTCGCAGTGTATGTCATTCTGATGTATTCTGATCGAACACATGACATTGATTGATTCGTAGAACAGAACCCAACACCGGGCTCGAAACACTCAAGCTCCGCACACTTGCCAAAAAGGATGGAGACAGCTACCTAGTATCAGGCCAAAAGATGTACGCCGACTTACCAGCTTCCGATGTTTCTTGCTAATACATACCATCAGATGGATCTCATCTGCCCAAGTCGCCACGAAAATGGTCCTGCTTGCTCGAACAACACCTCTCGAGGACGTGAAGAAGCCTTCAGAAGGGCTATCCCTTTTCTTCATCGACCTCGATAAATCAGCCCCCGGTATCGAGCTAAAGCACATCAAAAAGATGGGTGGGCGAGCAATAGACGCCAACGAGATCTTTTTCGACAACTTTCGTATCCAAGCCGACACTCTCATAGGCGAAGAGGGACAGGGGTTCAAAATTGTGCGTGTAGATTCATCCGTCTACAACCGTTCAGTGACACGCTAACGCAAGTTCAGGTCTTACACGGGATGAACGCTGAACGCTGTCTGCTTGCAGGAGAAGCTTTGGGTATCGGCTACGCTGCGCTCAAAAGAGCAACCAACTATGCCCGGGAGAGAGAAGTTTTTGGGCGGCCGATAGGGCAGAATCAGGGGATTCAGCACCCTTTAGCGACGGCATATATGCATCTGGAAGCGTCGAAGCTGGCGACGTACCATGCTGCACGTCTCTACGATAACAGCTCAAAGGACTCGTCTATTACTCAACACGCCGTCGGCGTTGCATGCAACTCCGCCAAATATCTTGCTGCAGAAGCTGCCTTCACTGCCTGTGAACGAGCGGTACGTAAAAGCTGGTGCCATAGATTGACCCTCCTTGCGAAAGTTGTTCTTAATCGTACCAGGTGTTGACCCATGGTGGCATGGGCTATGCTCAGGAATACCACGTTGAGCGCTATCTCAGGGAGGTGTTCGTACCTCGGATTGCACCAGTGAGTCGCGTAAGTTCTGTTCGCACAGCTCCTCGTACCTGGAGCCACTACTAATGCTCTTGAAGGAGATGATCATGAATTATATTGGAGAGAAAGCTTTGGGTCTGCCGCGTAGCTATTGAATTCAACGGGTTAACTCTTTGCAGCAAAGTAACCTCAAAGACGGAGACTCTAGGAAATCATCAAATAACGAGTCTTCCCACAACGAGATATCACAAAACGTAGTACAAATCGCGGGGGCGTTCAAAGGGCGCGAAGAATAGGGAGGCGTCCAGAAGATTTGAGGATAGAGGGATCATGTTTTCACGGAAATTGAGGATCGCAAGGGGCTGATTGGCGTACTCGATAGATGGACCACGGTGACTTTGTATGAGGGAGATCCCTAGCAGAGTTATTTGGAAATGGTGAAAGCGCGGTGATTGCGAACAGGCAGCTGACATTTGCGATGGAAGAGGGGCCTGAAAGACAAGGTTTTGATAATGTTCTCTTTTGGTCTGTAGATGCGTTCCAAGGTTACATCTTCTGGGGTCGGTAACTAAAATAGCATCAATGTCTTCAAATGCGTTGCTTAATCAAGACATGTGTCCTGCACATGTAGATCTCCTGATTTGCCTGGTAAGATAAGCAAGTCCGCTCGCTCGTTTATCATGCGCTATTTATATCCAAGCAATGGCACAGTCTACAAGATGCTGCATTTATATTGCTTGCATCAACTTCATCAACCCTCACCATCTTGTTGGTAGACCACGGAGAATCCTTTGCACATGACCAAGATGTATCGAGCAATGATTTGTAAAAGCCGAGTCGAATACTCGCGGAGCGTAGAGAAGTGTATGATGAATAATGGAAATCAAGAATATCCCACGCTCGATCCCCTCCTTGGCCGATCCCATATACCGGGTTCCACTCCACCGCAACGACCAATATGGTTTCCCATCACTTCGGCTCAGCATGAGAGGCCGTAGTTATTCTTATATCAACCACTTGCGACGCATTTCCTGGTGATAGCCAGCGCATTAGTGCGCACGCATGAGCAACATTTGAAAGGGTCACAGGCCATGCTTTCTCCTTCAAATGTGACGAGCCTCACCCAATGTCACACCGATTTCGAGGCGGTCTGGATGCCCGAGTCAGCATAATCACCTCTGAGGTTCTGGGGCGCTCGTGTTATGCAGGGCGGTGAGGCTTGATTGGCGATGCGGGCGGCAACGAAAACACGGCGGCGACGAGTAGGAGGGCGCAGAAACGAGGGCTTTTGTCGGCTGGAGGCTGCTGCAGGGTGCCGTTTTCAATGCATGAGCGAGGGCCAGGTCCGCTTGGTAGATCCGTTTCCGCATGGGGCGAATCATGCGTCTCTGCGGCGCAGCTGTTTCTTGCGGGAGTGCCTGCAGATCGCTTCGTAGGGCGCGGGAACAGTGTTGGTGGTTTTGACAGCGCAGTACATGCATACCTCCAACGTTGACACTCAACACTTGCATCGTCACCTCCGCGAGCGCTCTCGACAGGCTGACTCGTGCTCGCCGCGCGGCCAGCCGGGCTCGCAACCAGGCGTCGTTCCTCGGTGGAGAGACGCGCATGAACCCCCGCCCGGCGGCTACCAGGATGCATCCACTGGCCGCCTCCACCGCTGCCCATGAAACAATCGATCCAATCAGGCGCCGCAGCGGCCTCTCCCAGCCATCACACCCCTCCCGTCGCTGCACCGTCGCTGCACCGTCGCTGCACCCCGGCCCAAAGAGCGCTCGATATACATACAGCCGCCCGCACATGGCTCCTAGCTGCACCATGTCGCCAGCTGTTACACTTTGCATATCACCCGGCCCCTCCTGTGTGTCGCAAATCAGCGCATCCTGCCAATTTGCGATCGCCCTCCCACCCGCCTCAGGGAAAGGGAACGGCGCCGCCGCTGGGAGACGTGATAAAACGACGATGCGGCAGGCTCTCCTCCCGCCTGCACTCCTGCTTCTGCTCGTTGGTTTTGTTCGTGCTGCGCCCTACGATTTTACCGACAACTATAAACACGCTGCGCCTTCGCCCCAGGACGGCCCACCGGCTTCCGCAAACGCCTCACGAGACAGGAGTCTACTGCCTGCGCAGATTTGTGGCATAGTTGGCGGCTACGTCGCTACCGTACTTATCTGGGGCATCTTGCTCCTCACAGTCGGAAGAAGGATGCGGAGAAAGACAGAAAACTCGCCCAAGACGCTCGAGCTCCAGCTCGTCACCAAGCGCCCTTCGATCCAGAGTCCCAAGTCGCCAATTGGGTCCTCGAAGAGCGCAACCAGCTGGAGGAAGAGGATTTTCGGGAAAGAGAAGGAGGCCGACAACGAGGAGGCCGCTGAGAGTCCCATTGCTATCAGCCCGGTCATACACAGTCCCGGCTCGTTCGACCAGCGAGTCCTCGACGACAACAAGGCGCGCGCCCAGGCCGAAATGGAGCGTCTCTACGCCGCCGTCATGGACCACGACAGGAAGAAGTCCATGTCCCAAGCCAGCATGGACTCAAACGACCCGTATTCCCGTCGCGCCTCGGCCATCAACACCCAGAACCTAACCTCGCACTCCAACCCCAGCTCCCCCGTAAAAGCCATCTACCCACCCAGCTACCACAACGGGCCCCCAACCGCGCCCCTCCCCCGCGACCGCGACCACCGCGACTCCCAACCCCCACCCTCCCCCCGCAGCGTGCTCTCCAAAAAATCCACCAGCTCCACCAACAGCAAGCGCTTCAACCTCAAAAACCTCCGCATCTCAGGCCCCATCCAGAAATACCCCGGCGACCACGCAGAAGAAGAACGCACCCCGCTCTCCCCGCGCTACTACCACAACCCCGGCGCGCCCCCTCCCCGCCCACGCAGCAAAACTCGCCCACCACCCCCGCCACCATCGAAGAAGCCTACGAAGACCTCGACCGCGTCCAGCCCCTACCGCGGCCCGCGCCCCAGCGCCAAAACAGCTCCAACGCTCCCACGCCGACGTCCGCGCACCACCCGCCGCAATCTGCGTCTTCATCGAGCGCAGAGCTGCCCCTCCGCGGCTACGCGGAGCCTCTCAAGTCGCCTGATCTGCGCACTACGGTGCTGAATAGACGGCAGGACCAGCTCTCTATGACGACGCCTAAGACGGGCGTGCCTTATACGCCGTATAGTCCGTATATGCCGTTTACGCCCGTGACGCCTGTCACGCCGCATCTGGTGACGAAGAAAGAACGCAAGATGATGAAGAAGGTGGATGGGAGGAAGGTGCCTGACCGTGGGGACTTGGTGCAGAGTCCGAAGGATATGTTTGGTGATGCGTGGTAGGGTCGAGGCGTGGCCGAGGCCGAGGGGGTTTATATTCTTATTCTTCTTGACGTATATATTATTTGATCTTTGATATTTTTTGCGTTTGGGGGGGTTGGCGCTGGGGTGGGTTTGGTTGGGATGGGTCGGATCAGGATATAAGGTGGCTGTCATGAGGTGGGACCGGCATGACAGGGCAGGAATTGTATCAATGGGACGGACCAACCGAGGATGGAACCTCTGGACGACGATGATGACCTTTTATACCATGTTTTTTTTTACTTGTAGCGTCGCGTTTTTTTTTTTGGTTATATAGTAGATTAGCATTAGCTTCATCGGCATGATGCATGCGGTTGGAGAGACAGTGTACGGCATTCAATATTATTTCATCTTGGATGGAGACGTCAGATTCCTAGAGATTTATGCAAATCTACCTCTGCTCTCGCCTGAGTTTTTATGTCTGTTGAATTTGACCATTATTCACGTTGTCTTGAGTGGGCAAGGTAAATCGCGTGCAAAACGCCCACAATGTTGCACTCACTCGACTCAGCTCATCGCTACGCCAACCCGCAGCACCTCCCAAGGTCCTATGCTGAACACATGATACACATGGACATAGCCTACACGCCAACCTCCCAAGGCTCGCTCACAAACAAGGCCCCTCCCAAGCATCCCTAGTAATCCTCATAAGATTACTCTGCTTGTGCGGAAAACTCACTTCCCTCTCCTTGAAAAACCCCACATCCATCAGATACTGCGCCAACCTAGACGGACCACGCATTAGCCACGAACGTCTCTCTTTCTCTCTCTCTTTCTACACCAACCGCACCTCCCCACATCTCCAAAAAGATATACAGATAAAAAGGGGGGCAACAAACAAGTTTTGACTCACTTTTCATTATCAACCCTTGGCTCCAAAACCACCGACTCGGTCCTCAAATCCGCCAAAAAGCAATAATGCACCAACGCACTCAACCACACACGCACCCGATGCGGGCCGCGAAACTCCGGCTCGCCAACCAGACAATGGATGCCGCGATCATAGTCGCCCACATGCGGGAGGTACCGCGCAAGCTTATCCTCTTTCACCCAGTAGAGCTCAAAGTAGCCAAAGGGGCGCCCGTCCCAGCAGCCGATGATGGGGAACGAGTGCCGCGACTGGAGGCCCGCTTCGAGGAAGGCGGTTTGGTGGTCTTGCGGGCCGGATTCGCCCCAGAAGTAGGACACGCGGGGGTCGTTCATCCATTTGTGGAGGTATTCGGGGTCCGAGAGGGTGAGGTTTAGGGTCGAGACGGTGGGGAGGTTCGAGTCGGAGACGGGGAGGGGGTTGCTGCGGTGGGGGGTCGGCGTGTGCGAGGCGACGGGGCCGCGGTGGCGGAGCGGTTTGTTGGAGATGGAGGCGACGCGGAAGGAGAGGTATTGGGATACGCTGGGGATGTAGCGCGTGTAGAAGATTTCGCCCTGGCGTGGGGGTTTGGTCCGAACTGGGTGGCGGATATTGTTTGTGAAGATGTATTGGGGCGGCGGGGGAGGGTAGTAGGTTGGTAGGTGGGAAGTTGAGTGGAAGGGGCCGGGTCCTGATGGTGACCAGAGCCCTTGAGAGACTTGTTCTAATTGTGCATCGATTTGAGGTTGTGATTGTGCTTCCGCGCTGATTGGGGAGCCGGGGCGAGAAGAGTAGGGTGAGCCGGAGGGCCAGGGGGAGTGCGCCATGGGTGAGAGTGTAAAGAGATATATGCGCGGATCCAATTGCCAGAAAGACTTCCGACTAACAAACATGTGCATCCAGCCCTCAGGACTGCCTTCTTCCTGCGCAATGCCTACGCTGCTCTCCTCGCTGGTTATCAAGCCCATGCGCTCCAATTTGGGCAGCACCACTTTGCCCTTGAATATCCCCTCCCTGCTAATATTGATCCGCCACTCGCCCTCCGGCCTTCCGGGCTCAGGTGTATTCTTCGACACCTGATTCGTGATGTGCAAGCTCGGCTCCGGCTGGTGGAAATACCAATAAAGCGTAGCCCAGAGCATCATAGCCATCTGGCGGGTCGGGGAGGAAGCGGGTTTGAATTCGGTGCTGGAGGGGTTCGATATCGACGAGATATACAGGTGGTCATTGTGCAGCGTCGGTTTCTTGTATCGATGCACGCGTCTTGGGGGCACGGCCGTGCCGTCGCTGGCATTTCCACCCTCCTTCTCTTCCTCGAGTGGCTCTTCCACTTCCGAGTTCAGAACGATTGTCCAACCGGGTGGGAATATTGAGTGATGGTTCGTCAGATCGTTGCTTTTGAAGAAGAGACCGCCGAATACAGGCGTTATGCTTAGATTCTGCCCGTTGGGCAAGTGAACACTTGCGCCTAGCGCCATTGCGGGGTAAAGAGGTGGGATATCAGAGGGTATCGGAGGGTGTCAAGTGCGAAAGTTTGCGCCGGTGTGCGCCTGTGGTACCTGGTGAGATGTACGGATCAGGTTACATGGCGTGAGACAATAGGTAAGCTACAAGGACAGGCCCAGGAGGCTACCAAAAAGGCACGCGACGAACTGGCATGGTGTTGGAGAGAGTCCGGCTTACGCTTACCTAGTGATTTGCGGGGCGGCACGTTGCACCCCCCCATTGTCAATTCTCCCGACAGTCCTTGTCCAACTCCTCCTGATATTAGCATCCTTGCCGGTATTAAAAGCGCCGTCTGATGAGCAGACTTCCGACGCATCCATAGATCCATGGATACATCATCTTCACGTGTGCGACCGACGTATGATTGGCGGGCACTCCAAGCTTGGAGCTCGGACTCTCTGCAATGACGAAACATTGATTAATTCCGAGAGCTCCACCCAAGCTCTCCACTCCATATCAACCCCAACACACTCCCTCCCCTCCCCCAATTGACCCCAACCCAACCCATCAACCACAACCCAACCATGAACTCGACTCTCCTGCGCACCACCGCCGTCCGCTCGGCCCTGCGCGCCGCAGCCGCCCCAACACCCGCCCGCACTGGCCTCGCCGGCACCACCTTCATACGCGGAAAAGCCACCCTCCCCGACCTCCCATGTACCACCACCCCCATCCCACCCCCAGTCCAAACCAACTAACCCCTCCCCTTAGACGACTACGGCGCCCTCGAGCCCGCCATCAGCGGCAAAATCATGGAACTCCACCACAAAAACCACCACAACACGTACGTAACCTCGTTCAACAACTTCAGCGAGCAAATCGAAGCCGCAAAGGCAAAGCAAGACATCCAGGCCCAAATCGCCCTGCAGCCCCTCATCAACTTCCACGGCGGCGGCCACGTAAACCACAGCTTGTTCTGGGAGAACTTGGCGCCGACCAGCCAGGGCGGCGGCGAGCCCCCCTCGGGAAAGCTCGCCGGCGCGATTAATGATAGCTATGGTAGCTTGGATTCCTTCAAGGAGAAGTTTAATACGGCGTTGGCAGGCATTCAGGGGAGTGGGTGGGCGTGGTTGGTCCAGGATACGCAGACGGGTGCGATTCAGATTAAGACGTATGCGAATCAGGATCCTGTCGTGGGCCAGTTTAGGCCGATTCTGGGAATCGACGCGTGGGAGCATGCGTACTAGTAAGTTGCATTGATGATGCTGCGTGTGGTGAGCTTTTGCTAACGGATACTAGTCTTCAATACCAGAACCGCAAGGCCGAGTACTTCAAGGCCATCTGGGACGTCATCAACTGGAAGGCTGCTGAGAAGCGTCTCAAGTAGATGTGCACCTGTACTTTAGAAGTTGACAAGAGCGTCAATGCATGTAGCGTAGTGTAACCAGAATGTTCAATCAGAAATCTATCAACAGTCATACGAAGAATATCCAAGCAAAAGCTCGTGTTGAAATAAATTAGTCGAAAACAGTAGTATCCAGAAGACCGCCCTCCATCCAACGCCAAAGAAGCCATGCACGTAATGCAAGACAAGAAGAACAACCTATGCAACTAAACGCCTCCGCTAAAACACGCGACACGCAAGAAAGGTATAAAACACGCTCAAAACACACACAAACACCAACGAAAACACCCCATCCTCACAGCTTCCTCGCTCTCCTCCTAGGCAAGCCCGTCTCCATCCCCACCGTGGGAGGCACAACAACAGACGGCACAGGAATACCCTTCTTAGGCGTAGCGGCCGCCAGTCCCGTCCTCTGATTCTCCTTCCCAAGACCAGGCACCGCCACCGAATGCTGCGGGAGCTTGACCTTCTTAGGCGTCGCCAGCCGACTTCTCCGCTCCTTGGCAGCATCTTTGGTAATGGGCTCAATACCGACGGGAGCGAGTTCCAGCACGGGGAGTTTCGAGTCCGCGGGCGTGAGACCGGGTGCAGTATCTGACGCTGGTGTCCCCGCAACGGGTATCTTTTTGCTCCTGCTGGATTTCGGCTTGGGCAGTCGCTGCGTCTGTTGCTGGTCTTCCTTGTCGTCCAGGAAGGCATCTGGCAGAAGGGATACGGGAGCTAGAAGGCCCTTTCCTGGCGTTCCGTTCGTGGTGCCCAGGCCCCTTACCCTTCTCAACTTGGGAGTCGCGTTCTTGTCCTTGACTTGCTTCACCTTTGCCGGGTTCGTGCTCGACGGTAGAGGCAGGCTGAGCTCGTCGGGCGTAGCGAGGGATTCTGCTTCAGCGATCATGTTAGCCATGGTATCAGTGCCTTCTTGGAAGTACGCCAGCTGGGAATCCCAGCGGACGTACTTCTTCCCCGGGACCTTGACCACGCTGCCTGGGGGGTCTGATTGTATTGTGCTGTCTTCTACTGTGCGGGCGTCGTTGGAAAGCTTCAGCAGGCGAACATTGACGACTACAGCGCCTTGCTTGTTCTTGCGCGTGTTAGCGCGGGTAAGCAAGCTCAACTCCTGAGCGTCGGTCTTCTTGAGCACGACAGGGTCCTCGCCATCCACGCGTCGGACGGCAATCTTTGGGGGCCCAGTCTGCACAGAGGATGGTGCTGGAAGACGCGACTTGCGTGCTCGGGAGGACCGTCTGGAGGTACGTCCAGATTTCGTACTGCTGACATCCTCTGCCTCTGCCTCTGCTTCGCCCACCTCTGCTGTAGCTGGAGACATCGGAGCTGGCGGTTCCATACACAATGTCAGGCTTTGCGATAGATCGAGTGTCGCATCGTTATCGTACTTGGAAGGAGAGTTCGGGTCCTTATCCTCAAGCACTTTGCGAGGAGATGCAAGAGCATGGCGCACGACATCTGAATCCCGGCGGTTCTGTAAGGATTCACGGCGGGAAAAAGTAGCAACCTTGTTTGCCTTGCTAGCCGCGGCGCGAGAAAGGAAGTCCTTCAACAATGCTGTGTCATCATCCAAGGCGAATGTCATAGTGGCATCCTCAGGCCCTGTTTCCGTGTGTGGAGGCGGTGATGGCGATCGGAGCTTTCGCGGCGTAGGCTCTCTTGATGAAGGGACCGATTGTCCAAGAGTAAGACCAGCAGTGATATCATCTACCGTGTCCTCTCCAGGGGGCGGAAGAGATTCCACAGCTGTATCTCCCAACGTAGGATGTGTAGGCTCCGTAGGGCCTTCCATACTGACGCTATCGCATACAGTGTTGTTGTTAATGAATGTCGGTTCCTCTGTCACCCGCGTCTGTACATCTACTGGCTCGAATTGCATATCTCGCAGTATTTCTAGTTGGAGAGACGCCTCTGTGAATTCCTCATCCGGTGAATCATCTTCGTCTTCCATGTCTATGTCATCAATGACCCCACCATGCGCCGTTTGAGCTGAGGCCGTCACCGCGTTGTCTGTCTCTCCTACAACGACTGAGTGCTCGGATGGTTCTTCGAAATCCAAATCTACTGGTAGCGGCGGATAGGCAATCTCAGGCGTCTGCATTATCTCATCATCCAGCTTTGGCTCTTCTACAAGCTGCTCGCACTGGCCCATTTGTTGTGGTGAATCCCCCATTTCGGAAGCTACATCTTCTTCCGTATGACCGGCTTCAAGCTGCGCTATTGCGGTAGGTACTTCAATATATGCCTCCGTGGCTGCCTCCAGGGAGTTGCCTTGTTCGCTTGTACTATTGGCTTCATCTTCGGATGTCGCAGTCGGCGGTAGCTCAGGATACTCCAGGCGTTCGGTCGATTCACCCACTCTGTCGGCAGGCGTCTGGTCCGCGGACTGGAAAAGTTTCGCGATCGTAGCATCCTGGTCCTCGCACTCAATGTTGAGAGGGCTTGCAGCGGCAACCGAAGCCAACGAGCCAGGTGCATCATGGTCCATTTCGTTCTCGTCTTCTTGGAACAAGGAAGTAAATGTCGCCCTTCGATCTTCGCCCTCTGGCAATAGCGCCATCTCTTGTGGCGGCGCTTCCACATTGTTTGCGTCCATTTCCGAGAAGCTGTCGCCGTTGAGGTCTGTGACTGTTTCATTCTGTTCCTCTTCTTCCTCCTCAGCCGTCGCATCGGGGTGGCTCGCTGAAAGATGCACCGCTGCAGCCTTCTTTCCTGTAGGTTGGGTCAGTCACTCAGTTCTACAAGAACCAGACGAGTTTCCTACTGGGCAGCACGCTTTTCCGACGATCCCAACGCGTTGTTTTGAAAGCGCGCGAAGCAGCCGACTTTTCTATAGCCTTTGGGCTCATGCGCTGCCGCCTCTTTACAGGTCTTGCCCTTGAGTCAAGGGCCTCCGCATCTTCATCTTGATCATCTTGAGCAGTGTCGGTGGTGCGCGACCTCGTGATATACCTCCGCCAAACTGTCTTCTGTTTCCCATTGCCGACGGCTTTGACCTCTTGTTTGCGTTCCCAGGCCCGAGGGACTTTGGCTATGGGTAGTGATGTGGGGTTGAGGAAAGCGGCGTCGTTTTCGTCCCATGTTTGCTCGAAAGCCGGCGCGTTCTTGGGGGGTGAGGCGGCCATGGCGGCCATGTCAAGATAAATATGCTAAGAAGTGTAGCAATGTCGAGGGAGCGCGCAGACGGACTGCGAGGCGGAAAGATACTTCACGACCTGGGATAGGCAGTCGTGTGCGCTGTCATGGGTTGGTAGCTAACGAGAACAACAACAAACATTGCGCCTGTGCGCCTGGCAGGGGTCCATCGCGCTAAGCCGCTTTGGAAGCTGTAACTTTTTCGACCGGCTTCAACACCAGACCTCAGCATCTCGAGACACTCCACGCCCGCCGCTACCCATCGCCTTTGAGATACCGTATTACTAGCGATCCGAGTGCGATTCACAATGGTGCCGAAACCGCAGAACGCCGCCGTCCAGTCGGCCACCCACCGCCCGTTGCCACCGCTTCCCAAGCTTCGCGTTAGACGACCGAACAAGCCCGAAACGAATCCTTGCCTAGGCATAATGTCATCAGTCCTGGGTATGTGGATACTTGTGGCATCTGGCTGGGACGGTGAACAGCGCTTGGGGAAGTGCGCCGCAGGACACAGAGCCAGAGGGACAGGGGGAAGACAGGACACTTGCTAATCAAATGGCAGGATGCTGGGCGTCGTCGGGACAGGCCGCAGCTGCGCAAGGCTGCGCACTGCTTGAGCAGAAGCTACGGCAGTGTATGGATGCACCAGTAGGTCCTCTACTGTATTTGTCGCGTCCATGTGAGCTGATGGCCATCTAGCGAAACCCCAACCAGAAGAAGAACAACATCAACTACCACCTCTCGCGCATGTACCCGCACATCGTCGGTCCCCATAAGCGAAAGTAGAGCGTCTTCATCGATGCGACTATTGCCCGGGATACTTGTATATCATCATTATATGTATATCACAGAGTGCGACGCAAGGCACACCAAGTACGCTAGGCGTGCATGCATGGGAGGAGTCTACAAATTTTGCTTCGACAAGGCGTTTGGGCGGAAATACCTCTGTACGATGGACCTGTATAAGAGTTGGTTTTTTGCATTTGCAGTGTATATCAATCGACGCAATGGACTTGAAACCCATCTTCCCAACGGATCCAGAGTTACTAACTCGACAGATTGCATTCACTTTGACAACATCGGGTCCTGTCACTATTATAGTCCATTCGCTGCAGGGAGAAGCAACCCAGAGTCCCTTAAGAGGACACAATGCAACAAAACGCCGCCCTTTCCCTACTACGCCGATTTCCTTCTAACTGCAACACGAACAAGGTTGGATACCAGAAAGTCCGAGTCTGCTACTAGAGACCACTACCGGTAGGTTTCCTATATACCTACAGACGTGTGATCAGGCGTCCTTGGCTTGAGTACGCTGCTACGGATCGAATGAGTCGAGAGCTGCGCACTATTCGCGTGGTTCCGCGGGCCCAGCACCGACCTCGCTCATGTCCCGTGTCCTTCAAGAATACTACACTGAACTCCCGATGTTCAAGGAAAATGACGTACTGTGCGACCTCACGATACTCCAGAATCTCTCATGCCAATCCCCAAAGGCTGGACTGCGCGGTTTGAGACTTTCGAAAGGCCTGCAGAGGTATTCAACCGCTCAATGAAGTCGCGAGGTCTGAGCTATATTTGTGCCCTGGCGACGTGGACTGTCAGCCCAGCCTAAGCCCAATGTGGTCACCCGCATACTGGCCGCCATACGGATGATTGCTCCCACCACCTTCACCTCGCGACGTCGCGCCTCTCACGGCAATTGTCTAGCCTGACCCGGCGGCCAAGGCAAAGTAATCCTCTGTTCCATTCGTCCGTCGTTGACCGCGCAGCCGCGCCTTTCCTAAGCGAGCAGCACGTAGTGTTGCTTACCCGCATGACCCTAGACTCACCACCACCGTGCCATTCGATCGCAGGGCAGCGCGAGGCGCCATGACCGCAAGTAACGTCAACGTCGCGAGCTCGAGCGGCTCAGCCTTCCTGTGCATAAAACTGCTGTGTGCGCCTCCTCTCTTCGTGTCGGTTTTTGCTTTCGTCTCACCCTGCCTCAGTCCTGCCTACGCGACCGCTTGTCATACCCCGTGCGCAACATGACATTTGATTGTTGATGTTTACAACACACACGCTTCGGATGGAACGTACAATAGATGTGGCAACTCGCGTTTTGCGCCGTTTTGGCTCGGGGAGCAGCTGCGGGCGCTGTATTCCCTTGGGCGCCGCCGGACCCTACACTCGCCATACCGGCAGTTGACAACTGGAGTCCAGCCCCCACGCAAGCCCCGAGGTTCGGTGCGGTTGAGCTCTTCAGGCGTACAGCGGCCCAGGAGAGCGGGTTGTGTGGATTCTTTGATGGCGTATCAAGTACGAACAACATGATCAATCAAAAAATCGAACATTGAGTACTAACGACTTGAACAGCATCGTCTCTAACATGCCGTCAATCCAACGACGCCTGCGCAACAAACACCTACTACGGCGTCCATGGCTGCTGCAACAGATACGACATCGCCTCCTGCACCATCCCCACAACATGCTTCCCGCAAAGCCTCATGGCCACAAGCTGCAGCGACGCCTCGTGCTCTTCCAACAACTTCATCGCAAAATGCACCGCCAGTGCCAACCCCGAATGCTACGAATTCCACTTCGTCTACTCGACCGGCCGTCGCACAACCACCATGACCGAATTCGGTTGCACAGACACGGCCCTCACCACCGCCGTACCCCTAACCTACGACGGATACAGCGGCCCCGGCAGCGGCTCCACATCCACCTCGACTTCATCATCAACAACAACGAGCAGCTCCACCATGCAGACCGAATCACCGCCCCCCCTCCCCGCCACCCAACCCTCCAGCAAACCCAACAACACGCCCGCCATAATCGGCGGCGTCCTAGGCGGCCTCGTCATCGTCGGCGCCCTCATCTTCGCAATCATCTACCTCCTCCTCCGCGAGCGGCGCCGCAAACGCGAAGCCCAAGCCCAATCCCTACCCCAGACACAGCAGCACCAAGACTGGTTCGCGCCCAACAGCGCAATTAGTCCGGGTCCTGCGCCCGGGATGGCGGAGTTCAGTCCTGACGGGTTCATCGGGTGCAATGAGTATGGGGAGGATGTGCGCAGCGGGGCGCTGGAAGAAGGGGGCGTGAGGAATTGGAAGGGGTGGGGGAGGGGGGAGAAGGATAGGGATAGGAAGGGGCAAGACAGGGTTACGAGTTGTGGGCCTGGGGTTGGGGTGGGGGGGTTGTATGGGGCTGTGGAGACGGAGGGGAGGATGGTGCATGAGGCGCCTTGATTTTTTGGGTGGGGGGTTTGCGGACGATCGCTTTTTCTTGTATATTTCGGGTTTTTTGGGAGGGGACGGGTGATTTGTATGAAAAGAGAGGGAGAAGGAGAGGGAGTATGTGTGTGCTGGGTTGGAATGGCGTTTCACTCGTTTAGTGTGCATATATACCCGGAACTGGAGGCTTGTAAGCTATCAAGATATCTTTATCTACTCTGTGAACGAGACTTTGTTAAACAATTCTACTGCATGACTTACTACAGGATGCACAGTACAGACGGACGGACGCAGACGATACAGCACAAGTCCAAAGACTGCGCCCAGACGTCATTGAATGTACTTCCGACAATCCATTCATTACACCTAAAGACAATATCACGCATGTCTAGCAAAGTCCCCCACCGCATCGCACCGCACCAGCACCACCGCGATATACATATATCTCCTCGTTAGCAAAAGCCAGCGAAGACGCATCTGCTCCAAACAAGAGCAACGGGAGCTTACCCTATCATTCTCTGCACCGACCGCTCCCCACTCAACCTCATGCCTCAACCATATACCATACCATACACCTCGCCCCCACCCCCACCTCATCCCTCCCCACAGCCTACCCAACGTTATAAAAAAGACCACACTCCACCGCACCTCACTCACTCACCCCCTCCCCTCCGCCCTCTCCACAAGCCCCCCATCCAACCCCACCGGATCCCAAACACTCTTATCCCCCCTCCTCCTCGCAAACACATTATCGCCCTGGAAATACACGACCACGCCGCCCGTCCCCGTCGCACTAGCCGCAATACGAAAGAGCGGAAACCCCGTCGTTTCGTCCTTTTGCCGCAGCGGTATGAGTAACAAGTTTTCTTCTGCGCACCACGAATCGACAATGTCCTTGAAGGAGATTTCTTCGACGTCCTGGAGGGCGGAGGTGCGTGGTGCGGGTGTTTTGCGCGGGGGAACGAACGGCGTGGACGGTGTAGGGGCGCGGTCGGGTTCTACAGTGGGGAGGGGAAGGTCTTCAAGTGTGTGAGGGTTGCCGTCGGTGTCGCGGTCAAGGAGGTCAAGCGCAGCATTGATAAGGTTGTAAGCTTGTATCCAGTCAGCTTCGAGGTCTGCGACGAAAGCGCCGAGGGTGTCGTCTTTCCACCATTTCACCCAGGTGGCTATCTCGGTGTACTGCGCCTCAGCGTAGCTAGACCAGGAGTGCAAGACGGAGTAGAAGTTGGGGAAGAAAGCGGAGTGGAGGACCTCGGCGATGATTTTGGGAGATAGGATGGTACGCCAGTCCAGGACGGCGGAGATGATGTCAACTTTTTGGTCGGCGGGGTCGATTTCTAGGCTGCGGAGATGGGAGGCTAGTCGTGGGAGGAGGTGTTTGACGAGCATCTGGTCGACGGGGCTGCCAAAGGCTTTTTTCCATAGTTGAATGCCGGGTATAACTTTTCTGTGGAGCGGCCATAACTCTAACACGGTACGCAGTTTTCCTTTACAGGCTGAGAAGATATCCGGATAGTACGGCAAGAAAGAAAATATCCACTGCGGGAGGGGTGGGTCCTTGTGTTTGATTGCTTTCCGCGGATTCCAGGAGTTTATGGCTTCCGAGCAGCGGAGTTCGATCTCTTTTGTTATTCTGGCCTTTATGAATCCGGGGAGAACGGGAAGCCAGACGTCTAGCATGTGCAAAAATGCTGGCGTGGAGTCTGAGTCGGGCTGGAAGCTGTTCACCATGGCGGTCTGAAGGTGCGAGAACCATGACAGCATCAAGGTCTCGTAGGGTGTTGTCGAGCGGCGACTGATGGACTCATTCCGACCAAGTGTAGGTGCTAGGACAGTACGTCCAACCTCATGCGAGGGAATGCTGCCGGTTTCCGAGGTAGGCTCGATCATGCGCAAATCTTCTATAGATTTGGCAAGATCTTCCAGAGTATCTGACCACGGATCCCAACCAGCAATGCGCCTCTCAAAGGTAGGTCTAATAACCGCAATAGCTTCCTTTTCCAGATTCCGTAAGGGGTATGCTTTCCGGAGAGACTTTAGACCTTCGATCAACTCGGGCCACTCCTTCGAAGGCAGCTCCTCCAGACGTGAGCGAATGTCGGCTAGCTCTGAAGTGGCGACCTCGAGGTTCTTGAGCTCGGCAGCCAGACGTTCACTCTCCAGATCAATGTTGGTCGCGTCTGAATCTACAGCTTCGGCAGCATCTGCGAAAGCCGCAAGTTCTCGTTGCACTCGGCCAGTCAGGCTCGTTTGAAACGCAGGTTGTTCACCGCGGAGGCTGAGAGACGAGGTATTGACCTGGCTTCCCGTTGCATCGACAATGTTCTGTAGCTGGCGGGGTACTTCGAAGCCGGCGGCCTTCAAGTCGTATATGGTCTTCTTCGGTCGCGGCGTGGAGGAGCTAGGAGTCGATGTACCCGAGGCCTTCTTGCGCTTGCGCCGCTGCCGTTCCTCTTCGCTAGAGTCGACGTATTCTTCGCCATTCTCCTGGGCGCGAAGCTTTGCCGCTCTGCGCGCTTCCTTTTTCTGCTGCTCGCTGAGCTCACTGACCGCACCCACGCCTCCTTTTGTATTGCGAAGCTTGACCTCGATGGGCGCAGTCATGCCCTGCCCCGACTTGCCCAGCCCCTCGCCCTTGTTCCAACCCATGCGCGCCATCAACTTGGCTCCGTAGCCTGAGAAGTGGCCTTCGGCGCCATCTTTGTCGGGCTTCTTCGTCTGCTTGAACGCCTGGCGGAACGATCGTTTCTTCGGCTGCTCCTCCATATGGGCGGCGGGTGCGCGGGTCGCGTGGGGATGAGGGTGCGCGAGAATGTGTTCCTCGGGCCGGTTCCGCGTGTCGGTCGAAGTAGGTGATAGGTATGCGACTGTTCAAGGCTTCCATCGTGAATTCGCTAGCGGAAAGCCAAGCTCCTCCACTAGTGCAGCGAAAGGGACCGGGGTACGGCCCTAGCAGCAACGGCTGCTATTCTTGGTTCCGCAGTCCTCCGTGTCGTCTGGAGAAACAAAACAACAATCCAACCTTTCCCTTCCCCACGCGACGTCCAGCACGTAGGGGCCGTGTCCGGCCAGCTCTACGCCATGGCCACCTCTGCGACGGCGCTGACGAATCCCCCGGCCTCGCCCCGGTCTCCTGACGGCGTGCCGCCCGACCTCCAGCATCCGATGCCCGACCTGCAATCGCTGCAGGGCGCCTACGTGGGGAATATCGAACGCCTTGAAGAGCACGCCGAGCGCATGAGCGAGAAGGGCTCCGATCTGGGCGAAGAGATACGCCGGCTGCAGCTCGAACAGAAGCTATCCGACAGCCGCCGATCCTCTCTCCTTTCCGCCTCCCTCGCCGACGAGCCCATACGACACGGCGGCACCAGAAGCCGCGGCGCCTCCACCAGCTCGCGTACATACTCGGTCAACGACCTGAAGAGCGCCACGCGCTGGGGAGCCTCTCCTGTGGGATCTCTGCGGTCCAGCATCTCGCAGCCCACGGCACTGCAGCGGCAACGCTCCAATTCCAAGGCCTCACGACTCGACCAGATCGTGCAGGCCGACGAAGAGGACGAAGCAATGCAGCGAATCGACGAGCACCCGCCATCGCCGACTGCGCAGCGACCTGCCAGCGGATCACAATCCCGCGAACAGTCCCCGCCTCCCCCGAGTCACCGTTCCGTCTCGTCCTTTACGCGAAAGTACGACCAGATAGCGCTGGAGATCCAGAGAGAGCTGGATCAGACCATCATCCACGAGCATGGCTACGACCATCCACAGCAGCCTGTGCGACAGCCTCCCCACGAAGATGCGGACTTCCCGGATCGGCCTCCTACAGCGGCTTCGACCGACACGACCCACAAACTACGTACGCTCTGGCAGGACTTTGATGGCACACATTGCCCAGATACCGTTCCAGAAGAGGAACCAACGCCGTCTCATGATGCCGGTAGTCGGGAGTCTTCATACATGAAGTCTGCGCCAGAACTGCCGCCCCAAGGAGCACCACCTCCCGATGATGGCATGGTCTTCTACCCCGCGCCCGTCCCACGGATGCTGAACCTCCCTCAACGGTTATCGAAAATTCCCGCCGCGAATATCCAGGCAAGGCGACGGACGCAGCTCCTGGAGTCGATGCAGAGTGAGAATCGAAAGTCTGCTCCTTGGCTCTCCGAAATGGGTGGAGAGGCACCAAAGGCCAACAGGAGAAGCAGGAACTTGGCCAATCTACCTCCCCAGCTGCGAGCGAGCGCATACTTTGATCAACCTGCGCCTCTCCAGGAATTTGAAGTGAAGGGGGAGTCGGCCCAAGACACGTTGGACAACATCCTTGAAGCCTCCGCACATGCTCCGGTGTCTGCTTTCACTGATCATCCATTTGCGGGGCACGTGGGTGATGAGGTGTACGGAAAAGAACAGCATAAACGGACAGGTTCGAAAGCGAATGAGCTTGAAAAGGCTGAGGCACGCAAGAGTCGCAACTCTTTGAACCTTCTAGATACGCGGCGGAACTCGAGTGGTGACGCGCTGAACAAGCTCAAGAAACGCAACAGTTCAGCAGATCTGAATCTACTGACAGTACGCGCTACTGAAAGCCGGATGAGCCTGGGTGCCGAGCTCGATCACCCTGACCCGGATGCGAGGGGCCCCGATCTTGAAGATGAGCATACGCCCAATGGACGCTCGATCAATGGCGACGATGAACACCTCGACGACGAGTCGGAGGGAGAGGAAGGGGAACCTGAGGAGTATTTTGGTGCACCGACGACTTTGCTCGCCGAGTTGCAAATGCGTAAAGCGCAGCAGAAAAGCCGCAATCTGACGGCTGCTACGGCATTTCCGAACGGCATGCATTCTACTCTGCTGCAGCTTGATGCCGTCGCAGAAATTGAAAGGAAAAAGCGCAAGAACCAGAAGGTCAATCTTGCTTGGGAGGCGCAAGGTCCGCCGGCCGAAGACGACGACTCTGATGATGATGTACCCCTCGGAATGTTATTCCCCGGCCATGACGGTCTAGTCAACAAGAAGCAAGGAACAAATGCAAGAGAACCGGATTGGGATCGGCCATTGGGACTGATGGCCCAACGCGAGCTAGAGAACAATGAGCCTCTGAACCAGAGACGAAATCGACTCTTGGGCAAGCGAGACACCAAGACTTTCGACCCAGCTAAACGAAACACGCAGTTCACAGAATTCAACCGTCATAGCCAGCAGCATCTCGCCGTTCCAACGTCAACAACGCCTCAACCCGAGTCGGAAGAGGACGAAGGCGAAACTCTTGCTCAGCGCATGCGTCGCATCAGAGGCGAACATGCTCTCGATGAGGCAATCAGCGACGTGCGGAAAAGCACTGTGAGCAACGACTTCGCTGCCGAGATGATGAGCCAGTTCGGCATGAACGACGTCGAGAAGAAGCCCGCAGCCTCGCCGGCCAACGATGGCGAAGAAGAAACCCTGGGCCAACGACGAGCTCGTCTACAGGCAGAAGCACACTCCAGAGGCGACGCCAACCCGCACGCCAGCCGCCCTCCGCTCCAAACCTCCATGTCCATGGCCGACATCCTCGGCGCCCACCCCATCGATCCCAACAACTCGGCACGCAAAGTCTCAAACGAACAGCTCATGTCTGCGTTACCACAGGGCAGTCTACTGCGCCAGAACGCAGAGAAGCAAGAACGAAGCCGAGCGACCCGTCTGGATCTCAACCGGCGGACCTCAAGCTACAACGCCCTGGACCAACCGCTGCTAGGAGACGACATTGGCAAAGTCCCCGAAGACCAGCCCCTCGGCGCGAAAATCCAAGCGTACAGGGACAAGATGGCCGGTGCGACGCCTATGACTGCGCCCGCGGGTATGGGCATGAGTGCACCGTCCATGACGTTCAATGGCGGTGCCATGCCCGGCGTTAATCCTTCCATGTCGGCACTGCATCTCCCCGCCGGCCGCGACTCGTTCTATCCGCAGGCTCCTCAGCCTATGGCGCCGATGATGGGTATGGGCATGGGCATGAACATGACGCCCCAGCAGCAAATGATGGCTATGAACATGAATATGAACATGATGGGCGGCAATGTCCCCATGGGCATGAACCACCCCGACATGCGGCAGTCTTCCATGGTCAATCTACCCAATACTATGCAAATGGGCGGTATGGGCATGGGTATGAACATGGGTATGAACATGGGTATGAACATGAATATGAATATGCCGATGTCGATGCCCATGCCGATGGGCATGCCGCAGACGATGATGGTAGAGCCGCCCATGGATCCGAGACAGAGGGAGCAGATTGATCGGTGGAGGTCGGGCGTTATGCATTAACCCCCTTCTTTTTCTTCTTCTTTTGTTTTTACGAAGGAGGAGGCGAGGGGGGACTGGTTTGCTGAGTGGCGTGGCATTTAGCGTTTCTATGACTTTTCGTTTTTTGAGGGGGGCATTGTGCAGCGTTCGTCTTTTTCTCTCTGTTTTTCCTGTGAGTATGGGGGTTGCGGGTGTGTGTGCGGAGGTAGAGCATGCTTCTTGTAGTGTGGCATAATGTGGCGCGGCGTTTGAATGGGAGTGTGGGAGTTGGGTGGTTCGCATAGCGTGGGTATATGATGTTCACATGGACGTGGACGTGGGAATACGTCCATGGGTAATGAACGTTTGGGTATATAATATAATTATAGTAGGTACGGTACCCTGAGGCTATCTAAGTAGCATACATCGTCGTAATGAAGCATGTAGTAGAGTGAATTATTCTCAATTTCCCGATTAATCGACAAGTCAAGTCTTGTCCTAGACGTTCAAGCTTGACGGACTATGCAACGATGAATCTTTATATCCAAAAAGAAAACTTCGCGCATTTTCGCCATCACAAGAACCATCCGGAAGAAACACATCGTTTAATTTGATTTCATTATTACTGCTACGCAGAGCAATGGCCAAAGAAGCGCAAACGCCATATCCCCATAAGCCGGCTGTGTACCTGGTATAATATCCCCGTGCTCACTACCCAACCGAACCCTACCCAACCCAACTGGCCATACGCAGTCGGAAAACCAAGGGGTCTCCATCCAAAAAAGAAAAACCTAATATCCCATCCATCCTACCCAATACACAACTACATCGATATCACCATTACAATAATCCCACCACATGTA
Organism: Laburnicola sp. R22_1; assembly: GCA_014281115.1. NCBI lineage: Eukaryota > Fungi > Ascomycota > Dothideomycetes > Pleosporales > Didymosphaeriaceae > Laburnicola > Laburnicola sp. R22_1. The sequence goes on from JACONQ010000017.1 coordinate 1,641,891, forward strand.
TGTATGCGCCGCTTCGATTCGATCTAGTCTCGTCATCAAGACAAGTCACTCGGCGCCGTCCTCCCGCGCTCCGCATCCTGATAATACGCAGTCTTGCTCTCCGGGCGGGTATTCCACGACTTCTCCCACGAGGAGACGCTGTTCCACCAGTAGGGCTCCTAGACCTGGCTCATGGCGGGGCCGCGACGGATGCCGCCGCGGAGATTGGCGCTGCTGGCGTTGCCGGACATGATGGAGAAGACGAGCGAGGCGACGAAGGCGGCCCAGCCGAACCAGAAGAAGGCGGTCGAGGCTTGCGCTTCGCGGCAGCGCTTTTCCGTGTTGGGCGAGCCGTTGGTGATGAAGTTGGAGCGGGTGTAGGACTGGTTGGTGGGTGTTAGTTAGCTTGTTGGCCGGTGGAGGTGCGGATGGGACAGCATGACGCCAACAGGTGGCGTGGGGCGGAATTGTTGGGTAGTAGGTGAGATGAGATTGTTGGGCATGGGATAGAAGCGAACGTACACTGTTGCTGCAGCTCTCGACGTGCAGATATGCGGCTGTTGCGACGGCGGCGACGAACCAGAAGAGGACGTTGAACGCGTCCAGCGTGACGCTCACGACGGGGATGTTGTAGCCGTCGAGGAAGGATGTGGGGAGCAGGTAGAGGAGCGAGAGCAGGCCGAATGTCGCTACGAACATGTCGTAGTTGACCATTGCGGGGTTGCCTGCGACGGCCGTTGCGATCATGTTACCGACGAGCGACATGATGATCACGGTGCATAGCATCTGCGTATCCGCGCGTTAGCCATTCATTGCGCGACTAGATAGACGCAAGATTCACATACCTGGAAGGCTCGCAGGCCGATGTTCAAAGCTTTCGACACCATTGTGAGGAATTAATTGAGCTGTGGGGGAACTCGATATGGTAATTATTCTGTGTCGGATATCGATGATGCGCGGACAATGGACGTCTTCTGCTACCCGAGAGTCAGGATATAGACAAGGCGTGCGTGGTGGGGAAAGTGAAGCGCAAGGGAAAAGGTGGTGTAGACAAGACGATAGATGATAGATGGTGGAGTGTGGCTGCCGTATATGAGAGTCCGCGGGTGTCAGCGGGCGGCTCTTTGCGGTTGTATAGCATACGCTGCTGGGTGAAAGTGCCCTACGTCACCCGCGGCCACCAACGGCCAGCGAATGGCACCAGTGATGGCAGGCGCACTGGCTGCTTCGGATCGTCACTTACCTGGCGCTAGCGACAAAACACACCGTAAACAGCAGTTGCAAGAAGGTTGGAAAGGTGTGTAGGATGTGCAGAGAAGTTGCAAGAGATGAGCGGCGTATGAATACAAAAAGCCGTACGAAGGCTGGCGTTGTTATCGGCCATGGTGCCGTTACTGTGGCAGTGAGCGCTGGTTGATTCGGCAACGAGACTGATGATGCAGCCGACGGCAAGGATGTCATCGACCCATCGCGCCATGCTCCCCATCGAAGCCACGCTACCCTTTCTTCCGACGACGAACTACTGCCGCCACGCTGCATAGGGCGCCGCGGGATCTCTGACTGGCTAGCATGACGAACGGGGCGAACTGTTGAGCTTTGGATCACCGAACGCCGGCGCCCGCATCTGCGCTATCGTCCCTGATATGAGCAGGATTCTGCGTGGTGATTACTGTATCAAGCGTGTTGCTCATCATCCTGAGCGCGCTGGGTATATGTAGCATAATAAGCAACAATAGTAGAAGACGTTGTTTACTTTAGCCAGATCGAGCGTCGTCGTGAATTGAGGCTTTGAAATTCCAGATCCGGAAGAGCAACACCGCCCGTGAAACTCGGTGGCTGCTCTAAGTAACATGTCCTGCATGATAGTTGGTGATCTGGTGAATCTGTAGCTGATTGTTAGGAAGTGGTCTGAGTTACAAGAGTTACAATGGGACATTGCTTTGGTCTGAGAGAATTGCTATTCGTATTGCCTATCATGGGGCAAATCACCCCCTATCTTTATGCGTAGCCATCTATCTTCCGCCAAGCTCCCCCCGAGAAGGCTCATCTTCCTTCAAGAAATGTCCCACCCGTATCTGTATTGCAAAGACAAGAGTCTCAGTCTGAGCCACTTTTCGAGATGGGCCGCCTCAAACCCGTCACTGCCGGAGCAGGAGGGTAATCAGCTGATTGCTCTTCGACTTGTGGCAATGCCTACGTTTATCACCCTTCCGTACCATGGACAAGGCTTCGGAAGGGTGTCGTGCAGTCGGTGTATACCTATGTATTTGGGAGATGGGTACGAGCTTGGAGACGCCGGCCATGTCGGCTCGCACTGTCGCGAGTGGGATCTGAGCGCAGGCTGCCAATTCGGAAGCGGAAAAGCTCGTTGGGCGTAAACAATGCGTCAAGGACGGCTCCGTGGGTGTATATTTGGTTGCGCTGATAGCAGTGTGCTTCGCTTTGTTCTCCTATCGGTGGATCGCGATCGTTGTTTTCTACGGTCGCTCGTGGGTACGGTCGCCGACTTGTTCCGCCTTGCATTTAGTATTCTCTCCATCAAGGCTCTTGGTCTTACAGACGATGCCTACTCAAGTTCAGTATCTATCGTTGCAAGTCCGCAACACTGAGTATTTATCATGCCGACATAGCGCAGTCTTGGGTTCGTGGTGGTGCCACAATGTTATTAGACGCTTGGAAAGTCGCGTCCGCCGTCTTTGTGCTGGTCCTAGACGCTGAGTTCCTTTGTGATTCCAAGGTTCTGACGATGGTGACGTGCACCGCAACTGCGGCTTTGAAGCCTTCTGCGTTTTTATCGTGACGGAGTGCCTCGCCCTGTAGATCGACATGGACCTGGTCAAAAGGTAGTAGGCCCGAGGCACATGGACAGTCCAGCCCCGTGCTTATCAATGTCAAAAGGCTCGTCGACGGTCGCGTCTGCCACTCGAGCAGTAGTGATGGATATGAAGCCCCTGCATGCATCTGACAATGGCGGCGTCCGCTCCAGGCTGCGCTCTGGATGGCCGTGGATTCCTTTGTTGCGGTTTGCGACGTGGCAAAGGATCGACCTGAGAGTGTGTCAAAAGGGTGGTAGGTCTGAAGAACAATGACGACCTCCACTTGTATGATGTCTACTGCCTTCTGTGAGTCGCACCCGGAGTCCAGATTCGTGCCGTACCTCACGTCGCCGTCATAGATATGAGCGCAGCGAAAGGATAGCCTGCCTGAAGGACTTGAACCCTCACCTGCTGTCCGATGTTCCCACTTCTCCTGGTATTTGTGCGACGCACCCGAAGAGCAGTCTGGTGTTCCTCGATCGAAGCGGCATGCAGGTTAGCTCGACGACACCTGGCTGGCTGGCCGAGGTGGAGAAATTGGTCTGCGGAGCTGATCCCGTTGTCAGCGGGGCTGTAGTCGTAAGCAATGAGTGAGCATGTAGAAGGAGAGATCTAGGAGTAGATCCATTCGGGTCGTCGTCTGTGCGGATGCGTGTAGCTCCGTTCTCGTTCTCGATGCAAAACGAGGGGGCGGCTCGGTGGCGCGACTGCCTGGGAGCGGGGGAGGGAGTAGTTGGGGTAGAGCCGCGTGCTCTGCTGTTGTCAACAAAGAGGCACTCGCGTCTACCGGGACCGAACGATGGCCTTCTTCGGGGCGATCTTGTGGAATTAGCGAGCTCGCAGCCGCCGTAGATGGTGCTGGGAGGTGGACCCCGCGTTGGTGAGCGTTCTGGCGTGGTACCTTTGGATCCCGTGCTTGACGTAGGCGTATGCCAAACGCGAGCTCCGGGGCTGCCCAGGTCCACGGAGCGGGTGCACATGACCAGCTAGGAGGGGCTGTACGTGGTAAAAGAAATAGAGCTGTTAGGAGAATAAGGTAGGCTTTTTAAGATTCACCCTGAGCACACAAGTAATGTAAATTTACAGACTGTGGCCCTGTTGGCACAGGTGAGCGAGGATGCAGGAGAATAACCTGCTGTGAAGGTAATAATGTCCTCCTCAACGCCCTCTTTTCCTCTCTGAAGTACCTACCGTGGATAGAGGATAGATTCAACACCCCTGACTGTATTGCCAATGGGAAGTGCTCTTCTTGAAGTAATATTATGACCTCGTTCGCGTTTGTGCTGTTCTGTGGCCATTGAAATCTCGGGCCTCGCTGCTTCCCTCCGCCCGCACGGCAGCCTCCCATCGAACAACCACCTCATCGCTCCCACGGGTCACCGCCCCGCAAAAGAGCACCGACACGGGCCGCACCAGTCAGCGTCTCACTGCAAATCTCCGGTTCCGGAACGAGGGCATGTCTTCATTAACACGCGATGCCCGCTTGACGTGCATGGCATGGCATAGCTGACAGGAAATCTCCCACTTTAGCCACGAACGATTGAACCGTGAGCCCCGACCGTGCACCCGGTCTTCATGCGCCCAAGCTCTTAAGCTGCCTACTCGAACAATCAAAGTCCTCGCCGCATGTGCCAGCGCTGTACCAAGTCGCCACCGCACCCATGGGAGGCTGGCACATTAGCGAATACACCTAGGCTTGTGCCCCAATGAACATGCCGTAAACGGGGCAGCTGACAAGCACGACTGTCGCCGAAGCATTCTTGAAAGTTACCAAAGAGATAGTCATGACAGGAGACGTGGAAAGGGCCAATGTGCATACTGCAGCCAAAGCTGAAAGACGGCACACGAAACCGACCCTTGTAAACGTTACCGAGCATCCCGTCCTTCGGGCCGGCTACTTGTATGGCCACGGAAACGAAAGTTTACGCCGTCTACGCAAGAGGGTGTAACTGACAAGCAGAAAGAGAAGGGATGGAGAGGATGGGTGCGGGTTAACCATAATCTGGAGAGGCCCAGCATGTCCAACATGTCCTGCTCTTTTGGCACCAAGTCGGTCGAGGATGTGTACAGTACCGCCTCATGCTGCAGGGAGATGCAGTGCAGAAACCGTAGTGCGGATACAGGGCTCGCCTGCCGCCACCTTTGGTGGCATGAGGTGGTGTTCCCCAAAAAGCTTGGATGAAGAGAAGATGTGCATGAGAATGCGGGGTCAGGCAGCACCATTCCCAGTTGAGCCGAGTGTCATGGGCATACCCCCGTGCATTGTAGCCAACGCCGTGCTGGACCCTGGGAGTACACTTACAAACCGCTGTGCATACGCCGTCTCGTGCAGCAGTCTTCATGCCTAGCTTCAGGTACAACTCTTCCGTCGACAAGTGGACACATTCGGTACGTCTGATGAAGCGAACGGAGAGCCTGAGAGCGACACAGAAGGTGACTGCAGGCTCTCTGCCTCGGCGCCAACCAAACGGAGCATCAAGCCTAGGACGTCGTACGGGCAGGCTGGCCAGCGTGTGATGATCTTTGTCCGCTGTGAGCTGAGTTCTTTGATGGCGTTCCCATTTCGATGGCATGGACCGGGCGGGTGCTACGATGGTGCAAAGCAGAAATGGCGTGCGTCAAGCCTTCGACGTTCAAAGAGGAGAGCTGGGGCACAGTCGGGGGGGTCGGGCCCAACCGAGTCCAGACGGTAAAAGAGGGGTTGCCCGAAAGCTAGGCGTGAAAGCCCAGTGCATCCCACAACCCAGCCTATCGCCAAAGAAGACTCTCGTGGCGGCATTTGATGAGGTGGAGAAGGCAAAGAGGACGACGGATGTCACGACGCGCATGAGGGGGTCGGTGATTTGTTGTCGGCTTTACTGGTCCGCCTCGCTACCCCCGAACGGCTGCAGACAATTTGCAGCAGTTCGTCCCCAATTATACAAGGGCTAGCCTGCATTGGCTGGTCGTCTCCGCATTTTGCGCATCTGCCACCTAGAGCCCCTGATCCTTGGCCCCCGGCCAGCCTGCAGGAAGCCTCAAAGGCGTTGGGAGTGCGCCTTCTGGCTTTTCCATGCGCGCTGCCTCGAGGCCTTTGACTTGTGTAGCTGGGAGCCTTTCGCCTACCAACCTTTCATCCCCAAACTAGCGATTCTGCTGCTGCTGTTGCTTCTGCCGCCAACACCTGTCCTCACTCGACTCGTGGTCAGCTGTGTGTCTTCGTGGACAGGGTGATCTCCGCGTTTGAGCAGTGTCGAACCACCAGCCCTGAAAGCAAACCCGACCCCCCCTCCAGCCTTTGTGGCCGATCATTGCCGCCGTCATTATCGCCTCCCTCAGTCGTTCGAGGTACAGGACGACGATGCGCCCGCTCCAGTAGGCGCGCATAACTTAGGCCGACGACTGGTTTGTGGTTAACGAGGCAGAGCTCAGCTGGTAGAACGGTGGCGCATCCCCACATTCGTTCTTATCTGAGGCTTCCTCGTAGATTGCAGGCCTGTTATAGTTCCATGCGACGACTGATGCCCTAGTATAAACCGTCTGTTTTTTACTCGATTTCTGCGCGATTGGGAAGACTAGGGATAGATTGGATCAAGAGCTTGGTGTTTCTGATTTACGTTTGAGGTACGCGCATCGCCGAGATCATTCGGCTCGTCCTTGAGAGTGGCAGTCGGAGCTCACTGTGCGCATTAGTAATTTCCGGGATACAAAAGTTGTTTTCAAGAAGTGCGATTGTCGCCGGGATAGACGGTTGGGTGAGTCCAAATTTCTCTTCCTCCTCGTTTGTCGGTGCGTGGGGTCTGCGTCAATCGCAGCCCCGGTCGAGTCTCTGCTGGAAGGGCTTGTGTAACTCGATCGTGAGGGAGCGGCGCTGACCGTTGGCACAGGATAAACTGCAGGTAGTCAATAGAAAGATTTGGATTTTACGATATCGCCGCCGTCGAGGTGTATTCTCTTCCTGTACTCAGGTAAGCACCTCCTTTCGTCGTGTTGCACTCTCCTCTCTCCCAAAAGCTTTTCGATTCTGTATCTTGTCCCCCCTTCCTCTCGCGGCGGAGGCTCTCGTTCGTCGTTCGTCGCGGTGCGGTCGATACCCGGGTGGGTATGGTCAAGGGAAAGGGTCACGCAATTGTCCCCGCAAGAGCTGGCTAGTAGAATCTTGCAAACGTCTGCGAGATTACCTGCATCTCTCGCACCCTCGGGATACCTAGCAGCATCGGGGTTCGGCGGGGTGGGTAGGCGGTGGGGTTGGTGTCTTGTGGGAATGGGGCGGTTGAGGAAAACGCAGGCACCCGGAAGTTCACGATGAGCCCCCCAAGAGCAAGCACGTTTTCTTACAGATTGTCAACCTTCAAACACTCATGCAATTCTCCCAATGAGCTTCTCGTCCTCGCCTCGAGTCTAATCTCCCCTGTGCAGCTGGCTAAGATGCGGTGTGGACCACAGTAATTCCTAAAGCCTATCAGCAGACCGATCCGTCTGCTTCGACGCATCACGACGACCGGCATCGGTGTGTTCGAAGAACAACAAACGCCCTGAGGCCCGCGTATTGCCGCGTCTACGTGTTTAAAACCCCGCTTCTGGCTCCGCCTTCCTCCCTCCTTCCTTCCTCCACCCAACACCCACCACATCTCTCCACGACTCCTCCTCTCACTTTTCCATCCTCTTCTTCTTCTTTAAACCTCCACACTCCTGCCTCTACCAAACACGACCGTTGTCAGAGCTGCAGCAACTTCTTGCAAGACGCCAGCGCTCCCTAGACGTGCTACGCTGCTTGCAGCCTGCAACCCAGCAACGGTTAAGCCACAGGTCCCCTCTCTCCCTCCCCTCTCCCTCCCACTCTACCACTTCTTGCGGCACGGTGAGCTCATCTCGACCGGCTGCACCTCCGCCAGCAACTGCTCGACTCTGCCCCATAGACCGTCTCCTCATCATCTGGTCTCAGGTACAGCGTCCTACCGGACAAAGCACAGGTGAGTGCAGCAACACAGCAGCGCGCCGAACAGCACTGTCTTGCTTTCATACAACATCATGTCCACCCTTTACTGAGATGCTCACGACACCCCTGAGGCACAGCTGATCCTTCTCACTTGTGAGGGTGGCAACTGTGCCCGGCGCTCCTCCCCCCGCTCGCCCCTGCTCAATCCGCTTTCTTTCAAGACGCATGCTGACATGGACTGTAGATAAGAGGTCGGCGAATCGGCTCACGAGATCTACTACAACAACAAACTGAAGCAAGCTCAATCTACATCTTTTCATTTTTTCATTCCTCATATTTATCTGATCTTCTCTGTATTTGCGATCCTCGTACGTACCGGTGCAACACGACCCGAGAAAGTGCTCGAACCACATAACTGAGTAAGTTGCTCTCGTCTCTTCTCTTCCGACGCTGTTTGCGCGCTGTTCGCCTAGTGCCAAGCAACAACCACTCCTTCACCAGCGTACGCGCACCGCACCTTTACTTGTCCACCTCAGTCTCCCCAAACAGAGCCTGGCTATATCAGCCTTAGTTTCTATGCTAACAGCCTTGCCTTTCGCGTTTATAGGTGAATATTATCAGGGTGCATAGCTCCTATCAGCCTACATTACCTTCTTACATTAACCTATCATTAGCATCAACTGCTACACTGTGTTGCCAAATCTTCTCACAGTAAAAAAATCGTAAATCGGAATATACACAATTCCTATTCACACAACAAGAATCAAGGTATACACCTTCCCTCACTTGTCCTATGTCTTGAATTCTCTCTAATCTCGCCAGAAACCGACCATCAAGATGTCATCCAATCCGTTCAAGAGCGGTCTCACGGTTGGAGGCTCTGCCTTCGAGAAATCGAAATTACAGATGAGACGACCCACCCCGGACAGTGATGTCTTGGCGTCGAGCGACGACGACCATGACCACCCCGCACCAACTTCTCGCCCAGTGGGAAGTACGATGTACACTACCGGCCGTCGCCCATCGTCCGGCTGGCTACAGGATATCCCGTCGAATCGGAAGGCGTCTCTACCCTCGGGATCATTGGGCTCACAACCCACGACGCCTTCACTTGAGTTGCCGGGTCAATCGAGGCCAACCACGTCTGCTTTCCCTTGGAACACTTCGAGCTTCACAACAACACAATCAGGCAACCGCCTCAAGGACGTCCTTCCGTCCCCTACATCTGCTCATGGTCCCGGTGACAAGATGTTTGGTACGACGTCACCTTTCGATTCAGAGGATGCCATTGGTCTTCTACTCGGTCAGCATATCGTCCGCAAGTCCGTACGTTCTCAGTCCTACAGCGTTGGACAGAGCGACGTCGATAACCAAGCGTCCCGTTTGCGATCCTCTCTTCGCCATCGACCTTCCAAACCAAGCCTGCTTGGTGAATCCGCCGTGGGCCTCGGTCAGCTTCGTGAGGACGACATTGACGAGGTCGAGTCGTCCAACGGCTCCCAGCAAGGTGTCCCTCTGCCTTCAGGTTATTGGGAGCGCGAGCAAAAACAGGCAATGGCTCTGAAGCAAGTGGCAATCGAGAACGCTCGCACGCGTACGCGCGGCACGACAGAGTCCTCGGTACCGCCGGGAATGCAACGGAGGACTACCCCGAATATGCGCAGTCTCACGCAGAACGACCTCGTGGTCGACGAATCGATTGACAATTATGGTGGCGACAACATGGCGATGCCCCTTACCCGCCGCTATAGTGAGCAAGTGGGTAGCTTGGCGCAGGTTGATGATTCGTACAATCAAGGCAGCGATACCCAGGGCTGGTATGGCAGCACCCAGCGCATCAGCGCCGATGCCCTCGGACGTCGTCATTCGATCGCACATTATGGGAGCCACATCTCAACCTTCCAGCACCCTACCCTTGACAACACGCAGGAAGAAGATGAGGAACAGGCTTCGCCACTCGAGCAGTCCTCATCTCCAGGTGGGCAAGAGCCTTTCGAGGTATCCGCCTACTTCAACGGCCTGGGGCCTGTCTCACGCGCCATCAATGCGTCTGCCATCTCGGCTGCCCACCCAGCTCCTACTATTTCGCACCCGACACCTCCTGCGGGCAATGCCTACTCCGTCCCTCCCGCCTTCGGTCGTCCAGGTCGGCGTATCTTCGTCGTTGCCTTCAAGTGCTCTCGTGCCGACATCTATTATCTGTATGAGAACACAGGTCTGGAGGTTCGTCGTGGAGACCTGGTCGTGGTTGAGGGTGACCGCGGTCATGACCTCGGTCAAGTTACCCACGCCGATGTGACTCTTGACGAGGCGAAGCGCTTCAAGAATGAAGCCAACGAAGAGCACTTCCGCTGGTTGGTCATGTTCTCACAATACTCCGTGGCGGGTAGTTCCGACAAGAACCCTATGCTTGGAGCCTTGTACCGTGCTCAAGATCTGCCGAAGACCAGCAACCGTCCGCAGCTCACTGGGATGGGTGTTCAGCAAGACCCAGACAACAAGCCCCGTATGATCAAGCGTCTTGCTCAATCACACGAGATTATGAGCCTTCGCGACAAAGAAGGAGATGAGGCTCGCGCCAAGCGTATGGCTACGGACAAGGCTCTGGACCATGGTCTGCCCATGGAGATTCTCGATGCTGAGTTCCAATGGTGAGTATTTGGTATGTTCTTCCTGCTCTACTTACTGACAGCACAGGGACCATCACAAGATCTCGTTCTTCTACTATGCCGAGGCATATGTGGATTTCAAGATACTCGTCACCGACATCTTCAAGCACTACAAGATCCGCATTTGGATGTCTGCGGTTAATCCAGCATCGGTCGTCAACCCAGCCGGATCCCAAGTGAAGCCTCCTTCTGCCATCGGACCAGGCGCCATTGTTCCCAACAGTGCGCCAAATGCTTCCCTCTCCGTTGGTCCTCTCTATGGAAACAGCTCATACAATGGTCAGTACCTCCTCCACCTCGTCAATATACATTTAGCTAACGCCTATCTAGCTGGCCGCGGGCGTGGACGTGGAAATGCTGCCCGTAGCTCCTACGAAGATGGCTACTACCCATTCTCCCAGCAGATCCCAGCCTATCCTACGCCGAACGCGTACCAGCTGCAGCAGTGGGGACACCAACAGCACATGGGCCCCGACATGTATGGCCGGTATGATCACAATGCTGTCGCTAACCGGAGCCCTATGAACATGACTCCCTGGTATCCTCCTACCACCTACGCTGCCTCGCCCGCCTTCAACAATGCGTCCAGCGCAGCTTCTTATCGTGGTGGTTACCCCGCCACGACCGCAGCAATCACTGGTTATACCTCCGGTTATGGTGGTGTCTCTACTGCCGGACCAGCTTACAGTGCTGCCTCTCCATACAATCCTTACGCCACCTCTGCAGCTCCAAGCTACGGTGCGCAGTATGCTTCTGGCGCTACTAATTATGCTGGTCGTGGAACATCCACTGCTACTGGAGCTACTCCCGCTATGGGCTTTGATCCGGACATGGCGGCTGCTATGGCGAGTCTCTCTTTCGGTAACTAATAAGCTGCCCATTTCCTTTCCAAATATCTACGACAGGCTCTCTCACATGTTTATGGTCTGGTAATCATGGTTTCTCATTCTGTCTTCATCTGCGAAGGGACTGGGGTAAAGGGCTCATTATGGCGTGTATTTTTCTTCATTGCCCACTGTTTTTCCCCAGATCCCGATGATTTGTCTTTGTTTCTTTTCAAATTCTGATGTGCTAGTGTGGAAGACAGGTATTCCCTCTCTTCTTCGTGCATGGAAGGTTATGAGAAGATGAAATGTGCATGTTTATTCAGATAGATAAAATTCTCTTCAATATTTTCATAATGATGCTTGATGTGCCTTACTGTGCTTTGCTCTGTGAAATATGTACGTGTATTACTTATCCTGGGGTAACACAGGTGGTACATAAGCACTATGGTTTTGAAAATTTGTAGTCCCTAGAAAGGGATTTACTTAGAAAGGACGGCATCTGTATTATCTATCCTGGGGTAACACATAGTGTATACTGATGTGGAGGTAGCATCCGCATTACCTATCCCGGGGTAACACACGAGGAATACTTATGGCAAGGGAGAAATGGTCGCGACCCCTGTGGACTGCTTGCCAAAGGTGGAGGTGGCATCTGCATTACCTATCCTAGGGTAACACATAGGGAATACTCATATAGAGGTAGCATCTGCATTACCTATCCTGGGGTAACACATGGAGAATACTTATAGCGAGGGAGAAATGGTCGCGACCCTTGTGGACTGCTTGCTAAAGGTAGAGGTGGCATCTGTATTACCTATCCTAGGGTAACACACAAGGAATACTAATAGTGAGGTAGGATATAATCAAGACCCCCGTAGACTGCTTATTGCTAGTGGAAATAGCATCTACATTACCTATCTTGGGGCAACACACGTGGAATATGGTCAGCCCAGGTACTGGCTGGCTTCGAAGAAATCGGGTTGTGCATGGTCATCGACCGTGCCTTCCTATTCTGCCTCGACACAACAATTCAGAATTCGCCAACTCGATACCAACCCTCCCGCTCAATCACCACACTCTCGGACACTCCCGGACCGGCCTAACACGGTCTCCAACCAGAGCTACTAGTACGATAATCAGTCCACAAGGAGGCATGCAGCGTGAACGTCCGAAGAAGCGCGCAGCAGAGGATGAGGAAGCGACCACGGAGAGCCAGTACGTGAAATGCGGAAGGCTATAGTGCGAACCGCAGACTGACAACAACATTAGGCAAATGCTAGCGCTCACCTCGCTCATGAAGAAGCCTAAGGGAGACAAGAAGGAGATCGAACAGTTTCGCAACAAGGCGGCGGCCGATCAGCGTGCTTTGAAGGCTACCTTCCAGAAGCGACTACAGCAAGCGTGAGTTCGACGGGTCCCCTCCGCACCAAGTCCTGAACTACCGATAGACTAACAGACTTTTGGACTGCAGCGAGAAAGAAGAGAATCGCCGACGGGATGAGATGTCTGCCCTGATCACCGAAGCTCTTTTGACGCCCAACAGAGCCACTCAACACGAATTCGCAACGTTCTCAAACACCAAGATCACCAGCAATGTTATCTACAAATCGGCCTGCAAGGTGGACAAAGCATGTCGACACCTAACTTCCGACTACGAAGATTTCGAGGAGATCATCGAGAAGATGGCTGGAGACAATGATAAGACGGTCACAAAAAAGTGGATGCAGGATGTTAAGGAGACGGAAAGGCGCCTCAGGCTGGGTCATAAGACGGCAACGAGGAATGTCGGGAAAGTGCTAGATATTGGCGTGGAAGCGGAAGCGAAGGAGGGAAAGGAGGAAGGATTTGGACTGCGACAGAAGGAGCTGAGTATGGAGCTCCTGAATGGTCTGAGGTATGCGGAGAGAGGCATCAAGAGGATGGTCAAAGGTCTCCCAAATGTTCCGGATGACGAGCATTGAGGGAGAGAGGATTACACAGGGCGGCCTTTGCCAAATGGAAGCGGTGATGGTGAGGCGAGCAAACACTCACAGTTTACCTACATGCCTCCATGAATTGCACAGATAGAATGATTCGGAATCTTTCACATACTATTTCAAATTTGTTTGGATCTGCACTTATCCAGGGTCTCGCTGGCTCATGGCTCCCATGCAAATCCTCACACAGAAGTGCGCCAAGATCCAGGTTAGTCAGCCACACACAACGAATTTCGTGCCTCGCTTCGCTTCAACATCAATCGACCAACCCAACCCGCCGACTACTAACACCACAGCACAATCAGCCAAGATGGGTGCCCTCAAGTATGTCGAGGAGCTGCAAAAGAAGAAGCAGTCGGACATGATGCGCTTCTTGATGCGCGTTCGCGTACGTATCGGCCACTGGTAAAATTGACGATTCCGCTAACATTCGACAGTGCTGGGAGGTATGAACCACCTTTTGTGAGGCCTCCGGGTCTCAATTGATGTTACTCGTTGAACATAGCTGAGAGTGCATCAATAGCTTCGCCAACTGAAGGTCATCCATCGTGCCAGCCGCCCGTCGCGCCCCGACAAGGCCCGTCGTCTCGGATACAAGGCCAAGCAGGGCTACGTTATCTACCGCATCCGCGTCCGCCGTGGAGGTCGCAAGCGCCCTGCGCCCAAGTAAGTTGCCGTCAACCTCGCGCAGTGTGTGGACAATTGCTAATCGTACACTAGGGGTGCCACCTATGGTATGCTGAACAAGGGATCCGAGAGAAGACTGTGGTTCTAACATCGCAACAGGCAAGCCCACCAACCAGGGTATCAACCAGCTCAAGTACCAGCGCTCTCTCAAGTCGACCGCGGAGGAGCGTATCGGCCGCCGCTGCGCCAATCTTCGTGTCCTGAACTCCTACTGGATCAACCAGGACTCGACCTACAAGTACTACGAAGTCATCTGCGTTGACCCCTCGCACAAGGCCATCCGCCGCGATCCCCGCATCAACTGGATCGTCAAGCCCGTCCACAAGCACCGCGAGAGCCGCGGTCTCACCGCCACCGGAAAGAAGAGCCGTGGTCTGGGCAAGGGACACGGCTACAACAAGACCACTGCCGGCAGGAGGAAGACCTGGAAGAGGCACAACACCCTCTCACTCTGGCGTTACCGCTAGATGTGCTGAGGCTGTTGCGTGCATGGCGGACCGCATGGCCGACCTCTTCGAGCGACTGGGCTGGCGTGATTGGGAAAAGATTATTCAGGTTCATAGCTTCCCTGGCCTAGCCGGATAATGGCGGGACAATATTTCACAATGAATTCTGACGAGTTCACGACTTATCGAATGATGAGAGTTCACACTGCACACTGGTGTCGCCCCGCATGCCATGTGCATTCCTATCTCACTGCAAGGCAGTCGGCCTCATGGTCCTTATGCATGTCTGCGTGAAGCGGTTTCTCAGCTATGCTGATGATAATATTGGCTTCGCTGCCGTTGTTGCTGACCGTTACTGCTGCAGGTGCCGAGCAGGGTCAAACAACTACGTCAGCGCGTTTTGCCGTCGAGGAGAAGCGCAGAACTGCAAGGCAGAGACGTATGATCCTGACAGAGCTTGCAGAGCACACTTAGGCACAAATGAGGACACTCGTGGAATAAAACGTGGTCGTTCTGTTAGTGCCCGCTACTGTGCGGCCGGGGACGCCCAGCACGGCAAGGCAGCTCGTGGCAGCTCGCAGCGCTGACACCCTCCCTTGGCCTCAACCCAAACACAGCGGCTGGGGGGGCAACCAAGCTCGGCCTTTCCGATTCCCAACGACAATTGCTTTTGTGCTCTCCACCCCGCCAGGCATGCGACGCTGCTCGTGACACCCGCCGTCCCACACGTATCGAGCTACAATTATTTCCACACGATGCTCGCACGGCCACGCGCGCGGCTCATCTGAGCGACTCCGCCTCGCACCGCCAAAACAATACAGTGAAAGGACCAGAGAGCACCGCGTCTGCCTGCCGCAGGCTTAGACCAAGCAGAGGCACTCCCCCGACACCTTCCCATCCTCTCTACCGCCACCTGTTCCGTGTTCCGCGACTTTCGCCGGCGACATGGCGAAAATCGATGCCACGCGCAACTACTATCAGGATTTGAATGTCCCCCCAAACGCCAGTGAGAATGATATCCGCAAGGCCTTCCGCGCGCTCGCACTCAAAAATCATCCCGATCGTAATCTCGGCCGTGACCACGACGAATACACCGCCAGGTTCCAGCAGATTCAGGCTGCGCATGAGATTCTGAGCGACCCCCAGCAGCGAGCGAAATACGATCAAGAGAGGAAGAAATTCAGAAACCTGAACATCCCGCCATACCATCCTCCCAACACGCCGCGAAGTCGCCCACCGCCGCCTCCTCGAAATGCCTACACGAGTAGGCCCAACGGCGGCCAGTATTATCGTCCTCCTCCGCCGCGACCGCAGCCTCAGCCTCAGCCTGCCCCGCAACGGCCCCCGCCTCCGCAGCATCACTCGACGTATACAAATGGCGCGCCCCGTCCCACAAGCAAGAACTTCAGGACGCCGCCGACTGCACAGAGGCCAGACCCTCGAAAAGATGCGGACACTCGGCCAGCGAACGTTTTCACAGCATGGCAGAAGATGAAGGCGCAGCGGCCGGAACCGAGGGCATATGATCCGCACAACCCCAACAACCCAAATGGTACTCCTTTCGGGCGCAGCCAGAGTACGAGAGTGCCATCGACGAGTAAGAAAGGATTCGACCCTGCCTCCGCGGGTGCAGACGAAGGCCAGGCACGCTCAGCGTATCGCTCCAACTATGAGCGACCAAAGCCATCCCCTCTGAACGAAGAGGCAGCTGAAAATGTGCCGTATGCGGAGGCTAACCGAGTGCGCACACCGTACTCCTCGGTCAAGTCAGGTGAACGCACGTCGATGTTTGGAGAAGGATTGGCCAAATCTGCCAGCGTTCGCAATTCGCCCACGCACTCTCACCGGCCTAGCTCTCCTGCCGATGCGGGATCCTATTCGGATTCTGGTCATCGACAACAGCGCCCCTCCTACGCTGGTTCCACGAAAGATGGTACTTTCCCATATATGTATGTCTCGAGTAGTGACGAGGAAGAGTCCGGGGCGTCCTCAAAGGGAAAGAAGCACCGCGCTCCACCTGCACCCAAGGAGTCGCCTGAACAGCAGCCCGGTTCAGGACCAGGCCTATTTGGGACTCCGCAGCAGACTACGTATCAGTCCAACGGGTTTTCGTCAAATCCCTTCAAGAGCAGGAGCGAAGAGAGCATCAACATGAAGTTCTCTCCTTCGGACTGGAACGGCAAGTTTTCGGGAAAGGCGGACTACTTCGCTCCAAGCATGCAGAAGGGGGTCCCAAACAAGGGTCGTACGTCACCTACTCGGGGGAGATCTGCTCAACGCACAGCGACAGATAAGAAGGCTTTTCCAGGTCAACCACAACCGCCGCCACCTGTATCTCCTTTCTCCCCACAGCAATCCTTCCAAATGCCACCGCCGCCTCCGCCGCCTCTGAGCACGCAGTCAACATTTCCAAACGGAACTGTATCACCACCTCATACCGCCAAGTTTGCATCAGATGATTGGGCTCAGACTTTCAAGGAGCCAAGTTGGGCTTATCCGACGCAGACCAACGAGACTTCCCCGCGGCGTGCCTCTACTGCCACCAAACGGCCCAATCCCACTCGGAAGGCATCTGTGGCGCCTGGAGATAGCTCCAAAACCGAACGCCAGTCGGAGAGGAAGCCGAAATACCAGGCCTTTGCTGAAGATGCGGACGTCGACGGAGATGCTATGGATGTTGATTCAGACAGTCCTCCGTCCACTCGTGAGACCAAATCTTCGCCGGCGTTTATACTTGCGATGAACTCGGCTAGAGCGAAATCAGCTAGAGCAAAAGCTGCGGGAGCAGGCACGGTGCCGAATGGAACTGCAGCCACTTCACCCTCCGCTACCGCTGATAAGCCTCCTATTCCAGGCCTCGAGGGTTTAGCTAATTTGGGCAATGTGGAGCCGTTCCTCCCTCCCACAAATGCTGGATTGGGTCTAGATGACCTCAAGGCTACTTTACCTTTCGACTCGGAGGCTTCGCAGACTCATCCAACGAAGCCTAATGCAGCGCAGAAATTGAAGTACCCGGAGGTACCTGTGGCGCCAGTTGTACCGCTAAAGCTCGACTCAACTTCTGCAAACGAATACTTCAACCGCATGGCAAGCTACGTTCGACAGTATCGAGTGTGGAACGATAACATGCTGAAGCACTTCTCGGCACGCAATGAAGAGCTCAACGGCATGGACGACAAATTCATACACCAACGCGGCGAAACCACGAATGGGATCGGCTTCCCAGGCTACCTGGCAAGGATGAAGGAAGACGAGCAGGTCATGGAGACTTGGAGGCTGGGCCAGGAGATGCATATCGGGGCCTTGTTGAAGTGTCAGGACGTGCGCAACAAGGCGCTCAAACAACAGTATCTATCTTCCGGCTAAGTAGTCTGTTAAGTCCCTGTTTCCAATTCAGTTGTACTAATGCGCAGTAGTATTCCTGAAGAGAGCAATTGTTCTGCGCCTGCAGCTAGGTATTCGTTTCTGCTGGCGAAATATGAGCCCCGTGTGCATCAACAGAAGCTTCTCCATGCGTCTGCTGCTGGTACGTTTGTGAAAGCTGGGCTTAAGAGGTCGGCGCCGGATGCAGCATCGGAAGAGGAGGCACCGGAAGAGGAAAAGTTGGGTAACGCAGGTGGCGATGTGATGCGCAAGCCGGAGCCTCTCATGCTTAAGAAAAAGAAGCAGAAGAGACGCCTCCTAGGCTAGTTTGGGCATTGTGGCGCGATTGTGAGATACCCCTTGGCGACTACTTTTAGCCATCTGATGGAGTTGTGGGAGGGGAAGATGGCACATGTACACTATCTGGTCTGCGATGATGGGCTACAAGAGTCCCTATTTAGGTTGGTCGTTGAGATCATAGTGGAACTTGACACTCATGGACGGCTGTCACTTTGTCACCCCTGGGCAATGGTCTTGTGGAACATTCTGGCATGCGCTTATAACGTCTCCGCCCGAGTGCATAGATAGTAAGATAGTAATCATGATCAAAACACTGTATATGTATTGCGTTTTGTGATTGAAACTAGCATGCTGCGTCATGCCATGGGTCGTCCAGGGCGCGAAAGCCTGGTGGAGGTGGAGCTGGTGGCTCGTGGGAGACTCGAGCACTTTGCGACGCTAGACTGGGTGCTGTCGACGGCGCCTGGTACACGCATGTGCTTGTTTTTACTTTGTGCCATGGCGCCGCAGCTCATCACATTATCTTCGACAGCAGCCAAAATCTTCCCCGGTTGCGTGATCATGCGAGGAGAATAATACATTAGACACGGTACAAGATACCGTTCGCTCGCAAAGAGTGAGATTGTAACTATTTCAAGAGACGGATGATAAAAGCTTAGGTGCATGTTTCGGCAGGTTCCGACGCTGTGCTCGGTGTGCCCGCTGTGGGGACGCCGGACGGTTCGTACGACTACGCGGCGTTCCTGTATCCTCGACGATTCTAGCTAGTTAGTGAGGCAAAGTGAGGAATGTGAGCTGGAATGTGCACTGGCGAGCCGCTCCATTCAGAATGTTTTCATCACCCAGTCATCATCTTTCGCGCGCTCCGTTTATTTATCAGATTGGAATGTGAATCGGTACCGAGGGTTCGCAGACTCGCAAAGGGAGTGCAAGTGCTCGATCGAAGCAAGGTGGAACGCGAAAACGGCCGAGGCGCATCGGAACGGTGTACGTGGGCGGATTTGAGGGGGAGCTCGTTCTTCGTGTCTTGGGTTTGTGGGACTAGAGTTGCGGAGACATTTGTTTCTTCTTTGTTTTTGACGGGGACTTTTCGGCTTGGTAGGTCTTGCGGTTCTAAGTATTTGTTGTTGAGATCGAGGGCTCATTGATAAGGTATGCACGGCGTTTTGACGCGTCGTGGTGTCATCGAGAGGAGGCCTGCGTCGCCGCGAGATCGGGGAGGGTTAGGTAATGCGGCGATGCAGTGGGCTCGAGGGAGGAGGGGAAGGGTGTTTATTCTCACGGTGGTGGTTATGGTGGTTATGTTCACGGCGGGAGCTAGACGGTCGGAGGTAAGTATACTCCTTCGAACTGGCTACAGGCATGCCTAAGCTTTACTTGTATACGCAAAAGTGCGAACACACTCCATCGATCATGTGCTAACTGCGCATCTCAGACTCTATCCTCATCCTACCAAACACTATCGTCAAATCCCTACCTCACATCCTGGCGCCCCTACCTCCCGAGCTTGCCCTCAGGCATGCCAACGTCCCTCCGCAAACCGTCGAGCACAGCTCTAGAACTCGAAAACGGTACCATCGCTCATGTACCTCCCAACCTGCAAAAGACCACGCCCAACTTCCACCTCCTCATGTCTGCTGCCGAGGAAGACGCTGACTTCTGTAAAACGACGCTTTCAGCAATGATTATGAACTACCCTCCTCCCACCATCATCGGGTTGTCCGAGCAGAATGGAACGAAGGCAGATCGGGAGATGGAGAGGTTGACGAGCATATTGGGGTATCTGGAGAATGGAAAGATAGTCAAGGATGACGATTTTGTGCTGTTGGTTGATGGGAGGGATACGTGGTTTCAGGTACCTAGCGAGGTGATGATCAAGCAGTATCTGAACGTGGTGGCGGATGCAAATCATCGGCGAGGGAAAGTATATGGCAGTGCGTTTTCGCAGACCATTGTCTTTGAGGCGAGAAAGATGTGTGAAGAGAATGATATGGCGTGCAGACATATGCCGTCTTCTATTCTTCCGCGAGGTATATATGGGGAAGAGATGGGAGAGAGGACTGAAACTTTACCTGCGAGATACCTAGATGCGGAGATGTTAATGGGACCGGTCAAAGATCTGAAGCCGCTGTTCAAGGCAGCCGTAAAGGTGTTCGTGGAGAAGAAGAGTCAGTCCGCAACAGTGCAGTCGGTTATGAGTACACTATTCGGAGAGCAAATGCTAGCAAGGTACATCCACAGCAAGGCAACAAGGCCCATAGCCTTAAAATGGCTCGACCATCTCAACAACGCAATCGCACAATCCAAGTCGAGCACAGAACCACCTCTCAACCTCACGCTCGAAGCAGCCCACCAATACGAATTCTCCATCGGCCTCGACTACACCCACACACTCTTCCAACCCCTAACCGACTGCGCCGAAAACGAACTCCTTCCCCTCGCCCCCCTCAACAACACCAACAACCCGCCGCAAACCCACCCTCCAACCACGCAGTCTCCACTCCTCACCCTCCCCCCCGCCTTCCACAACGCAACACCCCCGTTCTGGTCCCCCGACCCCACCCGAAACGACCCCTCCCCCAACGACAAACCATCCTACATCAACAACCTCGAATACAAATACGGCCTCGACAAGCTCAAGCACCGCTCCACCCTCTGGACCGCCCTCCCCCTCATCCAAAACACCTACACGGCCGCCATCCCCGCCACCTTCCATGTCACCTACCGGCACCGCATGTCTCTAAAGCGCGATTTACCCCTCGCGCACGCGCGCTCGCACACCGCAAATGTCACGTGGACGTCCCTCTGGTACGCGGGGTACGAGCGCGCGCTCCTCCGCAGATACTCCCGCATGTCGCAGTCGCCCATTGGGTACCACGATGCAGCCGTGGGCGGGGATCTTCTGTGGGACCAGCGCGGGGGAAGGGGCGGTGTGTGGATGGAAAGGGGGGGCTTGTGGGAGCCGTGGGGGGAGGTGGATGGGGTGTGTGGGTCGTATGAGGCTTTGAAGGATGTGTTTGGGGATAGGAAGGGGGTTTGGTTGCATGAGGATGAGGAGGGGGGTGGGAGGAAGGGGAGGGAAGGGGCAGAGGTAGAGTTGAGGGAGAGGATTGAGGGGGTGGCGAGGAAGGAGGTTGAGGAGAGGGAGAGGGGGGAGAGGGAGAGGGTAGAAAAGGAGAGCGAGGAGAGGGGGGAGAGGGAGGGGGAGGAGAGGAGGGAGAGGGAGGAGGAGGAGAGGAGGGAGAGGGAGGGGGTTGAGAAGGAGAGGTTGGAGAAGGAGATGGAGGTCAAGGCGGAGAAGGAGAGGTTGGAGAAAGAGGCGCTAGAGATAGCGGACAGTGAAAAGCATAGTGTGGAGGTTGGTGGTGGGATGGGTGTAGTGGGTGGGGATGCTGAGGCAGTGAGCGTCGTGCAAGGGATTGCTGAGGGGATGGATGGTGTGCAGGGAGACATTGGTACGATAAGCGTTGAGAAAAGGGATTCAGATACCTAGATTGAAAAATTGACACGAGAATGCGTCGGACAAGTCAGCCGCATAGGAAGTCTACTCGCCTTCGTTTGTTTTCTCCATGTAATTTTACCGTTGTTCTCCCTTGTCTTCTTATCGGTCGCCATACAGCACGCAGCGAACAAATCACTCTCATAGCAACACTTATCTACATCACTGCAGTAAAGTTGATTTAGCCTCGTCGTTACAGCTAGCCTTGAGCAGGTCAGAAGATACGGCTTTGGCTATGTTACGTGTGTGCTACCCCAGGATAGATTATTTATGTCAACTTCTCTACAGTATACCATCGTATAGGGCTATAGTATACAAACTCTCTCAGCATAAGAGCGGGCTTCGTCGGCTCGCTATGTCGATATATTCGCCTTGCACATATCACAAGTTCCAGCCTGATCATTCATTTGGATCAATTCCATCACATTAATGATTACAGTAACAGCACACAGGAGTTCAATAACTACTATACGTTACCCCAGAATGGGTGATGCAAGGCCACATGTATTGGAACCTTTACCCCGCAGCTGTACAATCACGGTTATAATACAAGAGGGATTGATATTTTCTCATTTTCTGATTTTTTTCGCCATTTTCTATTTACCATGTCATGTGTACACCATTATCATATCCATATCGAAACCATTTCCATATCCATAACGCCGCACGAGAAGCCTTGTCGAAGCACAAAGAGAGACCCGTTGCGCAGTCTCAACCCGATGCTTCTGTGTCGTGCTAGCTGATCATCGTCGAATAACCATATCCTGAGCGCGTGCATAATACCGTACCGTTGACCTTGGCTGCCGCAATGCAACCCATCTTCCACCATTGAGACTGTTGAAGAGAGTGTTGAACCGTTCTGACCACGAATGAAGTGTTGTCTTGTTCTTGCTTGTTGTCGTGTTCTTGATGTTCCGTTGACCGTGTTTTTCCCGTGTGCTTGGTTGTTCCCATGTTCTTGGCTGTTTCCTTGTGTGTTCCCATGTTCCTCTCATCGTACCTCTACATCTCAATGTGCACACAGCCAAACCGTCGCGACCTTCTAACCAACCCAGCCAGACCACCATGTAACCACACCGACCGCGACCCCGACGTCGACCACAAAAGATGCCCTCGGGGCAGTCGATCATGGCCTTCCGCCGAGACCGTAGTACGGGAGTTAGAGAGGTGTGAAGGGCGTGCTGAAGATAGGCGAGAGATGGCGAGACGTGTGTCGAAGACGTCGCGCAAAAATATGCGCGTTGTCTTGTTGGCGAGAGATGTGGAGTAGAGAGACGATTCCGCGACGATAGTGAAGTCGACATGCGCAAAAATATGCGCGTTAGTCGATCACCAGGACTTCCGCAACGATATGCGGTCATCCTTGTGCGTCGGGGATGTCGTGTAGGAGGGGACCTGACATGATATCGAGGTCGACATGCGCAAAAATATGCGCGTTAGTCGATCATTGGGACGTCCGCAAGAATATGCGGTCGTCCTTGTGCGATGGGATATCGTGTAGGAGGGGAATTGATAGGTGTCGCGGTCAACGTGCGCAAAAGTATGCGCGTTGCCAACGGACCTCCGCAAAAGTATGCGGTCGTCCTGGTACCTTGGGATATTGGGTTGTGCGGGTAAGAGGGAATCCGGGATTGTGTTGCGGTCAAAACTTGGAAGAACATGTGCTCGTGAATTCGAATGGTCGGATCATTGTGGTCTGTCGTTCGGGGTCTCTTCGTGGTGGGGGTGTGGAAGCTGCGTTGCAATGCTATGCCCAGGTCGGATACTCTGGAAAAGGTTAATAAGTCTGACTATAAACAGATACGAATGAGAAAAAGGTCGGGATTACCATTAATTAGCGTCGAAGATGTGATGCAAAGTCCAAGATAGAAGCCAAAGGACGGGCGGTATGACCTTGAAGACGATGGATATAGCGCAATCGTGGAGGTCGCTCAGGATTAGGTGGATCACCCAGATGATGATCGGGACCGCGATGTTGACGAAGTTAATTGTTGCTGGAAGAAACCAATCGAAGAGCGTCTTGAGTTGCTCAGAGATTTCAAGAAGCCACAAGAGGTGGAAGAATGCGAGCCATGGATGATGGGCCATCGGTTGTTCCACGGACTCGGGCGGAATGTCATCTTCTTTCTCCTGATCTTGCTGTACTTGCTGAGTGCTGGGCTCCATTTCCTCTTCTTCGAAATCTAGAATGGTCACATTGAAGGGCCGATAAGATCTCCTGGGTTGAGCAGGTTGAGCAGGTTGTCGATGAGTGGCTTCTCGCCGCTCGGCGCCTGCACGATGCTGCTCGCGGAGGTTCCGATCGACCTTTGCTCTCGCTATTTCTGCCGTCTCTGTTGCATCGACAGCAGCTTTTTCCTTTTCCTTTTCCTTTTCTGCAGCAACAGCAGCCAATTGCTTTTCCTTTTCTGCAGCAACAGCAGTCAGTTGCTTTCCCCTTTCTGCAGCAGCAGCGGCAACGAAGGCGTATGCATGCCTCCAAACTTTTTCTGCAGCAGCAGCGGCAAGTAAGGCGTATGCTTCCCTCCGATCTTCTTCCTCCCAAATTGCAGCGGCCTCATCCGCCGCGGCTTGCTCAATAGCCCGCTGCTCTGCAGCCAGGCGTTCCGCTTCCTTCTGCCTCGCGGCAGATCGCTCAGCGTTCTCTGCTTTGATCTCTACGGCCCTCTTCTTCTTCGCTCCCTTTTCCGCTTTCTTCGTCTTGAATTCTTTACGCTTTTTGTCCCACCCGACGGCATGCCTCTTCGCTCTCGTCTTGCGGGAAGCGACACGCTTCCTTTCTATGCTCTCGCGGTCATCGGCCTCCAGCTCGACCTTCCTGTACATTGTCTGAGCAGGTGTCGAGGTCGTCATCGGAGCGGGTGTAACAAGCTCGATAGAACCATCGCCTTTCGCGGGTTCTGATTTGTGACCGATCTGTGTCTGCGCAGTAGATGGCTCGACAATGCTCTGAATAGTATCTGGGATAATCTTCTCAGGTGATTCGACAGAGGCATTGGGCTCTTTCTCGTGAACGAGTGTTTTCTGTATGATCCGCGGCTCCTCCACCTGGTTTGCAGTAACGGAACGAGGGCGGGGATTGAGTGTGCATGACAGAGGTTTCGCTGCAGGAGCCTTGAGAGCTGGACGCACGGGATGTTTGAAGCTACCCAAATCGAAATCAAACGTCTTGCCAACAAAATTGACCATCGGCGGCCTCGTGGGTATCGATGATACCGAGATCTGGGAGCATTGTGTGGGCATTGTAGTCGCAGTACAAGAAGTATTGGGAGACGATCCAGTGTCTTTGCCGTGCTGGTCAACGCCCGAGGTTGCAACTATGATATCAGGGGCGACATCCTCCATGACCTCTGGGTACTGTGAAGGTGGAGGCATGGCGACCTCGACGGTCTCAGGTCCCTCACGTGCAGGCTTGGGCCTTACACGCATCTTCCTCATCTTCCGGCCAACTTTGAAGTGGGGTTGTTTCCCAAGGAAGCAAGACCTTTCGCGTAGGATCTTCCCTACAAATTGTCGTTCGACACGGTCCAAGAATTCGACGCGTGCTTTCTCCGTCTCCAGATCCTCCATAATTTCCGTGTCCATGATTGTGCAAGACTGGTTTGGAGGACGTGTATCGTAATCGACATCGTCCATTTCGACATCGACGACGTGCGAATTGGCCATCGGAGCGGGCGGCTGCGAGTTGCTACTCGACACTGCAAGATTTTGGTCTTCCGCCTGCGTGATATCCTCCATATCAATATCGCCCACGTCCACACTCCTCGTCTGAGGAGGTGTCTGCGAGAAGGACACATCATCCAGTGAAAGATCTTCGTCGTACTCCTGCGCGACTTGATACTCAAACTTACTTCCTTTGGCAAAAACAGCGTCCATCTGCGTAAAGCATTTCGAAAGGAGCTGCGGCGGCGGGTTCGTGATGGAGGATTTCGCGGCAGGCGGGCCCGCATCTTTGACGGCAGAGTTTGTTTTATTCTCCTTCTTGAGAACAGCGTCATTGGTCTGCGTAGAGCTCTTCGAAATAAGCTGCGGCGGCGGATCGGTGGCTGAGGGTTTCGCAGCAAGCGGGCCCGCATCTTCGACGGCAGAGTTGGCTTGACTCGTTGCAGTGTCGTCTTCGTCGTCTTCAAACAAATCTCTGCTCTCACCAAAGTCCAACACTTCTACGACGACCGACTTCGTCGGATCCTTTGAAGCGGACGTATCGTCGGCGACCCCATAGCCGCTGTTCACCTCATCATCGCCGAAATCGACGATGTCTTCGGCTGGTAGCGGCATGGCTAGATCACCATTACTGGCGCGGCTTGTCTGGTGTTGGTGAGGGGGGATGCTCGCTGGGTGAAGCTGCGGTAGAGCGCGGGCGTGCTGATGAGGTTGAGTTTGTGGTGCTGACCGATGGCACCTGATAGTGGGGATGCAGTGGCTTCTTCGTGTTGACGGTGCGGTGTACCAGGCGAAGTTGAAGAGTCTACTGCGTGCGGTGGTTGCGTTCGAGTGCGGGGCGGGCAGCTTAAGAGGGAGGGTGCCGCGGGCGTCTGCGCCAAGCATCGCGAGCACGGTGCTCGCGCGGACTAGCGCGGAGTGCTGCCCAGGAGGTGTGTGAAAGGTTCGCCACGTGACATTCGCACAGTGAAAGGTGTTGATTGATAGTCGCATAGGGTAACTTACCATGCTAGCCAATGTCAACGACCGTAAACAGAGCAAGCCTAGATGCTAGTTAGCCAAACTTGGGTTCCCTCGGTGTGGAACTGTATTCCACAGTAACGCTCGCCATGTCTTTCGAGAAGTGTCTTGGGATAACTTAACAGCCTAATCACCATCACCAACCATAAACAGAGCAAGCCTAGATGCTGTTATCTATACCAGTACCCCACCCACCGACTGCTCTGTCCACAAGGGCCAAGCAACTGTACCCAAGACCAAGACATCCACCAGCACATTAAATACTCGCTCCAGCACAGCACCTTTAACAAATTTGAAAACGAACAATATTTCTGAACATCTTATCATTCATCTCTCTCCACCCGCCAAAGAAGCCTGACCAGCACACTTCAATCGCGATATTATCCCTCTACCTATCTCTTCGTAACCTCATCTCGCCCTCAAGTCAAAAGCAACAATGCCAAAAAGAAGCCAAGCAATGAACGACTCGCAAACTATCGTCAAGTAGGGTATCTGGCGCCAGAATTCACCACCTCTTTAAAACCCCAAGTGTAAATCCATCCATCCATACGCCGTGTCCCAGTTCCACATCCCAAAAGATCAAAGCAGGTATCAAGAGACGCAAAAAATATCCTCCTTCTCGTATACAGCGCTGCTACTCCTCCCACGGGAAGTCCTGGGGATCAAGCCGTGTACATGTCAGATATGGCAGCCCGCCTTCTCTCAGATCCAGTTCCAGGAAATTTCTCATCAGAGGCTTCACCGTATCTTTCGCCTTGTTCTTGATCTCTTCGATGCGCCGCTCGAACCGTTTCAAGTTATCACGATTGTAGTGCTCCGGACTCAGCTTTAGGAATCGCTTGCACTCGTCATGACCTAGATAACTTGCCCCACCGGTGCCTAGAAGTCTGAATATCCGACCGGTATTGAACGGCGGCGGAGGTGGTGCAGGCGCATTTTCTCCGTTTCGCGAGGGCTGACATGGTGATTTGAGGATAGGGGTCGGCGGAGGGGTTGTATTTTCCGCCAGCCATTGCCGGAAGAGGGATATCGCCATCCATTCTAGCCAATTGTTGGAAGGCGTGACGCGGTCGCCTCTGCTTGTGGTGAGTGTTAATCGGAAGAGTTTGACCTCGACTTTGGCCTTGAGCTCATCCATCTCATAGACCTTATCCTCGATCAATTCTAATACTGAATCTGCAACTTGCCCTCTTAGCTGGTTCATGGCCTGTGGCCACTGCCCAACTACGTGCACCATGGCTTCCGAGAATATGGCTTTGCTGCGCGCCAAATATCCTAGCTTGAGGTAACTGGGAGGATACTTGGCGATCTGCTTCCACAAGCGGCCCTGGAACCGCAATAGGTGGTGGTCGACCCGCGGCCCAATCACCTGGAGCGCGTCGTACATGTCTGCGACTTGGAGCAGGGACTTGCACTCGACGTATGCGTTTGCAATATTGATGGGATCCAGTGCCGGTGGGTAGTTGTAGAAGACGCGGAGCAGATTGTCGTAGTCTCGAAAAGTATCGTCATCGGGGTCTGTCGGAGTCGCGGGCACGTGGAGGGACGAGAAGTTGGCCATGCTGCGGAAGAAGCCTGCTTGTGGAGCCGGGGGCTTGTTACGCAGCGCTGGTGGTTGCGAGGGCCCTGCATCGCCATGGCCTCCAAATATTGTGGGCTGCGCTTTCTGTGCCAGAGTCAGCGATGGTCTGTTGGTGAGCCAGTCCGTCGTACCTTCTGTATCAGCATGGGAAGATCGTCCTCCCTGCCCCAGTCCAGCTCATACTTCCACATGTTCTTCTCCGGCGGTGCGCCCTGGGGTATTCTCGCCAGCGCTGCGGAGCCGGCATTCTGCGCGCTGCCCTCGCCAGCCGTCGCCCACTCGTCGCTCAAGCCCGCCTCGAAGAAGCCGGAACATTGCGCTAGAATGAGCTTATGGAGTAGATAGCGCTGCTCCTTCCTCCCGTTCGCGATTACAATCTCGACGTCGCCTGTGTGTGTGAAGAAAGGGAATTCGTTCTGGGGCTGGTGCGAGGAGCCGCCGAAGTGCGAGCGGTGCGGGCGATGTCTCCGGACGGTCGAGGGGCCGCGCGACGAATGCGAGGACACGGAGGGCGGGTGGCGGATGGCGAGCGAGCGCCCTGCGCCTTGCGAGTCCGGGTAGGAAACCATGCCAATCTATGTGAGTCCCAGCTCTTGAGGTGTGGGCGTAGGTTAGCCGGATGACTGGAAGATGGCCGCGTCCGATGTGTGCGCTGGGAGAGTATGTTGCCGTAGGGCAGGCCCTCTCACCCCGCCTTCGGACGAGTGATGGATAGCCGACGTGAGGGTTGGAAAGCACGACAACCGTGAGAGCCGTGAGAACGGTCGGCCTGCGTCCTCGCAGAGTGCAAGTGTGGGCGAGCGTTTCACTGTTTCAGGAGCCCATGGTGGCAGGAAATGGGTGGCTGTGGCGAGTGATCCACGCCTATCGCGTTGCCCGCATGCAGCTGCTAGCATGGCCGGGATCTCGCGCCAATCGCCGTTGCTACCCGAGTCCAGCTTTCCCCAGGCCTGCGCCACCGCCGAGGCCTGGCTGCGCCGCTGCGGGCTGAGTGTGTTCTACTGCTAACGCTCGAGTTGCTCCCGGAAACAAGTACTGCGCTTGACAAGTGTGACTCAGCAAACCCGCGTCCAATGGTATAGAAGATCCATCGTTCTCGAGTTGTGTCTTCGTGATAGATAACTTGTGTATTATTATATACAATTAGCTAAGTGAACAGATGTTTTACAGTGCACTGCTCCCAGCCGAAGCGTACTTCGCTGCGAGCTCAATGGCATATGCCTTTTCAAGAGTTCCCAATCCGACGAATTTCGCCCTGGATCCTTTCTTGGCCTCCCATAAAAGGTCGCAAGACTTCAGGAATAGTCACACAATTGTTGTCTTCGTTCCAAGACTTTTCTAGGATGGCCGCCAATACACGCGGAACAGCAAGAGCGGTACCGTTCAGAGTGTAAGGAAACTCTAGCTTGCCACCTGTCTTCCCCCGACGTACTCTGGTGTGGAGCCGTCTGCTCTGATAGTCCGTGCATATGGATGTGGATGTGACTTCACCCCAGCCCTCACCTTTTTCGCGCCTTGATGGAAAGAAGGCTTCAATATCTCTTTTCCTGGTCGCACTAGCTCCAAGATCCGTGGCTGGCATTTCTAGAACGCGACAATGCAGGCCGAGGCCCTGTAGGATCTCTTTCTGAACCGACAGCATCTCATCGAAAATCACTTCGGAGTTCGAGTTGGGCTCGGTGGCGAAATGTTCTTCGTCGTTGGTATCTGGCAGAGTCCATGCGAACATCTCCACTTTGGTAAACTCGTGCACACGATATAGACCTTTGGTGTCGATCCCACGAGCGCCTGCTTCGGCGCGATAGCATCGTGACACACCAACCGTCTTCAGTGGCAGGTCGGCTTCTTCCAACGTCTGGTTCGCCTTCATGCCGGCAAGCGGAATCTCGGCGGTGCCTGCCAGGACCAGCTGCGGCTTTGCTTGATCTTTTTCCGCCTGCTCAATAGCATACACCTGCTGTTCTCCGTTTTGGTCTCTGGGCTGAAAGCCACACGCCGACGCAATGTGTGAGTATACGAGCGATGGTGGCGCAACAACTTTCCAGCCTCGCTTCCTGACTACACTCAAGGCGTACTGCACGAGGGCCTGCTCGAGCATTGCCGCGTCGCCCACCAGAAAGTACCACCCCCATCCTGATGTCTGTGCCGAGCCTGCAAAATCCAATATCCCAAGCCTCGAGCCGATATCAACGTGAGATCTCCAGACGCGGTCGGAGCGGGAAGGTTCTGGTTCGGGATGGTCGTTGATGTACTCGATGACTTGCGGTTCCGTGCCGACAGGCGTACAAGTACTGCTTAGGTTCGGCAAATCTTGAGCGAGATTATCAATCTCTTCTTGTAATAGTGTTTCCCTCTCTTCTATGATTCCGAGTGAAGTTTTCAGGGATTTCGCTTCCTCGATCAGCGACTCCCTGCTTTCACCAATCTCTTCGCCTGTAACATTTGATTTGGCTTTGGACAGCTTTGCGCGTATTTGGTTGTTCCTCTCTCTCAAGTGACGGGCGTTCGATTGAAGGGCAAGCCATTGCTCGTGTAGTTCGATGATGCGCCAGGATGATCTGCTATGCGCTGCGTAGTTGCGGTCGACGCAATTTTGTTCGTAGAGACCAGGATTCTGTCGGATGTGCTTGATGTCAATTGCAGGCTTCGGTGCGAAGGCAGGTCTGGTGTATGCGCGGCGGGAAACGCGCGGTATTCGAGAAGCCGTCTGTTTAGTGTGGAGTAGCTGCGTTCGGCACGCCGCGCAAGTTGTCGGAAAGAGGGATCGTAGCGACTTCATCTTTGCGCCATTGAGTGATTCTTCTCTGGATGCGATTTCTGGTTTCGCTTAAGCTGTTAAACACTCACTGAACTACGGTCCGGTCCGGATGGGTAGATGAAAAAGAGACGAGAGCACCCGCTGAAGCTATCGTCGGAACTTTTGTGGAAGCCGCGGCCAAGCCTGACCCCTGCTCACGCCCGCGCGACGCGTCCAGTCCGATCGCGTCGAACAGCCTTTCATCTCGAGTCTCGTTCACCAACTACCAAAGGCCCATACCATTATAGGGCTTTTTACGAGTGTTGTAGGGGCTTCTTTATGGCATACAATCGAAAGAGAGCCGCCGATTCTTCCTGGTACACTCCGGCGCCCTCGAAGATATCCCGACATGCAGGATCCAGCCCCACACCCCCAGCTTCCGTGCTGCATCGCCCAACCCAACGAAATGCTCCTCCAATTGAACCGCGGTCGCCGTCACGATCAGTAACTCGAGGAGGTGGCCTGACAACTCGACAAGAGGTCAATCCTCTGTACAACCAGCTTGGTCCGGTCAGAACACGCGAATCCCAAACTCCATACGTGGACCAGCAGCAGCTGGTAGCTCTGCGCAAGACAAATCATTGGAGGGACAGTTCTCAAAGGCCCAACCGGTTTTCTATACACCAAAGGTTCTACACAGGCCACATCCCGATAGCAAGCTCTGCCAAAACTTCCACTGGGTTCCTTATCCGCTAGGTCTTCTTCCGTATGACTCCTGGCACAAGCTTCACAATCGACCTGATGTTCATCCCCCGCTCCCTCTCCGGTGTCCTGTGTGCAGAAGAGAACGTAAGGTCAATGCTCATCTCCGGAAAGTCTTCCTAGTCGCAGAAAGATTGACTTGGGAAGATGGAAGGAGCTCAGCTCCCGACAAGTGGTTGAACGAAGAGTTGAATTGGGCTGTCAATTACGAGCTGGGAATTTTGGAACCGTTTGTGGAGGACACTGAACACGTACTGGGTGGGAAGAGAAGTCAGAAAAATAAGTTCCATCCTTATCAAAACGAGTATGAGATGAGGCAGGCGCTGAATCTCATATTTGCCTCCGAGAACATTACGCAGACCAGTTGGACCGTGTGGAGTGCTCTGCATATGGATCTGATGTGTATGTTCGGAGACGGAGAAAAACAGGCGACGAACTCCGCCGCCCCCGCGCGAGCACTACCTGTTGTAAGGAAGCCACTGCATTCAGCTTCCGGGAAACAAACCCGCCCGAAAACACCAGAGGTTGAAGAAATCGATCTCACGGTATCACCTGATCGTGCGTCAAAGTGCATTTCCAAGGAAGTTACAAGCCTACCCACACCACCCTCTTCCATGCCAGCAGATGTCGACGCTGGGAACCGCGTTCCAACTTCACACACAGCTATGTTCTCTACACACATGCTCCCTATGGATAAGATCGACGAGGGAACCCCAAGCAGGACGAAAGAGCGCGCTACCTCTCCCTCAACGGACAGACGTATCACCAGCTACAAGACGCTGCAAGATTTCTACTCCCTCCTCGATCAGATTGAACGAACTTCGTACGTGGGAGCGCTCTTTCTTGAAGCGTACGCAGAGCGCTTGCGTGACGATATGTGCAAGGACTGCTGGTTCAAACGTTATGCGCCAGCCGATGCATGACTTGTATTCATTCCATCTTATTTCATCACTGATACCCATCTTGATTTTGTCGTAGTTCATGGGCTTTTTCCGGGGCTTTTTCCGGGGCGGGCCTCGAGCTGTAGTCAATCGCCTTTGGTTTGCTGTGCATTATCTTTCTGTATCAATAATATATGCATTTTCGGCATGCACAAGAGACGCAGTATTCAAAGGTCGTCACCAACGCGTGTCGGAATGAGGCGCAATCTGATTCACAAGCCAACTTCGTACTGTCTAACTGAGGCCACGGTCTTTGCCACCCGCACGAGTCGGATTGATGACGTGGTCTCGTGCCCACCGTCTTGAATTGAGGATGACCTTGCAAGTGAGACACCACTGATCATGTAGCGAATGAGTTGTGACTGGGTTGTGAGGTACGCTAGGCTTCTTAGGTCTGTGAAGCCTTGAGGTGCCGTTCAATGATTTGCCAGTGCTTTGTCTCCGAGGCACCACGCACACACCTACTACCTGTGGATACAAAGGCTGTGGAGCTGACCTCCGCTGCCTTGGCCGAGCCGCCCGCATCCCTCATAATCACTCGCTCCCCCATACTGCGCGTCGTCCACCAACCTCTCAGTCTTGAGACCCAGGCTGGCGCGAGCTCCCGCTGTCGCTAACGTTCTCGCAGCTCTCCCTTGCGTCGGCCAACCCGCCGCGCCGCCCGCCTCTCACAATGCACGACCCCTTCCCACTCCCCTGCCCCAACTGGTTACGACAGTACACAGAGCGCGTCGCCGAGTACCTCTCGCTCCCCACCCTCCCGCTACACATCCACGAGCTCATCTTCGCCTTTTTCTTCTATCATGCGCTCAGCAAATTCGTCTCGCCGCACTTCTCACGCTACTTCTTCCCGCGGGTGTACAACAACCTCAATGCGCGCACCAAGCTGAACTGGGATGTGCATATTGTGTCTTTTGTGCAGAGCACGCTCGTGTGCGTGCTCGCGCTGTGGGTCATGTGGAAGGATGAAGAGAGGGGGGCGATGGACACGATGGCCAAGGTGCATGGCTATACCGGTGCTGGAGGACTTGTCCAGGCGTTTGCGGGAGGATACTTTATATGGGACTTTGTTATCACGGTGCAGCACGTCGAGATCTTCGGGCTGGGGATGCTGGCGCATGCAACGTCCGCACTCTTTGTGTTCGCCCTGGGCTTTGTGAGTGACAGCAGATGGACGCAGACGCGCAGTGCTAATGTGTCCTGCAGAGGCCATTTGTGAACTATTACGCACCCATCTTTATCCTTTACGAGCTCTCCTCGCCGTTCCTGAATATCCATTGGTTCTGCGATAAGCTTAACATGACTGGTTCGAGGATCCAGCTCTACAACGGCATTGTGCTGCTCTGCACTTTCTTCGGCTGCCGCCTGGTGTGGGGGTCATACCAGTCCATTCGCGTCTATCAGGACGTATACCGCGCACTCCACACTGGCGAATACACGCTGCAGGATCCCGAGCTCGGCAAGCTCAACAACGGCACCGCCCCCGATCCCAGCCAAGCCGGCGTCATGCAGTACGCTGGCGACCGTGCGGTCCCGCTGTGGCTGGCAGCCTGCTACCTCATATCCAACCTCACGCTCAACAGTCTGAACTGGTTCTGGTTTGGCAAGATGATCGAGACGCTTAGGAAGCGGTTTGACCCGCCGTTCGGGACGCGGACGCCAGAGGACAAGGAGCCGGAGAAGGAGAAGGTGCTGGTAGAGGGCATCTCGGTTGAGACGCCGCCGCCCACACCGTTCGCGAATGCGAGCGGCAACGATGCGATGGATTATATGGGGAATGTGAAGGTTGAGAAGAAGGGGCACCATTTGGTGGTGGAGCAGATGGAGGTGCGGAAGCGGATTGATGAAGATGGGAGACCTATATCTAGTGCGAGGGCGGCGTAGTTGAGAGTCGTCGTACGTTCTTTTTTTTTGTCGTGCATAGCGTAGGGGATGCCTGGTCTGTTATTTAGGTTGTGCTCTGGATTTATTTGGAATCTTTTGTCATTTCGTTTGTTGGTAGATACATCGATATTATTGCTAGGCAGGCAAGTCTATAATTAGGAATATGTTCAAGTCGCAAAGCTGTTACCAAGGTGCTTATATCGAGACCCTTGTAATAGACATTTGTAGTGCACTCGTTTTGAATAATAACGAGGAGTTACTGTTGCAAAACCTATCCCGTCTCTTGACGCGATTCATCTCTATTCACCTCCCAACGAAGCAGCCAGCAAAGAGAGTGAATGGATGAAGTGAATTCACCACCTACCCCAAACCCGCTCAAACCCTAAGCAACTAAATCTCCTACTACAATTACATCCTTCCCACAAGACCTCATATGCCTCGTACTTCGCGACCTTCTCCGTTACCCATCCTCGTCACCCGCTAAACATCCCTCCCGCGACGCGCGAGAAGAAATTCGACGCGTCCATTTCGATATATTAGGGACCATGCAAGCGCTCCCGAAGTCGGCCGCTAGATCTGCGCGTGTGTGCCCCTCCCCCGCATTTTTCGAGACGCAACGAGTCGAGATGAGTCGCGTGGGCGAGATATTCTTCGATAGATGGGTATGCGTGTGTTGGGGTTTATAGAACGCGTGAGTGGGAAGAAGTGGGCATGACTGTTGGGGTTGGATGGAGGAGACGGAGGAAGCAAAGAAAGGAGGAAGCAGTTGGAAATTGCACGTGGGGAATTGGTGTCAAGAAGTCAGACAGGAGCATGACATGGCAAGAATGAGCGTCAGGACTGACGGGGTAGAAGAGCATGCCGGCGCTTTGCGACGGGCTGCAACGCGACGTTGCAAGTGGTATATGCTTGCGATGAGCTGGTGCGGCGAACGGATCGTGCATCCTGGGGTGACTCGTCGTCGTGTGCGCCAGGAAAAGACGAGCATCGAGACTGACGGGTTAGAAGAGCATGCCGGATAGTTGCGAAGTGCTGCGACGATGGTGTCTGCTCGCGATGAGCTGGTGCGGAGAACGTATTGTGGATCCTGGGGTTAGTCGTCCCAGTGTGCGCCAGGAAGATGCGAACCGACGAGCGAAGTCCTCTGGATATCTCTTTTGGGGCTGCATCTGGAGACTGGAGTCTGTTGGTGTCTTTGCGAAGACGTCGTAATGCGAGTACGACGAGCGAACGAAGTTATGCATCCTGGGATTGCTGGCCATTTGTCGGACAAGATTTCATTAGACGAGGAGCGAGTTGTATGGGCTACAAGGTCTTCGAGGTGTCCATTTTGACAGCTCTATCTGGAACAATACCGTCGTCGTTGTCTTGCGATGAAGACACTGGCGGTTCATATGCATCGAGCGCATTATGCATCCTGGCATAACACATGGGACTGCCGGGTGGAAGCCATTCGACGAGGAGAGTCTCGCCCGTCCCCGAAGGAGCTTGAACAGTCCTATCTGATATTGCAACCCGGAAACTGGAAACATCATCTCGACGATGTTAGAAAGCCAGCTCGCCCACCAGCCATCTTTCCAACAATGATCGACCGCCCCGAACCCAAACTCAGGTTTCCAAGTTTGTGCGCACGGGCTAGGCTGCGTCCCAAGGTTTCGTTTGGCGCCACCCGACACCTTTACTGTGCAATCCTCCCACAGAACGGCCCACGCACATGCGCGCCTGCTTTACGTATGCTATATATATTTCTAAGTCTCAAGTCTTCTTCGTACTTCGGTACATTTGGTCAATTTGAAAGTACGTAAAAGTCACGTGACGTGGCTCCCACACCCTTCTCCGGTATCGTGCTAACAGCAACGCAGCGATACAGAGAAGATTAGCATGGCCCCTGCACTAAGGATGACACGCTCAAGTTCGTACTCCCTGTCCCATCAAATTCAGCAGTATACTAACACACCTGCAGTCAAAGAGAAGCTACCATTTTTTTAGCAATTTTTTGCGCAAGTTCGAACCCACTATTGCTCACTTGACCCTTTTTTTTGGCTATCTTCGGGAGTCGGCTATGTAGAACATCGCTACTAACACTTACAGCAACCTACTATTGTTCTCTATTCCCTGAACAGAATCTAAAAAGAACATTAACTCCTCTGCTGAATTTGACAGGACAGGGAGTACGGGCTTGAGCGTGTCATCCTTAGTGCAGGGGCCATGCTAATCTTCTCTGTATCGCTGCGCGCTCGCCTTCGCTTCGCTCAGGTCTATTCAAGGGCTTTAGATGTCTGTCTTGCCACGAGGATGCATGTTGGGCCTGGTTGACTGGAACATCTAACTGTGCGTTATGTATCATGGGATAGCATAGCACTAGAATTCCCAAGGCTCTTCTGAATGCTGTAGGCCTTGAACGGTTTCGTTAACGGAAAGAGTCGGCGGCGTGCACTTTCCTTCCTGTTCCTGGCGATAGCCTACTAGCATCCGACACCTCCAGGGCTCCAGGGCTGGAGCTCTGTCACGTGGTCAAAACGACAATAAAGTACTAGTGAGCGGGCCACTACGATGAGAAAGTCCCTCTGCGTATAGTGCATCCTGAGGTAACACATGGCCTATATCGCCCAAAAGAAAAAAATCGGACTACAGTCTGTACGGGTTTCCTCACTGGAAAGGTAGGAAGGTCAGATTTCTTTACTTAGGCGCAAGAGCTCTGCAGTTTCTAGCCTCTACGCACTGGAGAAGTAGTGCCCCGGTTGCGACTGACTCTTACCTTCAACGCTAGATTTCGTCCCCTAACGCCCGTTGACAAACCCGACCATTCATTCATTTGTGCCCATTTCAAGGGCGCAAATCGTATCGACCACGGCGCAGCGCTGAAGTATGACGCCATGATTATTTTACACAATTACTTCTAGTTCAGATAGAACTAGTGTGCGTAACATATATCCTGGGGTAACACGTTACGTCTTTTGCTCAAACAGTTTACTGTAGCGCTTAATAATTCGAGGGCGTGCGAAAGGGCGCCTCCAGCTTGACTCTTTCTCTTACCTAGGTACAATTGTCAACAAAGCGAGCTTAATACCTCTCACCCTCTCGTTTCCCCGCTGTCTCTCTCTTACTTAACACGTCATATCCTACTCTTAAAATTTCAACTGCCATACTAGAAGCTTCCTAGTGTTGCAGGACTTAGCGCATCACCCCGCAAGCGCCTTCTGTTGGCAGGAGCCCCTCACCTGGCAGGTGCTGGTCGTCGGTTTGTTTACGTACTATTACGTAATGGCGCTATATAGCAGATCTCACGATCAGCTCACACTGAATCCAACACACTTACGCTCTACTTTGAACACCTTCCACTTAACATATGCCGAGGCAAGCGAGAGTCAGTCCCACAGGGTTCGTCAATAGAGTTGATCATCATACACATCACTGGAAGCGAAGAGAACGCTTACCTTTGTACGTATTACACATCCTGGGGTAACACGACGCCTTTTACAGTTTAAATTTCCTCCACTGATTCAGGAGCAGGTACTCACTCACACAGCAGAGCAACCAGCTCGGGCCATTCTCGTACACTACCTTCCCCCATGGCCTCGTGCACGTCAAGCGGGCGATGGTTTTCTATCATGAGGATTTCGCTGAGACCCCATACATGAAGAGTCGGACGAGTGCGACTCTCGACAAACTACACAGATAAGGTTTGATAACCAAGGACTCCAAGCGTTCCCACGAACCGGCAGGTATCGTGGTTGTTCGACGACTAGTGACGGCGCTTTACAAGGAGTCGATCCAGGCCGGAACCGCATGCTAGAACACCTGCTTATTGGAGATTGCAGCCATATTATTGGTGTCATGCTTCCAGTGTCGCTCTGGGGATATCATGGGCGACATTGACACAGATGATCCTAGGTCGAACCTGCCGGGCCTACGGTATGTGACTTCTCGGCGAGTGGCCTCCCCGCTGTGACTAACATTGTTGGGTAGATACAGGGACATTTGCCTTGTTTTGGGCAAAGGAGGAGGGCTAGATGACATCAGCTCACGCAACGACATCAGGAGTGCCAAAGGGTTGAAGTATGTGTACCAAGCGTAGTGTCTGATGCATGCTAATAAGACAGGGACGACGAGCGGGAGCATTACTATGTTTTTCGCAACAGCGCTGGCCCAAACAACCATACGATGTGTCCCATCAAAATCGTCCTGATCCTGGCCCTGAGATCGGGCAACGTCCATGGGACTACCATTGTGAGTAGGCAGAAGCTGAAGCATGGGTGTCTGCTGACTTGAGGTCCAGGAACAGGTACTGGCTCACGCAAAGCAACAGCCAGGCCGACGGATTCTATGGCGATACCCTAATCGACCAGTACTCTGCACCTGGGACGAAGGCTCTATCAACTGGGAGACGCTTGCGAACAAGCGGCGCCTGAGCCGAGCCCTCGATAAAGCTGAGCCGAGCCCTCGATAAAGCGGTCGCTATCATGGGGGCAGACGCCCACATACTACCTCATCAACTAAGGTATGGTGCCGCAAACGACATCCTGCAGCTACCCCTAGATGGACACCGAACTCTGGAACACGTGGCAGACGGTCTCGCACATGGCGCAAGTGCGCGCGCTACCGACGTGCCGAGGAAGTATACAAAGACATTCTCGAGAGAAGACCACTGGGCGAAGAGGCTTCGACTTTCAGCCGACGATGATCCATTCAGCGAACTCACTAGAGCGACCGACGAGGGTGTCATTGAAAGCCAGGCGCTTTCCAGCCTGAAACGGAAACGAATCCCAGCGGAGGTAGATCGAGATTGTGAAGCAATGGGTTTTGATACTGGTGACCGAACCGACTGGCAGTACCACAGGAAGAAGCGCACAGGCAAAAGCTTTCCAGTGACGCCGTGCTGGCGATGGAGGAGATTGAGGCGGTCGAGAGTTTCTACCTACAGCACTAGGATAAAAGTCTGAGTATAATGTGTTACCCCAGGATAAGCAATACTAAGGCCAACTGTACTCGATTTTATGTCCTATGGCGACCCAAGCTCTGCCGTCTTCCTAATGGTATTGGTGCAGCTCACGTTCCCGGACGTGGAACAACCACAGCAGTTAACCACAAGTCAATATAACAAACCTAAATACTCAGCTTAACAAAGACCACGCATCAAACCATCAAAGTTTGGGTACGAAAAACGACTATTGACAGCTGGGGCTGGCTCCTGATGAACTTTGGTTCGCCTCATTGTGACTCACGTATCGCCCAAAAAATAATAATTCATTCGGCCCCGCCCCATACAGATCTCTCACCAGCTGGTGATGCACCCTTTGTTGGGGCTCCTGAAGTGGGAAGATCGTAGTGTCTGTGGCAGGAACGAGAGTCTTACAGGCCCGTCGCGCCCATATGGCTGATCGTCCAGTAGATAGCTCTATAGATTATACATACTATACCATACCATCGGGCCATAACCTCTACTTTGTGACATAGACCCTGATGTTTTTGATTTTTTGAATCGGTCTGTATAACCACGTGAGGTTCTTTTTTTTTTTTGGCGCCTCGACTAAGGCACAAGGTGGTGCAATAACTCGGGAGGCCTTTACAAGACTTGTAGAACAAAAGTCTAAGTACTATGTGTTACCCTAGGATAGGTAATACAAATGTCAAGTTAAATGTACTCTAAATTTTTAGCTAAGGGCCTCACGAATTGTTGTATCGCCTGGTGAAGGCGCTAGAGCGGTTCCCCCACAGTCGAGAGATCAGACAATGTCCCACCAATCATTTGAGAACAGCAACACTATGAAATGTCAACATCACTCTGGAGTGGCATACCATGAATACTCTGAATGCAATGCAAGCTCGCTTATCAAGAATGTCAAACATGCCCGCCATGCATTGTCGAGAGGGCCCCAAAATCGATCCATACCCAACACCCTGATGCAGAACCCTATATGACTTCATGGCGTATCGCCAACGCCTACTCAAACTCCAAGCTGTCCCTCACGCACTTCCTCACGCGCTTTTTGAACTCGGCCGGGTTCTCCCTCCACAGCGCAGCGGCTTCGACGTTTGCGGGCGATTCGTCGTTTGGACTGGAGAGCATCGAGATGACGGAGAGGAGGATGGTTTCGGGCGTCTGTACGGGGGACCAGCGCTCGGCTGCTGATTCGTAGCCGTACTTGTCTTCTTCTGGTGGATGGAGGATCGAGATGCAGACCTCGCCGTTGGGGTAGACTACACGGATTAGCTCGATATGCCTGGTCAGGGTTGAGGAAGCACCGTACTGTTAGGATGAAAGAGCGGTGTCTCGAAGCGCATCTTGGGCGGTAGCAGCGGGTATTCGGGTGGGAACGTCAGTCGCGCGCGGAAAAATCCACCTATATCCCCGTCAGCCAGAGTACGTCTTCGAAAACGCCGGTCTACGCACCGCCGTAGAACTTGGTGTCGTCGTTGATCATCAGCATGACCTCCCACACGAACACGTTGTTGTCCACTAGCCCACATGAAATCCCGGGTATGTCCTTATCGTTCTGCATCTGCTTTAGTTGGCGAGCTAGGAGCCCGGCGGCGGCGGAAGACGAGGCCATAGTATGTGTATGGACGTTGTGTGTCGATGGAGGTTGGAGTTGAGACGGAGAAGGTGGGGTGGCGGGAGCAAAGGCGCGTACGGGCTTCTGCGAGCGGCCTGGCAGGTAGATAGAGAGATTCTCTTGTGGCAGATTGTGTGAAGTATTCAAAGAGTTTTCGTGGTACTGTCGCCCTAGATCTGTACGCGGCAAGTGAACCGTGGTCCGATGCCAGAGGGGCAGTTAACTAGTAGCTCGGGACAGCGGGGTAGGGTTGCGAATGAGCGATATGTGACGAGTTTGAGTATGTATGTATGCGCACAGCTGATGCGAAGAAATATAGAGAAGTGAAGAGATGGTGCGCGGTGATACAGAGAGGTCTCAGTCTGGAGTGGTCGTGTGCATCCGCGATTACCACGGTGTTAGCTGCCGCAAGTGGCGCCAGTGCCAAGACGTCGGCTCGTTCACCGCGTTGATTTGTACTCCGCCCCTCGCCCTAACCCCAGACCTTATCTTATCAATTAGACGCCCCATAAAAAAATCGCTAGTTTTACGCTAAAAAGTCCTAAAATCTTCTAGAAACTTTTAAACTAATATAATATTAGCGCTAAAGTATAGCTAATAAAAAGTTAATTATATAATTTAGAGTAATCTTTTTATAAAGCGTTTAAGAAAATCTAGTGCTAGTTTATATATAGGTTATATTTACGTGTACTATACTATTATATAAAATAATTTATATAATATTAATATTTATTATAACTATTAAAGTAATAGTTATAAACTAAAGCGTATATAAAACTTTATAATTCTAAGTTTACTTTAATTATTTAATATTAAAATAATATATTCTATTAGTAGCCCGAACAGATTAGTCCGCCAGATAGTTTTTCTTAGTAACTTTAAGGTCTCTTATAACTTATTATAGAATACTACTAACGTTACTTTATAGTAACTTATAATAATCT
This sequence comes from Laburnicola sp. R22_1, assembly GCA_014281115.1. Taxonomy (NCBI): domain Eukaryota; kingdom Fungi; phylum Ascomycota; class Dothideomycetes; order Pleosporales; family Didymosphaeriaceae; genus Laburnicola; species Laburnicola sp. R22_1. The sequence goes on from JACONQ010000017.1 coordinate 1,683,461, forward strand.
ACTATAACTTATAATATACTAAGTTACTATTTAATTTACTTTTTATATTATATAGCCTCTTTGCGCGGCTATAGTAACTACGCAAAGCTAAGAAGTCTTTCTTAGTAGTATAAACTTATAATAAGACTCCCTATATTATATAATATATTATCTACTATACTATACGTAGGTAATATATAGTATACTTATTATAATTTATAGTAAAGCATACTATATCTTAAGTAGTACTTTATCTAATTTTTAGTTACTAAGTACGTACTATTATAAAATAAAGTTAACCTGTTATTTTTAGCCTTATAGTAACTTATAATAAAATTACTCTAATTTACTATTAATACTATCTAAAAATAAGCCGCTAAAGGTAATATAAAACTCCTTTCCTATCTCTTTATCTATCTAATAGGTTCTTGCGTTGTGCCTAGACTCTTTGTACCTCCTATAGTAGTGTTGTATTAAGGGACCTACCTCTTTCTTACTACTACCTTGCGTCCTTTTTAATAACTTTACCCTAATAGAAGAACTTTCTACTTTTAAATCTGCTCCCTAAGCAAAGTCTAGCGTCCTACCTTTCTAAATGCGCTTTTTTTTACGCGTTTTTCGCTTTGTTAGAATCTTAATTTACTTCTTAAGTTCCTTAATATAGGTCTTTTAAAGTATACTATAGTAGAGTATAAGTTTAGCACCTTTTATAAGCTATAAGTAGCTTAATTTAGTATTAGGTAAAGACTAAATAAAAGAGTTGCGTACAAGCTTCAACTAGGATTTAAACTTAAGGGTATTACTTAGAGTCCTAGCTTGCTATAGTATATCTAGTAAGGTACCCTAAGGTAGAGTGTGAATACACATATTAAGGCGATTTACTACTACTAACGTATCTAAAGAAATAAGCCTAAAGGCCTTAAAGGCTTTTTTATAGTTTTCTAGTATAAACATATTAAAAAATACGTTGCAAAAGGCTAGTAGAAAGCTCTCTTTATTAATATAAAAGATGTATTAGCGCGCTAAGTTCTGGACGCGCTAGAAGTACTTTAGCTTTAGTAGCGCGAAATAGACTATATTAAGCGACTAGAGGATATAAGATAAGTACGCTAGTATATAAGTATTAGGATTTTCTATTCTAGGCAATAATTCTTAAAATCCTAGGAGTGGTGGCTCTTATAGCTGTCTAGAATAAGTAACCTTTATAATCCTACTATGCGCGGTTTTATATACGTGTTAAAGTGCTTTAACTATGCAACTCTAAGCTTATTATTAGTCTAGCTAGTCTTAGAGACTAAAAGCTTCTAATTGTAGGGGATACTAGTCTCCTTATACTACGCTAAGATATAGACTCGCCCTTTATAAGTAATAAAGGGTAGGGTAGTATACCTAGGAGCGCAAATACTCTAAATTACTATAACCTACTTATAGTTGCCTAGCTAAATAAGCGTAGGTTAAGAGTATCTTTCTAAACTAGTTATAACCTTTATTAAGCTAATAACTCCTATCTAGAAGCCTATCTTATTAAAGTTATAGATATCTTTATTCTGCACTTTGCACTTTATACTTGGCTTTTGTGTCCTCTACTAGCTAAAACTACGCATTTATAATCTCTAGGTCTTCCTATTATATTCTCTATTAGTCCTTCGCTTAATTAAAAGCCATTTTAAGCTTAGGTACGCGCTTTATAAAGTGCTAAGCCTAGTATTATCCTATAGAGTCTTTATACCGCGTAGCTAGTAGTTTATTAGCTATATCTTTTACCTTACTTAGCTAGAGTGCAAATCCTCACAAATCTAGATTAAGGATATACTGTATAAGCGTCTACTCTTTAGTTATAGTAAGCTTTACCATGCCTAATTATGCATCTGCTTAGGCGGTAATTCTATTAATTTAATCGCTTAGTGTAGACTTTAGAATATTATATACTGCAGTAGCGCGTCGCAGGCTTAAAATTTACTTATTCTAATAGGCGTAAAGGGCAGGCTTAATTCTGCCTTCTTAATTAGATAATAACGTATTGTGTTATTAAGACATTATAATTTATAGTGAAGTATTATGGTCTTGGCAAAAACTGTCCAGCGGACTGATCTATTCGGGCTACTAATAGAATATATTATAGGTATAAACTATATTACTAAAGTATAAGTACTTTATTTCTAAGTTATATTTATATACTATAATAATCTAACTACTTTTTCTATATACTTTTACTCTATTATATACTTTTATAGCTTCTATACTATATATTATAGTACTTTATACTTCTTTATTTATAAAAAAATACTTATGTTATTATTAACGCGTAGTAGCACTTTATATATTACTTATATATCTAGCTATACTTTTTTTTAGCGTAACACCTTTATGTGTTATTAAATTATCTATCTAGGGGTAGAATAATAAAGGCTTTTATCTTAAATAACATAATAAAAAAAGCAGAGCCCCCTACTTAGTAATTAAAAAGATTATAAAAAAGGTAATTATAAAAAAAGTGCATTTAAACTACTAAGCAAGCTTAGTAGTTTTAGCGCGCGCAGCTTCTATATATAAAGTTTTTATAAAGAGGCTACTTAGAACTTTAGGGAAGGGATAAAACTTTAGCGCAGCAACACTATAGTTATTTATTCTTTTTTACTATTCTAATTATCGCAAATAATATAAGTTAATATATTAATAGGTATATACTACTATGCTTATATATAGGATAAAAGTAATATATACTAGATATATATTTATTGCTCTATTACTATATTATTAAAATTATTCTAGATAAAGCCCCTACTATTACTTTACGTCCTACTATCTATTTAGGCATTAATATTATTTCTAAAAAAGTACTTGCTATTACTAAAGAGTACATGCTATAGTTTTGTTTTATTTATAAGATACTTATCTAGCGCAAAAATAGGTATACTTAATTATTTATAAGGCTATCTTTATATACTAGTTAGGCTAGCAGCTAGTTTAGTTTATAAAGAATAGTAGTGCTATATTTCTACTCTAGTAAACGTAATTACTTCTTATTAGTACTAGAATTCTCTAGTAGGGAATATAAAAGGAGAATAATAAGATTTTTATTAATAAGCTCTAGTATAGCAAGAGTGTTATATAGATCTATAAGATCCTCCTAGCTATTATTACTATTAAGTTAGCTTATCTAGTATATAAGCGTAAATAACTAATAATAGTAATAGCAATAAGCTAGGTGTGCTATATACGCTGTAAGTAAATCTTATATAGGTTAGAAGCTTATAAGGCGTAGATAAGGTGTAAGTAAGTTTAAAGTTTAAACTATTATTGCGTTATTCGATATTTAAGATTAGTTTTTAATTAGAATTAGATGCTATATATAGTATATAATAACCTTCTATCTTAACCTACTTTAACTTCAAACTAAAAAAAAAGGTCAAAAAAGGTGTTTGGCAAGCCGACGACCTTTATAAGACTTTAAGAAATTAATAAAAGTTTTAAAGTCTTAAAAAGTCTTAAAAAGTTCTAAAAAGTCCTAGAAAGTTCTAAGAAGTCCTAGAAAGTCCTAAAAAGCTTTAGTTTTTTATAAAGTATTTTCTATAACGTATTTTCTATAAAGTATTTTCTATAAAGTATTTTCTATAAAGTATTTTCTATAAAGTATTTTCTATAAAGTATTTTCTATAAAGTATTTTCTATAAAGTATTTTCTATAAAGTATTTTCTATAAAGTATTTTCTATAAAGTATTTTCTATAAAGTATTTTCTATAAAGTATTTTCTATAAAGTATTTTCTATAAAGTATTTTCTATAAAGTTCTAAGGTCGGCTTGTCGAACACCTTTTTTAACCTTTTTTTTAATTTGAGGTTAAAGTAGATTAAGATGTGACCACCTTTCACGCTCTTTTTAATTATTAAGTAGGAGGCTCTGCTTTTTTTGTTATGTTATTTGAGATGAAAGCCTTTGTTGTTCTACCCCTAGGTAGATAATTTAACAACACATAAAGTTCTAAAAAGTCTTAAAAAGTATAAAGTTACTATATTTATATTAATATAGCTCTGGTTAAAAAAGAAGCTAAATATATAAAAGAAATATTTTAGGGCTAGAAAATAAAAAGTAGATTAAATCTAAAAGCATTCTTATATTGCGTAGGTATCTATAGTAAATAATAAAGCTTTAGTAGCTTTCCTTTATTATATACCTACTATACTACCTACTAGACTGAAGAATATTATTAATTACGCTAGATTTATTTAGTTATAATAATTTTAGTAAGAGGTTCTTTAGGTATATCTTTTAAGAATTCTATTTTATATTATAAATACTATTTATAAACTATATATAAAATAAACTTCTTTAATAGAAATTCTAATTATAAATATTATATAGTAATACAATAGTTTATAATTTATATCTTATTATAAATAATAGTAATTACTCTTAGGCTACTCTATATTACATTACTATATGCATACTCCTTTTGTCTTTTTTATTGCCTATTCTTTTAAAGGACTTAGTTCGCGTTATTATTATTATTATTATTATTATTATTATTATTATTATTATTATTATTATTATTATTATTATTATTATTATTATTATTATTATTATTATTATTATTATTATTATTATTATTATTATTATTATTATTATTATTATTATTATTATTATTATTATTATTATTATTATTATTATTATTATTATTATTATTATTATTATTATTATTATTATTATTATTATTATTATTATTATTATTATTATTATTATTATTATTATTATTATTATTATTATTATTATTATTATTATTATTATTATTATTATTATTATTATTATTATTATTATTATTATTATTATTATTATTATTATTATTATTATTATTATTATTATTATTATTATTATTATTATTATTATTATTATTATTATTATTATTATTATTATTATTATTATTATTATTATTATTATTATTATTATTATTATTATTATTATTATTATTATTAGTATTTCTATATAGTAGTATATCTATATAGTATTATAAGTAGTAAGTAAGTAGAGATACTAGTGCGTAGGCTGACAAATAGGTATAGGTTAGATTGGAGTTAGGTTTCTTTACGTAAGACCCTAACTCTAATCTAATCTCTACCTATAGATTTTACGCTAGTAATAGGTATAGGTTAGGTTAGGATTGCATAGACTAGATTATATTAGGTCTAACTAATTATATTTTTTATTAGCTATATGCAATTTTTATAGTAAATTACTATAAAAAATATTCTTATTATTATAGTAGTAATTATTACGTTTACTTATTATAGTAAAAGTACACCTTTAGTGTTAAATATATATATTAAATCTAACTAAGCGCCTAGCTATTTTAAACCTAACTAAGCGCCTTACTATTTACCTAGTATCTATATACTTTTTATAGTACCTATTTGCTAGCTATATATTCTTAGCCTATATAATAACCTATTTTATATAAATAGTATTAATATTAGTATCTAGAGGTATTAGTATTAATTTTATAGTAGGAGTAGAGTACTATAAAGAAATACCTTTAAATATTCTAATTAGAAAAGCCTTTATTACCTCTTAAAGAGTAGCTAGCGTAGTAAACTCAACGCGTAAATCTTTTTATTATTATCTTGCGCTATTTCCTTAATAAGGTAGTAGAATAGTATTTTTCTAATAAGGGACTTAATACTCTTTTAGTACTTTTTACTTTCCCTAAGCGTAATAGTTATATATTATTAGAATATATATATTAAACATCTTTGTTATATGAAGATTCTAACTAAGGTTAAGTTCGCACTATATATAAAGAGGAGTAAAATAGAAGGTACTAAAATCTAGTACCTAGCACATAGTAGTAGTAATAAAATATACACAAAATAATAATAATTTTATTATTAACTTTCTTTATAGTAGTATTATTAATAGTAGTTAATAGATAGTCTACTATTTAGCATAACTAAGTTATATATTATCTCTTAACTAGTAAACTATTAGAGAGCTATAGTGGACTATAGAGTCGCAACCGCAAAAGCAGTATAGGTAATAGGATACTTAACTATAGTTTAGTTATTACGTTTATAATCTAGTAGCTATAGAGTAACTATAGTTTACTATACGCATAGCGTATAAAGTCTGCCTACTCTTATAATATTAGTAATGCCTAGTATACTAAATCTTTATTTTTAATATATAACTACTACTACTATTTTTTAAATCTAGCTCTTTATCTATTATATCTAGTAACACAATAATATTTTAGTAGCCTAACTACACTACTTCTTCTACACAGGGTAGTATAGTTATAGTAGAGGTCTAAAAGTATATAGAGAATTAGCTAGATAAAGTTAAAAATAATTTCTAGAGATTTAGCAATTTTATATAGTAAGTAGGATTATTAAAGGGGCCTCTTAATCTTAATATTTTTAATAATACCTAGCCCTAGCTATTTAGGCCTTATTAGCTAGTTTTATAACTCTAGATTCTAGAGTGTAAAGCACTCCTTTAGTACCTAAATAAAGAGTTAGATTAGGCGTTTATACTGCAATAATAGAGTAAATAAAAGATATTACTAAAGAAGCTTAAAAACAAAGACTAGTAAAGCAAAGATATAGGGTAGCTGCTAGATAATAAGTAGCAATTTCTTAGGAACTATAAAAGTTTAAAAGTATAGCTATAGCGCGAGAAGCTTATAAACGTAATAGTAACTATCTAGAGTACTATTAAGGCGGGGGACTATAACTAAGCAATAAGGGTAAGAATAAGTAGCGGCGGGAGAAGCATAGGAGAGATAGGCGATGGCAAGGTTCTAGAGGAGCAAAATATAGCTCGCTAGTTATAAGAGGAAATCTGCTATATGAGAGAGTTAATAAAATAGTTAGTTTAGTTGCTATTATAATTATTATTATTATTATTACAGCAAAAAAATGTTATTAAAGAAATTATTAATTATATAATATAGTAGTTAGTTAAATAGCCAGCCTTAGAATATATATATAATAAATAGCTATAATAATAATATACTACCTAGCTTCTCTCTCCCCTAGGGTTAATCCGTAATGTTACGTAATCCTAGACTGTCTGTTTAACTAACCACTATATTACGTAATTAATAATTTCTTTAATAATATTTTTTATAGAAATAATAATAATAATAATTATAATAGTAAATAACCTAACTATTTTATTACTCTTTTATAGTAGATCTCCCCTTGCAACTAGCGAGCTATATACTATTCTCCTAGAACCTTACTACTATTGTCTATCTTCTCTATACTCCTACTACTACTACTACCCTTACTTCTTATTATTCTTATGTGCCCACACAATCTTAACTATTGTTAGAAGCTTCTCCTACTATAGCTGCACGCGCACGCTCTAGCAACGTATAAGAAATATCTACTTCTCCTCTAATAGACGCCCACTACTATATCTTAGTCTATCCTCTAGTCTTGCCAGTAATATAATAGTAAGATGCTATTATTTTCTTATAAAAGTTACTATATCTCTTCCTAAATCTTTATATAAAAGAATAATCTAGCACTTAAGAATTTAGAGTTGTGTAAAGATTATATATAGCCTAAATAAATTATTAAACGTAACCTCTAGAATAGTATAATTATAATTTATTTAGTTCTCTAGTAGCCCTGCCTCTTAAACCTTATCTTATAGCAGGTAGACTAAATGGCTAATATTGCCTAGCTAGTTATTTATACTAGTTTTAAATTCTCTAGTAGCTATCTAACTGCGGGTATTAGATAACGTAATTTTAGAACGCTAGAAAGGTGTTGCGTTACTACACATAATAAAGAGGTATTTAAATTTAAAAGACTTAGTATTGTGTAAGTTAAAGATAAAAATTTAGTATACTAGGTATTACTAACATTATAAGAGTAGGTAGACTTTATACGCTATACGTATAGTAAACTATAGTTATACTACTTAGGTCGCGAGCGTAATAACTAAACTATAGTTAAGCGTCCTATTGCCCATACTACTCCTATAGTTGCGACTCTGTATAGGTCTACTACGGCTCTCTAATAGTCTACTAGTTAAGAGATAATATATAACTTAGTTATACTAAATAGTAGACTATCTATTAACTATTATTAATAATACTACTATGTAAAATATTAATAATAAAATTATTGTTATTGTGTGTATATTTTATTACTACTACTATATACTAGATACTAGATTTTAGTGCCTTCTATTTTACTCCTCTCTATGTATAGTATAAATTTAACCTTAGTTAGAATCTTAACATAATAAAGATCTTTAATACTGTCTAGCTTCTAGTAGTGCTTTCTTTTTAGCGTAATAGGTAGTGTTTTGAAAGGCGCCTTTTACGTAGCCTTAGTAGCTAGTAGCTTCTTTTTTTTACTTAAGATTTACTAATAACTAGTTTAAAGTATCTAGCTAGCCTAGTGCGTACTATTATTTTAGTAATTAAGTTTATATAGTAGTTAAGGCTATAGAGTATTAAAAAAGTAGCTAGGAGGATAGTAAGGTAAAGTAGCTAAGTAGGCGGCAAGGTAAGTAAAGAAAAATTACTAGTGTTATTAGCGCCTTACTTATATATATAGACCCTATAGCTATATTTTATAATAATAATAATATTTTTATTATTTTTATAATATTAACTATAGTTATTATATATTATTATTATACTCTATACTATAGCGTCTATTAAGAAAGAGTCTCCTAATATCCTAGAGGGCCTCCTAAGCAGCAGCCTATAGATACTAGCAAATTTTAAGCGCGATAAGTAGAAGGGTCTTACTAAGATACCTAGTAATTATAGCCTTTTATTATACTATATACTAATATAAATAGGGCTTTATATTTAGAGATAAAGAGGTTAGCACTATTCTTTTATATTATAGATAAGGTAGCTTTTAAAAGATTATTCTACTAACTATAAAGTGCTATTTAAAGGTGCACTTAGTAATAGCGCCTATACTATTATATAGAGATTTTATAATACACTTTATTATTAATATTTCTATTACTTCTATATTTTCTATAAAGTAAATATAGCCACAGGCAAATTGTATAGGTAGACAAGGAGCACTTTCTTCTAGTAAAAAAGCCCTTTAGAGGAGGTTAAGAGAAAACTAATACTAGTAGCCTATTATCTATCTAAAGCGTAAATTAAAATTTTCAACAAAGCTTTTTCTAAATTAGAAGATAGTAATATGCCTTAATTAACTTTCTTGTCCTATAAGTTTAAACCTTAATAACTTATTAAGACTAATTAATAACTTGTTAGAGATTTCTTAATTATTAGAAGTACTTACTAATAATAGCTTTTCCGTCCTATAAGTTTAATTTAATAACTTAGTTAAGACTAACTTAAATAGTTAGAAATTTGTTAATTATTAGAGATACTAGCTTATTTAGGCTACTTTTCTTCTTATTCACAAAGATTAGTTTTTTAGTGTTTAAAAACCAAAGTAGAGAGAGGGCAAGATTCGAACACGCTAAGGAGTCTAAGTTTTCGCTTATTTCTAGACTAAAATCCTCGCTTATAGTCCTCCACCACAGCGTAGATTTACTATCTAGACTCCTGCTATACTTAGACGGCCTTACGCCCGTACCCACCACAATATGCCCCTCCGCAATACACTTTATAGTAAAGATAAAAAGGCGCTAAATTCTACTAAATTAGCTAATTAAGCTACACAATATTAGCTTAAAAAGAAGCTTAAAAATAATAAAGACTACTAACTACTTTCTAAAGCGTAAAAGGATTAATAGCTTACATAGAAAGAAGAAAAGCTTATATAGTCCTACTTTAAGAATTAAAAAAGTAGTATGTTATTATATTCTATTATTATATATTAGTTAATTAAGAAGAAGTAGACAACTAGTTAGAGGGAAAACTAATAGTTATATATAAGAAGTAGAATAAGATTAAGAATAAAGTTAATTTAAGGGCTTACTAAGTAGCCCTAGCTAAGTATAAAATTACTACTAGTAAGGGAAAAAGCCCTTATATACTATAAAGTTATATAGGTAAATAAATCTTTAGTTATAGTAGTATATATAAAAAGCTCTTATATAATATATATAAGACAGGCCTAAGAAAGCTTAAGGCTAATAGCTTTAAAAGTAAGGCTACTAAAAAAGAGTAGGAGGACTTCTGCAATAGCGTAGATAATATAGATCTAATTACTAAAGAGCTAGCAATAGTTACTAATAAGAAATAGTTATAAGTTTATTATACTTATTTATTACACACCTTTACTAATAATTATTAGTTACTACAAGCCTAGTCCTTTTACTAACCTTATTAACTATAGTAAGGATAGTATACTTAATAGTAATAAGGCGTATATTAAAGGGAATAATAATAAAGAGTGTAAAGAGAAAATTAAGAATAATAGAGAGGAGCTTAAGACTTATTTCTAGGAGCTGCTAGATAGGTACAACTCTAATATTATAGATAAGAATATAGACTTTAAGAGTTTCTTAGACTTTAGAGGCTTAGGTACTAAGAGGGATTTAAATAATAAAGGGGGCTTAGGTGCTAAGAGGGTTTTAGATTATAAGAGGATTTTAGATTATAAGGGGGCTTTAGATAATAAGGGGGGCTTAAGTACTAAAGGGGTTTTAGATAATAATTAGCGCATAGGATAAAATAAACTAGAGTTATAGTTTTACTATAGCTAATTATTATAGTTAATAATTATATACTAGTTACTAAGGATGCCGCCTATAGTAATATAGTAATAAGCTAATTACTACCTAAAACTAACTCTATAATAAAGGGCTATATACTAGTCTAGATCTAAAACTAACTTATTATTAGCATACTATACGCTATATGCTGTTTCTAGCTAACTTTAATATTAGTTAAATACTACTATAGTCAATATTATAGAATTTAGTTTGTCCTATCCTCTTCTTAAACTACTATTCTCTTAAATAACTATTTAACTAGTTAGTATATCTTTTTATTATATTAATATTCTTAAGTGCTATATTAAGTACTACACCTACTCTAAGAATTAATATATAGCCCTATATTAATAAACTAGTTGTCTTACTACTAGATACTTTCCTTAGATATAGAATTCTAGCCCTATAGACTAATAGATTAGGAAGTAGGACAATTTGTCTTATTTAACATCCCCCTTTAGACTTTTAAGAGTTAAAGATAGAGAAAAAGATATTTATTATATAGGACGCATAGTAGTCTAATACTTAATAGGCTAAAGATAAATAAACTAATAACCTATATTAGAACTCTTACCTTTATATAGGTATTATCTAAACTATATTTTAGAAGGGTACAAAGTACCCCTCTAGTTGTCTATATATATTCTATCTTAACTATAACTATGCACTATACTATCTAAACGTTAACTCTACTAGTACCTAGCTAATTAGTATTAAGCACCTTATTAACTATATAAGATCCTAAGTATATATATAGCAAAATAAGCCTGTTTATAAAAGAACTTTTACTTTATAGTATAAAAAAGCAGAATGCTATTTTATATTCTGTGTACTCTCTATAGATGTTTAAAACTAAACTTATATAGGTAGTAATTAATAATAACTAACGTATCCTATTAGCGAGCGGGTTAGATTAGTAAGCGGGTTAGTTTTTGCCAAGACTACAATACCTCACAATAACTTATTATATCTTAACAACGCAACGCGTTATTATCTAATAAAGAAGGCAAAATTAAGCTTGCCCTTTAGGCCTATTAGAATAAATAATTTTTAAGCCTACAATGCGCCGCTAACGCGTATAACGTTCTAAAAACTACAGTAACTCGCCAATACAATAGAATTGCTGCCCAAGTAGATAACCGCGCTAATATGGCAAAGCTTACTACAACTAAAGAGGAGACGCTTATCTAATACATACTTAACCTAGACTTGCGAGAATTTGCACCCTAGCTAGATAAGGTAGAGGATATGGCTAATAAACTGCTAGCTGCACGGCACAGAAACTCTATAGGTAAATACTAGGCTTAACGCTTTGTAAAGCGTGTACCTAAGTTTAAAATAGTCTTTAATTAAGCGAAGAACCGATAGAGGATACAATAGAAGAATCCAGAGGTAATAAACACGTAGTTTTAGCTTATAGAGGAGATAAAAGCCAAGTATGGGGTGTAGGATTAAGACATTTATAACTTTAATAAGACTAGCTTCTAAATAGAAGTTATTGGCTTAATAAAGGTTGTGACAGGCTTAGAGAGACGTTCTTAACCTAATCTTGTCTAGCTAGGCAATCGCGAGTAGGTTACAGTAATCTAGAGCATTTGCGCTACTAGGTATGCTACCCCACTCTTTATTATCTATAAAGGGCGAGTCTACATCTTAGCGTAGTATCAGGAGACTAGTATCTTTCGAAATTAGAAGCTTTTAGTCTCTAAGACTGGCTAGACTAATAACAAGCTTAGAGTTGCGTGGTTAAAGCACTTTAACGCGTATATAAGGCCGCGTATAGTAGGGTTATAGAGGTTACTTATTCTAGACAGCTATAAAAGCCACTAATCCTAAGATTTTAAGGATTTCTACCTAGAACAGAGGATCCTAATCCTCTGTATGCCAGCGCACTTATCTTACATCCTGCAGCCGCTTAATATAGTCTATTTCGCGCTACTAAAGCTAAAGTACTTCTAGCGTATATAAGACTTAGCACGCTAACGCATCTTTTATATTAATAAAGAGGGCTTCCTACTAGCCTTTTACAATGCGTTTTTTAATATATTTATACTAGAGAATTATAGAAAAGTCTTTAAGGCCTCTAGACTTATTTCTTTAGACGCGTTAGTAGTGGTAGATCGCCTTAACGTGCGACTTTACACCCCACTAGGACTACCTATACTAAATAAGCCCTAGCAATTAAAAATACTAAAAAACGCTATTAAACTCTCGTCACAGGCTAAGCTAGTAATAGAATCTATTAAGAAATTACTAACTACTATTATTATAAGACTCGCATAGCTTATAAAGGGCGCTAAAAGTCTAGCTTACTAAGGTGTACTTATAATAGGCCAACTCGCTAAGCTTTAGAAGTAGATAGAGCTGCTTACTAAGCGAAAATCGCGTAAAAGGAAGCGTCTCCAGTATAGTAGAGTACTTAACTTTGACTAGAGAGCAGATTTAGTGGCTAGGAGTCCCTCTATTAGGGCGAAATCGTCTAAAAGGGCGCGGAGTAGAGATAAAACTAAGGGAGGCCCCTTAACACAACGCTGCTGCGACAACTATAGGGGGACTAGGCACAACGCGAGAATCTACTAGAAGGCTAAAGAGTTATCTTCTAGCGTAGATATTACCCTTAGTAGGCTGTTTTTAGATAGTGTTAATAGTGATTCGAATTAAAGTTTGCAGTACTATAGTGTTGCTAAGAAAAACTAATCCGCTCGCTAATCTAATCCGCTCGCTAATAGGATACGTTAGTCCTTCTAAATAGTAGAGAAACTATTCTTTTAACACTTTCTCTTTTTTCTTAGGCCTAACACTATAATAACTAGCTAATATTAGTTCTGCTAGATATTTCTAAATAAATTTAATACTGCTAAGGTAGCTATTCTTAGTAATATTAGTGGAGCAACTAAACTCTTTATCTCACTTAACGCGTAGTTTGTAGCTAATTACTTTAGTTTTCTAGCTACTAATAGTTACTATATTAATAACACTTAGTAACTTAAGAAGAAGCTGCTTAACTTTATACTAATGCGTAGTAGTTATACTAAAGTATTAATAGTATTAGAGGTACTATAGGTCCTTAAGGATATAGGAACTGCGTAGAAGCTTCTAGCAATTATATATAATAATGCTAGCAATAATAATACCCTAGTTTAGAGCGTCTAGTATAAACTATTAGAGAAGAATATTACCTAGAACTAAAAAGAGAATATAATCCTATATCTTGCTTATATTATTAATCTCATAGTTTAAGATATTATTTATTACTTTTTAAGTTATTAGTGCCTATTAATCTTAACTCTAGAGAGACGCTACAGCAGGAATATATAAATATAATCTAGACGTAGATATCTATCTTAAATTCCCTTTACAAAATACGTTAGCTATTATTATAGAAAGTTATTATAGAAAGTTATTATAGACTAACTAGTACCCAGCTCTATACTATTTGCATTATAATTAACTAGTTACTATAGTAATTTAAGTAATTTCTTGTAATATAGAGTAATATACTACTAAAGAAGTAATTATCTATAATCTAAAATACTTAAATAAGATAGAACTCTACGTATAATATGTGTAAACGCGCACTAAAGCGTTAGGCAAATATTAATATATAGCTAGAGACGAAGATTATAATAAAGATAATTAGGAGATTAAACGCTTCTACTTATAGCAATACTATAGAGGTAGACTTTAAAAACCTTAAGAAATTTAACTATTAGTTCTAAAATAGTTACATCTTAAGTTAATTACCTCTATACTTTAAAAGTTTAAGAAGGCTATAAACTTCCTAAGTAAGAACTAGAAACCTTAGGTTCTATATATCTAGTTTATATATAACTAGCTCTTTAATTTTCTAGATAAGATAAATAATAAGCTTATTAAAGAGTTAAAAAATATTAGATAGCTAGAAGCTATATAGGCTATAGCTAAGATAGGATAAGAGAAGTTGCGTAAGTATTACTTAAGAATAGGTAAAGAGAAGGGTTTCTTATTTAATTATATAATAATATTAGATCCTGTACAAAAGCTTATAGCGTATATAATATTATAATTATAGCTATTTATTATAGTTATATACTAATAGTTGTATAGAATAAGATATAGGAGACCTAGAATAAGTATATATACTACTAAGAGTTCCTAAAGTACCTTAATTACTATAATAGTCTAATAGCTAGAGATCTCACTCTAGTCTTAAATACTAATCTAAGATAGTTATAAGGCAGTAAATAGTTTTAAAAGCCTTCTTTGCTATCTAGTTTATAGTTTAGTAGCTTCTCTACTTTTAGCTAAAGTTTAGCTATACTAGATATTAATTATAACTTAGGCCTAACTTAAATAAAAGGAGAAATATACTTAAGTACTTCTATAGTTAAAAAGAGTAGTAGGTTTAATATACTAGCATAGTAGAAAGTTTATTAAATATAGTATTCCTAACTTATATAGGTTGCAAAGAATATTCTAGTAGTATAAATTTTATAAGTAGGTGTTAAGTACGTCTTTAATACTAGTAGGGATATAATTAAGGATTAAAGATACAATCTTACTACTTAAATAATTTAAAAGATTATAATAATTAAGTTTATAATAGCTAATAAGTAATTAATAAAGTTATTAGATTCTAATATAGGGAAGGATAATCTAGAGAATACAACACTATTAAATAAGGGGAACAATTTATATAAGCTACTAGCTAATAAGGAGACTATTAAAACTATATAATGTTTTAAGGTTTTAGATAGCAAGCTACTAACTTCTTCCTACTAGAGATAGCTACTTTAAAAGTAGTTAAGGCCTTAGCGCTATTATAGCGTTAGTAATAATAAGATATAATAAATATATATATTAATAGTAAAATAGTATTAATTTTACTTTTACTTAGATCCCTTTTCTTATACACCATTAGAGAGTAACTAAAGTTACTAATCTTATTACTATTAATTTTATATAATATAAGTTACGCAACCCTAATAGGTACTCTAACCTAACTTATACCTAGAAGTCTATGCGACCTAACTTAATCTATACCTAGAGTCTATACAATCTAATCTAACCTATACCTAGGGTCTATGCGATCCTAACCTAATCTATACCTAGGATCCATACAACCCTAACCTAACCCTATATCTAAGCTAGGTATTCGAAACCTATTTACTAGCCTACTAGTATGTATATCTCTTATTGTTATTCTTTTTAATAGTAGTTAACTATATATAGTAATATATAGCAAGATAGTTATAGTTATTTTAAAGATACTTCTTTAGTAGGTAAAGGTTCTAAAGCTTTACTATATATGCCACATATACTAGACTATTATATAACTACTTATATAGTAGCTATAGACTAACCTTCTTAAGCTAAATAATCTAAAGATCTGTCCTTCTTACCTAGTGTAGATTTAGTAGGCCTTTTAGATACTATATAGTCTTTTAAATTCTTTGCCTATGTCAAATAGTCCTTAGGAGGATCTTACCTTAAATTTTATTATGAACTTACCCCCTAGCCAAATACTTAGCCAAGTCTATAATACTATTCTAGTAATAGTAGACTACCTAATAAAGATAGCTTATTATATACCTACTAGGGCAGATTAAGACGTAAAGGACTTAGCGAAAGTCTAGATTCAGGATGTTATTAGATTATATGGCACTCCTAAGACAATTATATTAAATAGAGATCTAATAATAAACTCTTACTATTAGGACTCTTTTTATTATTACCTTAACTCTATAAGAGTATTATTATTAGCCTATTACCTACAAATAGACAGGCAAACTAAAAGGCAGAATTAGACGCTTAAGTAGTATCTTTAGTGCTTTTACTACCTAGAATAGAATAACTAGGCAAGATAGTTACTAATCGCGAAATTTGCATATAATAATAGCGTAAATATAACAACTAGAGTAACTCCTTTTTGCGCATACTATAGAGCGGATCCTTATGCGCCAGAATGGCCCAAAATGCCGCTTAGCGGCGGAGAATCGCTATTAGGCATATTAATTGCGGTAAAAGTTATTGTACTATAGGCTTAATACAAAATAAAGATTGTAGCGGCAAATACGTACTAGAAAAAGTACGCTAATAAGAAAAAAAAAGCACCTTAGTCTTAAACTAGAGAATTAAGTATTTATATTTACTAGATATCTAAACTCTAAATAACCTAAGCGCAAACTTAATTAGAAGTTTATTAGACTAGGCATAGTTAAGTATCCTATAAGGAGAGAAGCCTATAGAGTTAACTTTCTAGAATTAAATGCATACCCTGTTATGGATCTATAGTGGCACCTGGCTCAAAACCCGAAATAACGTTAATCTGACGCTAGGCCCAATTCGGCCACTAGCGTGGTAGTACCTATAAGGTGCTGCCCTTCTATCTACCTACTTAGTATAGTAGTATTTTATGTACTAGGAATTAACTTACTTTTATCCTAACTATCGCGGGCCTAAACCCTTACACTATATTGCTATTGCTTCCCCTAGGATTCTAGCTATAATAGACTTACTACTAGGATGCCAGCGAATTAGAAAATTACGTGTTAATAAATTAGACATTTCCTATAATTATATAGTAGGCTTAGAAGTAGGGCGCAGTAGTGTGCGTATAGATTAGGTTACTAATAATAATAGTAATAATAATAATACGTAGAAACTTAACAACCAAGGGCATACTCTCTCTTAGGCTTAGTTAGTAAAGAAAGACTATAGAGAGTAGATAGATAGTAGGGCTAGACGCGCAGGTTAACGCGTGTGTTACTATAGAACACTTATAGTAAGTACATCGCTTAAAGAGAACCTAGCCTCTCCTACTCCTATATTAGTATATAGTATTTTATAGTAATAGTAGTAATATCTAAGGGAAGCTAGTAGAATAGACATTTGTAAAAATCTAGCTAGCGACTTTATTATAACTCTGCCTAAGGCGTAAGATTACACCTTACCTAAAACTACTAACCTTCCACATTACTATAGCATGGATTCTAATTATCCTCGCCTAAGTAGTAAATATAATAAGTATGGACGACTCTGCGCACCTTTGTCGCCTATGCCTAAAGAATTTTATTCTAATACTCTAACTCCTTAATCTCGAACTAGAACTATAGGTGACCTTAGAAACTTTATATCCTCTTTTATAAAAATGTTTGCCTAATAATAGGAATAAGTAAACACATAAGAATCTATAATAATTACTAGCGATTTGCAATCCTAATTACAATTTATTATCCTAGCTCTAAACCCTTACGCCTAATTAGCGCTTTAAGGCCCTAATGTTTAGCGTACCTAACTTTTCTAAAACCTGTCTTAGTACTTTAACACCTCTACTAATATTATTAACAATATATTTAACGCGTTAAAATTAGTAAGATAGTATAACAAACCCTACAAAGGTTGCTAAGTTACTATTTAGACGCCGCAGAAATCCCCTAACTATAGTCACTAATCTAAGAGAGACTAGAGATCTCCTACCTCCTCGCGTTTAAAATTCGACAACTATAGCCTAGGCAATTTATAGATACCTAAGAAGGCGTTACTCCTATAAATTTATTTTAAATCTCTACCTCTCCTTACGCGTAATAAATAACAACGCACCTCTTTAAGGGCTTTAAACCTATTTATAGAAGTCTATAGGCCTGTTAATAATAAAGAAGAGCTGAGCTATAACATAGAGGTCTAATATAAGAATGCTTAAGGAGAATGGGTAGAAAAGACGTTTTAACTAACTAATATAGCCAAGTTTGTAGAAGATATACAAGCTCATCCTAATATCTAGTTTAATGTTATTGTAAAGTGTGCTAAGTCTAGCGCGTAACTAGCTAAGAAACTCTCTTAGCTTAATACACTAGAGGCCACATTTTAGCGATTATAAAACGCCTATAACGCGGCTAGCGGCACTAACCCAGAAGCTTATAAGTAATTACAATAAGCTTATAATACTCTATTAGATGCCTACTATTAGCGAGGCGTAAACTTAGCCACTACTAAAAAGGACTTTAAAGACATATAAACTCGCGTTTAATAGGTTACTTAAGTTAGATAAGAACTATAAGTAAAGTATAATAATACTATTAAAGCGAATAAGAACGCTTTTATAAAGCTTTACAATCTTAAGGCTAATTATTAGTACACTATCTAAGACACTTAATAGTCTAAAGAAGAATTTTAACAACTATAAGGACGTATTTAGTAATTTGAGTGTTAAGTGCAGATGGCCAAATAAGCTGCGTACGCCGCCAAAAACAAACTTAGGTTCCTAAGAGCTTAGACGCACTTACTATATAATATATTAGGACGTAGTTAACCTCTCCTACGTAACTAGTTTAATAAATCACTAACTCCTTGTAAGTATAGACGTGCGCATTCTCTGTAATAAAATATCTACACCCTAAATAGCAACCCTACTCTTAACTACTATTCTACTAGTATAATATATAGTTACTTTACGTAAACACAACCTACTAAAGAACTCTTTTATAATAACCTTTATAACTACTATAACTATTATAATAAGTATAAAGACGTATATAACTAACACAACTAACGTAAAGATTAGGACTAACATAATAACTAAGACTAGCGTGATAATAACTATAAATGTTAGGAGACTTAAGACCCGCGTAATAAGCAACTCTTTAGCGCCTCCTATATATTAGTTAGGACTACTAGCGGCTTGCATTATAAGGCCCCAGAAATAGAGTCCTTTAGTAGTAAAGATAAGAAGGATTATAAGTGTTAGCGAATTACTACAGTTAACAAGGTAATTACACTTCTATTAGAGAAATACAAAGTCTGTTATATTTGCTGTTTTATTAAAGACAACGCCTAGAACCTTGTCTATCTAATTCTAAGTTTGGTTAACATATTAAAGGATTTGTTAAAGCCCTTAAATAAGATCTATATGTCCTATAATTAGATTGTAGAAGCTAAATAGAAGCTTTATAATAATATATTGTAATAGAAGCGTAGCGAGATGTTTACGCAGTGGCAAGGGTGATTTCTCTCTATTATTAACTTGCTTTCTATGAATAAGATAGATAAAGTTTAATATGCCTAACGTCTTATAGACAGCTATCTCGTCCACTAAACTTTGTCTAGTTTAATACTAAATAAGAGCTTAATAGCCTTCTTAGCCCGCATACGTTAACTCTACTAGTACAATTTAGACATTAATAGTTAACTGTATTTGGGACCTAAGAAGTTAATAATATTATCTAGTAAAGACACTAGCTATAAGTATTCCCTAAGCAACCATTCCTTAGCACGAAAGAATAGGACCCCCTAGGCGCTTACCCGTAAATAAATAACTAAGAAACGTAATTGTATAAGTAAACTAGGTCTTTGCTTTAAATGTGGCAAGCTAAAATATATAACGCGTAATAAGACTACATCCTATAAAAATAAAGACTTTGTCCCTTTAAAAGATATTTCCACTTTAGCCTCTGCTATAAATACGTACGCAGAGAACATAGAAGATAAGGATAGTAACAAATTTTAATATAAATTAACTACTAATAAGGATAAGTTAGAAAATAAGAGGCTTTTAAACTAAACTGCAATTAGGAGTAATAATAGCATAAAACTCAATAAGAAATCTAGTAGACTATCTAGCACCTAGAAGCCGCACCTAAGTATAATAGCTGTAATAAGCCTGTAGTTATGTACGCTATATCTACTATTACGTTCGATATGTCTTCTATACTAGACGCTACCTATTAACTGGAATTTAACTGTTATATCAAGCTCTCTCTGGCCCGAAAATGGCTTCGCGCACTTAGCTTAGTGGATATAGGAGCTACTACCTATTTTATTTATTAATAAGTTATTAAACAACACTAGCTTAAAGAAATTACTTTGAAACGACTAGTTGGCCTAGCTTTAGCTAACAGCAATTCTTATACTAGGCTTCGCACTGTAGTAGAAATTATAATTAAGTATAGATTTTATACTAGTCTAGTGCTATGCTACGTTACTAAAATTAGTAAGTTTAACGTGTTATTAGGAATCAATTAGATGGACTACTATTTACCAATCCCCTCTTTTAGAGAAACCTATTTATTAAGCTTTAAATTGCCATATTGCCTAGTAAACTGTTTGGACAGCGTGCTATCTAAAAGGATTTATAATAACAAACTACTAGATAGTATAACACGTAAAAAGATAGTAAAAAACAGAATTAATATTATTTTAGGCTGTGCAGCTGTAATAATGATTGCTAGGGATCCCGACTCTGTTATTTTTATTAAGCCACACTACTAGGAACGACTGAAATTATTAGATTCTAGTAGGAAAGAATTAGACAAGGAAAGTCTACAAAAACATATTATTACTAACCTCTACGCTGCTTAGCACTGTGCGGTATTAAATACTAACTTTAAAAAGTATATAAGAAAACTAGAAAAGCCCGCAATTACTAGAGAAGAAATTGTCGAGCTATTGCCACCATTTCTAGTTAACCTAGCTTATAGATTCGATCCTAAGGAAGCTAATAAACTATCCCTATATTAATCTAGAGTAGACTATACCATTAATCTAAATCCAGAGGCCACAGTACTACGTCCTAAGATATATACGTTAACCTATAAGAAATGTAGAGCAGTAAAGGTATATATTAATAAGATATTAGGCAAAGATTTTATTCGCCTAAGCAGCTTACCTTACGCTGCGCCTATACTATGCGTTAAAAAACCTAAAAGGGGACTGCGGATTTGCATTAATTATCGCGCCTTAAACAAGGCAATAAGGAAGAACTAGAATGCTCCACCCTTAATTAAGGAGACTATGGCATAACTAACAAAAGTACAAATTATAAGTACTGTTAACGTAATAGCCGATTTTAATACCGTACGAGTTAAGGAGGGTAACAAGGAAAAAACAGCTTTCTTAACTCGCTATGGCCTTTATAAGTACCTAGTTATGCCATTTGGGTTATGTAATGCCCTAGGGACCTTTTAATCTTATATTAATAACATCCTAAAAGAACATCTAGATGACTTCTGTACTGCGTACCTGGACGGCGTACTTATCTATTCTAACAATAAGAATAAGCATAAGACACATATCTAGACAGTAGTTAAGAAGCTTATTAATGCTAGACTATTCTTAGACATCTATAAGTCACAATTTAAGGTCAAACGCATTAAGTACTTAGAACTTATCCTAACCATAGACAGTATTAAGATAGACCTCGCTAAGGTTAGCACAATATAAGGATGGCAACTACCGCGTAGTATTAAAGATATATAGGCCTTTCTAGGATTTACAAACTTCTATTGCCAGTTTATCCTAGGATTTAGCCAGCTCGCACGACCACTCACAGAGCTAACTAAGAAATTAGATACCTAGACTAAAGTATTTCTATTAGTAGCTAACTCCGCGGCCGCCTAAGCTTTTAAATAACTTAAACAAGCCTTTATACGTGCACCTATACTCGCCCACTTTAACGCTAACTTAGAGACCTAGTTAGAGATAGACGCGTCTAACTTTGTCACTACTATAGTCTTATTATAGATGCATAATAGTGTATTAAAACCTATTGCCTTTCTATTATATAAGATAAACCTAGCGAAGTGCAACTATAAGATTTATAATAAGGAGTTACCCGTAATTATGCGCGTATTTAAGGAATGGCATTTTAAGCTGTTAGGCACAAAATCGCCTATTAACGTTATATTAGATCACTTAGCGTTGCGCTACTTTATGACTAATAAGAGACTAAATTGCTAATAAGCACAATAGGCTAAATTCCTCTTAGAGTTTAACTTCCTTATTAGATACAGACTAGGTAACTAAGGCACTAAGCTAGACGCTTTAACTAGGCGTCCTAGCGATTTCCCTAAGGGCGTAGATAATAAACAACATTAACACTAAGTCTAAACAATCCTTAAGCTATATTATATTGTGCCAGAAGTTCGCGCCGGCGGCCACTAAGCCTATTATAGTCCTAAAGATAGTAATGATTGTAATAATAACGCGCACACTAGCTATGTCTATACTTTATATTATACTTATAAGAATATATTATAATATATAGTCTATATGGCTTAGGTCCTTACTAGTAAACTCACAGACACTATTATAAACCTGGCCCTTATAATATACTTAATTAGTAAGGAGGATTATATTAGTAAGAAGTCTATAGAAGAATCGCTAGCGTTATCCTCCTTAGCACCTTTATAAGTGCAGTCGCCTAAGGCAGAGGAGGAGATAAGGATTAATCCTCCTACTAATAATAGAGATTTAGAGAAAGATCTTGTTACTAGAATTAAGGACGTATACCCTACTAATAAGGACCTGCAAGCCATTATAAAAGCGAAACTTAAGAGATAACGTCGTATCCTATTATTGCTTATATATAATAAGAAACTGCAAATTAAGCTTAGAGACTGCTAACTATAAGACAACTTATTATACGTAAAGGATAAGATATACATACTAGATAATAGACCTCTGCGTACTATAATTATTAAAGACTCTTATAATAAGTTATGTATAGGCCACCCTAGTAAGCACGCCACGTACCATAACCTAAGTTGTTAGTTTTACTAGTCTTATATAATAACAGACATTGCACAGTATATACGCAATTATTTAATATACTCTCGCTCTAAGGTTAATAAAGAAGGCAAGCATAGACTTCTCCGCCCATTACTAATCCCAGATTAATACTAGAAGAGTATATTAATTAATTATATTACTAAACTACCAGCCTATAAAGATTATAGCCGCATCTATACTAGTATACTTATTACAGTTAATTGCCTATCTAAAAAGAAGAAGTTTATTCCTAGTACTAATCTTAAAGTCACAATACTAGTCTGTGCGTTCGTTAAGTATATATAGTGTAATAAGGGATACTCTACACAAATTATTAGTAATTATAGCGCTTAGTTCGTCTTATATTTCTAGCGTCGCCTGTGCTAACAATTGGGTACCTAGCCCAAGGTATTAACTTCCTATTATCTAGAGACTAATAGCCAGACTAAGATTATTAATGCCTAGGTAAAATAGTACCTACAAGCTTATATAAATTACCAACAGAATAATTAGGCACTATTTTTGCTAATGGCTAAGTTTGTCACAAATAATCAGATTAGTAACTCTACTAGCGTCGCCCCATTTATAGCAACTAAGGGCTATCTGCCGCAATCCTTAATCTACAAACTAGTCGAATTAACAACGTTACTATCCGCCCCCGCCTAAGCTAACTAGTAACGCGCTAACAAGTTCGTTACTAAGTTAAAGAATCTTTAATAGTTTTATTAAGATAATATGGCCTAGGCACAAGCAAAGCAGGCAGAATATGCGAACAAGGACCATATGCCTACTCCTAAGTTACGCGTTAGTAACAAAGTTATATTAGATATAGGGTTTATTAAAATAATGCGTTCTAGTAAATTATTAGATATAAAACACCATAGACTATTTACTATTACACGCGTTATTAACAACTCTATATATAAAATAGACCTACTACTAGAAATAGGACATATATATAATGTGTTTTACCTATAGTTATTATATAAATAACCTAGTAACACGCTACCTAGATAGTAATTAGAACCTAAGGGCCCTATTAATATTAACGTGGACAACACTTTAGATTATATAATTAAAGCCATACTAAACTGTTATATTAATAGTGATCTCTAAGACCTATACCGCCATAATAAGAAAGGTTTACTTTAGTACCTAGTTAAGTAGAAGAACTATTCTAAGGGTTCTAATAACCTATTATAGAAACTATAGATACTTTTTATTAACGTCCCAGAGGCAGTAAATTAGTTTTACAGCAATAACCCACGTAAACCTACTAAATATATTAAGTTTAGGAACCTAGCAGCCTAATAAAAAGTACTAATAAATAAGATTAGTGCTATATACGTTATTATATAGGTGTAATAGGAACACTCTACTATATTATAAGTAATTAAGTTATTTATCTTAGTAAAGTACTCTGTTAGAGAAGGTTGCCTCTATAGTATTAGTTAAAACAATCTACTAAACTTAGTAACACTACTAAGCACATTATAATAGTACTATTACCAGCTGTAATAGTCCCTAACTAGCTAAGAATAGTCTATAATAATGCGCAATAACGTGCGATAGTTTAGGATGCACTATAATAGTACGAAATAGTTAGATTATATAATAGACACAAGCCTCGCCAGAGCTTAAGGCTATAGAGGGGGGGGGTAGTATTATAGATCTATAGCGGCACCTAGCTCAGAACCCGGAATAACGTTAATTTAGCGCTAGGCCCAATCTAACCACTAGTGCAGCAGCATCTATAAGGTGCTGCCCTTCTGCCTACCTACTTAGTATAGCAGTATTTTATGTACTAGAAATTAACTTACTTTTATCCTAACTATCGTGGGCCCGAATTCTTACACACCTAGTCTTCTATATATTATTATTAGAGCTATATAAACAAAGAGGAGCCATTAAGTCTTAAGTAAGTCTAATTATAGACACTCTATACACATTCGGCAATAATGTGTATTACGTAAAAAAGATGCTAGAGAGCAGATAGTCATTAGTTAAAACCTAGAAATACCTTATTAAATGGGAAGGTTACTTAGAAGAAGAAAACTTATAGAAGCCAGGCACTAATCTAAATGCTAACGCTATTAAAAAATTCTAAAAAAAGAAGAATATTCTAGAACCCTAGTAAAGAGGCTCTTGTTCAGATTAAATAACTATAGAAGAGGGATAAAAGAACCTCCTTAGATAATTTTAATAGGGAATTTTAATTCCTTTCTTCTATAAACAAGAAATTAGACTTAGGTTAACTATATAGTTAGAGAATTACTATAGAAAGTACACTTGCCACCTTTATCTATTTTTCTCTATAGAGGATTTTTTACTGTAATTATAGAGGTATTTAATAGCACAAGGTGTCGTAAAGGCAATATTAACTTAGAAAGATTATAGTATCTCTAGGAGTTAGTTAAAAAGAACTATAAAGGACTATAAGAGCACATTATACTTTACTTAGAGCTAAAAGAAGAAAATATTCTAAGATTCTGGGTTTGAGATATTTTAGGGCGTCGCCGCCCGCCAGAAGGCGCTATTTAAGTTCTAACGGACTCCTATATCACAGGGAGCCGTTACTCCCAGGGACACTAAGGCATAATGGCCCCAGAGGTCCCCCTCACATACACACATTGGCCTAAGGCCCCTAAAGGGGCCAAAAGCACTACTAAGAAGCTAGAAAGGCACTATCCGCGACTATGGCCATAAGTAGGACTCTTACTATTACCCCAAAACTCCTAATAACGCGTTAGTCTATATTTGTTCTATAATCACGTTTGTATATAATATAATAGGACAAAAGGCGGAATTATAGACTTTGTCTTACTTTGGGGTCCCACTCTTATAGGTTGCACAGTTAATAGCCTTCTTACAGCAATATTGCTTAGTCTTATACTCTATATTAGTACGAGCGCGCTTCTTAGTAAAGTAATAGGTTAATTAATAGACATTACTACTATTATAAATATAGAGATTCTGTGCGTAGGGCTTAAATAAGCTAAGAAGTAATTAGTTAATAAAAAGCGCCATAAGGATAACTACACTTACTTAATACGGTTTACAAGTCTCTTAGCAGCCTTATAAACGCGTTTCTTATTCTTATTAGAATTACCACTATAAAGAAAAGCCTAAGCAGCCATAAGACTATTAAGCTTAGCGTTAAAGTTAATAGGGCACTATATTATCTTAGTTAGTAGTATAATGACGCCTAATATAGGTATATATTACTATAAGGTAGTGTTTATTTTAAATTAAGCAATTACTATATCTAGATAGCTAAACACTATTAATTTAAATTAATAGGACAAGTTTAGTATTTAGAAAGTGGCATGTGTAAAGTAGATCCCCCTTATAGATAAGTTTAATGTAATAAATATATAGACTAGCACTAGTAGGTTAGTTGTAAGCCAACTCTGCCCACTGTATAGTAAGCGTCTTCTTAAGGGCTATCTTGCTATAGAAAGGGATATTAGAACGCATTAGAATAATAAGAGTAGGATGATATATACTAAATTAACTAGTAGAGGCGCAAGAAGCAAGGGTAGTGCAAGAGTAGACGAAAACCAAAACAACTACGCTAAGTCTCGCTTAACAGCACCTTTAGCTCCTAAATTAGTTAGGTGTCCTAGAGCACCTTAATGGCGTAATAGCGCCTAACACAACAATAATTATTGCTATATAGTTATAAGACTAGTGATTATTTACTTTTTAAGTGAAGATAATAGGATATTATACGTTTTAATCTCCTAGGGCAACCTAGATTAAGTTAATCCTAGAAGGGGAATACTATAAGGCCTTCTTATTGCTTAGGTGGCCGAATGGGGACTTATGTCTCCTTTGGGCCTAGCGGAGGTTTAGATAAAAACTCCCTCACTTTGGATAAGAGTGGGTAGCGATTTGTCTTATCACCACTTACCTTCTAATATTATCTTATTCTGTCTTATTAACTATTAAGTGCCCTAGTAACACCCTTATAGCTTTAAGAAGTTTAAGGTACTTTAAGAATATACTATATAAAAGCAAAGTAGTTAGTATAAATAGATCTTTAGTAAGATTAATATAGTAATTAATACTCTTTTAATAAGGTAGAAGGGCGTTAGAATTTAATTATAAAAAATAGGTAGGCTCTACTATAGCTTAGCAGTTAGTGCATAGCGTTAGTCAATGCACACCCCACTAATGCGATAGCCTAACTTTAACACGCCGCATATCTACTAATATGGATCTAATCGAGGCCACAATTGCAGCAATTAAATCGCGAGAACTAGGAGAATATTTTTTATACAATTAAATTGCGAAGGACTATAGTGTTGTGCGGACTATATTAATACGAAGGCATTAACACCTTATATAGGCGCGTGCAACTACTAACTCTGCGCGTCGAAATTTTAGCAAAAAATAAGAATAGGAGCTTCTATGCTATATTAAACGCCTTACTAAACGTGGCCTTCCTTCTACACAGCTTATAATATAAAGCTTTGCCTCTACTATAGCCAAAAAGGAGATTAGCTTATTATAGGTTAATCGCTTTATTATACGCAATACTAAATCCTTAATATTACAATAGACAGCTAGCATTAATAGTAATTGCCACAAAGCTAATTTCTTGGCTAAATATAAGCTCTACTTTGACCTCCTATAGTAAAAGATTAAGTAATATTAGGTTAAGGCTTGAGATATCTACAATATAGACAAGAAAGGCTTCCTACTTAGCATCACCTCCCGCTTAAAGAGGATCTTTAATAGGCCTCTATACGAGAGCAAGACTATAAGGCAAGCTATCTAAGATGGCAGCCGCAAGTAGATATTGCTCATAGCCTGTATATGCGCCGATAGATCTGTCCTAGATCTAGCTCTAATCTATTAGGCCACCTCTATAGATATATAATTAAGTTGGATAGAGGACCTTAATTCTTAATACTATTAGGCCTTTATTACGGCATTAGAATCTGGCTAGATAAATAATTAGATAGGCCTAGTATAGCTTTAACAGGTGTTTAATCGCCTTATAAAGTTAAAAGCTAGACGATTATATTAACTATTAATCCTTAATAGCCATAGATCTCATACCACTATAGATTTTATTAACTATTGTGATTGTAATAGGATTCTATTAGCTATCTATCCACCCCATTTAACCTATATATTGCAGCCTCTAGATGTCTACGTGTTTAAGCCTCTATTAACTGCGTATTTAAATAAGCTGTTAGCCTTCCTATAGAACAGCCAGGGGCTAGCCTCTATTACTAAGAGAGACTTCTTTAGCCTATTCTAGAAGGCCTAGATTAACACTATAAGGCAGCCATTAATACTCTAGGCCTTTAAAGCTACAGGCATCTCCCCGCTAGATCTAACAACTATCCTTAAGCGATTTAATTAGGCTGTGCCTTCTAATTAACAATTACAAGAGAGCTTAACCTTAGTACTTAGTGCTTTAGATTAGAGAAAAATCAATAGGCTTCTAAAGGCTATTGTTAATACAGGGGGTAGTAATAAGGCCAAGAAGCTAAGTTAAACTGTACACTTAATCTCTGTACAAAAGCAACTTCTAGAGCATGAAAATAAAGGCCTGTGGGAGGCTCTAGCAAGGCAGAAGAAACGCTTAAAGCGAGGCAGGCCTCTACCTCTTAATTGGCCAGATGAGTATTATGGTGGAGCTATTTTCTGATCACCTCATAGCGTACAGCGGGCACGTGATCGTCAACACAAAAAAGATGCTAAAGCGCAGCAACTACAGCTTTAAAAAAGTGAGTAAGTAGAGGCCTGTTGAGCTAGCCAGCAGTTTAAAGCAAGACTACTCTAGGAGAAGCGTGTTGCTTAAGCAGCTGCTAGAGATGCGCGCGCAAAGCAGAGGGCCGATAAGGCTGCTAAGCGACGCCTCAATTAACAGGCTTGTAGGGCGAATTAACAACTTTAAAATCGCATTAAATTAGTCAAAAAGGGTAACAAAAAGGCTTCAGAGTCTACTGTTCTACCTATTAAGAAAAAAAAGCCTCCGTCGGCACCTGTACGCATTGATGAAGCTACATCTGCTCTACTAACGCCCTCATCGCGCAGTGGCCGAATTATCAGAACACCAAGTAGATATCTATAATCTGAGTAGCTAGCAATCATCTACAGGCCTAGGAGACCTCAACTCCAGAAAATCTTGTGATAATATTAATTGTGGGTGGCTTAGTAGTCTCATGTTGCTGGCCGAGCGATTGTGTTGGGGGTGTGCATTGACTGACGCTGTGCACTAACTGCCAAGCTACAGTACTCTAGCGTATCCTAGCTAAGGGAGCGCTTATTCTATTTTATGTAAGGGGCTTTAGACTAAGAGGTTAGAGTTGCCTAAGTAAACTTATAAATTCGATAGAGTTTAATAGTAACTCTGGCTATAGACTTATATATACTTCTAGCTTAGCAGAAGTATAGATCTAGAACTTTAAGGTAGTAGGCTAAGTAACTATAAAAGGGCGCTTAGCCCCTTACATATCTCCTCTCCCCTAAAAAAATCCTAGCGTTATATTTTATACTCTCTATAGTAATAGCACTAATCTCCCTTCTACGCGTCTAAAGTCTTAAGAATAAATCTAATACTACGTGTGCTAGCAATAGTGCTCTAAGCCCCTAGGGGATTCTAAGCGTACTTTAGCTAGAGAGAGCACTAGGCTCCTATTCTCCTATCTTTAGTAGAGCAACCTAGTTATTATAACTAACGCGTTTATATTTATATCTCTTAGGTTTCTATAGCATAGCTGCCTATTTTAGTTAAGGATTTACGCTAGTGTTATTTACTTTAGCTAAGGTAAATAAAAAGGTCTTTGCCTTAGTTTTGCTTTTCTTTTTTACTTTACTACTATATCTATAACGCTCCTTATTAATATTACGCTGCACTCTAATTGCTACTTCTACTTTTATACTATTTTTACTATCTTTTTTATTATTAATCTCTATTATAATTAGAGCTAATAAGTAACATCTTATAATAGCCTTTATAACTCTAAGTAAGCGTCTAAAGGCTAGCTTAACTATAGCTTAGTATTCTTCTATAAAGATTGTAACTTGTAGCACTCTTACTTATAATAGTAAGTTTTTGTTACCTACTTTAGATTTTTATAGTGCTAAGGACCTTAAGAAGTTTATGTATAATAAGACTATAGAGGACTATTATAGAGTTAGTTCCTTAGTTCTTTTACATTATTCTTTACTAATTCTAAGTAGTTTTTTAAGGGCTTAAGCTGCAATTAGAAGACTTTTAAGGCTATCTATATAATATTTAAGAAGTGCGTTTTTAAGACCGCCTATATTTATAAGAGGACCTGCTAGCACTACCTTAAGTATCTTATTTTCTGTGTGTAAAGGATTATATAAAATAAGCATAACTATAAAGCTTATATTATTTACTCTAGTAAGTGTTTAGGTAAAGTATAATAATTCTCTAGCAAACCTCTTTCTTACTAATCTATGTCTTAGATTTAGAACAGCTTATAAGAAGACTTTACTAAGACTAAATTTGCTAACTTTATTCTAGAATATATTTTTATAGTAATAGTTATACTAGTAAGCCTCTTCTTAATCTCTAGTAAGCTTGTCTTAATGTCTTTATCTATAAGTATGGCTTCGCTATCTAGAGTGCTTAAGTTAAGCCCTAAGAGATAGATACTACTAATACTAGGTATTCTAAATAGAATATAGAGCTTCTATATTAGATTCTTATAGTTTAGTAGGACACCTACACTATCCTTTAAGCTCTTCCTAGTAAACTTGCTATAAGTCCTAGGTTTTTAGAGTTTATCTTCTTTAGCTAATATTGTGCTATAGTTAATTGCCACTCCTACTCTACCTATTCTAGAGCCTCCCTATTAGAATTTAGTTAAGCTTATCTTAGATATTATAGAGACTATCTGCGCTAGTAAGATATTAAAAGAATATAAAATTACTACTCTTCTAAAATATATTGAGTAGGTTCTAGGTTTCGCAACTATTAGTCCTAATTAGATTACTATTCTTTATAAGAAGGTTAAGAGAATAGACCTTAATCCTAATCTAGGCAAGAGTAAGTTTATAGAAGAGGAGTAGTATTTCTATTTATTTTTTTAGGATATTAGAATTTTTCTATTCCTATATCTAGTCTTATTATAGGAGCTTAGAGGTGTTTTCTTATATAGTCTATAACTTTATAGGTATAGCTAAGCTATAAGCTTAGCTTCTAAAATACTTTAATTTCTTTAGTAACGCTGTGTCTATTCCCCCTTCTTTATAACATTCTCCTCTAAATAGTCCTTCCTTTCCCTCTTTCTAATTGCCCTACTTTCTATTACTTAGGATCTATATTATTTTATTATAAGGAGGATAATTCTCTCTCCTTCTACTAGCTTATACTAAAGCTAACGCTTCTAGATAATTTATAGTACTTCCTTATATGTTTCCTATTCTTCTAAGCGGATTATAATCTTATTTCCTACTAATCCTTAAGTAATTAGTAGGGAGGACTAGAGATCTAGACTTATTCTAATCTCCATTTAGTAGAGGCTTCTTAAGTTCTTTACTAGAGATATAACTTCTATGCTAGAAGCTATAGTATATTTATTAGTTTAGAGAGTTCCTATAAAAGTTTATAGGTAACTCTTTATTATTATTTTAAAATAGGGAGGTGTATATTTCTTAGTAATCTAATGCCTTTATAGTAGAGAGATTTGTAGTAGGTTCTCAAGTTAGGTTAGTATTATCTAACTACTTAACTTAGTATAGTAATCTCTATAGCCCCTTCCTTATTTAGGTAGGTTTCTTAGCTAAGATATCTTCTATAACCTATTTCTTTTCTCCTTTAATAATAATAGTCTTTAGTTTCCTATTATCTATAGCCTAGCTAGGGAGAGGGTCTTCTCTAGCTAGGCATAGACAATTTACTAAGAATACTTAGTAAACTCTAGATAGAATATTTAGTTCTATATTATAGAAGTTTACTACTTGCGTAACTATAAACTTTGTATTTTTTAGTCTAACTTCTTACTAGGGTAAAAGTTAGACAAGTAGTCTCTATAGTAGAGCTAGACTTTGTCTTCTTCCTTTATTATAGGAGCGTCTCTCTAGTGCTAGTTTACTTACTACTTCTACTTTTATTAGAATTTAGCTATTTTAGCTTAAACAAATATAAAACCTTTTTAAAACCTTTATTAAAGATCTTCGTTGTGTGGAGATTCTAATTAAGGTCGAGTCCGCACTATACACAAAGAGGAGTAAAATAGGAGACACTAAAACCTAGTATCTAGCACATAGGGGTAGTAATAAAATATACACAAAATAACGATAATTTCGTCGTCGACTTTCTTCACGGTAGCATTGTCGACGATAGTCTATTTAAAACCTTTATAGTAAAGCTTTAATAGACTTTACTAGCTACAAATTCTACTAGTAATAGTTAATAGGTTTTATCTTTGTGTCTAGCTTAAATAGATCTATATTATATCTATACTAGAGAAAAAATAGTGCTACTTTAGTAAAGGTGGCTTTTTGCCTAGTAATAGCTATTTGCGCTATAGGGCAATGTAGAGCCTAATCCTTCTAGTCCTATTATATAAAGGTATAAAGATATGTCTTAATTATAGAATTTATGCATTTTATAGTGCTATTAGTTTCTAGGTGTTTAAAAAAGAATAATCTCTTTTAGATCTTTATTCTTTTATATAGATGTCTTTAAAAGTTGCTTATAAATTAATCTCTATAGTTAGAGGTTATAGTGTTAGGGAGCTAATAGTAGGCTATAATATAATAGAGGAATATCTCTACTACTATTTTTATCTCTAAGTCTAGTAGGGGACTAAAACTATTCCTTTCTCTAGCCTATTACACACTACTATTATATTTATATTTCCTCTACTTATAGAGAGCTTAGTAATAAAGTTTATAAAGATCTTCTTTTATATCTAGTTTAGAAGAGGGAGAGGTTTTAGTAGCCCTTATTTTATATCTCTTTATAGCTTAGTTCTCCTATATATATTATAGTTTTTAATAAATTTATAGATAAAGTCTAATATTTTTAGAAAGAAGTATAATTTAGTAACTATTTTATAGGTAATTTCTCTTTCTAGGTGCTTAGATATAGGGGAGTTATAGACTGTAGTAACTAGCATTATTTATAGGGATTCCTAGTCTAGAACCTATCTTTATTTTTAGTACTAGAGGTAACTAGTGTTATTAATATTGCATTCTTATATAGTAATTTTTAGGTTTAGAAAGAAGGGAAAAGTGCGCCTATAGTAAAGAATACACTTCTTTACTTTCCTTAATATAAAATCTCCTTTTAAGCTGCAAGACTATAGTTTATTTAAGTCTAGGTCTACTAAAGGGTACGTTTCTAGTCTAGAAGAAAACTCTTTTAGTAAGTGGAAAGAAGAGGACTAGCATTCCTTATATTTAGCCTAGTTTCCTTTTTTTCTAAGGGGGTTAAGCCTCGTAGGCAAAGCTTATATTACTAGAGCTATAGATATTTATAGCCTAATAGTTCTATTTTCTAAAAGAACCTTTTTAAGAAGTTAAATTTTATAGGACTTAATCTAGTTATTTTTAGTGTTAGTAGGCATATTCTACTAGCATTATAAAAGGGTATTTATTCTTAAGTTAATAGTTTTTAGTCTATATTAAAATATTATATTATATTTACTAAGGGTATTAGTCTAGCGCATATACCTCTTATTTAATCTTCTAGACTTTATAAAGTATATAAGATTTTTGTAATTAGTGTATATAAGTATATAAGGGATAGCCTAAAGTATATTATATTACTTCTTAGTTACTTTAATAACTATAAGTAATTTCTTATTATAAATTATATAGTTTACTTTTATAGAAGTATATTTAGTAAAAAAGTAGACAATTATCCTAAGGACTTCCTCTGCGTCAAACTATAAAAAGTAGGCTCTAGAGGCCTAGCCTAAGGAGTTAGCCTTTAATACTCCTTTCTTCTTAGTATTAAAGTAGACTAGCATAGGCTTAGTATAAAACACTTTCTTTAAGTAGTTAAAGGCCTACTATTATTCCTACCCCTATAAAAAAAGAGTTTCCTTCTTAGTTAACTTTGTTAATAGAAATGCTAGTTCTAAGAAGTTCTCTATAAACCTTTAGTAGAAGTTAGCAAATCCTAAAAAACTCTAAATACCCTTTACATCTATAGGAGGGGCCTAATTCTAAATAGCTTTAACCTTTTCTAGATCTATACTAATTCCCTTTCTACACTTTATAATAAATTAAAGGTAATTAGTCTTAGTAACTGCAAACTTGCACTTCTTAATATCTAAGTATTGCTGCTCTACTTTGCCTAACTTCTCTACTACCTATTATACTTTATCTTAATAGTCCCTTAAAGATCTGCTAGAAAATATAAGGATATTATCTATATAGGTAGAGTAGAAGTTATTTAAGTACTCTTTTAAAATATAGTTAATATATCTCTAAAAGGTGCTTAGTATATTAGCTAGTCTAAAAGGAACTACTAGCTACTTATATAACTTAAACTAGGTTTAAAAGGCTATTTTCTATTTTATTCCTTTTACTATCCTTAACTTATAAAAGGCCTAAATTATATCTAACTTTATTAGCTACTTAGCCTTAGTAAGGAGCTGCAACGTCTCTCTAATAAGGGGGAGAGGATAGTAGTCCTTCTTTAATAGGGCATTTAATGCCCTATAGTTAATATAAAACTATAGACCTCCTTTAGGTTTTTTTTATAAATAATACTAGTGCTATGGCGCTAAACTTACTTACCTAAATAAAGCTGTAGTTAAGGTACTTTATTAGTTCTTTATAAAGAACTAGTAATTCCTTCTTTAATATACTATGGAGGGGGCTAAAGGGGATCTTTAGGATCTCTCTATTCTTCTTAATAAGGGGAATTAAGTGATTAATCCTAGGGTCTTATAATAGGGAAAGTTTATTAGCTTATTCTCTTAAGAAACTTCTATTTAGTCTAGAAGCTACTTAGAGAGTGTAAGGACGTCACTGGGACGCCTAATAGTTAATAAGGCAGAATAGGATAATATTAGAAGGTAAGTAGTGATGAGACGAATCGCTACTCACTCTTATCCAAAGTGAGGGGGTTTTTATCTAAACCCTCGCTAGGCCCAAAGGAGACATAAGTCCCCATTCGGCTACCTAAGCGACAAGGAGGCCTTACAGAGAGATAGTCTCTTAGGTCTACCTTAGCCTTTAGGGCTAGGGCCTTCTAAATATTCTTAAGGAAGGTAGCAAAGACTATTAGCCTATTCTTTTCTTTTATATTTTTCCTATTTAAGGTTATAAACAATATAGTGGAGACTTTTTAACTAAAAGTAGAAGTTTATCTTCCCTACTTATTTCTAATCCTTATATAGAAGGACTCTATATATATAGACTATTTTTCTAAAGCCACTAATACAGCGTTTTTCTTCTACTATAGCAACCTAAAAACTAATTTATAGTCTTTCTCTTTCCTATTAATATAAGCCTATATTATTTTAATATACCCCTTAATATCTATTTCTATATAAGGAGCTTTATAGACTAAGGAGATCACTCCTCTAAATTCTATTACTTAATAGGAATTATTTAAACTAATACGTTGTAGGTTAGCTTTTTTAGTAAACTTTTTAGATATAAAGGTAGTAGTTAAATATTTTAAATTAAGTATAGTATATGTAAAAGCAATATTATTAATAAGAGTGCTTATAATAATTAGTGTTAAATCTAGCTATATTTTCCTATATATATTAAAGTTATCCTCTAGTTCCTTTATAACCCACTTTATCTCCTCTTTCTAATAACTTCTAGGGGGAGAAGCTAGTTTTCTAACTCTACTAAGCTATTAATATCCTTATTACTGCTATTTATCTCCTAGGCCTTGCTAGCTCTAGCTTATATTAGGGGTATTATAGCTTAGAGGTAATAACTCTAGATACTATATCTCTTCTTACTATAGCAGAAGCATACTTCTTCTTTATAGCGCCTTTTTAGCTTCTTCTTAGAGGCCTATTTAGCGCACTTTTTAGTCTTTAGAGAGTTTGCTTTAGTAATTCTTATAGTGCTAGAATGCATGAGTTTCTAATTTATAGCGTTAGCAGACTTAGTAAAGAAAAAGGCCACTGCGTAAAAGGGCTTTAATATCTTTATATAGCAAATATTTTCCTTAACTACACTAATTCTATCTATAAGTATTATAAAATTCTAGTCTTTAGAAATCTCTAGCGTAATTAGCCTATCCTATAAGTTTGTATATAAGGCTCTCTAGTAAATATTCTTTAAGTTTTTCTAGTTATCTTTATTAGCCTTAGTAGCTAGACGCATAAAGTTAGTATTAAACTTAGTTAGCGGAGTTTTACTTTATTAGCTAAGAAATAGTCTATTCTATACTTACTTCTCTACTAACTTATTATAAAAGCTTAAGCTAGCGTACAAGGATCCTGATCACCCGGTGTTTCTGATCACTCTACCAAAACGCGACACCTGCACAAAACGCGCGATATCTCAGCAACGCTGCTTATAATTGCCATTGACTACACATAGATTCAAGCGCTGCAGCTGCTGTAGCTATAGCAGCTGTTTCTGAGGTGCTTAATATAGTAGATCTACGTGGTTGGACTGCTAAAGCCTCAGCTGCGCGCATAGCCTCCCTAATACTCTCTACCTCTGCAAAGCGTTAATTTAGGTCTACTCGAACGCGCTTACGCTGACGCTGAGAGGTAGATATCTCTAGCTGCTGCTTAAGGCGTCTTTTCTCTGCTTCTAGGCCTGCAGCTCTAGTATTTGCAGCTGCTAGAGCCTTACCTGCTTTCTGTAGGAGCAGCCGGGTCGTACGACCTAGATTCTCAACGCTCTGGACGCTGCGCTGCGCTATATAGAGATCGTGAGGGCCCTGGGGAGTCGAGAGGAAGCTCTGGAGCTGCTGCTGAGGCTGCTGCTGACGTGTAGGCGTAGTAGGCCTCTGAGAGACCTGCGACGAGCTGAGCACGTGATTGATGTTGAATGGGCAGATACCAGATGCCTGCCAGCCAGCTCGAATCACACGCTCTGTGAAGCCTTCCTCCCTAGCTTGATGATAGCAGGTGATAAAGCGCTCCTTCTTGACAGGCGCAGCGTCGTCGAGTAATGCGAGCTCCTGGATCTGACGTCTGTAACTAGACTTGATTACAGAGAAAGGAGCAAGATCTAGAGGCTGTAGGACGTGTAAGGAGTGCGCAGGTAGGTATAAGAGCTCGATTCAATGCTGCTTGCAGAGCTAAAGGAAGTCTATATCAATATGGCTGCCGTGACCGTCGAGGATAAGAAGGCGGTACTGGCCATCACCTATAGCCGTCTCAGGTATGAATATACGCTGTAGCCACTCAACACCTATCGCTTTCGACATCCATCCGTTCTCAGAGGTTGTATAGAGCCAGCTAGGCACGGATTTAGCTAGGAACTAGGTAGTCTGTAGGCTCTGGCCTTTGAAGATAACTGCGCAGCGTAGTTTCTGCCCTGTCGCCGATACGCACTCAATTATAGAGACCCACTCGCGATTCTCTAGAGACCAAATATAAGCCTTCTTTTTCTAACTACTAGAGAGTACTCTAGTGTTTGTACATACTCCTAGAGCAACGCTAGTCTTATCCATATTGTATGTATTCTCCGCCTGTATATTAAGCCGCTGTTGAGTCTGCTCATAGCGCTCTAGGAACGCGCGCAACTGCTCTGGAGTCGCTGCATCAGCTCTCTAAGCCTCTAGCTTTCTGCCGACTACAGAGGCGATACGTGGCTGGCGCTTGATAAAGTGGTATAGCCAGTGCTTGCCAACAGGACGATCGTCGCCGTTCATACGTAGGATTCAATTGGCCATTTCTCGCGCGCGAGCGTGTGAGGGAGGGCAGGCGCGCGCGTCTTCTTCAAGGATCCATTCTACTAGAAAGTCCTCCTGTCGAGGAGTTAATCGCTGCTGGTGCTGGTGACTGAGCGAGCTCGTTGTTACGCCACGGAGTCGCATCGATAGCGTAGACTGGGAGATGCCGTACGCCTTTGCAGCTGCACGCTGACTTGTATAAAGACCTGCAGCGAAATCGCGAATATCGGATTGTATAGCATGCTCGCGGGCGTCCATATTGATGAGCGTTGTAGAGAGATATCGCGTGTTTTGTTCAGGTGTCGCGTTTTGATGGGGTGATCAGAAACACCGGGTGATCAGGATCCTTGTACGCTAGCTTATATTTAAAAAGCTCTAGAATTTATCTTTAGAATAGGTTCCTTTCTCTATAAAGACTAGTGCGATGTCCGCCGCCTTATCTATTAGTCTACTTATAATATAATTAACTATATTCTCTAAAAAGGAGCAATCTTTATAGATTTCGGCCTTTATTATATATTTCTAACGTTAGTAATTCTAACAGCTTCTAGAGAATAACTCTAGGTTAGGAAGTTAGAGGCGCTAGCACTCTAGTGGCGCTTTGCTAGGCGCTAGTGTTACTACTATTATTTAGGAGAAGGCTAAGAGTACAGTTTCTGCTTTAGCGTATTACTCTAATTAGGCAAGTTAATTAATAATTACTCTTAGCAAGGCCTAAAGCTACTTACTAGTATTTTATTATACTACTAGTACAACTTAGAATTGCTTTAAGCTAGTAAAATACCCTATAATTTGTGTTAGTACATCTTAAAGGACGCCCCCTTTTATATTCTAGGCCTCCTTCCCCCTTTAGAGAAGTGCTTAGGATCCTATTAACCTTTAGTTTTATAGATACTAGTAAACTGGCTTAATCTTTTATATACACTTTATCTTATTATAATCTTCTATATATAGTTTCTTAGTAAGGTTAGTAGTAATATTTACTTTTATAGCTCCTTACTATTAGAGTTTAGTAGCTTATTACACTAGGCAAGGGATAAGAATATTCTTCTTTTTATAGGAAGACCTTAGTGCTCCCTCTCTTATACTTATATTTATTCTATAGGGTTAAGAAATCTTAATATCTAACCTAACTATGTATTTATTTATAGGGTTAAGAAATTTTAGTGTCTAACTTAACTATTAGGAAGAGAAACATCGCAGACCTTTTAGTATATAGTACAACGCTATAAGAGAAAGCTATAGGTGTAATAAAAACGCATTAAAAAAGGTAAAGTAGCTTAGAGATAGATAGGTTAAGCTAGGAACTGTTTGTTAGCACGTACAAATTAGCCCCTTATACTAATAAGGTAGTTAATCCTATAGTCTATAGATACTAAAGTTAAAGATAATAATATAACGCGGCTGCCTACGTATAAAGTATACAAAATTCGTAACTGGGGATTATCTTTATCTATCTATCTTTACACACATATACAACTAATTATTATATAAGACCTTAAGATTATAATATATTAATTAATAGCCTTCCCTTAACTAAATAACGCGCTTTCTATAGGGCGGACGATTACCCGCCTATATATATATATTAAGCAGGACAAGTAGGATAACAATAATAACAATAATAAGAAGTATAATAATAAGAAGAATAACTTAGACACTAATAATAGATATATATAGGATAGGTATTACAAGAGTTAAACGCCTACTATTCTTTTAGAATATATAGCGGCATAGTACAAGTTGTGCAGCAAATAGATTACTGCAGCTAGTTTGTCTTATCGCGTTAGACAATACCTAGATACTCTAGGGACTATAGATTTTAACATATAGCTCTCTCTCTCTACTAGTTTAGATGTCTAGTGCTTAGCTATATTAGTAATAGGCGTTACTAGAGCGCTTTTAGAAAGTAAGAGGCAAGATTTAGTTAGATCTAGAAGCAAAAGATTAGGCACATTCTAGACTACCTATAGTTTTGCTAGGAGAAAAGAATACATAATAAATAGTTACTAAAAGCGTAGGACATCTATAGGTACGCGCTTATCCTATAGAGTTTTTATAAGCAATAGATAGAGTAAGGATAGCAAAGTGTTAAGGTGCTTTTTAGTGTTAGAAGTAGGCGCGCGCGCAATTTGTTATATATTATAGTAGTAGAGTGTGCGTCTAGGGGTTCTAAGTAGTTAATTATCTAATAACGCGGCAAAAGGTTAAAAGGTGGGTGTTAATTGTCTAGTAATATAGCAGGCAGGTAGGCAGGCAGGGTGTTGTTATTGTAGGTTATCTTAGAAGCTAGGGGAGGCATTAGAAAAACTTTAACGCACTCTAGTCCTAGGGCTTAGCACGCACGTAACGTTACGTAATATTACATAGGCGCTAGTAACGTAATAAAAAACGCAGTAATTAAATACAGTAGGGCCACTTAAAAACTAATAAGTGGAGGCAGTTTATACTCCTGCCTAGAAGAACTAACTTAACTATATATTTGTTTATAGAGTTAAGGGATCTTAGTATCTAACTTAACTATATATTTATTCTATAGAGTTAAGGGATCTTAGTATCTAACTTAACTATGTGTTTATTTATAGGGTTAAGGAATCTTAATATCTAACTTAACTACGTATTTATTCTATAAGGTTAAGAAATCTTAGTTTTTAACTTAACTGCGTATTTATTTATAGGATTATTCTTAGCGTATTAGGGAGATCTTACAAGCTCCCCTATTATAAGAGGTTAATAAAATTTAATATAAGGGGCTTTGGACTAAGAGGTTAGAGTTGCCTAAGTAAACTTATAAATTTAATAGAGTTTAATAGTAACTCTGGCTATGGACTTATATATACTCCTGGCTTGGCTAAAGTAC
Source organism: Laburnicola sp. R22_1 (assembly GCA_014281115.1). NCBI lineage: Eukaryota > Fungi > Ascomycota > Dothideomycetes > Pleosporales > Didymosphaeriaceae > Laburnicola > Laburnicola sp. R22_1. The sequence continues at coordinate 1,724,314 of JACONQ010000017.1, forward strand.
GGACCTAGAACTCTAAGGTAGCAGGCTAAGTAACTATAGAAGGGCGCTTAGTCCCTTATATTTTAGCAAGTAGATTAGCTTAGAACTTATTTTCTAGGCTATGTATCTTACTTTTATAGTTCTTAATAAGTTTAGCTAGCTTATAAAGGCTAGTATAACTAATAATTATATTAGACTTATAGCTGCTATTTAAAGCAAAGGCTGTAACGCTTACTATATTAATATTAAAGCTAGTAGTATATAATTATTCCTATATTAGCGCCAAAAAAATTGCTAGGAGGTTAGCTAAATTCTATAGGGCTAGTAGATCTACTAAATATAATTTATTATTTATTTTCTACAAGTTCTTCTTCTATATTAGTAATTTAGTAGAGTAGAAGGACCCTAACCTAAATTATTTTAGCTAGGGTAGTTTTAATTAAATAGTTAATTTCTATAAGAGCTATCTAATCTATAGCTTAGCTTCTCTAGTAGGATTACAGTCTCTAGGTCTAGGGCTAGATGTAATATCTAGATTCTACTATATAATTCCTAGGGGCTAGTCTTACTAGTGGCTTTCTTATGTAGTAAAAATAAGGTAACTAATAGGCAATTTATTATATAATAGTTCTTTATCTAAAAAAGGCAGCTCTTTAGCCTCTACGCTACTATCTTTGTTAAAGTTATCCTTATAGCTTAGTTTTTAGTAAGTCTTTAAGTACATTCTAATAACTAAGATAGTAGGGTTAGGAAGCTAGATAGAGATTTTCTTAAAGATACTCTAGTTAGTATTTAATAAGCAAGTATTTTAGTTAGTATAGTTTTACTTTTTAAGTCGGCTATTCTATTAAGTAGTATTGTCCTAGTAGGAAAGGTTAGGTAGGGGGGAGATCTATAGTAGGACAAAGTTGCTAGTAAGGGTTAGATTCTTATTATCTTTCTAATAAAGGCGACAGTCTGAAGTATTAACTAGATAGTTAGCTTACTTAAAAAAATTCCTTCTAATAATAAGATTATAGTCCTTTATTTTATAGAAAATAAACTATATAGTAAAGCTATATTTATTACTATTAAGCTAGGCTATAAAATAGGTATCTACTTTTATACTTTTCTTCTCTATAAAGTTTTTAAAAGGGATTAGTATTTTTAGATAAAGGAGTTTAGCTTTAAGCTATTGTTATACTACTTTTATATACCTTAAAGTAATGAGGTTATAAGTACTAGCACTAGTGTCTATTAAGGCTTATAACTTAAAAGATAATTTTTAGAATATAATTTGCACTAGTATAACTAGCTAGGAGCCTCTAAATAGCTTAGGAACTCTTACTATCTTGCCGCCTATAGGCAGCAATTTTAGTTTAATATCTATATTTTATAATTAAAATTATAGCTTATCTAGATTAATTAGTTTAGTAGCCCCTATATAAGCTACTAAATTAGAGTAGTCTAGTAGCTTATATTTAAAGCTTTATTATCTAATAAATTATCTACCTCTAAATTAAAGTAGTAGGCAATACTAAGTTTATTTAAATTAAGATTATCTACTACCTATATATTTGCTTATATAGCTGTTTGTTAAAAATAATTAAAGTAGCTTAAGTATTTATTTCCTATCTTACTACACTAAAAATAAGTATTATACTTAATAAACTATATTCTATTATAGTTATAAAAGGGTAAGAAGGAAATAGTAGGTCTAGAGTAGGGTGCTTATTTTTTAGTTACTATATATAAGGGCTTTAATCTAAAGGGTAGTACCTTATAAGAGGTCTATATATATACCTAAAATAGGTTTATTATATTATTATCTTAAAGAGTGCAGCTAGCTGCGGCAATCTAGTATTTAATTCCTAAGTAGTTAATATTAGAATCTTCTATTTCTCTTTAGAGCATTAACTTAAAACTCCTAGTTAACTAAAAGTATAATTTATCCTTTTAAGTCTTTATATCTAGTTTACCCTTCCTAGCTAGACTTTTAAAAGCCTATAGAAACGTCTAGACGACTATTCTATTAAAGAAGAAGAGCTTATAGAACTTTTACGTGCCTATTAGGAACTAAAAGAATTATAGTAAGTCTTTTTTAGAAATTTAAAGAGCAAGTTAGGTTTATAATATTTCTAGAGGGCCTAATTTATTTAACACTAATTTTACGCCGCCTCTTAAGGCGCGCCTTTAAAGTAGCTTAGTATAGCTTTTATAAGGTTATCTTAATTTTTATATAATTATTACCTTAGTAATAGTTTATATTAATCTAGATCTTATTATATATACTCTTTAGTTAATCTTTAATACTAGGGCTAGATTAATCTTTTCTATAATACTTATTAATATTAAATAGCTTTGTAGAGCATCCTAGCTTAAATATATAAATGGGGGTAATAAAAGCATATCTACTCTAAAGTCTATTTATCTAATTACTATTAGTAAGCTTAGTTTATATATATTTAGAGACTAGAAAGTAGTAAAAGTTTTATTTAGTTGTGAAGTAGGTACTATAAGCTAGGATAGATATTAGGGCACTTATTAAGACGCTAGGTAGGGCGTATATTAGGGCGCAACTAGGTAGAATAAGCTTTACTTAGCTATATAAGAGTAGCGAAAACTCTATAGTAGATTAGGTGTTTCTAGGCTAGGGGCTTTTAAGGAGACTTAAATATAGCACTATAGATTAGAATTATCTTTAATAAAAGGAGAGCTTTATTAGGAGTAGATAAGTCTTTTTTAATAGCTACGTAATTAGCACTATTAGACTAGAATTAGAATTTATTGTCTTTATATATATTATAGTATAAAGTGTTTATGCCTTAAGTATAATAAAAGCTTATTTAAATATATTAGCGCGCTTATATAAAGTCTAAATAATACTCTTCTATATAGAGTTATCTTTAGACTTTATAATAGCCCTAGCTATTAAATCTAGTGCTATTTGTAAAAGTAGGCCTTAAGAAAAGTAATATTAAGCCTAAAGCTAATAGGTAGCAAGTAATTATTTTATTTCTAGGCTATACTAGAGCAATAAGTCTAGTTTAAATTGTGCTAAAAATGTGCTAAACTTTCTAATAGTTTTAAATTTAGCTTTGCCTTAGTGCGTAAGCTACTTAAAGTCTACTAGTAAAATTTTATTGTCTAGCTAATCTACTTTAAGTGTAGTAATATTTTAATTATGCTTAGAAGCCTTATAAGAAATTCTATTAAAGTAGACCTTTCTTAGTAGTTTAATATTACTCTTCTTTTTTTATAAGGCTAGGAGCGAAGTAACTAGTTATTTTAGAAGTAGCTATAAGCTACTTTTTATACTTAATAGATAATAGATTGCTAGTAAGGTTAAGTAGAAAAATTCTATAGTAAATATTATATAAACTATTATTAGCAGGGTGCATGCAAACGTCTTCTACTATATTATCTATTATAGAATTATATTAAAAGAACTTAAAGAATACTCTAGGGGCTAGAGAAATCTCTTAGATAGAAGGGCAGTGACTTACTATAGTATAGGTAGTAGTAGGGTTAAGTAAAGTAGGGTTGCAGAGAGAGTATAGTTTTTTTTTTGCGACTAAGGGGTTTCTAATAAAAATATTACAATAATAGCAGATATCCCTCCTGCTATTATATATACAGAAAAGCGTTTTAAGGTATTAATAAAAAGGGTTAGCGTGTTACGCAGAGAGAGTATAGTAAATAGACCTAAGGTAGTAGGTCTTATATAGTGTGCAAGCTAGCGCATAGTCTAAGCTAAGAAAAGATTAGGTAAAAGATAAAGTATAATTAAGAAGACTTTGCGCACTCTTAGTACATAGTATAACGCTATAAGAGAAAGTAGTAGGTGTGCTAAAGAACGCAGTAAATTAAATAAAGTAATAAGACTAGTTTAGTAGCTATTTAGAGAGAGTATATGCAAATTAGCCCCTTATAAAGTTAATTATAAGCTGTACTATAGTACTAAAGTTAATAATAATATAATGCGTAGTTGTCTATGTAGTACCTTATAAAAATCCACAACTAGATATAAATTATCTTTATCTATCTATCCTTACACATATAATATAATTAATTGTTGCGTAAGACTTTAAGGTTATAATTTAGTATAGCTATCCCTTAACCTAATAACGCGCTTTCTATAGAGTGGATAGTTACGTGCTTATATATATATAATAAGCAGAATAATAATAATAATAATAATAATAAAATATATAATAATAAGGAGTATAACCTAGACGCTAATAATAAATATATATAGAATAGGCATTATAAAAGTTAGACGCTTATAGTCCTTATAGAATGTATAGTAGTATAGTATAAGTTATATAGCAAATAGATTACTGCGGCTAGTTTGTCTTATTGCGAGCAATACCTAGGTGCTCTAGAGACTATAGATTTTAACTTATAGCTCTCTCTCTACTAGTTTAGCTATCTAGTGCTTAGCTATATTAGTAATAGACATTACTAGAGCGCTTTTTAAAAGTAAGAGACAAGATTTAGTTAAATCTAGAAGTAAAAGATTAGGTATATTCTAAACTACTTATAGTTTTACTAGTATAAAGAAATATATAATAAATAGTTACTAGAGGCGTAGGGTATATATAAGTACGCGCTTATACTATAGAATTTCTATAGGAGATAGATAGAGTAAGGCTAACACTAAGAAAGTATGCTAGAGGTTAATAGGTTAATAGGTTAATAAGTTATTAGTAGAGAATAGTAGGATACTATTTAGTGTTAGAAGTAGGGAGCGCGCGCGCAATTTGTTATATATTATAGTAGTAGAGTAAGGATCTAAGTTATTAATTATTTAGTAAGGCGGTAGTAAAAGGTAGAAGGTAGAAGTTAATTATCTAGTAAGATAGTAGGTAGGTAAGCAAGTTAGAGTATTATTATTATAGGTTTATTGTCTTAAAAGCTAGGGGAAGAAACGTTAGTAAAACTTTAATACGCTCTAGGTTCTAGGGCTTAGTGCGTATATAATATAATATTATATAACATTATACAACGTTACGTGGGCGCTATAATGCAATAAAAAAAGTAGTAATTAAACACAATAGGGCCACTTAAAAACTAAATAAGTAGAGGCAGTTTATACTCTTGCCTAGAAGAGAAAGATAAAGTATAAAATAAAATATAACGTACTTTGCACTCGAGTTAATCATTCTATTAAGTTAATTACTTTGCTAAGACCCTACTAAAATATACTATTAGCAATAGTACAACGTAATGCCTTAACCACACAATAAACTACTAGCATTAAAAGAAGCGCGTATACAGCTTGCAATCTAGGCTATTAAACAAGACGCGACACCCTCTTAGCGACGCGCTGCAGCCCTCTATAACGTCTCTTAAAGTACACTTAGCAACTAACGTGCTAGAAAGACGTTTAGACACAACTGCGCACCTAATAAAATAAGACTTACTATAAGAGAGGAGTAGGTAATTATGTAGTATATACTTAATCTAGACGCGCGAGGATTTCCGCCCTGGCTTAATACTATAAAACATATGGCTAATTCTTTACTAGCTGCACGCTACTATAAGCTAGTTGGCTAGAGATAGCCTTATAACTTTGTTAAGCGCTAGCCAAAGCTTTAAGTGCTAGCCAAAGCTTTAAGTCAAGTTTAATTGAAAGTACAACTATAAGAGAGCTCTCTAGGAGGATCCTAAGGTAATATAAGGCTAGTTCTGGCTTGTAGAGAATATAAAGGCTAAGTATAGTATCTTAGATAAGGACACCTACAATTTTAACAAGTCTGGCTTTATAATGGGCATAATATCACTAGAGTAGTAGTTATAGGCTCTAAGTGTTAAGGATAGCTAAAGTAGGTGTAGTAGGACAATAGAGAGTGGACAATAGTTATCTAAGGCATTAATGTAATAGGGTGGTAGATTCCACCCTTTATTATCTTTAGGGGCAAGCACCACCTCTTCGCCTACTATAAGGAGAAGGATCTACCTTATAATTAGGTTATTGCAGTCTCTAAAAACAGCTAGACAACAAATAAGCTTAGTCTATAATGGCTAAAGCACTTTAATAAGCATACAAAGAGGCGTACTACTAGTAGAGTATATTTACTTATTATTAATAGCCACAAAAGTCACAACTCGCTTAAATTCCAAAATTACTATAAAAAGAGTAATATTATTACTCTCTGTATGCCTCTATATTTGTCGTACCTCTTGTAGCCACTTAACGTGGGTTGTTTTACGCTGTTAAAAAGGCGTATGGGCGCTAAGCCAAGAATCTAATGCGTAACCACATCACGCACATTACTAAAATTAAGTTTCTACCTTGCTTTATTGCTGCTTTTAAGACTTTAATTACTAAAAGTAATATTAAAGGAGGCTTTTAAGATGCTGGCCTAGTGCCCCACAACCTAGAAGTTGTAATATTGCTGCTTAACGTCCGCCTGCATACGCCTCCACTTTGTACTATTTGTAATAGTATATAGGAGTTATAAACTCCGCGAAATAGTATAGAACTTAGGTCGCAATTAATGCTGGTTAAGTAGAGAATTTAAAGGCATATAGATAGTTCCCTAACTTATATAGTTAAGGCGGTAAAAAAGCTTATTAAAGACGCTAAGCTAATAGAGCATTCTTTAGTGTTAATAACCAAACGCAACGCTAAACTTTAAGCTACTAATAAGACCGCCACACAATATAAATTATATAAAAGAAAGCAAGTACGGTGTAAAGGAGTCCTTATAGCTAAAGAGGGCTAGTGGCTAGCCACTCTAAAGGAGTTTAGGGCGCACAGTAATGGACAAAAGGCAAAGAAGAGAGTGCGCGCTAATAGAGGTGAATCTGCTTAACAGCGCTATGGACGCTGCGGCAAGCCCAGGCATAACAAAACAACCTATAGGCAGTCTATAGAAGTAGATTCTAAATAGATTAGCCTATTTAGACTATTAAAAATAGTTCGTATTAACTCTGTACTATCGTGAATAGTATAGAACTTAGTGGGGTCTTGGCAAAGTAATTAATTCGATGAAATAATCGACTTAAGTATAAAGTACGTTATAAAACTTTAATATTTATATTACTACTATAGTCTAACTCTAATTCTCTTAGCTCTATACCGTATACTATTGCTATAATAGCGCTAGAAGGAGTTATTAGATAAGTTAGCTCTATAGGGTGTAGTATAGTAGTTACTATTTATTAATTATTATTTATTATTTATTTTAGAATTTTAGAATTTTAGGGATAATCTCTCTTAATAGACCTTAGTGTAGTGTAATAACTACCTAGTATAACTAGTAACTAATAAAGTTCCTACTCTTATATATTAAGTAGAGGAGGGACTTAGAAGTAGCCTTTCTTAATAGACCTTAGGGTAGTAAAATATAAACTTCTTAGCGCTAGAGATTCTTTCTAGTTACTAATAAAGTTTTTACTCTTATGTAATAAGTAAAGGTGGGACTTAGAAGTAGTTTTTTTTAATAGACCTTAGGGTAGTAAAATATAAACTCTTAAGCGCTAGAAATTCTTCCTAGTAACTAATAAAGTTTCTACTCTTATATAATAAGCAAAGAAGGGACTTAAAAGTAGTCTCTTTTAATAGGCCTTAGGGTAGTAAAACACAAACTTCCTAGTACTAGAAATTCTTTCTAGTAACTAATAAAGTAAAAGTTTTACTAATTTAACCGTCTATAGGCAGTGTTTTAAGAGAGAAGTAGATATTATATTGCTATCTATAACTAAAAAAAATATTAATTTTAGTATAATGTAAGGGTAGTACACAGTCTTATAGGGCTAACCTATTAGGGATAGCTAGAATAGTTAAAAGAGCTAGTTAAATTAATACTATACTAAGATAGGGGATAAGAAAGGGACCTAAGGGGCCCTTACTTATATAGTAGGCGGCATAGAGTATAGGCCTAGACTAACTATATACTAACACTAACTAGAAAAGGCACTTTCTATAAGGTAAAAGGCGCTATTAGGGCGTAAAAGGAAAGGTAATAGTGAATAACTAGCAGGGAGGCAGGCACGAACTGTTATAGGAGGATTGTTAAAGGCGGCGAAATACTACTCCGACAAAGGTATTATGATAGTAGGTCTCTCCTCTTCCGTCAGCGTATATCTGGGATGCGCTCGGTGCGTTGTTGTTCTGTGTATTGTTGGGGGGTTGAGCTATATAGGGGAATGTTTGAGTGGTAAAGAGGGAGGGACGTGGTGGGTATATTGGCGTGTTGATGATGGTTTCATGCAATGTTATCGTCTATCCTCTGGTTGTCTAAAGCTCGGATGCTTCATAAATGGGCTGGGGTTACTAGTTCTGGAGGATACATCTATGGCCACCATAGATCCAAGTCGGAGGACTCTAGTATGGATGTAATAGGGAAACGTACGTAAAGGAAGCTTTATTGTATTTAATTATCGATTGTTTGCTGATTAATGGTGTAGTGAGTGAGCATGAATGTCTGAGGCGGTGGAGGGACGACTGACGGGTTGTCTACGCATTATAGGCCCTAGCGTCTGTGAGCTTATGACTCTGCGTGTTAGCCGCTGATACGATCGATATGTCCGCAAGGAGGTGCATATTGGTGTAAATTGCACCATCGTTACCGTTGCAACGTTTGGCTGTTTACCTGCTTAACACTGTTGAATTTTGAACGAAATCAAGTCGTTCAGCCCGCTGAACCGGGAGTCTATTCTTGATTCTGCAAGTGGCACAGTGTCAGAGAGAACCATATTAAAGTGTGATTCCCTGATCGTTTATTATAAGCTTTTCTATAGTATGCACAACGAGTCGAGCAATAATGGGAGTAGATTTCCTAGTAGTAATATGCTATGCTGTTTTTGAGATATTACTCGCATGTACAAGAAAGTAAATAAAAGAGGCATTGGAAGGAGAAACGAAAAGGAAGAGATGGAAAGGATACACATAGAAATGAATACGATGTGAAGGAAGAAAATGAAAGAAATGAACAGGAGATTCAGTACAGCAACCATGCCCCAGCGGTCACGTATTCACCCATGCCCACATTCCCTTTCGTCACCCCTCACCCTCTTCAAGAGGCCAGGACTAGCGCTAACATCTGTCTACCAGGGTTTCTTCCAAGGAATCCTCTTCTCCTTCGTCCACTCGGCGTGCAACTTCCCGATCTCTTGAGCAAAATGCTTGGTTGCTGGATCTGTTGTGGGACCTTTGGACCACGTATCGCGAAGCTTCTTGAGGTACTCGTCCATGTCTTTCTCGGTTCTTGAATTCGCAATCCGGAAGCGCTCTTCCATGTATTCCTTCCATAGGGCGCCCATGCCTTGAGACACCCACGGTTTTGCCTTTTCCTTCGGATGAGACGGTAACTCTCGATCAATCTTGTCGAGAATGTCACCCATTCTGTTCACCTGCTTCTTCATGATGGCTGCGATGGCTGGGCTTCGCATGTATCTCCGGGCGCCCAGGAGATACTTTAAATCAAGGTAGCTCTCCTTTGCTTTGTCGATATCCCTCCTCGTTCTTCGAGTGCCTGCAATATCTCTTATCATCTTTTGTCTGTTGAAGATACCGAGTTGTTCATTGCCATTCTTCCAAGCCCACATCTATAGAAGTGTCAGAGTCAAACAAGTATGGTGGAGCGTCTTGCTAGAGGCTATGCTCACATTTGCTTTGGGTGGGGAGTTGATGGTTTTCTCGAGCCACACAAACTCATGTGGAGTTTGCTGCAAGCTGGGATATGCGTCCTTCAAATGCTCTTCAACGGTCATAGGCGTGCTTTGCCCAATGGAGAATGCCTTTGCGTCCTTTCCCGTCCATGTGGCTTTCCAATATTTGCAAAAGTCCAGTTGGCCGCTCTGATTCGGGTCCGGGTTGGGAAACTTTGCGTTCGCCTTCTTTTTGTAGCCGATCCACGAGAAGAAATCAGTCACTGTCTGCCACTCTAGCACATGTTCAACCTGGTAGAAGTCGCGTCTGACTACTAATGGTATTCCCCCAAAGGGAAATGCGAAGACATCGCAAGTCTCAGGTGAAGTAAACCCGTAAAATTTTGACATTGGAGTCTGTACGGACAGATAGTTAGCAAATCGATGAACTGAGCTCGGACAGCACGAGATTGGGTTCTAGTGAGTGGCTGTGTTCATACTAGATACGTACCATTGCATCCATGTCATTCCGGTCCGGATATGGCAACGCTTTTAGCTCTATGGCGCCAGGATCGTCGATACCACTTTTTTTCTTGGGATCCTTGCAAGCCCATCCTTTTTTTGGTGAAGATCGCTTCTCGATCTGTACTCTGCTACCAACAAACTCACCACGTGAAACTCTTGCGAATTTCTTCTCGCTAGCAGTAGCTTCTTTGAGTTTCAGTGCATATAGTCGCTTACAAGTCTTTGTTGGTGTCGGCTTGGAAGAGCTTGAGATCTTGGAGCTTGAAACCCTTTTGGACGTAGGCTTGGGCGTTGGACTTGGCTTTCGTGTGGGATTCGGTTTTGACTTCAGCGTTGATTTGGGCGCCGGCTTCTTCTTTCGCGTTGGATTCTTCTTGGGTGTCGGCTTCTTCTTTGGTGCTGGCCTCGGTCTCGGACGCGACTTCGTCCTTCCCCGTCTTCCACCGCCTCTGCCAGCCCTGATCATGATGGAGCGACCGTGGGCATCATCACTCCTAATGCCACCAGGCCCAGCACTAGCATCAACAACACCATACATTCCACCAATCTCCCCTTCGAAGTGTCCACCAGCGAGCTTCTTCGTCTCGAAGCACTCAAGAACGATAGTCATGAATGCGCTGGTGCATTCATCCGTATTCCGAATGTTGCCCTCGGACCAGATGTTGAAGGTTGCACTACCTGCGTCAATGGCTACCGTTTCTCCTCCATGTGCTTCTTGAGGTGCTTTGTGGCATATATTGGCTGTAGCATTCCTGACAGAGGCTTGAAGTTGAAGCTGATTCTCCCTGGGCCAGATTTCCAGTGGAAGATCAGCGTAGCAGCTGACCTCACCAGGTGCCCCGACCACGTACGGCCTGCAAAGGGCCGCAATGGCAAACAGTCCAGCTGCTCGCATTCTCGACGAAAGAAAGATTGGGCATTAGGGGAAAGGGATTGTGAAAGATCTCAGAGAGTGATCAAAGTATAACGATATTGAAAGACCGAAGTTTCTTCGAGCGCACACCACCTTATGGCTGTACTGACCCTTACCTCAATCATTTTAGCCCTCCTAAACGAGGTGCCTTATATCACCGTGCAAATCAATCCAATTTCCGCTGCAGTAGCGGAAGGATCTCCCGCGCCGCCGGAGTTAGAATCAAGTGTGAGTTTTGGGTTTCTAAGCTCCGTGGTGCGTTGCACCCCAGCCATACATATGAAGTGTGGAAGTTTTTGACGTCTTGGTCAGGACGGAGACTGCTGCCCAGCGGCGTAGCCATTCGGTAAAGTGCCAGCATTGAGGTCCCCAAATAATTGCACTGTGGGGGCGAAGCCCGACGATGGGACACCAAGTGCTTCTGCTGCATGTCACACTGATGGGCAAGTTCTCGGTAAGGATTCGATGCCTATGTACGATGTAGGAGGAAACGGAGATAACAGAAGCGGTATTTTCGGGCAACGGTCGGCCAGTGTGCGATGTCGGGGTTTTTGGATGGGGCAAAAAGACCAGACGACTGGCAGCAGTAAAGCGGCGTCGCATTCCGATGCCAAGACCCGTCCGCATGTCACCCCCCAAAGTTCCCTCCAGGGCTGCAGGCCGGCAGCTGTATTCTATTTCTCGCTCTCTCCTCTTCACCTCGCACCTTCGACCGTTTCCCTCTTTTTGCCACACTGATTTCAGTTTCCAACTCAACAGGCTTGCGAGGGAAAAAATGGACATACTGTCTCAAGAATTAATCGATCTCATCAGCAGTCATCTTGCCAAAGATGATCTCAAAAATACGCTTTTGGTCTCTCGAAAGTTTCAATACTCAGCTGAACAGCAATCTGGAACATTTGAATCAATCACGCTCACCGCCAATGAAGAATCGGCAAGGAACTTTCTCTCCATCTACAGCACTCATCGGTTTCGCTTCCTGAAAAAGGTGGTATTTGAGACGACTGTTGGTTCCGACGACCCGTGGGACGAAGAACTCGCTGAACATGAATGCCGTGATACTGCGGCCGAACTGCGAGTGATGGATGAAGAATTTACGAATCAAATTCATTTCTTGTTCACAACACTCAACACGTTGGACAAGACCATCGATGCCCTGCACAACACGTCTAAAAGATTACACTTGGAGATATTCACGCCCATGCGACAGCTTTTCATTTGCTATCATCGCAAATTCTGCAGCTGGCGTATACATCTACTATCGCCGTCTACACTTCCGAATCTTCCGATTGTGCAGTTCCTCGAATTCGTCGAGTGCACAAACAATTACCCTGGTTTGGAGGGCCCATTTGCGCGGAAGGTCGACCATCGCGTCATACTTGATCTGGCCATCAAATGTCCAAACTTGGAGAAATTGTACTGCTCGGCTGTGGGCAATGAATGGGCACCCAACTTCGTCTCGCAAGGCATGACCGAGACCTGTCAAGACCACCCTGGTCCTCGTCGCGATTCGCGTCATGACTTTGGTAGACCTTTACTGGAAAATGAAGGCCTTCTTCCTCCTAATTTGCGCGATGTGAGGCTTAATTTCCTCTGCAGGCCTTATTGGGCGGTGTCTCGAGACGACCGACTCGCTTTACCAGACCTTGTAAAGCCTGCCCTTTTCGACCCTCTCAGTTCCAGTCTTCGTATTCTTTCTATCCAGCTACGCAAAATGAATCTGCAAATCATGGCTGACAAGACCCTGTTCTGGCCTGCCGATAGCAGTGAGGCAGTCCCTTCTTGGCCCAACATGGAGAGCATGAACATCAAGTTCTATATCGCACATCCTTCGGGTTCTTGGTATTTCGAGCCTCCTATACCAAACTCAGACATGCCGAGCCAGGGATTTGACATCACGGATGAACATTACCCGCCGTTTCAGCCCACTGAGCAAGACATGGAGAACGACCGGGACAGAGACATTGAGTATTTCAATTGGGATCGATGCGAGAATTTCACCTGCTGCCACGTCCGCGTCCGACCTAACGACAAAGAGCTCACCCCTTTCTTATCCTCGTTTGCGAAGGCAGCTGCACGTATGCATTCGCTGAGAGAGTTCGCCATCTGGGCCCCAATAAAGTTTGAACAGCCAGAAGAACTTCCAGGATACGAGGACTTCGATTACACAACAGTGTCCAAATATGTTGGTCCGCAACATCATCCCGAGCTTGCATGGGGTATCGCGTATGCGGCTCCCGGCGAACAAGACTTTACCGTGTACCCGAAAGGAGATTGTTCCCCGAATCGCCGCATCTGGTGGAGAGTCGGGGCTTGGCGGCCAGACCCGGAGTTCCATGGGCTTTTTGAGAATGTTGGATGTAAAGAGCATGACGGGAGGCTGGTGGAATATTGGAATGATGAGGATGGGGTGTGTAAGTATCCTGAGAGGAGCTGTGGGAATGGATTGGGATATCGGAGTTGGTTCACTGAGTGGGAAGACAGGAGGTGGGGAAGGTTTTAAGCACCCCGCACGACAACTGCGAAACCATATACACTGATGCATAGGTCCATGAACCACAACTCTGACTGCTTCGCTTGTTTTGACGTCACTTGTCTCCCTGCTCATATTTCTTCACGCTTGTTCTCAGAGGCGATGTATGGCCCCGGGGTCTACACAAAGGCACATGGTACATGCGGAAGTAATTATTCTGGGCGAAGTACTGTGTCCGTGCACTCAACGCCCGGATTCAGTCAACGCCCGCCTTTTACTAGGAAAATCAAAGAAAATAAGCAACTTCACAGCTATATAACTCTTTAGCTACTTTTTCTTTTTAAAAGCTTTCTTAATTAAAGTTATAGAGAAAGACTATCTCTATAACTCTAGAATTTTGATTTTCTAATAATAATTAATTTTAAGAAAAAAGTATAAAAGTACTAAAACTTAAGTCTCTAAATTTAAAAATAATTTTTTTAGAAGTAAAGTATGCTATTTAGAATATAGTTTATATTAAGTTCTTTCTAATAAAACTATTAACTAGAAAGTTATATTAAATTAGGAAAGATAATCTATCTTCTTAAGTAGTCCTTTATAAAAAAAAGTCTTAATATAAACTATATTCTAAACAGCATACTTTACTTCTAAAAAAATTTATTTTTAAATTTAGAGACTTAAGTTTTAGTACTTTTATACTTTTTCTTAAAATTAATTATTATTAGAAAACCAAAATTCTAGAGTTATAGAGATAGTCTTTCTCTATAACTTTAATTAAGAAAGCTTTTAAAAAGAAAAAGTAGCTAAAGAGTTATATAGCTGTGAAGTTGCTTATTTTCTTTGATTTTCCTAGTAAAAGGCGGGCGTTGACTGAATCCGGGCGTTGAGTGCACGGACACAGTAGCAGGGCTCCGCTCCAACGTTGATTACTCGGGCATGACTTCAGATGCCCTTTCAATCTGGTAGCAGAGAACTGAGCTTCCGTCGTTGCGTTGGCATTGGTTCAGGAGGTGAAAGCAAGGGTCACGGAAGCGCGGTCGATCTGTCATGCACGGACCCACCGTGTGACGTGAAGCCTAGCGGTGGCGTCCCGCCGACATCCTCACTGCCCATAGTCTCCCGCCCGACATCGAAGTACTCTCACCCGCGGTCTACGCGACATTCTTAATCCTCCTCCTGATCCCTCCACCGCCCACACGCACGCCGAATTCGATAGCACGAGAATGTGGATAGTGACGCCAAGGCAAGGGCACTGGGATTGATAGGGAGGGTGGAGAAGACGGAGGGAAGGTCGGCGTCGGTCTTAGGGACACCCCACTAATCCCACCAGACGTAGATAGGGTATTTATCTATAGAAAGTAACTTATTAGCAGCCCGCGGCTATAGCAAATTAACTATAACTATAACTAATAGGTGTAATAGCTAATAAAGTAAAAGATATTACTATTAGTAGTAACTAATAGCGTATTTTGCTTATATATATTGCTGCTATTAGCTAAGCAAGCAAGCGAACTAACTGGTGCTCTACCTGTTATCGAAGATGCAGATAGTGAGGGCTTCCCCTTTATCTAGGGCGGGCAGCTTAACGAGCGTATTGTAGTCCGGGTAGTGGGGATAGCGCACTACAAGCGTTGGAACGCGGCCTTAGTAGCAAAGTAGTAGGGTAGGGCGCAGTTTAGTAGTAGATATAAGAGGTGCTCTACATCACTCTTAGCTATATTATAATTACCTTCTATTATCTCTAAATTTCTGTGCTATCTAATTATAAGCCTTCTTTTAATAAGTATAGACTATTTACTACTAGCTCTACTAGAAGAACACTATAATTAGGGTAGGCTAGCAAATAGATATAGATTAGGTTAGGATTAGAATCTTACGTAAGTAGGATTAGGTTAGGGTTAGAGTCTTACGTAATCTAATCTAACCCTAACTTAACCCTACTTATATAAGACCTTAACTCTAACCTAACCTAGATTATATAAGACTCTACTCTAATCTAACCCTAGGATATCTATTTAGTCTATAATAAATAGCTATTATAATTAATTAAAAATATATTTTAAATAATATTAAGTTAAGTTAAATTAAGCTAGGGTTTTATATAATTAGGCTAGAGTCTTATATAATTAAGTTAGGTTAGGTTAGGTTAGGTTTAGGGTCTTATATAATTAATCTAACCTATACCTAAGGTCTATGCGACTCTAATCTAATCCTATACCTAAGCTAGATACTCTAAATCTATTTACTAGCCTAAGTAAGGGTATAAAAATTATACTCTTTGCTTTAGCTATTACTTAGCTTGTTACTAGAGATATAGACTAATTGTTACTATCTAGATATAGCTTAAGTGCTACCTAGCATTAGTTTTTGCTATACTATTAAACGTAGAGGAAATAACTAGAACCTAGCTATATTTATTAATAGTTTAGATAGATATTAGGAGTGTATATAAAAAGTAATATATAGATAATAGACTATAGTGCTTTCTTACCTTTTTGTAAGGCTTTTAATACGTAGATAGTAGTTAGAGTAGGTAAGGTTTAGATAATAAAAAATAAATAGTTAAAGAAGGTAGCTAAGCTAAAGGTAATAGCCTTAGCAAAAATAAAGCTGCATATAACTAGGAAAGTATAGCTAAGTATTAAGTTCTCTAAATAGGCCTCTTTATTTATACTTAGAGGCTATATAGGTCTAGTTTTAGACCTTCTAATATATACTTAGGCTTAGATTAGAGGTCTCTTAAAGTAGCTTACCCCTAGCTTAGGTTAAAGCAGCGACTACTTAGGCTAGCAACTATAACTAGAACTAGTTCTATAAGAGAAGTTTGCCTATCTCTATAGATAATTAGGATATTTAGTCTTTTACCCCTACTATTATATTTACTATATAATAGTAAGCTTACCTATTACTATTAGGGCTAACTTTACTACTTTAATCTAAGTAGCGTAATATAATTATACTTATTTATTTATACTAGTATAATATTTTGTCGCGAAAATAAGGCTCTATAGTTATGTGCTTAGAGCTTATGTAATATTCCTAAGCTTAGCTAAAATAGCTAAGAGCTTATCTATATATTAGCCTTAACAGCCTTCTTTTCTTATATAGCTTTAATTTATATTTAGCTCCTTAAATTACTAATTCTAGCTTATTTCCTTTCTATAGTTATAAGTCTAGCGCTTTAGAACTATAGAACAATTCTCTCTATATAACGTGGTTTACTAGCGAGTAACCCACACTAGTGAGCGCGCCACCTTTGCTAAGACCTCACTATCACTAATAATACCATTATAATACAATCACCTACTATGTCTTCTAAGCCATCTAATAAAGCTTAGTTACTTATTGCTATTAGAGCTATTAAACAAGACCTAAATCTTATAGAGCGAGCAGTAGCAGGGCTGTATAACGTTAATCGCAGAACGCTTAATTAAAGACGCAACAGAACGACTACACGACGCGATAACTCACCTAAATTAAAGAATTTTACTCTCCTTGAGGAGGAGGCGCTTGTTAATTGTATAATTAAGCTGGACACGCGTGGATTCCCTCCTACAAAGCTTATAATCCGCACAATAGCTAATTTACTACGTTTATAGAGAGGAAAGCCACCTATTAGTATTAACTAGATAGACAGGTTTATTAAGCGCAGATGTGAAGTTAAAACGCGTTAGTCTTAGTTATACGATAACTAGAGGGCATAATAGGAAGATCCTAAGGTTATAAATGCGTAGTTTAAGCTTGTAGAGGGCATTAAAGTTAAGTACGGTATTACGGATAAGGATACCTACAACTTTGATGAATTAGGCTTCCTGATAGGGGTTATAGGGTCTTAGCTTGTGGTTACAGCATTAGAGAGGCGTGCGAAACCCAAATTAATATAGCTAGGCGACTGCTAGTGGATTATGGTAATCTAGAGTATCTGCGCTACTAGATGGGCAAGCCCTCCCTTTATTATCTACGCCGGCAAGTGTCACATCTCTACCTGGTACGAAGACGTGTTAATTCCTGACGATTGGGTAATCGCTGTTAGCGAGAATAGCTGGACAAATAATAAGCTTAGTATCGCGTAGTTAAAACACTTTAACGCGCATATAAAGGGACGCGCTAAAGGAACCTATTAGCTGCTAGTTATTAACAGCTATAAGAGCTATAACTTAATTAAGTTCTAGGATTACTATAAGGAATATAAGATTATTACTCTCTATATGCTACCATATTTGTTACACCTGCTGCAGCTATTAGATGTGGGCTATTTCTCCCCACTAAAGAAGGCATATAGTGCTGAGATCTTAGGCTTGGCGCGTTAGCTAATAACCTACATTACAAAGATTAAGTTTCTCCTAGCCTTTAAAACTGCGTTTTTGAAGGTTTTCTCTGCAGAGACAATTAAGGGTGGTTTTTGCGGTGCTAGGCTAGTCCTATTAAATCTAAAAAAAATGTTGCAGCACCTTAACATCCGCATCCGTACACCTAGTCTGCCTATTAAAGAGCCTACTATCTAGGAGTCTAAAACACCAAGTAACCTACGCGAATTTAAGGCGCAATTAACACTAGTTCGCAAGAGAATTAGAGATCACTTTAATTTATCACTAACTTTAACTATGCAGGTGCTTAAGAAGCTTAAAAAAGGCGCTCTAAGTGTAATACATAGTTAGGTACTAGTGTTAAATAAAATTGCAGGCCTTTGCAAGATAATTAAGGAGACTATAAGGTAAAAATCGCGTAAAAGGAGGTATATCCAGTATTAGGGATCACTTATAGTAGTAGAGAGATCTTAGCTAGCCACTTCTAAGGACGCTAGTGGACAAAAGAAGGGTAAATAGTTATTAGGTACTAGTCGCGCTACAATAGGGCCATTAACTTAACGGCGTTATAGTATCTATAGGCAACCTGGACATAATGCGCAAACCTGCCAGGGAGTTAAAGAGGAAGAATCTAAATTAGATGCATTAACTTAGTATATATTTTTAAGTAGTGTTGCGATGCAGTCTAATAATAAATAAAATGGTTTGGTGGAGTCTTAGCAAAGGTGGCGCGCTCACTAATGTGAGTCACTCGCTGGTGAACCACGTTAGTATATTTTACTAGAATCTTAATTTAGAACTCTAATTATTCTTATTCTTATTATTTTCTCTCTATCCTAAGCTTGTCTTATATAATAACAACCTTAAATTCTATCTTATTAACTACTTATTAGCTTATTAACTAAGTAAGCTAGCTAGACTAGTATATTTAATTCTAATTCCACACGTAAAATAAAGGAATATAGGACTAAGTTAATTCTAACACTAAAGATACGCTCTTAATTAAAGCTTAAAAGCCGTTTTAACTATAAATTCTAGAAAAACTAACTCTTTATAGTATAATAGGCTCGCCTAAGGAGCTTATTTACTAGGTATAGGCTAGTAAATGGATTTAGAGTATCTAGCTTAGGTATAGAGTTAGGTTAGAGTTGTATAGACCCTAGGTATAGGTTAAGTTAGATTGCACAGACTCCTAGGTATAAGTTAGATTAGAATACCTATTAGGGTTGCGTAACTTATATTATATAAAATTAATAGTAATAAGATTAGTAACTTTAGTTACTTTCTAAAGGTGTATAAAAAATAGATCTAAGTAAAAGTAAAATTATCACTATTTTACTATTAATATATATATTTATTATATCTTATTATTGCTAACGCTATAATAGCGCTAAGGCCTTAACTACTTTTATAGTGGCTACCCCTAGTAAGAAGGAGTTAGTAGCTTACTATCTAAAACCTTAAAACCTTATATAGTTTTAATAGTCTCCTTATTAGCTAGTAGCTTATATAAATTATCCCTCTTATTTAATAGCGTTATATTCTCTAAATTATCATCCTTTATATTAGGATCTAATAACTTTATAAATTACTTATTAGCTATTATAAACTTAATTATTATAATCTTTTAAATTATTTGAGTAGTAAGATTATATCTTTAATACCTAATTATATCTCTATTAGTGTTAAAGACGCGCTTAATACCTACTTATAAAATTTGCACTACTAGAATATTCTTTATAACCTATATAAATTAGAGGTAAGATATTTAATAAACCTTCTACTACGCTAGTATATTAAACCTATTACTCTTTTTAACTATAGAAGTACTTAAGTATACTTCTCTTTTTATCTAAGTTAGGCCTAAGTTATAATTAATATCTAGTATAGCTAAACTTTAGCTAGAGGTAAAACAGCTACTAAACTATAAACTAGATAGTAAAGAAGGCTTTTAAAACTATTTACTACCTTATAACTATCTTAGGTTAGTATTTAAGACTAGAGTAGTATTTATAACTATTAGGCTATTATAGCGATTAAGATACTCTAGGAACTATTAGTAGTATATATACTTATTCTAGGTCTCCTATTTTATCCTATATAACTATTAGTATATAACTATAATAAATAGCTATAATTATAATACTTTATACGCTATAAGCTTTTATAAAGAATCTAATATTATTATATAGTTAAATAAGAAACTCTGCTTCTTATTTATTCTTAAGTAATACTTGCGCAACTTCTCTTATTCTATTTTAGCTATGGCCTATATAGCTTCTAGCTATTTAATATTGTTTAACTTTTTAATAAGCTTATTATTTATCTTATTTAGAAAATTAAAGCGCTAGTTATATATAAGCTAGATATATAGGACTTAGAGTTTCTAGTTCTTACTTAGAAAGTCTATAGTCTTTTTAAACTTTTAGAGTATAGAGGTAATTAACTTAAAATATAACTATTTTAGGACTAATAGTTAAAGATTCTTAAAGTCTTTAAAGTCTGCCTCTACAGTATTACTACAAGTAGAAGCGTTTAATCTCCTAGTTGTCTTTATTATAATTTCTTTTTCTAGCTATATATTAATATTTATCTAAAGCTTTAGTGCGCGCTTATATATATTATATATAGAGTTTTATCTTATTTAGACGTTTTAAATTATAGATAATTACTTCTTTAGTAGTGTGTTGCTCTATATTATAAGAAATTGCTTAAATTACTATAGTAACTAGTTAATTACAATATAAATAGTGTAGAGCTGCGCGCTAGTTAGTTTGTAATAACTTTCTATAATAACTTTCTATAATAACTTTCTATAATAACTTTCTATAATAACTTTTTATAATAATAGCTAATATATCTTATAAAAGAAATTTAGGATAGATATCTACGCATAAATTTTATATATATATTGCTGCTATAGCATCTCTCTAGAGTTAAGATTAATAGACGCTAATAAGTTAAGGTAATAGATAATATCTTAAACTATTATTATTAATAACGTTTCTATTACTTCTAAAATTTCTGTAAAGTAAATATAGCCATAGGCAAATCGTATAGGTAGACAAGGGGCACTTTTCCCTAGTAAAAAAAGCCCTTTAAAGGGGTTAAGGAAAAACTAATACTAGTGGCCTATTGTCTATCTAAAGCGTAAATTAAAATTTTCTACAAAGTTTTTCCTAAATTAGAAGATAGTAATATGCCTTAATTAACTTTCTCGTCCTATAAGTTTAAATCTAAATAACATATTAAGACTAATTAATAACTAGTTAAAGATTTCTTAATTATTAGACGTACTTGCTAATAATAGCTTTCCTGTCCTATAAGTTTAATCTAATAACTTAGTTAAGACTAGCTTAAATAGTTAGAAATTTCTTAATTATTAGAGATACTAGCTTATTTAGGCTACTTTTCTTCTTATCTATAAAGATTAGTTTTTTAGTGTTTAAAAACTAGATGGGAGAGAGGGCAAGATTTAAACTCGCTAAGGAGTCTAAGTTTTTGCTTATTACTAGACTAAAATCCTCGCTTATAGTCTCTCACCACAGCGTAGATTTACTATCTAGACTTCTGCTATACTTAGACGGCCTTACGCCTGTATCCACTACGATACGCCTCTCTATCTTAAACTATAAGGTTAATAATATAAGTAAAATATAGAATTGTATTCTCTTTTTAGTTCTAGGTAATATTCTCCTCTAATAGTTTATGCTAGACGCTTTAGGCTAGGGTGCTATTATTACTAGTATTATTATATATAATTACTAGAAGCTTCTACGCAGTTTCTATATTCTTAAGGATCTATAGTACCTTTAATACTATTAATACTTTAGTATAGCTACTACGCATTAGTATAAAGTTAAGCAGTTTCTTTTTAAGTTACTAAGCGTTATTAAT
This sequence comes from Laburnicola sp. R22_1, assembly GCA_014281115.1. Lineage (NCBI taxonomy): Eukaryota > Fungi > Ascomycota > Dothideomycetes > Pleosporales > Didymosphaeriaceae > Laburnicola > Laburnicola sp. R22_1. The sequence goes on from JACONQ010000017.1 coordinate 1,745,987, forward strand.
ATAGAAACTATTAATAGCTAGGAAGCTAAGATAATTAACTACAAACTACGCGTTAAGCGAGATAAAGAGTTTAGTTATCCTACTAATATTACTAAGAATAGCTGCCTTAGTAGCGTTAAATTTGTTTAGGAATATTTAGTAGAACCTATATTAGCTAGTTATTGTAGTGTTAGGCCTAAAGAAATAGAGAAAGCATTAAAAGGATAGTTGCTTAACTATTTAGAAGAACTAGTTATTATTAATTACTATCTATATAAGTCTAGTTTTAAATACCTATAAAGAGTATATAGGATATAAAATAGCTATTTACTTTTTTATATTAAGAAGTAAAAGTCTTTTTATAAATAGACTTATTCTACTATGTATATACTTAGAACCTTATATAGTTAATAAGATGCTTAGTACTAATTAGCTAGATACTAGTAAAGTTAATACTTAAGTATTATAGTATATAGCTATAGTTAAGACAGAATATATATAGATAACTAGAGGGTACTTTGCGCCCTTCTAGAATATAGTCTAAATAATACCTATATAAAGGTAAGAGTTCTAGTATAGGTTATAGGTTTATTTATCTTTAGCCTATTAAGTATTAGACTACTACGCGTCCTATATAGCAAATATCTTTTTTCTATTTTTAACTTTTAAAAGTCTAAAGGGAGACGTTAGATAAGATAAATTGTCTTACTTCCTAACTTATTAGCCTATAGAACTAGAATTCTATATTTAAAGAGAGTATTTAGTAGTAAAGCAACTAGTTTATTAATATAGGACTATATATTAATTTCTAGGGTAGGTGTAGCACTTAATATAGTACTTAAGGATATTAGTATAATAAAAAGATATAATAACTAACGTGGTTTACTAGCGAGTAACCCACACTAGTAAGCGCGCCACCTTTGCCAAGACCCCACCAAACTATTTTATTTATTATTAGACTGCGTCGCAACACTACTTAAAAATATATACTAAGTTAATGCATTTAATTTAGATTCTTTCTCTTTAACTTCCTAGCAGGTTTGCGCATTGTGTCTAGATTGCCTGTAGATACCATAACGCTATTAAGTTAATGGCTCTATTGCAGCGCGACTAGTACCTAATAACTATTTATCCTTCTTCTGTTTACTAGCGTTCTTAGGAGTGGCTAGCTAAGATCTCTCTGCTACTATAAGTGATCCCTAATACTGGATATACCTCCTTTTACGCGATTTTCGCCTTGTAGTCTCCTTAATTATCTTGCGAAGGTCTGTAATTTTATCTAACACTAGTATCTAACTATGTATTACACTTAGAGCGCCTTTTTTAAGCTTCTTAAGCACCTGCATGGTTAAAGTTAGTGATGAATTAAAGTGATCTCTAATTCTCTTGCGAACTAGTGTTAATTGCGCCTTAAATTCGCGTAGGTTACTTAGTGTTTTAGACTCCTAGGTGGTAGGCTCTTTAATGGGCAGACTAGGTGTACGGATGCGGATGTTAAGGTGCTACAACACCTCCTCTGGATTTAATAGGACTAGTCTAGCACCGCAAAAACCACCCTTAATTGTCTCTGTAGAGAAAACCTTTAAAAACGCGGTTTTAAAGGCTAGGAGGAACTTAATCTTTGTAATGTGGGTTATTAGCTAACGCGCTAAGCCCGAGATCTTAGCACTATATGCCTTCTTTAGCGGGGAGAAATAGCCTATATCTATGTCAAATATACGGGTATTCTTAATGAGTTGAGATGGAAAAGTGGTGGGTTAATTGATTGATTGTGTGTGTTCTGTCGGAGAAGCTCGGCTACCGCGAGAAGTAACTATCTAGTACTAAGCCGCACTAGTACTATTTAGAATAGTACAGGGGCAGTATAAAACAGTAGTGCGCCAGCCTCCTCAGTGTATTTCACAGTGAAATCACAGTGATTTACACTGATTACCACTGTAAGGAGCCATATGATCGTACACACCTACCCACTGGATTTTACAGTAACTGTCTATCTGACAATCTAACAGCTATAGTAGGTGTGACGAATGTGGCAGTATATAGAGAGTAATAATCTTATGTTCCTTGCAGTAATTCTAGAACTTAATTAAGTTATGGCTCTTATAGCTGTTAATAACTAGCAGCTAATAGGTTCCTTTAGCGCGTCCCTTTGTATGCGCGTTAAAGTGTTTTAACCACGTGATACTAAGCTTATTATTTGTCTAGTTGTTCTTGCTAACAGCGATTACCCAATCGCTAGGAATTAACGCGTCTTCGTACTAGGTGGAGATGTGACGCTTGCCGGCGTAGATAATAAAGGGAGGGATTGCCCATCCAGTAGCGTAGATACCATAGATTACCGTAATCCACTAGCGGTCGCCTGGCTATATTAATTTGGGTTTCGCACGCCTCTTTAATGCTATAACCATAAGCTAAGATCCTATAACCCCTATTAGGAAGCCTGATTTATTAAAGTTGTAGGTGTCCTTATTTGTAATGCCGTACTTAACTTTAATGCCCTCTATAAGCTTAAACTACGCGTTTATAACCTTAGAATCTTTCTATTGTGCCCTCTAGTTGTTGTATGACTAAGACTAACGCGTTTTAACTTCACATCTGTGCTTAATAAATCTGTCTGTCTAGTTAATACTAATAGGTGGCTTTCCTTTTTGTAAACGTAGTGAATCGGCCATTATGCGGATTATAAGCTTTGTAGGAGGGAGTCCACGCGTGTTTAGCTCGATTATACAATTAATAAGCGTCTAATCCTTAAGGAGAGTAAAATTCTTTAATTTAGGTGAGTTATTGCGTTGTGCAGTTGTTCCATTGCGTCTTTAATTAAGTGTTCTGCAATTAATATTATATAGTCCTGCTGCTGCTTACTTTGTAAGATTTAGGTCTTGTTTAATAGCTCTAATAGCAATAAGTAACCAAGCTTTATTAGATGGCTTAGAAGACATAGTAGGTGGTTGTATTATAATGGTATTGTTGGTGATGGTGGGGTCTTGGCAAAGGTGGTGCGCTTACTAGAGTGGGTCACTTACTAGTAAACCACGTTAGTTAAATAGTTATTTAAGAGAATTGTAGTTTGAGAAGAAAATAGAATAAACTAAATTCTATAATATTAACTATAGTAGTGTTTAACTAATATTAAGGTTAGCTAGAAATAGTGTACAGCGTATAGTATGCTAATAATAAATTAGTTTTAGATTTAGGCTAGTAGATACCCCTTTATTATAGAGTTAGTTTTAGGTAATAATTAGCTTATTACTATACTACTATAGGCGGCATTCTTAGTAACTAGTATATAATTATTAGCTATAATAATTCGCTATAGCAAAACTATAACTCTAGCTTATTGTATTCTATGTGCTAACTATTATCTAAAACCTTCCTAGCACCTAAGCCTCCCTTATTATTTAAAATCCTCTTATTATCTAAAACCTCCTTAGTACCTAAGCCCCCCTTATTACTTAAATCCCCTTTAGTATCTAAGCTCCTAAAGTCTAAGAAACCTTTAAAGTTTATATCCTTTATCTATAATATTAGAGTTATACCTATCTAGTAGCTTCTAGAAATAAGCCTTAAGCTTCTTCCTAGTATTCTTAATTTCCTCTTTACACTTTTGAATATTATTTTCCTTAATATACACCTTATTACTATTAAGTATACTATTCTTACTATAATTAATAAGGTTAGTAGAAGGACTAGGCTTATAGCAACTAATAATTATTAGTAAAGGTATATAATAAATAAGTGTAATAAACTTATAACTATTCCTTATTAGTAACTATTACTAGCTTCTTAGTAGTTAGATCTATATTACCTACACTATTACAAAAGTCCTCTTACTTTTTCTTATTAGCCTTACTTTTAAAGCTATTAGCCTTAAGTTTCCTTAGGCCTGCCTTATATATATCGCGTAAGAGCTTCTTATATATATTATTATAACTAAAGATTTATTTACCTACGTAACTCTATAGTATAGAAGGGCCTTTTCCTTTACTAGTAATAATTCTATGCTTAGCTAGGGCTATTTAGTAGGCCCTTAGATTAACTTTATTTTTAATCTTATCCTACTTCTTATATATAGCTATTAGTTTTGCCTCTAACTAGTTGCCTACTCCTTATTAATTAACTAATATATAATAATAAAATATAATAATATACTACTTTTTTAATTCTTAAAGTAGAACTATAAAAGCTCTTCTTCTTTCTATATAAGCTATTAATACTTTTACACTTTAGAAAGTAGTTAGTAGTTCTTATTATTTTAAAGCTTCTTCTTAATCTAATATTATATAGCTTAATTAGCTAATCTAGTAAAATTTAATGCCTTTTTTCCTTTACTATAAAGTGTATTACAAGACTTTTATATAATAGTATAGGCGCTATTACTAAGTGCACCTTTAAATAGCACTTTATAGTTAGTAGAACAACCTTTCTAAAATCTACCTTATCTATAATATAAAAGAATAGTGCTAACCTCTTTATTTCTAAATATAAAGCCCTATTTATATTAGTATATAGTGTAATAAAAGGCTATAATTACTAGATACCTTAGTCAGACCCTTCTACTTATTGCGCTCAAAATTTACTAGTATTTATAGGCCGCTGCTTAGGAGGCCCTTTGTAACAGTCCTATGCCAGCCTCCCTACTAAGCACACCCTATTACCTTTCTTTTACATCCTATTTCCCCTATCTACGCCTTTTACCTTTCTAAAGGCGCCTTTTCTAGTTAGTATTAGCGAGTAGCTAGTATAAGCCTAAACTCTACGCCGCCCTCTATATAAGAAAGGGCCCCCTATGTTCCTTTCTTATCTACTATCTTAGAATAGTATTAATTTAACTAGCTCTTTTAACTATTCTAGCTATTCTGGAGAGGTTTGTCCTATAAGGCTGTATATCGCCCTTATATTATTCTAAAATTAATCTTTTTATTAGACTGTAGACAGCAATATAATATCTACTTCTTCTTTAAGACACTGCCCGTAGATAGCTAAATTAGTAGAGGTTTTACTTTATTAGTTACTAGTTATGCTAGACAGTTGTCTAAAGTCTATAAGACTACTAATATAACTTCTCTACCCGCTGCAAGTAGATAAGGGTATATTAGTTTGTTAGTTACTAGTTATCCTAGGTAGTAGTTCTATGCTAAGGTCTATAAGACTACTAATATAACTTCTCTGCCTACTATAAGTAGGTAAGAGTATATTAGGTTAGTTACTAGTTATACTAGATAGTTATTACACTACCTAAGATCTGCAAGACTACTAATATAACTTCTCTACTTACTCTAAGTAGGTAAGGGTATATTAAGTTAGTTACTAGTTGTGCTAAGTAGTTATTATACTACCTAAGATCTATAAGACTACTAATATAACTCCTCTATCTACTATAAGTTAGTAAGAATATATTAGTTTATTAGTTACTAATTATGCTAGATAGTTATTACACTACGCTAAGGTCTATTTAAGAGGCTACTTTTATACTTCTCTACCTACTATAAGTTCGTAAGAGTATATTAGTTTATTAGTTACTAGTTATATTAGACAGTTATTATACTACACTAAGGTCTATTTAGAAAGACCGCCTTAGAAGTTCTAATATTCTAAACACAAATAATAATTAATAAATAACAATAACTACGCCATACCCTATATAGCTAACTTGCCTAATAACTACCTTCTAGCGCTATTATAGCAAGGGTATAAGACACAGAGCTAGAAAATTAAAGTTAGGCCATAGAGGTAATATAGAGGTTAAAGTTTTACACATTTTATCTTACACTTTATTTTTTATCTAGCTTAGACTATACGCTAGCTTACACGCTATATAAAATCTGCTACTCTAAGTCTATCTACTATACCCTTTCTGTAACCCCTACTTTGCTTAACCCTACTATTGCCTACACTATAGTAAGCTACTACTCTTTAATCTAGGAGACTTGTAAAACATTCCCTGTATCCTCTCTACCCCTAGATAGTTCTAGAATAGATAATATAAAGGGGAATATTTACCTATACCCCGCTAATAATAGTTTATATAACACTTATAATAGAATTTCTCTACTCTACTCTACTAGTAATCTGTTATTTATTAAGTAAGAAAAGTGACTAATAGTTACTTCTAAAACTACTAGTTGTCTTCCTAGCCTTATAAAAAAGAGGAGCATAGTTAAACTACTTAGAAAGGTCTACTCTAATAGAATTTCTTATAATGCTCCTAAGCACAATTAATATATTACTACACTTAAAATAGATTAGCTAAGTAATAGATTTTTACTAATAGACTTTAAGTAGCTTGAGTACTAAGGCAAAGCTAAACCTAAAGCCACTAGAAAGTTTAGCGCATTTTTAGCGCAATTTAAACTAGACTAATTACTTTAGCATAGTCTAGAAATAAAATAATTACTTGCTACCTATTAGCTTTAGACTTAATATCGCTTTTTCTAAGGCCTACTATTAGAGAAGTTACTAGAATTAATAGCTATGGCTATTATAAAGTCTAAAGACAACCCTAAATAAAAAAGTATTATTTAGGCTTTATGCGAGCGCGCTAATATAGTTAAATAAGCTTTTACTATACATAAGGCATAGACACCTTACACTATAATATATATAATAAAGAAAGGATCCTAATTCCACTCTAATAGTACTAACAACGCAGCCATTAAAAAGGACTTATTTATTTCTAATAAAGCTTTCCCTTCTATTAAAGATACTTATAATCCGCAGCACTATACTTATATACCTCTAAAAAACTCTAGTCTAAAAACATCTAATCTACTATATAGTTTACGCTATCCTTATATATTTAAGTAAAACTTATTCTATCTAGTTGCATCCTAATATGCGCCCTAGCTAGCGCCCTAATATACACTCTATTATCTGCCCTAGCTTATAGTGCCTACTCTATAACTAGATAACACCCTTTACTACTCCCTAGTCTCTAAATATATATAAACTAAGCTCGCTAATAGTGCCTAGATAGATATACCCTAGGACAAATACACTTCTACTACCTTTAGCATATTTAAGCTAAAACACTTTGCACAGCTACCTAACGTTAATAAGTACTATAAAAAAGGTTAACCTAGCCTTAATATTAAAGATTAGCTAAAGAATATACGTAATAAGATCTTTATAAACGTAGACTATTACTAAAGTAATAATAATAAGGAAGATTAAGACAACCTTATAAAAGCTATTTTTAGCTACCTTAAAGGCGCGCCTTAAAAGGCAGCGCAAAATTAGTATTAAATAAATTAGGCCCTTTAAAAAGATTATGGACCTAAAGCACTTTTTAAATTTCTAGAAGAGACTTACTATAATCAATTCACTCTTTAATAGACACGTAAGAAGTTTTATAAGCTCTTTTTCTCTAATAAAATAGACGCCTAGACATTCCTATAGGCTTTTAAGAGCCTAGCTAGAAAAGGTAAATTAGACGCAAAGATCTAAAAGGATAAATTATAACGTAAGTTAACTAGGAGTCTTAAGTTAATACTTTAGAAAGAGATAGAGGACCCTAATATTAACTACCTAGCAATTAAATACTAAATAACTATAGCTAGCTACACTCTTTAGAATAATAGTATAATAAACTCTTTTTAGACGTATATACGAACTTCTTATAAGGTACTACCCTCTAGATTAACACTCTTATATATAGTAACTAGAAAATAAACACCCTATTCTAGACCTACTCCTCTTTTTTTAACTCTCTATAATTAGACTAAAGCATAGTGCATAAAGCATAATACCTGCTTTAGCTATAGTAAGAAACTTGAAGGCTTACACTTATGCTGCTACTCTAAAATAGCCATATAAGCAAATATAAAAGTAGAGAATAATCTTAATTTAAATAAACTTAGTATTGCCTACTACTCTAATTTAGAGGCAGGTAATTTATTAGATAATAAGGCTTTAAATGTACGCTACTAGACTACTCTAACCTAGTAGCTTATATAGGAGCTACTAAACTAATTAATCTAGACAAACTATAAGTTTAACTATAAAACGTAGATGCTAAACCAAAATCGCTGCCTATAGGCGGCAAGATAGTAAGAGTTCCTAAGCTATTTAGAGGCCCTTAGCTAGTTATGCTAGTGCAAATTAAATTCTAAGAGTTAGCTTTTAGGCTGTAGGCCTTAATAGATAATAGCGCTAGCACTTATAACCTTATTACTTTAAGGTATATAAAGGTAGTATAAAAATAGCTTAAAGCTAAACTTTTTCGCCTAAAGACACTAATCCCCCTTAAAAACTTTATAGAAAAGAAAAGCGCGAAAGTGGATACCTATTTTATAGCCTAGCTTAATATTAATAGACATAGTATTACTATATAGTTTATTCTATAAAATAGGGGACTATAATCTTATTATTAGTAGAAGATTTTTTAAGCAAGCTAACTGTCTAGTTAACGCTTAGAACTGCCGCCTTTGTTAGAAAGATAATAAGAATTTAACCTTTACTAGCAACCTTATTTTACTATAGACTTCTTTACTACCTAACCCTTCCTACTAGAATAACACTACCTAATTAAATAGCCTACTTAAAAAGTAAAATTATACCCTTTAAACAACTCGCTTATTAAAAGCCAACTAGAACGTCTCTAAGGAGATCTCTATCTAGCTTCCCAGCCCTACTATCTTAGTTATTAGAACATACTTAAAGGCTTACTAAAAACTAAGCTATATAGACGTCTTTAACAAAGATAGTAGTGTTAAGACTATTAAGCTACCTTTCTTAGACAAGAAACTATTAGATAATAAATCGCCTTTTAGTTACTCTATCCCTACTATCTAAGAAAGCTACTAGTAAGACTAGTTTCTAGAAATTATACAGTAGAATCTAAGTCTTATTTCTAACTCTAGACCTAGAGACTATAAATCTACTAAAGAAGCTAATCCATAGATTAGGCAGCTCTTACCTATAAAATTAACTATTTAATTAAAACTACCCTAGCTAAAACAACCTAGGTTAGCACTCTTCCACCCTACTAAATTGCTAACCTAAAAGGAGAACTTAGCATTACTTACTATAGTAATGGCTCTAAAGACTATAGCGCTGCCTATTATAGTAGTAGATTAGAGGATAAAGAGCCTATCTATTATAACAATCTCTCGAATAATAACCCTAAATTTACTAACCTAATTAATTCTAAGTCTAACTCCCTATAAGAAGAATGCTTAGACAATAAATCTAATAGTAAACTATTTAATAAAATCTTCTAAAATGCTAACAATTAGAAGCTGCTCTCTAACTATTAGCCCTTACTCTAATCTACTAGTTACCTAACTTATTTTACTCCTAGGGGCACCCTAAGCTACTAAAATAGATAGCCTAGTTTACTACTAGTTAAGCAGCTCTCTAGCTAGCCTACTACGCATAGGCAGCTATTGCTTTTAGCACTTTTACCTCTAATAGCTCCCCTACTAGCTAGCTTACTACTAATTTAGCAGCACCCTAACTAACACGTATACGTAGAACACTTATAACTTTTAGCACTTTTATCTCTAAATATTCTTATTACTACTAGCAGTACCTATGGCTTTAAAAGCTACTCTACTCTTATTAAAAATTATATAGTTTAGTTAATATATTTTTTAACACTCTCTTATAGTACTAGAAAATATTATATAATATAATTACGCCCGCGCGTAATAAACTAACTAGAAATTTTTTAGCTAACTATATTTTTATATAGTGTTAAAGCTAAGAATACACTTTATTAGTAAAATGCTAAACACTAAAATATAGTTTCTACTAACGTACTCTATAACTAAGCAACTTATCTAACTAAGCGACTTACTTTTGCTAAGACTCCACTAAAACATATACTATTTATAATAGTATAGAGTTAATACAAACTATTATTAGCTTTACTATTTACTATTAATAAGAATGCTGTTTTAAGAACATCTAAAAAAGTTTTGAATAATATGTTTAGATTAACTTTTATTGTAATGATGAAAAAAATTATTAGCTTAAAAATAATTAATTATTTTAATCTTGCAGTAAATCCTAAAGAAAGTAAAATAACTGTATTTACTAATGGTAGTTCAAAAGCATTTAAGGACTATTGTAACTACTATTACTTTTTTCTGTAAGGAAAGGTCTTGTATTATTAAAAAAGCTACGCTGGGGATAACAGGCTAATTGCGTTAGAGAGTACAAATTGAGTGCGCAGTTTGACACCTCGATGTCGGCTTAGCTCATCCACATTAAAAATCTTAGTTTAAACAGTTGTATTCTTTTAAGGATATTTTATTAATTTTTACGTAATTATTTATGTAATTAAGGTTCCTTAGCTTACAACGATAGTCTAGAAACACATTAATTCCTAAATATTTATTTATAAAATATCTCGTAATAAATCCTATAAAGAAAATAGCCAGGGTAGGTCTAAAAATGTGAAGTAATGTGTGTCCCCAAATCTATAACAAAAGCAAAGTTTCTCAAAAATAGGCTAATCTATTTAGAATCTACTTTTGTAGGTTACTTACACGTTGTTCTATTATGCCTAGACTCGCTACAGTGTCTACAGCGCTGTTAAGTTAGCTTGCCTCTATTAACGCGCGCTCTCTTCTTTGCCTTCTTACTATTACTGCGCGCCGCAAAGTCCTTTAGAGTAGCTAGCCGCTAGCCCTCTTTAGCTATAAGAGCTTTTTTTTACTGCAATCGCTTTCTTTTGTGCGATTTACGTCGCGTGGCGGCCTTATTAGTAGCTTAAAGTTTGGCTTTGCGTTTGGTTATTAACACTAAAGAATGCCCTATTAGCTTGGCGCCTTTAATAGGCTTTTCCACCGCCTTAACTATATAAGTTAGGGAACTATCTATATGTCTTTAAATCCTCTACTTAAGTAGCATTAATTGTAACCTAAGTTCTATACTATTTCGCGGAGTTTGCGACTCCTATGTACTATTACAAATAGTATATTCTGGAGGCGTACGCAGGCGGATGTTAAGCTGCGATAGTACAGCCTCTAGATTATAGGGCACTAGGCCAGCACCTTAAAAGCCTCTTTTAATATTATTTTTAGTAATTAAAGCCTTAAAAGCAGCAATAAAGCAAGGTAGGAACTCGATTTTAGTTATGTACATAATGTGGTTGCGCATTAGATTCTTGGCTTAGCGTCCATACGCCTTCTTTAATAGCGCAAAACAATCTATGTTAAGTGGCTATAAGAGGTGCAACGAATATAAAGGCATATAGAGAGTAATAATATTACTCTTTTTGCAGTAATTCTGAAATTTAAGCGAGTTATAACTTTTGTAGTTATTAATAATAAGTAAACGTGCTCTACTAGTAGTACGCCCCTTTATATACTTATTAAAGTGCTTTAGCCATTATAGACTAAGCTTATTTGTTATCTAGCTGTTCTTAGAGACTGTAATAACCTAATTATAAGGTAGATCCTTCTCCTTATATTAGGTGGAGAGGTGGTGCTTGCCTTTAAAGATAATAAAGGGTGGGATCTATCACCCTATTGCGTTAATGCCTTGGATGACTGTTGTCTACTCCCTATTGCCCTGCTGCACTTGCTTTGGCTGTTCTTAATGCTTAGAGCCTATAACTACTGCTCTAGTTAATATTATGTCTACTATAAAGCTAGACTTGTCGAAATTGTAGGTATTCTTATCTAGGATACTATACTTAGCCTTTATATTCTCCACAAGCCAGAACCAGCATTATATTATCTTAGGATCCTCCTAGAGGGCTTTCTTATAGTCGTACTTTCGATTAAACTTGACTTTAAGCTCTGGCTGGCGCTTAACAAAGTTTGGAGCCTAGTTATGGCCTACAGGGTCGCGATGCCGCTTAGCTAGCAAAGAATTGGCCATATCCTTTACGGTAGCAAGCCGTGGCGGGAATTCTTGCGAGTCTAGATTGAGTATATGCTGTATAATCGCCTGCTTTTCTCTTATAGTGAGCTTTATTATGTTAGGTAGGCAGTTTGCGTTAAAAGGCGATTCTAGCGCGTTGTTAGCTAAGAGTCTTTTAAGAAATATTATAGATGGCGGCAGCGCGTCTTTGCGAAAGTAACGCGTCTTATTTAATAGCCTGGATTGTAAGCTATATACAAGCTTTATTTAACGCTAGTAGTTTGTTGTATTATTAAGGCATCGCGTTATACTATTAATAGTAGTATGTTTTAGTAAAGTCTTGGCAAAAGTAAGTCGCTTAGTTAGATGAGTCGCTCGGTTGTGGAGTATGTTATATTTTTCTACTAATCTACTAATTTACCCCTAATAACTTTCTTTAATATCTCTACTAAATAGCAACTAAATTAAAACCTAAGACTACTATTAGAACTATAAAGGTCTATTACCCCTATTACAATTCTCTTTAGTCCTAAAATAGTGCTATTTACGTTAAAAATTCGCTAAAATACTCTATTTTTATGTACTTTCCTACCTATTTTTAAACCTTAAAAGGGGGGTTATATAATAGTTTTATGCTAGCCTCCTTACTAAGCACACTCTATTACCTTTTTTTACACTCTATTTCTTCTATTTATGCCTTTTACCTTTCTAAAGGCGCCTTTTCTAGTTAGTGTTAGTGTGTAGCTAGCGTAGGCCTATGCTCTATACTGCCCTTTATATAAAAAAGGGCCCCCTACGTCCCTTTCTAATCTACTATCTTAGAATAGTCTTAATTTAACTAGCTCTTTTAACTATTCTAGCTATCCTAGAGAGGTTTGCCCTATAAGGTCGTGTACCGCCCTTATACTCTTTAGAATATTAGGAGACTTTTTCTTAATAGACGCTATAGTATAGAGTGTAATAATAGTATATAATAACTATAGTTAATATTATAAAGATAATAAAAATATTATTATTATTATAAAAAGCAACTATAGAGGCCTATACGCATAAGTAAAGCGCTAATAACACTAGTATATTTTCTTTACTTACCTTGCCGCCTACTTAGCTACTTTACCTTGCTACCCTCCTAGTTACTTTTTTAATACTCTATAGCCTTAACTACTATATAACTTTAATTTCTAAAATAATAGTATATACTAGGCTATCTAGATACTCTACACTAGTTACTAGTAAATTTTAAGTAAAAAAGAAAAAGCTACTAGCTACTAAGGCTACGCAAAAGGCGCCTTGCAAAATACTACTTACTATACTAAAGAGGAAGTATTACTAGAAGCTAGGCAGTATATTATTAATATAGCTATTTATTATATATATATTCTAATAATATATAGCTATTACACTTAGAAAAATTAAAAAGTACTAAAAGAGTATTAAGTCCCTTATTAGAAAAATGCTATTCTACTACTTTATTAAGGAAATCGCGTAAGATAATAATAAGAAAGATTTACGCTTCTAGTTTAATACGCTAGCTACTCTCTAAAAGATAATAGAGGCTTTTCTAGTTAGAATATTTAAAGGTATTTTTATACTACTCTACTCCTACTATAAAATAAATACTAATACTTCTAGATACTAATATTAACGCTATTTATATAAAATAAGTTACTATATAGGCTAAGAATATATAGCTAGTAAATAGGTACTATAAGAAGTATATAGATACTAGATAAATAGTAAGGTGCTTAGTTAGGTTTAATATATATATTTAATACTAAAGCTATAATTTTACTATAATAAGTAAACGTAATAATTACTACTATAATAATAAGGATATTTTTATAGTAATTTACTATAAAAATTATATATAGCTAATAAAAATATAATTAGTTAGATTTAATATAACCTAGTCTATACAACCCTAACCTAACCTATAGCCTATGCGACTCTAATCTAACCTATACCTATTACTAGCGTAAAATCTATAGGTAGAGATTAGGTTAGGGTTAGGATCTTACATAAGAGAACCTAACTCCAACCTAACCTATACTTATTTGCTAGCCTAACTAGGTAGAGCTTAAGAGGTTTAAGACTAATACGAAAATATACACCTTATATATTATAAAATATTAAGCTTTTTTCTTAGGCTAGTAGTTAATAGTATCTAAGCTTAAAAATCTCTAGACTTAAGTGCGTTCTATAGTCTTGTGCAAGCTTATAGCTATTGCTATAATAAAGCTTCTAAAAAATAAGTAGCTAACCTTATATGCACTAATTGAAGCCCTTTAGAAGACCTTTAAATTTACTAACTAGAGCACACAGAATTTACTTTAAGCTTAGTATAAAGCTTACTTTAATAAAGCTAAGCATAGAAGATAAAACTCTAAGGCTTAGTTTAAGGCTTAGCTAGTACTCTATAGTAAATCTAAAACTTAGTTAATTTTACAAGTTAATAAAGAGCTTACTACTTATAAGATTCTTAACACTATTTTTATAAAATTTACTCTAGACTAGGCGCGTATTATAAATTACAAGCTTATCTAAGATATAGCGCTTAGAATGCCGCTTTTTAAGCTTAATAAAGTTAGGAAAGTCTTCTTAGCACTTTTATAGAAGTATTCTATTAAGTTTATTTATAGTAAAGAGAGCTTAGTCTTTATAACTTTTTAGGAAGTTAGTATAACTCAAGAACTAAAAATTAGAGAAGAAGTAGTAGTTATAGTAAGTAGACTTTGTATACCTATATATATAAGCTATATCTAAATAATAAGCACTACTAGCATCTACCTATATATTTATTTAAATAGAAATATTAAAATCTATACTAAAGGCTAGCACTTAAAGGTTAATATTATATATAAAGGAGTTAAATGGTTGCATTATTTATTTAGTGTTAATCACCTTTTTTAATATATTTTTTAAATTAAGCCTGCGTAGGTTAGGATAAAAAGGCCGCTCTAGTACAGCGCCTAAAAATACAGTCTACTCCTAGTCCCTACTAACGCAATAATAGTTTATAATAGTTTATAATAGTTTATAATAGTTTATAATAGTTTATAATAGTTTATAATAGTTTATAATAGTTTATAATAGTTTATAAACTACGCACTTACTTCTATTATTTATAAGCGCTCTAATAGCTATTAAATTTACTTAAATTATGTATAGAAAACTAACTTATTCTATTATTACTATTATTAGTAATTGCGCTATATTTGTGCGCTGCTTACGTAGTACACTTACGCAATATACTTATTATCTAACGCTATAATAATTATAAGGGTCTAACGTATCTACGTAATGCTTTTCTTCTCTAGTAACTTATTAATAAATACCTTTTTCTCTTTTTTTTTAATCTTGCTACCCTTTATTACCGCCTTTCTAATAAGTAGTAATATAAGAAACTATAGTAGGAACTCTATACATCTATTATTACGCCTATAGTTACTAATCTATTACTAGCCTAACTAGTATATTAGGATATTAGGAAAAGTTTTAAGTGAGTATAAGCACCTAGGGTACCTAAGCGGCTCTAAGTATGCCTATGCACGCCTACGCACTAAATACGCTTAGAGCGCACTAGTAATACTACTTTTTTCTTAGTGTATGTATACGTAAGGTTACGTAAGAATATCTACCTATGCTATTAAAATAATGCTAATTAATTAGTAAATAAAGCTTTTTAATTAGCTAGAATTTAAAAAAGCTTAGTAAGCTGCTTACTAAGCTTTTAAAAAAAGATTTTTTAAAGTATAAAGTTAAAGTCTCTTACTAGATAGTAATTACTAGTTAATATAATAGTACTAATTACTAGCGTGTTATATAGAACTTCTACCTTCTACCTAACTCTAAATTCTAGATTTTGTAGGTTTAAAAATAGAAAACAATTAGTTTTATAATTATTTAAAAGACTTAGATTAGACGACAATTATTGGCTTGGCAAAGAACACTATTTTAAAAAGTTTAAACTTTAATAACTTTTTAACTACTTTAATATTATTATAACTTTTTTAAAAACTTATATAATAATTTATTAGTACTATATTTTTATATAATAATACTACGTAATATATATAATAACTAGTAAAATAAAGAGTTCTTTATTAATTACTAACTAATTATGTAATAAAAATAGTATTGTTAAATTAAATAATTAAAGATTAGTATTTTCTCTATAAATTTATTAAATAATTAAAATTATAGCTTTACTAGTAAACAAGTTATAAAGCTTTAAAAAATTACTTATTTAGGCTATTTGTGCACATCTGCGTAAGTCTGCGTATATCTATATATCTCTAAGCATTTTTGTGCTAGTAAATTACTTGTATAAAAATGCGCACAAATGCGTAAGTCTGCACACGTCTGCGTACAATTCGCATAGTTAAGTAGAAAAACTTTTCTAATAGACTACTTTATATAGAGTAAAGTATACTTTCTACTTTCTATTAATAATATTCTAAATAGAGTAGTATTCTAGTATAAACTTAGTAATATTAGTAAGTAAATAGATCTTTAAAGTGTACTTTTAGGTGGCGTTAATAGTAGTATTAGTATTAGTATTAAGACTTAGAAAGATAATAGAAAATAGAGCAATAGTAGTAAAAGTCTCTTTTAAGGTTAACTTTAATATAAAAATAGAGTGTTAGTATACCTATAGTGTGTAAGTTTCTAGTATATATTTTATAAGTAGCACAAACCTACTAATATAGCTATTACTTTTAGTAATCTTTAGAGATAATAGTAGAGAGAGATAGTTACAGCATTATACTAGTTATAGCGCTAGCGCTATTTTATCTTTTTCCCCCTAGCTCTAAACTAGTATAGTAAGACAGTCTTACTATATTTTATATATAGATTTTTATTAGCTAAAGTAGACGCGCTAAGCTTGCTTAGTAAGCTTAGGCTAATATACTAACCCCTTTTATTAATACTATCTTAAAACGCTTTTCTATATTAATAATAGTAGAAGGGATAACTACTATTATTATAATATTTTTATTAGAAATCCTTTAGTCGCATAAAAACCAAACTATAAAGTAGTTAAGTAGTAATAAAGGACGTAGTAGGTTAAAAGTAAGTATTATTAGTACTTAAAAAAGAGAAGGAGAAGAAGAAGACAAAGAAGATAAGAAAGTAAAGAAAGAACTATTTAAGAAAAAAACTAGAGTAGTTAAATCTTAAATCTTATGTTAGTATTAATAAATTAATATAATTATATTATACTATTACTTAAAGTAAAATAATAAAATTTGTTTCTTGCTATTATATAGTAAATATAGTAGTGGAGACGAATTAATTAGAAATTAAAGACCATAGGTAAAGAGCACTACAATAAGTTTAGGTTACTTTATTACCTAATTTTATCTATATAAAACTTACTATAAAATTTTAGTACTTTTTAGAACTTTATAGTATATATAAGGCTACTACTTAGTAATAGGATAAAAAAGAAGGAGAAGATATTAGCTTCTAAAGAGCCTTAGGCAACTTCTTAGTATTACACTTAATACCTAGCTTAATACCTAGCTTAATAACCTTAATTACTAAAAGCTTAAACTATTTTTTTTTCTTTAAAATATAAGAGATGTTAGCTTTTAAAGAGTCTTAGATAACTTCGTAGTATTATACTTAATACCTAGCTTAACTTATTTATTAAAACTTAAACTACTCTTTTTCTTTAAGATATAAAAGAATGATAGTAGTATGTAAAGCTATTATAAGTTCTAGTAACTTTATAGTAGGTTACTTATAAGCATGCTATAATTTTAAATAAAACTAGTAAATTTAAGTTACTCTATACTAGTATTTACACTTTTAGGCTAACCTTATATAAGTTTAGTATAATAAGGCTTTACTAAATATTAAATACTAAGTATAAACTTTAAACTAAAATAGCTAATAAGGTTAATAATTATTATCGACTAGAACTAATAATAGTTCTACCCTCTTTATTAAGAAAAAAAGGTACTACTAAGAGAATAGAAAAATAAAATAAAAGAGTATAGGGGTTAAAAATAGTAGTCTAATTAGTAGATTACTTACCTACTAGTACTTAAATAACTCTACCCTCTTTATTTTAAAATAACTCTTATAAGAAGGCATAAGAGGTTAAGAATAGTAGCCTAATTAGTAGGTTACTTACATACTAGTTTTTAAATAACTTTATCCTCTTTATTTTAGAATAACTCTGTCTTTTGTTATATTTATATTATTACTTTAATAGCTATAGCTATATAAAAATAAGTTTAAATTATATTTTTATCCTTATTAAAGTATAGTTAATATCTATAGTAGGGGTAGCTATAAGATAGTTAAGAATATAAGTATAAAGTATATTTACCTTTCTAGTTTAATATAAATTTAATTTTAGTAGTATATAAACTACTTTAAAAGGAATGTACTAGGCCTATAGAATTAATTTAAATAGTAATAATAAGTAGCTTACGCTTCAAATAAATATAAAAAGTATTTTTAGCTCTTTATCTTTATCTTTATATATATCTACTACTACTAATAAGGATAATAAAGCTAATATAGCTCTCTACCTCTTTGCTAATAAGTAAAGCCTTAATAGTAATAGTTTTAATAGTATTTTTATTTTATTGGTAGTATACTACTAGTAAGAAAAAGGTTAGATAAAACTATATTTACTTATAACTAAATAAATATTAGCTAGCCTACTAGTAGCACTATATTTTTATTACTTATCTTTATTACTATTTAACCCTTTTATTATTTACTAATATATTTACTACTATGTAGTATAATCTTAGTACTAAGTTAGGCTAAAACTAGTAAACTATAAGTATATTAAGCTATACTTTCGTTTACTTTTATTTATTTTTAGTTTATAAACTTTATGTGGCGTTATTTTATCTACCTAGGGGTAGGACGATAAAGGCTTTTATCTCAAATAACATGACAAAAAAAGCAGAGCCCTCTGCTTAGTAATTAAAAAAGGCGTAACAAGATAATAATGAAAAAAGTATAAACTTTATATAGGTTAGGTTTATATACTATATTAATAATAACTTTATAATTTTAGTGAGTACTACTTACTAAGAAGGCACTAGACTAGATAGTAAATATTATCTAATATGGGATGCTAGACTATATAGGATATTTAGACTAACTCTAAATATTTAAACTAAACTAAACTAGATTATAATCTTTTTATGAAGTTTTCTATAAAAAGATTTCTTTATAAGAGTTTCTAAGAGTTCTTTTAGTTACTTTTATACTTACTACTTTTAAATATATAGTTATAGTTTAAAACTATAAAGTCTACTCTTAAAGTAGTTTAACTAGTATATTTAATTTTATAAAAGTTAAAAGTATATAAAAGAAGACTTCGCGCAGTCTTAGTACATAATATAACACTATTATAGAAAGCTATAGGGGTACTATAAAAACGCTTTAAAATAAGGTAAAGTAGTAAGATAGGTTTAGCTATTTAGGAACTATTTATAAGTATATGCAAATTAGCTAGCTCTTTATAGAGTTAATTACAAGCTATATTATAGTCTATAGGTACTAAAGTTAATAATAATATAACGCGTAGTTGCCTACGCAGTATAAAATTAGTAACTAGATTAAGTATTTATCTATTTACTATATAATATATTTAATTGTTGCATAAGACCTTAAGGTTACAATCTAGTATAGTTATTCCTTAATCTATTAATCCACTTTCTACTAGATGTGCGGTTAGACGCCTATATATATATAATAAGTAGAATAACCCTAAAGTTAAGTAGGATAATGCAAATAATAAGTAGAATAATCCTAAAGTTAAGTAGGATAATGCAAATAATAAGTAGTACTACGCTAATAATAAGCTATATAATAATAATATATATATATATATAGGACTGCTATTACAAAGATTAAATATCTATTATTTTTATAGAATATATAGTAGTATAGTATAAGTTGTATAGTAAATAGATTTCTATAGCTAGTTTATCTTATTATAGTATCTAGTAATACCTAAGTGCTCTAGAGGCTATAAATTTTAACTTGTAGCTCTCTCTCTACTAGTTTAGCTGCCTAGTCCTTAGCTATATTAGAGATAGTTAGCGCTGTTAGCAAGTAAGAGGTAAGGTTTAATTAGATTTAGAAGTAATATAGTAGCAAAAGATATAAAAGAAATGTCTAGTATAATTTAGAATAGCTAGTAGTTTTCTGTAAAGAAAAAAATATAGATAATAATTACTAAATACGTAGGGCATATATAGGTACACGCTTATCCTAAAGAATTTTTATAAGAGATAGGTAGAGTAATAGCTAGATATCTAGAGATTAATAGGTTATTAGTAAAGGATAGTAGAGTGCTATTTAGTAGTA
Organism: Laburnicola sp. R22_1; assembly: GCA_014281115.1. Lineage (NCBI taxonomy): Eukaryota > Fungi > Ascomycota > Dothideomycetes > Pleosporales > Didymosphaeriaceae > Laburnicola > Laburnicola sp. R22_1. The sequence continues at coordinate 1,766,123 of JACONQ010000017.1, forward strand.
GGAGTAGGGAGCGCGCGCGTAATTTGTTATATATTATAGTAGTAAAGTAGGAGTCTAAGTTATTAATTATATAGTAAGGTAGTAAGAAAAGGTAGAGTCTATTATCTAGTAAAGTAGTAGACAGGCAAGTAAGTTAGAGTGTTATTATTATGAGTTTGTTTGTTATCTTAAAAGCTAGAAGAAGAAATGTTAGTAAAATTTTAACGTACTCTAGTTCTAGGGCTTAGCGCTTATATATAATATTATATTATATAGGCGCTAGTAACGTAATAAAAAAACGCAGTAATTAAACGTAGTGGGGCTACTTAAAAACGAATAAGTGGAGGCAGTGTATTCTTCTATCTAGGAAGGAAAAGTTAAAAGTATTAGTTCTTTAGTTAATACTACTATAGTAAAGCCTATTATTATTAGAGATAACTCTATAGTAGTTCTATTTAGGTGTATATATGTAGTTATAGGTTATAATATCTAAAGGCCTACTTATACTATAGCTCTATATACTAGACTAAATACTTTTAGTTTAAAAAAGTTTTATAATTACTTTATATTACTAATATAACTAAGTTATATTTAAAAACTAATTAATATACCTATTAGTTCTATTAGCACTTTATTAATATTCTAAAAGGTATTATTACTATATATAATTTAAGTAAATAACTTATATAGTAAATTTATTACTAGAATAACTAATATTAATTACTATATACTATAGTATATAGTAGTAATAATATATATAAAACTGCGCTAATATACTCCCCTACTATATATTTTATACTACTAAGAATAATATATATATATATAAATAAAATTATATATATTATTTTATGTGGCGTTAATTTATCTACCTAGGAGTAGGACGACAAAGGCTTTCATGTTAAATAATATAACAATAAATGCAGAGCCCCCTGCTTAGTAATTAAAAAGAGCGTGAAAAGAGATTTATAAAAATCATATTATTATATATAATATAAATACTTCTAATTAACTTAAGACTTTTTAGAACTTTGAGAAAAGGTTTACTATAAATAGTTAATAAACTAGTTTATAGTGCGCTATACTATAGTAATATAAGTACTTTTTAACTAGAGCTACTAAATAGTTTAGAACTTTTTAGGACTTTTTAGAACTTTTTAGGACTTTTTAAGTATGTATAAAAAGTAAATATTAAAAAGAAATTAGTTAGCTATATATAGTAGTAAAAGTAAATTTATATTTACGTTATAATTAGTATATATACTAGTAGCTATAGTAAATATATATAACTTTTTAAAACAATTAGACTTATCTAAACTACTAATAATACTACTAACTACACTTATATATATACTATAGCGCTCTTTTTTATAGTAGTACGCTAGCTATATAGCTAGCAGCTAAATAATGTATAGTTACTATTACTATTATTATTACTTAAGGTGCTTTTTAGAATAGCTTTATATATAACTATAAGTAAATTAGACCTAATAGTAGTAGCTAAACTTATTATAATAGACGTAGTTAAATAGATAATATTTAATAATATAATAATATATATATATTAGCTATTATATATCTAAATTTATATTTACGTTATAATTAGTATACATACTCGTAGCTATAGTAAATATATATAACTTTTAAAACAATTAGACTTATCTAAACTACTAATAATACTACTAACTACACTTATATATATACTATAGCGCTCTTTTTATAGTAGTACGCTAGCTATATAGCTAGCAGCTAAATAATTTATAGTTACTACTACTATTATTATTACTTAAGGTGCTTTTTTAGAATAGCTTTATATATAACTATAAGTAAATTAGACCTAATAGTAGTAGCTAAACTTATTATAATAGAAGTAGTTAAATAGATAATATTTAATAATATAATAATATATATATATATTAGCTATTATATATCTAACGAAAATATAGTTACCTATTTAAAATAAATAGCTAACTATACATATAGTAACTTATAGTAGTAAGGTAGTATAGTATTATAAAATATAGTTAAATAAAGTTTTAACCGTGACCTCTTCGTGAAAATTTTGCTTATAGAAGCCTCGCGCTAAGACTGCCAAGCTCGCTTAGCAGTTTGAATGCGCATTTTTATGACTACATTTTTACGCTCTTTTTAATTACTAAGTAGGAGGCTCTACTTTTCTTATTATGTTATTTAAGATAAAAGCCTTTATTATTTTATATCTAGATAGATAATTTAACAATATATAGTTAAATACAGTATTAGTAATACTTATAGCTAATACCTAAGCCTATTATAACTACTGTACTACTATAATAATAATAATAATAATAATAATAATAATAATAATAATAATAATAATAATAATAATAATAATAATAATAATAATAATAATAATAATAATAATAATAATAATAATAATAATAATAATAATAATAATAATAATAATAATAATAATAATAATAATAATAATAATAATAATAATAATAATAATAATAATAATAATAATAATAATAATAATAATAATAATAATAATAGTAGTAGTAGTAGTAGTAGTAGTAGTAGTAGTAGTAATAGCTACTACTAAAGCTACTACTACTAAAGCCTATATAACTATTTAATCTATTAGATATTATAGTAATAGTACTAACTTTAATAACTATTTTTATCTCTATTTTACTTAGCCTTTTTATAAAATTAAAAACTTTAGAGTCTATATATAATACTAATATACTATAGTAGGTGTTACTTTTCTTCCTCCTACTAAAGTTCTTTAGAGCTAAAGAAAGAAAAAATAAAAAAATAAAAAATAAAGTACTACTTAACCCTTTATAACTCTTTTTTAATCGCGGATTTTACATTGCGCGTAGGTAACTACGCGTTATATTATTAACTTTAGTACCTAGTATATTTTGTAATTAACTACCTTTAGTATAAGGGGCTAATTTACACGTGCTAATAAATAGTCCCTAGCTTTCTAACCTATCTCTAAGCTGCTTTACCTTTTTAATACGTTGTTAGCATATTTATAGCTTTCCCTTACAGTGTTATACTATATACTAAAAGGTCTGCGATATTTCTCTTCCTAATAACTTTTTTTTCGCACAGTTGGCTTGCCAAACACCTTTTTAAAACTTTTTTTTTAGTTTAAGATTAAAGTAAATTAAGATACAAGGTTATTATATACTATATACGGCACCTAATTCTAATTAAAGACTAACCTTAAATATCTAGTAATGCGATAATAGTTTAAACTTACTTGTACCCCCTAATATCTATAAGCTCCTAGTTCTAATATAAGGTTTACTTATAGCGTATATAGTACACCTAGCTTATTACTACTATTATTATTAGTTATCTACGCTCGTGCACTAAATAAGCTAACTTAATAGTAATAATAGTAATAATAGTTAGAAGAATCTTATAAATCTATATAATACTCTTACTACTATATCGCTTGTTAATAAACATCTTATTATTTTTCTTTTGCGTTTCCTACTAGATAATTCTACTACTAATAAAAAGTAATTGCATTTACTAGAGTAGAAATATAGTTATGCTATTTTTTATATACTAGACTAGCTGCTAACCTAACTAGTATAGAAGAATAGCCTTATAAATAGTTAAGTATACCTATTTATTGTGCTAGATAAGCTTATAGATAAAATAGAACTCTAGTATAGTTACTTTAATAGCCGCTTTAATAGTAGTAGCGTATATTTTTAGTATATACTTTTAGTAATAGTAAGTACTTCTTTAAAAATAATATTAATACCAAGAAAGATAGTAGGGCGTAGAGAGATAGTAGGAGATTTGTTAAGAATAACTTTAATATAGTAATAGAGTAATAGTATATCTAGTATATATTATTCTTATCCTATTACGTATAAGAAATATACCTATTAATATATTAACTTGTGTTATTTATAATAATCTAGATAGCAGTTTATAACTTAGAGTAGTAGTTTATAACTTAGAATAGTAGAGAAGAGATAGCTTATAGTAATATTAGCTGCGCTAAAGTCTTATCTCCCCTAAAGTTCTAAGTGGCCTCTTTGTAAAAGTTTTGCTCATAGGAGTAGCTCTACGCTAAGACCGCTAAGCTCGCTTAGTAGTTTAAACGCGCTTTTTTTTGTTATTACCTTTTTATGCCTTTTTTAATTACTAAGTAGGGGGCTCTGCTTTTTTTGTTATGTTATTTAAGATAAAAGCCTTTGTCGTCCTACCTCTAGATAGATAAAATAACGCCACATAACTCTTTTAGTATAGATTAAACTAGTCTTTTAAGTATTATAGTTATTAATATATTATAGACTTAGTTTTACTAATACTAGCAGTAGTATTACTTTAAGTAAAGGTTTTAGTAATAGAATTTTTTAAACTTACTTTAACTAGGCGTAAATACCATAGTAGATATAAGTACTATAGAACTAGTTACTACCTATAATTTTTATATTTAATAAGTAATAATACTATAAGAAGAAATACTAGTATTATACTAGAAACTTAGTATTTATAGCTACTAGTATAAACTACTAGTCTATATTTAATTATAATAAATATACTATAGAATTAAAGCTTAGTAATAAACTTAAAAATAATAAATAGTGTAAAAGCTATTAAACTAGTAGTTAAAAGTACTAACTTTACTTATAATGCCTACATTTAGATAAAGTTAAGTATATTACTTCTATATATACGCGTTATTATTATAGTATTTATAAGTATTACTCTTCTAGATAGAAGTATAAACTACCTCCACTTATTAGTTTTTAAGTGGCCCCACTACGTTTAATTACTACATTTTTTTATTATGTTACAGCGTCTATATAACGTTATATCACATACGTGCCAAGTCCTAGAGCGCGTCAAAGTTTTTCTAACGTCTCCTCCAGCTTCTAAGACAACCTACAATAACAACACTCTACTTACTAACTTACCTACTACGTTACTAGATAATTAACATCTACCTTTTAACCTTTTACCACATTACTAGACAATTAATAACTTAGAACCTTCGCCCCACTCCACCACCACAATATACAACAAATCGCGCGCGCGCTCCCCATTCCTAACACTAAATAGCACCTAGCTATCCCCTAACAATAACTCTTTAACCTCTAGCACACTTTCCTAGCGTTAGCCTCACTCTACCTATTACCTATAGATGTCTCATAGTACAAGCGCGTATTCGTACATCCGCCACATCTCTATTATCTATTCATAGAATCTATTAACATAACAGCCCTTTAGAATCTCTAGATTAAATGGCAGCGTCTTATAATTTATATATCTCTAATAACCTTTAGTAAATCTAGCCTATTGCTTTTTAAAATAGCTCTAGTTTGGTTTATCCATAATATGGCTAAGGACTAGACTACTAAAATAGCAGAAAGAGAGCTACAGGTCAAAATTCATAGTCCCTAGAATACCTAAGTATTCGCTAATATCGCAATAAGACAAACCGGCTGTAGTAATTTATTCGCCACACAACTTATATTGTACCACTATACTATTAGCAATATTAGAAGGCGTTTAACTTTTGCAATACTAACCCTAGATGTTTTAGTTAGCGTTATCCTTATTATTGTCCTTCTTATTGTATATATATAGGCGCGTAACCGCCCGCCCCTATAGAAAGTACATTGTTTAGTTAAGGGAAGGCTATTGCGGATAGTAACCTCGAGGTCTTAGGTAACAATGTACTCTGTGTGTAAGAGTAGATAAACACTTAATATATTTAGTTGCGGATTTTTATACTTCGTACACAGGCTGCGTTATATTCTTATCTTTAACTTTAACAAATAGTCCTCGGCCTAACCTATCTCGCTACTTTACCTTTTTTAATACTTTTTTAGCACACCCATAGCTTTCTCTTACAGCATTATACCATACACCAAAAGGTCTATGATGTTTCTCTCCTAGATATTATAAGTATTTATTAAGTATTTATTAAGTATTTATTAAGTATTATAAGGTATACAAACTATATAGTAGTAGAAGCCTACCTTCTAAATAAAGAAACCTTTATTTAAAAGGACTTCTATCTAGTGTTAGAGGCTCTAGTATAGCTATTTAAGTAGAGAGATAGTACTTAATATCTATATAACTAGGGTTAATAGTAAGCTTTAGACTTTACCTAGACTAGAAATTTAAACTTAGATAAATAGCTATATATAAAGAGCAGCTTTTTAGTATAATAGTTAATAAACTCTAGTTTATTAGTTTATATATTTCAAATTTTAGTTAGTATATAATATAGTAAATAAACTAACTACTAAACGTATTTAAAAATTCTCTTATTGTTATTACTTTAGATAATATAAAGTTCCAGAAAGTTTTAGAAAGTCTTAGAAAGTTGTAGGCAAATAATAATAGGTAATAGTATAACTAAAGTCTATCTTAGTGTATCTTAAAATATTATATATAAATATTGGTCTAGCTATATAGTAATTTAGAAGTATAATGACTAAAGTAAAAATATAATATCTATATAGTAGTTAACTACTAGTAAAATTAAGAGTAGTTATTTAACTAAAATTAATAGTTAAATTAATATTACTATTATAGCTATTATATATAACCTATACAAATTACTTAATATTATTAAAGATCTTTGTTGTGTTAAGATTCTAACTAGGTCGAATCTACACTATACATAAAGAGGAGTAAAATAGAAGGCACTAAAACCTAGTACCTAGTATATAGTAGTAGTAACAAAATATACACAAATTAATAATAATTTTATTATTAATATTTTATACAGCAGTATTATGAATAGTAGTTAATAAATAGTCTACTATCTAGTATAACTAAGTTCTATATTATCTCTTAACTAGTAGACTATTAGAAAGCTATAGTAGTTCTACGCGAAGTTACAACTATAGGAGTAGTATAAGTAATAGGACGCTTAACTATAGTTTAGTTATTACGCTTACAACCTAGCAGCTATAGTGTAACTATAGTTTGCTATACGTATAGCGTATAAAGTCTGCCTCTTATAATATTAGTAATGCCTAGTATACTAAATCTTTACCTTTAACTTACATAATACTAAGTCTTATAAATCTAAATATCTCTTTATTATATATAGTAACGTAACATCTTTCTAGCATTCTAAGATTGTGTTGTCTAATACCTATAGTTGGATAGCTGCTAGAGAATTTAAAATTAGTATAGATAACTAGCTAGATAATATTAGCAATCTAGTCTACCTACTATAAGATAAGGTTTAAGAGGTAGAGCTGCTAGAGAACTAAATTAATAATAATTCTACTATCCTAGAGGTTATAATTAATAATCTATCTAGGCTATATATAATCTTTGGTCGCATTATTTATTTAGTGTTAATTACCCTTTTTAACTCCCTTTTTTTTAATTTGAACCTGCGTAGGTTGGGATAAAAAGACCGCTCTAGTCTAGCGCCTAAAAATATAGTCTACTCCTAGTCTCCTCTACTAATATAATAATAGTTTATACATAAACTATACACTTGCCTCCTATTATCTATAAGCGCTCTAAAGGCTATTAAATTTACTTAAAGCGTACACAGCAAACTAAGCTCTATTATTACTATTAGCGGCAATTGCACTATATTTATGCGTCGCTATATAGTATACTTATATAACGCGCTTACTATTTAACGCTATAACTATAACCATCTAGCGCATCTACGCAACGCTCTCCTTTTCTAGTAATTTATTAATAAATATCTTCTTCTCTTTCCTCTTAAATTTACCCTCTATTACCGTCTTCCTAACTAGTAGTAATATAAAAAACTATAGTAGGAACTTTTTATACTTTTTATACTTTAAGTTACTAATTTATTACTAGCCTAACTAGTATACTAGAACTACCTTATATAGGCTAAGGTATACCTTCTACTTTAACTTATTAATAATCTTTTAGATAGAGTAGTACTCTAGCGTAGATCTAGCAACTTTAAGCAGATAGATTATTAGAGCGTACTTTTACACGGTGTTAATAGCGGTATTGGTATTAAGATTTAGAAAGACAGTAGAAAATAAAGCAATAGCAGTAGAAGTCTTTTTAAGGTTAACTTTAATATAAAAATAGAGTATTAGTGTATCTATAGTGTATAGGCTTCTATCTAGTATATATTGCTTATAAGTAGTATACAAACCTACTAATATAGCTATTACTTCTAGTAATATTTTTAGAAATAATAGTAGAGGAGATAATAGCTATAGCGTTATAGCGCTAGCGCTATTTTATACCTTTTCCCTACTCTAAACTATAGTATAGTAATATAGCCTTACCTATAGTTTTATATAGAGATTTTTTTAGTTAGAGTGGGCGCGCTAAGTCTACTAAGCTCGCTTAGCTTACTTATAACGCACTAACTTCTTTTTATTAACACCTTAAAATGCTTTTCTATATATATAATAGAAGGAGAAATATCTACTATTATTATAATATTATTATTAAAAACCTCTTAGTTCTAATAAAAACTATATAATCTTTATATAACTCTAAATTCTTAAGTGCTAGGTTATCTTTTTATATAAAGACCTAGAAAGAGATATAGTAACCTTTATAAGAAAATAATAGCACCTTTATCCGTATACCGTATGGGCAAGGGTATCTAAGGGTGTTAAGGTTTCAATATTGCCGCACGATGGCATCACGTGGGGATCACGTGATGCCCGTGCGCCGCAGGATCTTCTCCTTTCCATCCACACCCTCTCTAGAGATAAGCAAGTAACAACTAGATCTATTTGCCTTACTCTACCTACCCTCTATACGCTGTGTACACCGTACAATTCTCTCTCTTACTAATTAAATGTGTAACCATTCTGTTTAATTAGCTAGCTATAGAGCCCATTTATCAACCTTACTATTATAATACTAGTAAGACTAGAGAATAGGCTAAGATATAGTAGTAGGCGTCTATTAGAGAAGAAGTAAATATTTTTTATATATTACTAGAGCGCGCGCGTAGCTATAGTAGGAGAAGCTTCTAGTAGTAGTTAAGATTATATAGGCACATAAAAATAATAAGAAGTAAAGAGAGTAGTAGTAGTAGAAGTATAAAGGAGATAGGCAGTAATAGTAAGGTTCTAGAGGGGCAGTATATAGCTCGCTAGTTGCGAGAGGAAATCTACTATAGAAGAGTAATAAAATAGTTAGATTAGTTACTATTATAATTATTATTATTATTATTGCTATAAAAATGTTATTAAAGAAATTATTAATTACGTAATATAGTAGTTAGTTAAACAACTAGCCCGAGATTATATAATATTATAAATTATCTCTAAGGAAGAGGTTACTTAATATTATAAAAACTATTCTTAATAGGTAAGTTAGCCTACTTAAACTCTACTATTATATAAATGTGCTATATATTAACCTAATTTATCTAGTCCTCTAGCGCTACTATACTAGCTATACAAATATTATATAAGTTAAATATAGCTAGCCTTAATATAATACTTAAATTATATAGTTTTATATAGTAATTTTATAGCAGACTTAATATAAAAAAATATAGAGAGAGTATAGACTTACTAAATATATTCTTAATATAAGTATAATACCTCTTCTAGGCAGGAGTATAAACTGCCTCTACTTATTTAGTTTTTAGGTGGTCCTACTACATTTAATTTCTGCACTTTTTTATTATACTATAGCGCCTATATAATATTATATAATATAATGGATCGGCTTACCAAATACCTTTTTTGACCTTTTTTTTTAGTTTACGGTTAAAGTAGATTAAGATAAAAGGTTATTATATACTATGTACAGCACCTAATTTTAATTAAAAACTAACCTTAAATATCTAACAACGCAATAATAGTTTAAACTTTAAACTTACTTATACCTTACCTATACTTTATAAGCTTCTAACTTATATAAGGTTTACTTATAGCGTACATAGTATACTTAACTTATTACTACTACTATTATTAGTTATCTGCGCTTACACACTAGATAAGCTAACTTAATAGTAATAATAGCTAGGAGGATCTTATAGATCTATATAATGCTCTTGCCACACTAGAGCTTATTAATAAAGACCTTATTGTCCTCCTTTTGCATTCTCTATTAAAGTATTCTAGTACTAATAAGAAGTAATTACATCTACTAAAGTAGAAATGTAGTCTAGCTATTCTTTATAAACTAAATTAGCTACTAGCCTAACTAGTACATATAAATAGTGTTATAAATAGTTAAATATACCTATCTATCGCGCTAGATAAGTATTTTATAGATAGAACAGAACTCTAGTATAGTTATATTAGTAGTAGTAGTGCGAATCTTTAGCGTATACTTTTTAGCGACAGTAAGTACTTTTTTAGGAACAACGTTAATGCCTAAATAGATAGTAGGGCTTAGAAAGATAGTGGGAACTTTATTAAGGATAATCTTAATATAGTAATAGAGTAATAGTATATTTAGTATGTATTATCCTTATTTCACTTATAAGTATAGTAGTATATACCTATTAATATATTAACTTGTATTATTTATAATACTCTAGATAGTAGGTTTGTAATAATTAGGATAGTAAAGGAAGGATAGCTTATAGCGTTGCTGCGCTAAAGTTTTATTCCTCTTCTAAAGTTCTAACTATAGCCTTTTTATAAATTAACTTTGCATATAGGAGCTATGCGCACTAAGACTACTAAGCTCGCTTAGTAGTTTAAACGCGCTTTTTTTATAATTACTACCTTTTTACGCTCTTTTTAGTTACTAAGCAGGGGGCTCTACTTTTTTTATTATATTATTTAAGATGAAAGCCTTTGTTGTGCTACCCCTAGGTAGTTAATATAACGCCACACATATATAATATAATATTATATATAAGCACTAAGTCCTAGAACTAGAGCGCGTTAAAGTTTTTTTAATATCTTCCCCTAGCTTTTAAGATAACTAACCCTATAATAATAACACCTTACCTACCTGCCTATCTATTGCGTTACTAAATAATTAACACCTACCTTTTAACCTTTTACTTACCTTTTAACCTTTTACTTACCTTTTAATCTTTTGCTTACCTTTTAACCTTTTGCCGCGTTACTAGATAATTAACTACTTAGAACTCCTAGATGCACGCGCTACCACTATTATAATATATAATAAATTACGCATCCTCCTTACTTTTAATACTAAATAGTACTCTAACACTTCTAGGATTAGCCTTACTTTATTTATTATCTATAGAAGTTCTATAGTATAAGCGCGTATTTATATATCTGCTATATCTCTATTATCTATTTCTAGTAGAATATATTAGCATAATAACCCTCTAGGGCCTCTAGGTTAAATAGTAGCGTTTTATATTTTATATATCTCTAACATCCTTTAGTAAATCTAGCCTATTACTTTTTAATATAGCTAAGGACTAGGCTGCTATAATAGTAGAGAGAGAGCCATAGGTTAAAATCTATAGCCCCTAGAGCATTTAGGTATTTTCTAATACCGCAATAAGATAAACTAGCTATAGTAATCTATTTGCTATACAACTTATATTATGCTGCTATACTATTAGTAATATTAGAAGGCGTTTAACTTTTATAATACTAACCCTAGGTATTCTAGTTAGTATTATCCTTTTTATTATTATCCTTTTATTATTATCCTTTTTATTATTATCCTTTTATTATTATCCTTTTATTATTATCCTTTTATTATTATCCTTTTTATTATTATCCTTTTTATTATTATCCTTTTTATTATTATCCTTTTTTTATTATCCTTTTTATTATTATCCTTTTTATTATTATCCTTTTATTATTATCCTTTTTATTATTATCCTTTTATTATTATCCTTTTATTATTGTCCTTTTTTAATATATATAGACGCGTAACTACCTACCTTATAGAAAGCGCGTTATTTAGTTAAGGAAAGGCTATTAGTATTTTAGCAAATAGTAATCTTAAGGTCTTACGCAATAATATACTATGTGTATAAGAGTAAATAAATACTTAATATATCTAGTTGCGAGTTTTTATACTTCGTGCGTAGGCAGCTATATTATATTATTATCTTTAACTTTAGCTTTAGTATTTATAGACTATAGTATACTATGATTAACTACTTTATTAGTATAAGGGGCCAATTTGTACGTGCTAATAAATAGTCCCTAGCCTAACCTATTTTTAAGCTTTACCTTTTTTACTATGTTTTTAGCATACCTATAGCTTTCTCTTATAGCGTTGTACTATATACTAGAAGGTCTGCGATATTTCTCTTCTAGATAAGTATATTACTAATATACTAAAATATTATATAAACTAGTCTATTAAAAATAAAATAAATATTATATATTAAGTTCTTATAGTTTCTAATATTTAACTTATATATATGGTTAAAATGCTTTAGTATTAAATTAATAGCTTTAAATACAAACTACTAACTCTACTCGTTACTCTATCCTAAATAATAGAATAGTCTACTATAACTTTAGTATATTAGTAGGGGAAAGGTTCTATTAGTAATATAATATCTCCTAACTATATTTAGTTTATCTAGCACTAATAATAATAATAAGTAAGTTTACTAGGTAATATGTATGGCGTTATTTTATCTATCTAGGGGTAGGACAACAAAGGCTTTTATCTTAAATAACATAAAAAAGCACAGCCCCCTGCTTAGTAATTAAAAAGGACTAGGTAATATAGTATACTAATATTTTTATATTTAATTATATATTAAATAGTAAGGAATAGCTTAACCTTTTATAGTTTTTTTTTGCGACTAAGGGGTTTCTAATAAAAATATTACAATAATAATAGTTATCCCTCCTCCTATTATTAACACAGAAAAGCGTTTTAAGGTAGTGTTAATAAGAAGAGATTAGCGCGTTGGCCAACCTCTTATAATATCTAATATATTATCTAAAAGGTAAAATTAGTAATAAAACTAGACTAAGCTAATAAAGTAAAAGCTACTAAGCGCATCTTCTTTACTAAGTGTAAGAACTAATTTATAATAAGTAAGATACTAGTATTATTAAATACATTCTAGTAAATATCTAGACTTAAATCTACTTTTAAATACTTATACTATTGCATAATAGTATAGAATAATACTATAACTTATTTAAAAAGTTCTATATAATAAGTACTTTAGTTAGATAGTACTTTATATTATTCTAGGTCTTTATAGTCTAGCCTTAGTAAGATGTATTTATTAATATAATATAATATAATATATATAGTAAAAGATATTAGCCTTATAAAATTCAAATGTTTTGTAATTACCTTTTTACGCTCTTTTTAATTACTAAGCAGGGGTTTGCTTTTTTTGTCATATTATTTAAAATAAAAGCGTTTATCGTTCTACTCCTAGGTAGATAATTTAATAATACATAAAATTCTAATAGGTATAAATAATAGTATTAAGTAGGTTTATCTATATATAGAACCACTTTAGTATAGAATAGACCTACTAGTAATAATTATAGTTAAACTTACTGCACTATTACTTCTACTTAACTAACTATATTTATTATATAGTTAACTAATTAATATATATAAGGTATATCTACTTTATAAAGTCTAATAAATATTTATTATTATTTACTATAGTGCAAAGCCTTCGTTAATTAAAATAGATACTATTATATATCTATTACGTGCCCTCTATATGTTGTTAAATTAACTACCTAGGGGTAAAATAACAAAGGCTTTCATCTTAAATAACATAATAAAAAAGCAGAGCCCTCTGCTTAGTAATTAAAAAGAGCGTAAAAAAGGTACCCTCTATAGTACTCTTATCTATACTAATTTTCTTAAACTACTAATATAGTATCTTTTTAGCTAGCAAATAATTAATAGATAGAAATTTTAAAAAAGTAGTTAAGAATTTTATACTAAACACTATATTAATAAATATATAATATATAGAGTATATAGCCTTTGTAAGTATTTTAATAGATACCTATACACTAATCTTATTATTTTTAGTATACCTAGTCTATTTAATATATTAGCTAGTTATAAAGAGACTAAGAAATTATATATATTAACTATTAAACTACCTATTAATATAGTATTATATATAGTTAAGGTAGTGTTAGTTATAAACTAATATATTGCCTTATATCTAGTATACGTATTGTGCTTTTAATTTATAAAGTTAATATTATTATATATAATTATAGCACGCGGATTTTACCCGTGTATATATAACTATTTCTAGCCTATTATATTAGTTTAAGCTAACTAGGACTTTTTAAAACTTCTTAAAAATATTTAATTTATAATAGTACTTGCTGGCCTTCCTACTAAGCACGCCATATTACCTTTCTTTTACACCATATTTCCCCTATTTACGCCTTTTACCTTCCTAAAGGCGCCTTTTCTAGTTAGTGTTAGCGTAGTAGTTAGCGTGGGCCTATGCCCTATACTGCCCTTTATATAAGAAAGGACCCCTTATATTCCTTTCTTGTCTACTATTTTAGAATAGTATTAATTTAACTAGCTTTTTTAACTATTTTTACTATTGCTAATAGGTTAGCCCTAGAAGGCTGTGTACCGCCCTTATATTATTCTAAAACTAACCTTTTTATTTAGCTGTGGACAGTAATATAATATCTACTCCTTCCTTAAAACGCTGCCTATAGGCAGTTAAATTAGTAGAAGTTTTACTTTATTAGTTACTAGTTATACTAGACAGTTATTATACTACAATAAGGTCTATAAGGCTGCTATTATAACTTTTTTACCTACTATAAGTAAGTAAGAGTGTATTAGTTTGTTAGTTACTAGTTGTGCTAAATAGTTATTACACTACTCTAAGGTCTATTAAGAGAGACTACTATTATAACTTTTCTGCCTACTGTAAGTGAGTAAGAGTGTATTAGTTTGTTAGTTACTAGGAAGAATTCCTAGCGCTAGGAAGTTTATATTTTACTACTCTAAGGTCTATTAAGAGAGGCCACTTCTAAGTCCCTTCTCTACTTAACATATAAGAGTAAAAACTTTATTAGTTACTTTTATAAGAGACTAGTTTAATAGATTGCGCTATTATAGTCTATTAAAAGAGATTGTTCTAAGTTGCAAAAGTAGTAGTACTACTAAGGCCTATTTAGAGAGGCTAGAATTCTAAGTTTACTAGCTACTAGTTATAGCGTAAGTAGTAGAAAGTCTTATTAGTTACCCCTACAAGACTTTACACTCTAGTTTAATAGGTTGCACCTAGATTTACTAAAAGAGATCCTCTTAGTCTATTAAGAGGCTACCCTAAATATCCCTATATAATAATAAATAATAACTATATTATCTCTAAAGACTAATTTGCCTATAATACCTAACTAGTGTTATAGTATAAGAGCTAAAGGCACTAAGTAAGGGATATTAAAATTAGGCTTTAAAGGTGTTACAGCGCTATCTATAAAGATTTTAAATAAGTAATACTTTTACCCTCTTTATAAGGCGCCCTACTTTACTTATTAAGCGCGCTATCTTGCACTTATAAGATACCTAGACCTACTAAATTTAAATACTCTACTACGTCTAACTATTAACCTCTTAGGTATTTCTTTTTATTTTATTTTACTTTTTTTATAATAGACACCCCTTATAAACTACTTAGCTACTTAGAAAATCTAGATACTAGGTTATTCTAGCGCTAACCTTACTAAGTAGCTCTGTCTAGTCTACTTTAATTTTTTATTACTCTATCTTACTAAGTAGCCTTATATACTCTATCCTAATCCTTTACTATCTTAGACCTTAGTTAAGCCTATATTTAAACTAGGGTAGCACTAGTTATAGGAACCTACTCCCTTTGCTATAACTACCTTAGCCCTTACCTATTGCCTATTAAGTATTTAGCTAGGAAACTAATTACTAGACTATTAATATTGCCTAGCTACCTTTTAGTTTAACTTATTAATAGATTATAGTTAAATATTTTTATTACAACCCTACTTCTACCTTAAACTTACTAGTAGTTAGCCTCTAAATCTAATAAGTCTATACTATTATTCTGTAAGGGTCCTAAAATTAATATATACTAGGCGACTCTAACTACTCTTTCTAATAATAAAAACTTTAAAGTAGAGCCTAAGCCTAATTACTTTAGCTAACTGCTTTTTGCCACCCTTCCTTAACTATTACTAGAATAGCTAGATAAGCTAGAAGACGCCTAACTTAGTAAGGACTATAGCGATTACACTAGAGAAAAGACGCTTAATAAAAATAATTTTTATAAACTTAGCATTATTTATTATAATAATAGCCTAGACGATAATAATACTGCCTATTATAGCGATAGATTAGAAGATAAAGAGTCTATCTATTATAATAACCTCTCTAATAATAACCCTAAATTTACTAATATTATTAATATTAAGTCTAACTCTTTATAGAAAAAATACTTAGGCAATAAATCTAATAGTAAACTACTTAATAAAATCTTCTAGAATGCTAATAATTAGGAGCTGTCCCCTAACTATTAGCCCTTACTCTAATCTACTAGTTACCTAACTTATTTTGCCTTTAGGAGCACCCTAAGCTACTAAAATAAGTAGTCTAGTTTATTACTAGTTAAGTAGTATAATAGCGTTATATTATGTACTAAGAGTGCGCGAAGTCTTCTTTTACATAGTTAAGTAGCTTTCTAACTAGTCTATTATGCGTAGGCATCTATTACTTTAAGCACTCTTATCCCTAGCTACCCTCTTTCTAGCTAGCTTACTACTAATTTAGCAGCTTCTTAACTATAGCGCGTGTAGGACACTTTTTAGCACCTTTACCCTACTATACTAGTAGCTCCTATAGCTTTATAAGCTACTTTACTCTAATTAAAAACTATATAGGTAGGTTAACACGTTTTTTCTAAAACGCTTTTTTTATAGTACTAGAAAATCTTATATAATATAATTATACTAGCGCGCAATAGACTAACTAGAAAAGTTTTAGCTAACTATATTTTTATATAGTGTTAGAGCTAAGAATACGCTCTATTAGCAAAACGCTAAATACTAAAATATAGTTTCTAATCTAGCACTAATTTACTCCTAACTACGTTCTTTAATATCTTTACTAAATAGCACCTAAATTAGAAACTAAGACTACTACTAGAACTATAGGGGCCTATTGCCCCTATTCTAGCCCTCTTTAGCCCTAAAATAGTACTAGTTATATTAAAAATTCGCTAAAACACCCTATTTTTATATACTTTCCTTCCTATTTTTAGGCCTTAAAAGGAAGGTTATATAATAGTACTTACTAGCCTTTCTACTAAGCACACTTTATTATCTTTTTTTATACTCTATTTCTCCTATTTGCGCCTTTTACCTTCCTAAAGGCGCCTTTTCTAGTTAGTATTAGTATAGTAGTTAGCATAGGCCTATGCCCTACGCTGCCTTCTATATAAGAAAGGGCTCTTTATATCCCTTTCTTATCTACTATTATGGGAGAATCTAGTCCTAATTAGGACTTAGTAGAAAGATAGATTAAGTTATGTATGCTAGAAGAAAGAAACCGCCTATTAAATTCTTAAGAGCTAATTAGGCACCGGTTTACTACGTAACCTATGTAGTGGAGTTTATTCTACCATATACTTTTCTATCTATAGAAGCTTAGCTCTATTAAGCTTTATGCTAAACACCCTTTTAGAAAACACTCTAAATATGTTATAGCGCCTTCTACTAGTAAGTAGAGGTTAGGCCTGCCTCTAATAGTAAGCTTTACTAATTACCTAGCTTTGTGTAATCTTAAATAATAGCCTATAAACGCTCACCTATTTTTATTACTAACCTACCTATTCTACTTACTCTCCGCACTCTTATAATTTTTTTGTAGTTTAGCTTCTTGTTCTTTTAAACCCTAAACTATTCTTAAGCCTTTACTTAGTCTGCCTTATTATGCCTCTTTCTCTTTAGATTAACTATGCTCTAGGCGCCTACGTATTTGGCAGCCTTAGTTTTAGTAGTAGCGGCGGCAGTAGTAAGCCTTTTTATTAAGGCAATAATAGTGCAGGCTCTAGTGGTTTAACCCTTTTACTAGTGCCTAAAAAGCCCTCTATTAGTGTATTTATTATCTTCTTATCTCTGTGTAAGTCTCTCGCATCCTAATAGTTTCTTAGGCTGACCTCTAGAAAGTGATTCCTCTCTTAGATGCACGTATTAGCTTTAATATTATAGCCTAAGTTTTTGTAGCCCTTAGACAGAGCGTTAGTAATAATAATAACCTGCCTTATAGTTTGCAACCCTAAGTAAATAGTTAAGATAATTTTGCACTTTAGTTAGATTGTAACCCTAATAAATTTATAATTAACGCCTTGCTCTTTTATTTTCTCTACTATAGTTAGGAAGCGCGATAATGCAACACTAAAGATAAGCGAGTTATATTTTACTAGGCCTAATAGTCTAAATTATTAAATAATAAACGCCCTTATCCTATATACCTACTAAGCCTATTTACTACTACTACCTAAGAACGTATTAACTTTATCTATTTCTCTATTATAGGCAATAATACTCTGTTCTATAATAGGTGCCTACTAGCGCAGCGTTAGTGTTTCTAGTTCGCTAATAATAATATAGAACTACTATATAGTAGCGTATTTATAGCCTGCTATATTTATAATAAAAGCGCCCTATATTTTTTTATTCTAGGTATGCCACACTATCCCTCTCTTTATAGGTATATATCCTAAATGTCTCTTAAGTTAACTATTAAATAGGTCTTTATTCTTTATCTTCTAATATTTTTTCTTATACGTTAAGCACGTATTATAAACCTTAATGCTTAGACCTAAGTAATACTTAGCTCCCTAGGAGCGACGTTTATATTTTAGGGCCTTATAATTAGCAATAACCTTAAATTTCTACTTTAGTTAACTCCTAATTCTCTAATCCTATATCCTTTAGCTTTGCTCTTAGACACTATTTGTCTGGCTTCTTTCTAATCTTCTTCTTGCGTAAGCTTTACCACTACGTGTACCTATGCTTCTAACTAGTCTAGAGTACCTACTTGCCAGGCTACCTTAGAGACAGGCCTATTAGCTTCTTAGATAGTTTTAGCACTACTTCTAGCCCTTACCTATTATATAACTATAGTTTATGCATTCTAAGGAAGAGGGAGAGCTTTAAGAAGACATTAGACATGCTTTAACTATTAGTCTAATAGTCCTTCTTCTTCCTATAATACTAATGTAGAGAATAAAGTCTAGACTTAAGTTTTCTAGAAGTTATAGCGCTTTCTAGGGCGGGACTTCTTTTAAAGGCTATTACAAAATCCGTAAGTTTAGGCTAGAGTTACTTAGGCTTATAGGTTTTATAATAAGTGTAAGGAAGAAAAAGAGTAAAAGAAGAGTAGTAGTTTTAGTCTATAGCTTGCTAGTAATAGCTACAAAAGTCTCTTTTTACCTAAGGGCTACTTAGGCTTTAGATAGCTTATTAGTACTTAAATATATCCTTTATCTCTGCTATACTTTACTCTTTTTCTTATAATACTATATCTTTTTATTTGCGCCTATAAGCTATTTGCTCTTTAATTACTATTTATAAGTACCTAATCTACCCTTAGAGTTTCTTACTAGTAGTAACGTGGTTGCACTTTTTTTAAAGAGTACTACTACTTATTACTAGTTTAAAAGTAGCGTTTGCGTACACGCCTTACCTACTATAACCTAATAGAGCCTTATAGTCACTTAGAGTATATAACCTGCTCTTTGTGTTCTTTTGCTTTTCTCTTTATTTTGCTATTTTAATTCTTCTACCTAATAGTTTTAATCTTCTTTTTAACTATAGCTGCTGTTAACTTCTTCATTAGTAGCTATGCCTCTAGTGCTGGCGATAACAATAATAGTAATAGTAAGAAAAGCGGCTAAGACTTATAATAGCCCTTAGCGCCGCCTATTAATAATGCTCTATAACTGCTTCTATTTTGTTATACGTATACCTATCCTAATTATTTCTTAGCTTACTAACTTATGCCCTAGTTATTACTCTTTTAAATTAGCTATATAACTTTAGCACTATTTATAAGATTATAAGACTCTTATGTAATAATTACGCTAAGTATTTATTATTAGACTACTTTATATAGTTTGCTTAAGGTATAAGTAGCTTTAAGATTAACTCTAATTCTACTAATAACACTTCTATTATCTATACTATTCTATTTTATTAGCTATACTAAGCTACTTTTATAAAAGATATAAGCACTAATAAACAGAGGCGTAATTACTTTAAATAGCGCTTAGTATTTAGTTATACTCCTTATGTATCTTATCTTTCTGCCCTTTTTTTTACTATAGGCTAAGGCCGGATTAACTATAATTCTAGTGCAGCTAAAGGTAATTATAATTAAGCCTGTAAGGCTTATGTCTAGAGTTATTATCCCTACTTTTAGTATATTAATAGTAGTTAACGCCTTTTTCTTAAGGGCTACTATATTCTATACTAGACAACTTTCTAATATTAGTAGTGCTCCTTTAACTGCTACGGTAAGCCTAATTTGCTCTTAACTAGTTCCCTATTACTAATTTGCCTATCTAGCTTTATTTCCTTTAGTATTTACTATAAACACTTAAGCTAATTTTTTCTAGTAAGATTATTAGTAAGTGTATAAGCTATAGATAGAGTAACTAGAAGTAAACACTCATATCTATAATAGAATTAGTAAGCTGCTTAGTTTTAGCGACACTGCTATAATGCTTTCTACTAGGTGCTCTAGCAGACCTTGTCTAATTATTAAGAGTTTTTTAGAGGCGCCTAATTCTTTATTAGGCACTAATTCTAATATTGCTAAGTCTTCCCTATACACACTCCTCTTTAGGCGTTATTACGCCTAGTCTATTATCCTTTTTAGTAATAATAGTAGTAGTTTTTTCTTATTCTAAGGTTCTCCCTACACACTACTCTTTTCCTATTCTTCTTAACTTATTGTCTTCTCTAGCAGCGACAGCGGTAGCCCTTCCCTATTTTAGGGCCAAACCACTCCTACTTCTAGTTGTCTGCTCTTTGGCCCTTATTCCTCTTTAGGTTAAGTCTTACTTAATGCAGTACTATAGATTAGCTCTTTATCCTTTAACTTATCTCCTTTCTAGACTACTAATAATTCTTCTAAAGTTTTATTTTACTCGCCTTCCCCTATATATCTAGCTTTCTAATAGTTTATTAATTCCGCCTATACTTTCTTATCCCCGCTTAGCTGCAGTAGTATAATTTCCTCTCCTTCTTCTTTAGATCTATCCTCTGTTCTTTCTAACCTCTTTGCCTAAGCTACACATCTAAGTTTGGGCCCTAGTAAAACTTAAGCTGTAGAGTAAGGTAGCCCTATACCTTGCTCCTATTAGAGTTGCAATCTAAATCCTAATTATAGCTTAGGCTATAGTAGTTGCAGAGGTTTAGATTCTTATAAAGATTAGTATAGTAGTTCTTAGCTTTTAATTTTCTAGCTATCTAATTATTAGTTAGGCTTTATTATTAGGGTCTATGGCTTACAATTCTGTCCTAGTAATTATACATATATATTAGACTTTAATTTAACTTAGTACTAATACTACTATTTTATCTTCTTCTCTAACTTTTCTTCTTTAACTACTTTCTCTTCCCCCTTAAGAAATAAGCTGTTCCTAAGCTTATAATGCGCTAATGTTATGGCTAGCTTATTCCTCCTAATAGGCGAAGTCTAAGGGGTTAAAGTTTGCTAGTAGCGGCGAAATTTCTACATACTTTATTCTTATAGGGACGTTTTGTACATAACTTGCCAGCCTCTATAATTTGCGCGCAAATATAGAATGTTTAGGCTTAGGCCTTTGCGTAACTTTATTAAGGTCTATAGAATTAATTTCTTTTAAAGAATTAGTAATTTCTTTTAAGAGGTTATTAGTATCCATAATATTAGATTCTAGTATTATATTAAAGTCTATTATTATGCGCAGATAGAATTAAATAATATAATTATCTAACGTTTTATTATAAAAGGATATTTTATTAAGCTCCTTAAGTATATACTATCCTTTACTATATAGTAGTATAGCCCTAATTCTAAAGGGGTCTTAGTACCTTCTAGCAAGCTTAACTTTGCGACTTATATTGCTAGCCTAAAAAGTATTATATATTAATACTAGATTGCCTTATTACAGTGACTTTGTTTTAAGAGTACGCTAATTATTAAACTATTTCTTTCTTTGTTTGCGTAGTTAGATAGTTTGGTTAATAGCTTTTTAAAGGTAATAATTATACTTTTTAAACTACTCTACTTTAATAGCTAGAAGTTCTTTAGTAGTATAAATCTATTCCTATAAAAGTGTCTACTATATTAGGATGCAAAGTTTAATAGGAAGAACATATTCTCTTCTATAGATTAGAAAGGCTAGTATTTTGCCTGTAGATTACTTTACTATAACCTAATTAGTCTATAGAGCTTTGGGTAGATTCTAGACCTAGTTGCCCTTTATCTTCTATAGTGCGCTAATAAGCTCTTAGTGGCTTTTTTTTACTAGACCTTGCCCTTATAGGTAATAAGTACTAGATACCACTTATTAAATACTAAACTGTTTAGCAAAGTCCTCTACTAAGTCTCTATTCTTTAGTTCTCTATCTACTAATAAGTAAAAAGAGATGCCCTACCTACTAAAGATAGATTCTTCTAAGAACTAGGCAATTGTGGCTAAGTTAGTATTAGTAAGTGCTTTTGCTTTAGGCTATCTAGAGGTATAGTCTTTAGTAACAACTATAAATTTCTTCTCTTCTTTACTTCTAGGCATATACACTATATCTACTATAACTTATCTCTAGATTATATTTGTTTCCTATATAGAGTGTAGCTCCTCTACTATCCTTTTAGCAGAATGCACCTAACATTTAGTGTAAGTCTTAATATATTCCTTAATACTCTAATATAGATTTGGCTAGTAGTAATATACTGCAATCTTCCTCTAGGTGCCTTCTTATTCTTAATAGCCTAATTTCTTATAGAGTTGTTGCAGAATATCTGCCTCTTAGACTAGGTTATCTATAACTCTACGCAGCGGCCTATTTCCTATAGTTTAATACTATAGTATGCCTCTTACAACCCTATACTTCTAAGCTTATAGCCTAATATATCTTTAGTTTTTCTTAGACAGGCCTTTAGGCATAGTTAGGGTTATAAGCTAGGTTGCAATATTATAAAAGTGTTTAGTGTATAGGTTAGAGGGAATTTTAGGCAGGTTATTTATAGCAGGCTCTATATATTCTATTTTTACTTTAGCCTCCTTACCTATAGTAGAGGATATAATGCTAATATGCCCTAAATGCTTCTTAATAAAGTCTTTAATATCTTCTTTTAGCTATTTAGAAGGGACCTAACCCTTTTATTATCCGCGTTTTAAGAGCACATTAGCAACTATATTCTTACGCCGTAAGACATAGCAGATATTAAACTTCTAAAGTGTTAGAAGTACTAACTAGCAGGTTATTAAAGCCCCTAGTAAGTTAGTTGCGCTGCGATTTAGCTAAGTAATTAAGGTATAAAAGTTAGTTTCTACAATAAAGTGTATTTTATAGATCTAGGATTAAAACTTTTTAAGCGTAAGAAGAAGGGTTTTACACTTATACTTTCCTAAATTCTAATTATATTTGCTCTAAGACTAAATACCTAACTTAAACTACACTAGATAAAGGAGACTATCTAGTCTATATTACTATATTGCGGCCCCCTATTTAAATTTGCTGCTATCTACTAAGATTACTACTTTTTATAATGGCTCTAAGTAGTTAATAGACACTAATACTAGGGTAGAAGTAATACTCTCTTTTAATTACTATATTACTATATTCTCTATAATTCCCTAGTAACACTTTACGCCCTTGCGTAGTAGTATAAACAATAGTGTAGTAATCTTTATAAAGTTTTTAATCTAGATTTAATAGTATATATAAACTCTAAGAAAGATTTAAATATCTTTAGCGCAGTTATAAGGCGGCTATTTAATAATCTTAGCCATTTTCTTTTAGAATAGGTGTTAACTATTCTTATTAACTACGTAGCTAACTATGTCTATAGTGGCGTAGCCCTAGTTAGACTTCTTACCTAACATAGTAATACTCGCTAGTTCTATGTCTACTAGAACCTAATTACGATTTATAAGATGTTCTATAACGTATCTACGAATTTCTTTCTTATCTCTCTATTATAGTTAGTATTTAGGCCCTTTACTACGATGTTATCTATATAAGGCATATAATAAGAGAAAATCTAGTTATAAAAAAATCTTTATAATAATCCATATAAACTTGGCCACAGAATTAGTTGTTTCTATAGGCAATATGCACTACTAGACAAGTCCTAGAGGGGTGTAGAATATAGTTATAGCGTGTGAAAGTTTATAAAGGGTCACTTAGTTATATCTAGAAAAGAAGTTAATAAGGAACATTATAAGACAACTAGCAAACTCTTCTAAGAACTTGTTAGGGTTTAGAAGAAAATTGCTATCTTAGACTATAACGCTATTAATGTGTTGGGCGTTATTAATTAGTTAGTATTCTTTATTCTTCTTTTTAACTAAAAATTATAAGTTATAATATAGACTTCTACTGTACTCTAGTATGCCCTAATTAAGTCTCTACTACACTATATTAATAACCACATCTCTAAGTTTCTAAAAAACTAAAAAGTACAATTCCTTCTAAGCGATATAGTTAATAGTGTGGATCTTAACTAGTGAAGCCATATTAGAATACACTTGCCCTAACTTAGTAAATTTAAAAAATAGGACTAGTTCCCTTTAATATAGAACTTCTAGCAATATATCTTTTTCTTAAGGCAAAAGATCTAGGCTAATCTTTATTTCCGCAATCTGTTTTAGTGTTAACTAATTGCCTCTTATAAATTCTGCCCACTAGTTAAGGAGGTATTTGTTAAATAGCTAAGGCCTAGTGTTAGTCCTCTTTTGCTTTTTTATAGCCTCCTGCTTCTAGTCTAACTAGCCCTTAATGTCCTAAGACTTAACGCCCGAGTTATATATAGAGTTAACCTTCTTATCCTTAGTCTTATATATAGTATTTACTTTAAAAGCTATTCTAGTTTTATTAATTATCTTTATCTATTCTGCCTAGAACGTGTTACTCTTAACTCTTATTACCTTTTTAGACTTTATTTATATAGTTAGAGCCTTGAAAATCTTATTAACTTCTTTGTCGCAGCCTAGTAAATTAATAACTAGAAGTTCTTAGTTATCTTAAATAATAATGCTACTATCTGTGTGCCTTCTAAGTGTACCTTAATTAGTATAGTGGATAAAATTCTTATTTAGATTTATTACTAACTAGTCCTTATTAGCGTTCTATGCAAGCTATTTATTTCTATTTGCAATTTTCTTTTTATAAGTTAGCACTGCCTAATTTAGCGTCTGCTTCTAGGCCCTTGGCCCTAATTTCTACTTAAGCTTAATATTAGCCTTACTTATTATTAATATTAACTTATAGCAAAGCCACTGCTTTAAGACTATATTAGCGCTAAGTTCTAGGTATTCTAGGTGCTTAGGAACGCTAATCCTGGCTATTACGTTCCCTTAAAGTTTTCTATTGCCTTAGTAATAATTGCGCCTCTTAGGTTAAATAGGTTAGTGTAAGTAGCCACAAATTATGTAGAGTAAAGCTCCTTATTATCTTATAGCTTATAGTAGGTCTTACTATTATTCTTATAGGAGAATTTCGCCTTTACGTCCGCTAAGAATAGGTTTTCTAGAATAATAGTGCTAGATAAGAACCTAATAACAAATAGCGTTATTATAATATTAACCTAGCCCACCCTAATTAGGGCTTAAAATACAATACTTTAAAAATCCTTATAATTACTATTTGTAGTTATTAGTTTTACGCTCTGCAATTAAGGTAGTATAGATATAATCTAGAGGCCTATAGCTTTGGCAGTACTAAGGCGAATAGTGTTTAATTCTGCACCTGTGTTAAGTAAGACACTTATCTAATACTTGTTAATTTGGCATATTACTTAGGAACAGTCTCTTTTTATATATTTAACTCCTAATTCTCTCTTAAGATCCTTTTTATTAGTAGTAGTTATAGTTAGTATCGCTTTACTAAACTGTGTTTTTGCGATTACTATGCCTATACTAGCTGCCTAGTTTATCTATAGTAGTGCTTAAGATAAATTTAGTTTATAAGGCCTATAGTAAGTAACTACTCTATTCTTAAGCTTAACTAATATTTATTTAGGGACTTAAATTCTAGAGATAGGTGCGTAGTTAGCGTGCCTAGCGTCTAAGTCTTTATTAGTTACTTCCTCTATAGTGGCGACTAGTTTCTATAGCTAGTGTTGGTCCCCTTTACTAAAAGCGTCTTTAAATATTGCCTTTTTAACTCCTAGTATGTTGCTAAGAACTTCTTAGACTGTTAGGCTAACTCTGGCCTTTATTACTTAGGACAGCATGTTTTTAGAACTGCCTACTAGAATATTAACTAGTTTTGTTTTCTTGTTAGCTATAGAGATCTTATTCCTTAGAGTTAGATCTAAGATATTATTGGGCCCGCGTATCTCCACATCTTCTATGCCTTTTATTAGAAAATCTTATTTTAAAAAAGACACCTACTTTGTTTTTCTTCTATTCTTCTTATTATTATCCTTCCTCTTATAAACTATGGGGATGCCTTATTTAGAAACTTTAATATTTGCGATTATTCTTACCTTTAGCAATTCTCTAAGACTTAGTTAGATTATTAGGGCGTTTAAGCTCGCAGCTTATAGTTTGTATAGTAGATTTAGAGATTAAACTATTACTAGTGTATCTTTATCTAGAATAGCTTGCTTTCTCTAAGCTGCTTTAAATTCCTCTTTAGAAAAAAGGCTAGGTGCTATTATCTTATTAAATATAAACTAGCTACTATTAGCTTCTATAACTAATCCTACCTAGTAAGTTATTGCTATTATCGCGACTCCCTAACTCTAAGACATCTACAGGGCCTCCTCTATTAATTTATCTATTTGCTACTTGTTCTATACTAGACAGATTAGTATCTAGTTCTACTTATCCCTAGCGCTAATATATTAGATTTCGCCCTAATTATTATTTAGTTAGCCCTACTAGAGCCTTCGCAATTCTGTGTTATAGTATACCTATTTATTATTCTTAAGTAAATTTCTCTCCTCGCATTTCCTATTTATAATAATGTAGTCCTTTTTATATCTAAAGTATTTTTTAAAATAGTTATCTTCTTACTATATTAGGTCTATTGCTACTACAGCTACGTGTATATTAACTCGCATTAGTGCTACTATATAGGCCTAAGACTAGGTTAGTATATAGTACTAGGGCTATTATAATACTATCTGCTTTAGAGCCTACTCTACCCTTATAGTAATTTTCTAGTACATAGCTAGATCTAACAGAATCTCTATCTCTTAAGGGTTCTAGTTCTAAACTAGAACGTTCTAAAGCCTTATAGCCTTAAGCCTTTTAGTTAGCTTCTCTACTTTGTATTAAGAGATAGTTAAGCTTAGAGTTACTTACGCGTCTAGAGCTTCTTATAGTCTTACTTATTAGAAGTTTAGGTTAAGTCTAGTAGTTTAGAAAACACTTTATAGTATTAGTAGTACTTGCGGCTTAATAGTTTAAGATAGTATTAGCGCTTAGATTTAATATATTAAATCTAGCATGTGTTTTTCTAACTAGATTTAAGCCCTACTTAAAAGCCATCTCTCTATTATGTTAAAGTTAAGCTCTATAGGTCTCTCTATTAACTAGTTATTCTTTATTAGAATATTGCCCACTAGCTGCTTACTTAGGCCTTAAATAAAAAGCATACCCTTTTAGCTTTCTATAACTATGCCTGCCCTTAGGTATTTTCTAAACTTAATTACAAACTAGTTTAGGAAATTATAAATATTAAGGTTTATTATTACTTAATACTGCGCTAGCCACACCTTTAATACTTTTTCTATCTCCTTAGTTTAGGCCTAATTTTAACTCCACTAACGCCTACGTATAGCCACCTATAGCTTTTGCCATGCCCCCTTTTTTTTACCTTAGAGTATTCTAGTATTAAGAAGTTAAGTATATTTTAGATCTCTTAGCTATAATATTCCTTAACTCTAACAACCTTATCTTTTTTAGAGTACTAGTAGTAGTTTATGTTTTTTTTATAGTCTTAAAGAAACTAAGTTATATTATCTCCTATAAAGTGCAGCTCTTTGCCTAAGAATAGGTTAGGTTCTATAATAAGGCTCTACAATAGGTTCCACTAGGTAGCTTTATTAGTAAGAGATTATAGGGCTATTACTATTTTCGCTATAAGGATATTAGCGTCTTTGGCTAGCTAAGATAGTATTAGTGCTTTCTCTTTAGATTCTTATAAGGAGCTTTCTATAAGGGGCGGAGATCTTCTAGTAGGTGTATAGATACCCTTATTAGTTAAGCTTGTTGTCTCTATAAAACTAATAGCCTAAGGAAATTTTAGACTTAGGTTCTTACGCTTTCTAAGTGCTAGGACGTTAAGAAACTTACGCATCTTGCTATAATCTAAGCCCTCTATCTAGGATTGCTAATAGTTATTTAGTCTTTTAGTAGTAGATATTATTATTACTAGTTATCTAGTTAGTTTCTTAGATAGTTAGAGTTAGTATTTTAATTCTTTTTTTTTGCTTCTGTTTTTACCTCTGCGTACCTATACTTAGTATTATCTCTTAGCTTTCTTTAACTCTACCTTAGTTTTAGGTTCTAAGGGTAATATAGTGTCTAGCTTTAGTCCTTTTCTTAGTCTAGATCTAGGCGCCCTAGTCTATTCTTAATTCTTATCTATTTATAATTACTTAGTTATAGTCCTAGTGGGGTAATTTTAGCTCTTCTTTTAGCGCCTAGTTCTAACTACTTCTTAATCTAGACTTCTATTTTTATTCTATTTTTGTACTCCTTATATCTAGGCCTATGCTTTGCATATAATATTATGTGTATACTAGAGTTATTATTTTTTATTATTTGTTTCTAGAGGCTTAATATTCTAACTCTAAGAGTTGCTTAGTGTCTAGTTCTAGTTATTTTTTAGTCTAGATCTTAGTCTAGTCTAGTACTAGTTTAGTCTAGTGCTAGTCTAGTCTAGTGCTAGTCTAATCTAGTACTAGTCTAGTCTAGTGCTAGTCTAGTCTAGTCTAGTTCTAAAGCCTACGCGTTATGCCTAATTTGTGTATATACTAGGGTTATTAGTATTTATTATTTATTTTTAAAGGCTTGATGTTCTAACTCTAAGAGTTATTTAGTGCCTAGTTCTAGTTGTTTTCTAGTCTAGGTCTTAGTCTAGTCTAGTGCTAGTCTAGTCTAGTCTAGTCCTAGAGCCTACACTCTATGCCTAATTTGTATATATGCTAGGATTATTAGTGTTTATTATTTATTATTTATTTCTAGTAGTGCAGTTTAATAAGGGCTAGTATAATAGCCAATTAAAGCTTAGGTTATATTTCTATTTTAAGATTAGCGCTATGCTTAGTTGCGTCTAATTTCACCCCTAAGTCTCTTTTGGGGTTTCTTTTTGTCCCTAGTATGCGCTGTTCTGTACACCGCTGCGCGCTGCTATTATTCTATCTTATCTTTTTCTTAGGCAACACTACTTATCTATATTAGAGTACTAATGCGATGGCCTTCCTAAGGTTAAGATTTTAGAGGTTTAAGTTATGAGTTAGTCGCGAATTTTGTGGGAGAACTTAGTTCTAATTAGGACTTAGTAGAAAGATAGATTAAGTTATATATGCTAGAAGAAAGAAACTGCCTATTAAATTCTTAAGAGCTAATTAGGCACTAGCTTATTACGTAACCTATATAGTGGAGTTTATTCTACTACACTATCTTAAAATAGTATTAATTTAACTAGCTCTTTTAACTATTCTAGCTATTTCTAATAAGTTAGTCATATAAGGCCGTGTACCGCTCTTATATAATTTAGTACTATACCCCCTTTAAAAAAAGCTAACTATACCTTTAAAATATCTAGAACTTTGTAAAACTTTATAAAACTTTAATATACCTTAGTATACTTAGCTCACTTATTTATAATTATACTTACGTATTTATATATAGCGTTAAATTAACTACCTAGGGGTAGTACAACAAAGGCGTTCATCTTAAATAACATAACAAAAAAAGCAGAGTCCTCTGCTTAGTAATTTAAAAAAAGCGTAAAAATGTAGTTATAAAAATGCGGCGTATTTATATAAATAGTAAACACTTAAGCCTATAAGTATTTTAATAATATGCTAGGTAACCCTAGTCCTTATAAAATAAATATCTAAGGCTAAAAGTAATAAGTGTAATATAATCTATATATAGAAAAAGTATATAAAGACTATTATTATAAATAACTACTTATTTAGTATAGCCTATATATTCTATACTTTATATAGTATCAAACTTATCTATATATTTAAAATAAGTACAAATACTAGAGTATACTATATTAAAGTAATATTTTTTTACTGTAGGCTTTGCGTATTAAGTCTAATATTTTAATATTTATTTTAAAAGTAAATATTTTAAATAAAAGCTACATTATAAGTATATTTTTTTGTTATTACCTTTTTACGCCTTTTTTAATTACTAAGCAGGAGGCTCTGTTTTTTTTTGTCATGTTATTTGAGATGAAAGCCTTTGTCGTTCTACCCCTAGGTAGATAAAATAACGCCACATAAGTATATTTAATTTTAATAAGAACTTTAAAATATAAAAAAAATATACTTACTATTCGTATACTGTATAGACAAGGGTACATAAGGGTATTAAGGTTTTAATATTATTATATAATAGTATTATATAGGGATTATATAATGCCTATGCGCTGCAGCCTATGCGCTATAGGATCTTCTCCTTTCTATTTGCACCCTTTCTAGAGAGAAGCAATTAATACTAAGTTGTTTTATTATATTATCTTCTTTTTTATACGCTTATTCTATACACTCTTTAAACTTACTAATATAAAGTATTAGATATTAATATCTATATAGCTAGCTATAGAGTACCTATTTAACACTAATTAGTAGTTAACTAGTCCTTAACTATAAATTAGTAAGAGTAAATACAGATTATATAAGTTATTATTAGCTATATAATTTATTTTATTATACCCTATCCTCTATATATAAGAGGATAGTAGATTAAACCTTTATAAAGTTAGTAAGTAACTATTACTACTATACAAAATAAAGAAAGCAATTATATAAAATATATAAAACCTATTCTTATCTATAGGTATAGTAGATTAACTCTTTTATTAAGAGGAGATAGTGTACTAAGCACACTACTAGTAACTATATAAATATATAGTTAGATAATAATAAACCCTAATAAAGTGTAACCTTCTATATAACTAATCTATTAAATAAACTAGTTACGTAATAACTACCCCTACTACTACATTATATAAAGCTCTTGCCTTTACTACCTTTGCCTTATAAGATAATACTAATATGTCTAAATATACTAAACTATATAATAAGTATACTAAAGGGATAGAAATATTAGAGGTAACACTACGCAAAGGAATAAGACCTAAGTACTAAAAGGATAAGATTAACCTAGTGGATAATTCCTCTCTATTAGAAATATAATTGTACGCAGTATATACTATTACTAATTATTATATATTATACTAAAAAGGGACAGCTTTCTTAGAATTATTCTTGGAAGACTTTAAAGAATAAAAAGAACACTATTTTTTAAAGTTAATCTGCGCATTTAAGAAAGAGCTTATTATAGTTTTAGAAGAAAAAGGTATTATACTAAAAATAGATACTAGAGCTATAAGTACTAGTAAACTATATAAAGTAGCATAAAGTAATATAAATATTACTTATATATTACTACCTTTACTAGCTAACTTAACTTCTTATATATAAATACTAAGGCAAATCTTAAAGATACTTAAGCTAGTTAGGCTATTACACAAACCTAAATAGAGTAAGTTGCTACTACTATAGACACCTATATAGTTATAGGTCCCTATAGATATCTTAAGAGAACCTTTATATAAGTACTGAAAATAATTTTATTTATACAAATAATTAAATAAACCACTACTCTTTATATATATTACGTAACTACTATTTTGCCTACCTACTTATAATTATTAAACACTATATAGAATAGAGCTACTACTAGTTAAATGCAAAGTATAGGCACTATACTAATTTATATAGACTAAGTCTATGTTATAATCTAACCTATATAAGCTTCTGCCTAAGCATAACCTACCTTTTTAGAGAATTCTAGCTAATAAGATAATTTAATTCTAAAAGGTATAGAATAAGGATAATAACTATACTAAAGCTCTATATATTATTTTAGTAAATAAGACTAGAAACTTTATAAATCTATATAGACGCCTAGATATTACTAAGGATTAATACCTAAACATCTTTCTAAATATTCTTCCTAGCTGTGTGATATAGTATTCCCTCTATACTATTTGCTCTAGACAAGTATAAAAGTGCTTATATAAAGTACTTAATAGTTACTTTAACACTACTATTAACTATAATTAGTATTAGATGAACTAAACTATAATAACTTTTATATAATACTAGTATAAGGACTCTAATAAAAGTCTATATAAAGTCCTAAAGGTAATAATTAATAGGCTTACCCTTATATAGAGAGTATTAGGTGTAGACTTTACTAGGAAAATTCCTCTTTATACTACTATTATATATGTATACTATAGATACCTAAAGCTAGAGTAGACTATATTTACCCCTAAGTCTATCTATAAAGCTCTATTTACTAATCCCTATATATTAATTTAAGTTATAATTAATTACTAACCTAATTAGTACTTATGTGTTGTTAAATTATCTACCTAGGAGTAGAACGACAAAGGCTTTTATCTTAAATAACATAATAAAAAAAGCAGAGCCCCTACTTAGGAATTAAAAAAGAGCGTAAAAAGGTAATTAGATATAAACAAAGATTAGTACCTATAAAAGGCTAACACGTACTACACTAATTGCAAATATAACTTTTCTATATAAGGAGGAAGATTACTAGGCCCTTATAGATAAGAATTTTATAAATAATTTATACTATTATTATTATAATTTAGATTCTAATTAAATAATATTTGTATAAGACTAAAGAAGTATTTTATGTACCATAAGAAAGGTTATTAGTCTTCTAGTTATCTACGTAATAAGCGTACCTACGTAATAAGATATTATATTACTTTTTAAAAAGAGTATTAAACATCTTTGTTATGTGGAGATTTTAACTAAGATTGAGTCCGCACTATATATAGAGAGAAATAAAACAGGAGGCACTAAAACCTAGTACCTAGTACATAGTAGTAGTAATAAAATATACACAAAATAATAATAATTTTATTATTAACGTTTTTTATGTGGCGTTATATTAACTACCTAGTGGTAGCATAATAAAGGTTTTATCTTAAATAATATAACAAAAAAAGCAGAGCCCCCTGCTTAGTAATTATAAAAAAAGCGCGTTTAAACTGCTAAGCGAGCTTAGCAGTCTTAGCGTGCACAGCTTCTATATGCAAAGTTAATTTATAAAAAGGCTATAGTTAGAACTTTAGGGGAGGGATAAAACTTTAGCGCAGCAACGCTATAAGCTATTCTTCCTCTACTATCCTAATTGTTACAAATCTACTATTTAGATTATTATAAATAATATAAGTTAATATATTAATAGGTACGTACTACTATGCTTATAAGCAAGATAAGAGTAATATATACTAGATATACTATCGCTCTATTACTATATTAAGGTTATTCTTAATAAAGTCTCTACTATCTCTCTAAGCCCTACTATCTATCTAGGTATTAATATTATTCCTAAAGAAGTACTTATTATTGCTAAAAAGTACACGCTAAAGATTCGCGCCATTGCCGCTAATATAGTTATACTAGAGTTTTATTTTATCTATAAGATGCTTATTTAGCGCAATAAATAGGTATACTTAACTATTTATAATGCT